>CM056050.1:264293596-265493596 GCA_029574335.1 Rana kukunoris | reverse complement strand
CGAAATTGATTGCGAAATTGTTTGCGAAAAAAATACGAATATATTCGAGTTATTCGCGAATACTCGAATATGCAATATTCGTAGCGAATATTCGCAATGCGAATATTCGTGAGCAACACTATTGAACAGGACCTGGCTCATGTGGACCTTCGAGCACTGCTATGGGGATACAGGTCTGACCTAACACGCATCCCCCCTCCCTCCTAGTTAACGTTAGCCTCTCTAAGAATCTGGTATAACAGAGGGTTGTGTTCCCTCTTATCCTCCGATCCTTCCCCGTTGACCTCCCTAGTCGACAATCCTTCTTTCCCTCAGGGTATTGGTGTACCTACATTAGGCCCCTTCAAGAGGACTGAATGGCCACAGGCGCACTTGTTTGTGCATCCGACGCTAGGGTCATCGCTGACACCGGCAGGATCTCACGACTGGCTAACTGCTCTACATCTATCTTCGTTCACAAAGCACTTACATTCCTCTTCCCAAATACACCGACCCAGTACTGAGTTTGAACGGCTGTGCTCCCTCTCAGACTCCTAGACACCTTATATCGGCCATATATAGTCTCCTTCAGACACACACTCTCACAAGATGGTACAGGGTCCCCTCCACGTTGCACAAAATTTTTCCGTCCACCCCGGCATCCTGCTGGCGATGCTCTGCAGCCACGAGGACCTATCTGCATGTCTGGTGGGAATGTTAAGGGATTCGCCCCTTCTGGATTCAGGTATTTGAGTGTTACAATAAGACTTATGGGTTCCCTCTCCCAAGATTGCTCTCCTTTCTGTACTTCCGGGATCAGTTACATCACAGAAGCGGAGTCTCCTCAGTTTCTTTATGTCCTCAGCGAGACAGCTTATACCTTCCTATTGGAAGTCGACTACCATTCCTCCTTTATCACACTGGGTTTCAATTATGAACAACACTGAGAATGGAGGAGATGTTGGCTCTTGACACTTTTGATAAACAGCTGTGGCTCATCTGGCTCCACTTCTCTTCCTCTGATACTCTGGCGAGCATGTTGTCACCTCCAACGTGATCTTCCTTATACTTCTTTCTACCCTTGGACGGTTTGGGTTCCTGCTTCAGGGTCTTCCTCTTTACGCTTGCTCTACTTTGCCTTTCCCCGATTGTCTTGTCAGCAATTCACGCTCCTCTTCCTAATCCCCTCTAGCCTGTTTCTCTTTCACCTTCCTTCTTTCTCTCTTGTCTCTTCCCCTTCTTTCACCTTTCCGTATTCTTGTCTCCTGTCCCCTCGTCTCATTTGAAATTTTATTTTATGGTTTACCCTGTCTGTCATTTTGTATTTTTTCCCCCCTTCTTTTGGTTTTATTATTTCCTTGCCATAGATTGCAGTTACAGTTCTGCCAAAAAGTAAGACACCTTAGCGGTCGTACATAATTTTTATTTAAAGTGGAGGTTCACCCAAAAATCAACTTTCTGACATTAAATCCAGCATACTGCTAACATCTGCAGTATGCTGTTTTTTTTTTTTGTACTTATTGTTTTATGAGCCATTTGCTGTCCGGCTCCGAGCGGGGAATCTTGCGAGGAATGGGCGTTCCTAAGCCAAGAGGAGTTGATTAACAGGCTGCTAAGGCATGTCACGCCTTCCGAAAATACCCGAATGTCACTTCGGGTATTTTCGGAAGGCGTGACACGCCTTAGCAGCCCGTCAGTCAACTCCTCTTGGCTTAGAAACGCCCATTCCCCGCTCGGAGCCGGATAGCAACGGCTCATAAAACAATAAGTACAAAAAAAAAACCCCAGCATACTGCAGATGTTAGCAGTATGCTGCATCTAATGTCAGAAAGTTGATTTTTGGGTGAACCTCCGCTTTAAAGTTGCAGTCGTTGCTGTTCATACTGTTATGCATATTGGTAAGAGTCCCGCTGTGGGCGTTAGCCATTTGGCTGACTCTTCCCCCAAGAAACATATTTGTGACTGTACGCAGTTTGTCACACCTCATGTTGGTTTTGTTTTATCTGTTCGTTATGTTAAATTACCAATAAACATATTTTCCACTCTAATTCTGAGCCAGAAGCTGCTCTCAGAAGAAGATAGTTTAAGTAGCCCACGATGGCAATGCCTCGCTGTCTCAGCAAAGCCGAGCGAATGGATTCAATGCGGAACTTCCGTACTCTCAAAGGCATTTAGGGCTTTGAGGTCCAAGATTGGACGGACCACGTCTTTCGGGACCACAAACAGATTGGGATAAAATCCCTGAAACCTCTCGTCCTTTGGAACGGGTAAAATTACCCCGCAACCCAGCAAGTCCTGCACTGCCCCCAATAGGGCAGAAAGACGAGCCGAAGGAGAGGGAGATTTGAGGGAAAGAATCTGTTTGGTGGATAGCAAAGAACTCTATCTTGTACCCCGATGAGACAACCTTGCAGACCCACTCTTTGGAGAGCATGGAGGTCCACAGGCTGTGAACCTGCGAAGCCGTCCCCCCACCTACGAGTCGGGCGGGGGAAAAAAACTTCATGCAGTGGCAATTTTGGATGCTGGTTTGTTTGGCTTACGCACCCAGGGACGTTTCTGTCCCCCAGCTGAGCCTTTGTCTGCCTGGAAGGGTCTACCCGCGGGCCCTGACTGATGAAAATACTGCTTCTGCGTGGGAAATGAAGGACCGGGCTTACGGCGCGGCTCCTTCCCTTTGGTGGACTGAGGGAGGAGAGTGCTCTTACTTCCAGTGACATCCTTAATGTCATCCAGCGAGGTACCAAAAAGTCTCCCACCTTTGAAGGGTAAATCTGACAGGGCTTTTTTGAATGCTTGGTCAGCAGACCGGCATATCAGCCAAATCAGGCGGCGCAAGACCACCGCCGAAACAGAGGCTCTGGATATCAAGGGGCTGCATCCAGTGTAGCATCACAGACATATACAAGGCCCTGGACCAACTGGTCGGCCAGTCTAACAAATTCAGGAGAAAGCTGGTGCTGCTCCACAGTTTGGTGCAAAACTTTTGCCCATTCAGTGAGTGTCTGAGACACCAAGGTTGCAGCCACAATAGGCCGCAATGCAGACCACAGCATGGTAAACATGGAGCAGGTCAGCGCCTCGGACCTCCTATCAGTATGGTCCTTGAAGGCAGGGTTCCCTTCTATAGGTAGAGTGGTTACCTTATTTAACCGGGCAACTGGAGTGTCAACTACCAGAGGAGCCCATTTATTTCAAAAGCCTGTCCTCTAAAGGGTAACAGACCGCCAGCCGCTGAGGAACCACAAAGGACTTCTGCGGCTTTTCCCATTCCTCATCAATGAACGTGTCAAAAAATGACATAAGAAAAAACCTTCAGAGCGGTCCGACTTGTGGGACCCAAAAAAGACTGAACCCTCAGTGGATGCCTCAGCTGCACCATCCAGCTTAAGGGAGTCCCTCACAGCACTGATAAGCACAAGGAAGGTCCTGGTCCACATCCTTTGACAACCCAGAACCGGGGTCCTGCACCGCACCAGGACCCGGGTCTGAGTCAGAGCCTTCCCCCAGAGATGGCAGGGGGGGGGGGCGCTTTTTACCCCCTTACGCCCGCACGCCGCTTCCACCCTGGCAACAAATGTTTCCAGGACTGCCGACAAACTGTCCATGGGAACTGCAGGTGCAGGGGCACCAGTGGCCACCTCTGGCTTGTTAGGCGAGGAAGGGTCAGGCCCCGTACACACGGCAGAGAACCTCGACGGGCAGAACACATCGTTCCGCCCGTCGAGGTTCTTTTCCGGCCGTCAAAATCGGCGACCCGCCCATCGGGAAAGGCAACCAGCCATTCATCCCGACGGGCTGTCGAGCAAATAGAGAACCTGTTCTCTATTTGCTCGACGGGTTTCCCGACAGGCGGGGCTCGCCGAGAGCGTACACACGGCCGAGGTTCTCGGCAGAATGCGGCTCCCAGCGAGGTTCTCGCTGGTTTCTGCCGAGAACCTCGGCCGTGTGTACGGGGCTTCAGATACTGACTCCATAACCACAGACAGCTCTCAGACCATTCAAGACCTGGAAAAAAGTCCACCCTCCTTGCTGCGCTGACCAGGGGGTTACCCAGGGGACTCACCAACCCAGCAAGAGACTGCTCTGCGGCGATGTCCACCCTTCGTACACAGTGTGTTTTGTGAGGAAAAAAAGTTGTGAGGAAAATCCGTGAGGTAAAAATCTGTGAAGAGATTAGTGCTGGCTTTCTCAACGGCGCGCAGCACATGAGGCCAAAACCCCACACAAAATGGCAGCCGAACACATCAGAGATAACAGGGCACGGCCACAGTAATATGGCCGACCGCAAAAAGCCTCGCCATAGTGTGACCACAACAAAATTACCGCCAATGGGAAATTGCAATGTAAACAGCAGACTGCAAATAAATGGCGCTGACGCCGCCAAAACGCCACGATGTAGATGAGAAGGCCGAATGGGGCTTTCCTAAGGCAAAGCACACCCCCACAGTTAAATATGGGCCCAGACACCCCACAGTCCCCTGGTGGGAAATGGAGCCCCCCACAGCTCCACCCAGGTAGCAGCGGTAGAGCAGCAGAGGGAAATGTGACAGAGCAGGGAAAGGGAGGATAAGAGGACCCCCTAACCCCAGGAATGCTCAGCCGTACCGACCCGCCGAGGCAGGAAGGACTGTACTTACCTGTCCATGCGAGGTCCTGCTGGCGCATTCCTGACAGGCATACAACCGCATTGTAGTAGCTGTTGGCCCGGTCCACTGAGTGAGACAACACCACAGCCCAGTCATGTGTGGACCCTGGAGCAACAAGCTCACCGGCCACCCCCGGAGTCTTGGGGTATGTTGTGGCAGACCCAGCCCTTAGCTACGGTGTGTTTACGCTCGCTGGCCGCACTGAAGAGACTACAAGGATCTATATATCCAGCCTGTCACATAGCCGGTAGTTGTTAAAAGAATCTCAAATACAATAAAACATTTCTTCAGGCAATGGGCCCAAAGGGAGCCAAGTTCTTCTCTGCTAGGCAGAAGAAAAAAAAAAAAAAAAACTAAGGCTGCATGCTGCAGGGAGGAGGGTTATGTCTGGAGGGACCACCCCCTGGGCAGGGCTGTTTAACTCTGTTAAAGTAACATTTATTTAAATATCTAACATGTTCTGCCTAGTCCTCTCCTATGAACAGGAACATAACCCATATGTCAAGGCTTGTGAAGGCCAGGGCCGGACTGGCCTAGCGGGATACCGGGAAAATTCCCACTAGGCCGCCTGCTGTCAGTCAAACTAATCAGCTGTGGGGGTCACGGCGGCGGCCGGCCGCCATCGCGGCCGCACTTTGCTATTGTACGCCTGCCCCATGCGGCCATGCCTAGCTGCAGTCACACCAGTCACAGTGTCATCTTGATGTTAATAAAAAGCAGCGGCGGCCGGCATGCTCGCCGGCGCCACTGCACTTTCCTTCCCGCGCTGTGTTTACTGGAGGCTGGAGCGATCATGTGTCTGAGGGGGGGAGGAGCCGAGCAGGAGAACTGAACGTCGGATGATAGATCTAGTTCCATCATCCCGTGCGGCGCCAGCACCGCCCACTATGTTTTTTCCTGCAGAGTCATCAAGTGTGAAGGCAGAACCGCAGAGGAGAAAAAGTGAACAGCCTCGGCCAGCCTTGGAGTTGGAGCACAAGCCACAAGGTAAACAAATAGATTTTAATAAAATCCATCCATGCTGTTCCATCCTGAATCTCGACTCTCTCTCACCATATAACGGTGAACCCCCGCCCCCCTCCTCTCTCTGTCACGATCACCTTGCTGCCCCTGGAAATTGTAAACTGTCTGTATAATCTCAGAGAGGGGGGGGGGGGGGGGGGGGGGGGGGGGAGTGCACAGTGCAATGGGTGGTGTGAGAGAGAGAGATTATACCATTTACAATTTGCAAGGTGCATCTCTCCCTCTTAAAGCAAATTTTTTTTTTTGCCGGTAAATGGTCTGCAGAGCATTTTAATCTCTTTCTCTTTCCCACCATTGCAGCCGCTCTCTCTCCTCTCTCTCTCCCCCCCCCTACCATTGAAGCACCCCTCTCTCCCCCCACTATTGCAGCCCCCCTCTCTCCCCCACCATTGCAGCCGCTCTCTCTCCCCCCCCCCCCACCATTGCAGCCCCCCTCTCTCCCCCACTATTGCAGCCCCCCTCTCTCCCCCCACCATTGCAGCCGCTCTCTCTCCCCCCCCACCATTGCAGCCCCCCTCTCTCCCCCACTATTGCAGCCCTCCTCTCTCCCCCACCATTGCAGCCCCCCTCTCACCCCCCACCATTGCAGCACGCCTCTCGCCCCCCTCTCCCCCCACCATTGCAGCCCCCCTCTGTCCCCCACCATTGCAGCCGCTCTCTCTCTCCTCTCCCCCACCATTGCAGCCCCCCTCTCACCACCCACCATTGCAGCACGCCTCTCGCCCCCCTCTCTCCCCCACCATTGCAGCCCGCCCCCCTCTCTCCCCCACCATTGCAGCCCGCCCCCCTCTCTCACCCACCATTGCAGCCCCCTCTCTCTCTCCCCCACCATTGCAGCCCCCCCCCCCCTCTCTCTCCCCCCACCATTGCAGCCCTCCCCTCTCTCTCCCCCCACCCATTGCAGCCCCCCCCCCTCTCTCTCCCCCCCACCATTGCAGCCCCCCTCTCTCTCTCTCTCCCCCACCATTGCAGCCCCCCTCTCTCTCTCCCCACCATTGCAGCCCCCCCTCTCTCTCTCTCCCCCACCATTGCAGCCCTCTCTCTCTCTCTCTCTCCCCACCATTGCAGCCCTCTCTCTCTCTCCCCCCCCCTACCATTGCAGCCCCCCTCTCTCTCTCCCACCATTGCAGCCCCTCTCTCTCTCCCACCATTGCAGCCCCTCTCTCTCTCCCACCATTGCAGCCCCTCTCTCTCTCCCACCATTGCAGCCCCTCTCTCTCTCTCACCATTATAGCCCCTCTCTCTCATCATTGCAGCCCCTTTCTCTCTCTCTCTCTCTCTCACCATTTCAGCTCCTCTCTCTGGATTTCTTTCTTTTTTTTAAAAAAAAAAGCTAAGTTATGTATTATAATAAAATAATATACTGTAAATAATAATAAAATGTGAATGTATTTATTTTAATAATAAATGAAAAAAACTTTCAGGTAAAAAAAATGTGCATTTATATATTTTTTGCCTGTTCTCTCTGCATTGATCTCTTGTATCATGTTTGCAGTCTCTGACCATCTCTTGTATCATGTCCGCAGTCTCTGACCATCTCTTGTATCTTGTGAAGTCTGCAGTCTCTGAGGGAGTTTGAAGAGGAGTCAAGAGTGGGAGTGTCGCTGGGATGGGGACCATGGGAGAAGTCAGAGAAACCAGAGCCACCAAGCTGGAGCCGATTGACTGATCCCTGCAAGGTGGACCTAAATGGAGGTCAGTGAAAGCACCGCAAGGCCAGCCTAAGTGGGGTGGGGGGGTCACTGATGTAAGGGGGAGTGAATACAATAATGTAAAGGGACACTGATATAAAGGTTTCCCCCCTTATATCAGTAACCCACCCCTTACCTTAGGCTGCTTTCACATTGAGGCGTTGGGGCGCCAACGCTGCAATATTTAGCAGTGCTTTACCGACTTTTTTGCAGTGCTTTTCAGCCGCCATTGGTGCACTTTTAACCCCCGCTAGTGGCGGAAAAAGGTTAAAACGGTTAACATCGCCCCCCAAAAAGCACTGCTGCTGATTTCAATGCCCCCCCCCCCCCCACGTTCCCAGATTTCCTGGGGTTCCCCTTGATGATTGACTACTTTTAACTGGTATTTGCACACACATTATATATATATATAAAGCCCTATGTGATTTTTATATGTCTTCTGTATATATAATACACTTTTCAAATCTGCATAGTTTTCCCTTTCGTGAATAAGAAAATGACGTTATGCTATGGGGCTGGTATGACATTTTTTCCAGGGCTGGTTTTTATTCCCAGTCCGGCCCTGGTGAAGTCTGTGTCTGTCCATGGACGATAAGAGAAATTGAGGATTATGGAATCATCTAGTCAGAGGCCCGATTTGAATTGTCAAAAATTTCACAGAAAAGAGGTCAGAGACTGATAAACAGTTATGCAAAATACCTTTAAGAAGTCATTTCTGCTAAAGTGGACAATGCCAGCTCATGAGGCCAATGTGTTCTTACTTTGTTTACATTTTATTGAATAAATAATTTTACTTGTATTTTTATTCCTGTATATCACTTATTTGCAGGTACTGTTTTAACAAAGATCTATTGCAAGCCTGTCCAAATACAGCATGTTGAGAGAGAAAAATAAATAAAAATAAAACACAAAAACACAGTAGTCTCTATGGGATGCACTTTTTCACATGACTGTATGAAATACTTTTAGGCCTAGAACCATATGTGTGCGCAAGGGGTGTGCCTGGTGTGCTGCAACTGGTCAATGGTGGGCAGGTGACAGGTAAACCACAATCCTTCCTTGCCGATCCTCAGAACCTGGATAGGAGAGGCGGCCGGGGTGGAATTTAGTGGAACCGATCTGTATTCTCCTCCTGCAGCAGCTGAAAGTAGGCTTCTCCTCCTCTCCCTTTTGTCAACATTCAGCTGCCACAGGAGGAAAATATAGGGGGGGGGGGAAATCGGTATTAATTATGCCACCCCTCCTTTCCCTGTTCCTCTTCCTTCTGTTGCCCAGGTCCCACAAGTGCTCCCTTGCTCTCCCATTGTTTCAGGATGGAGTGCGGGGAAGAGGCCGGAAAATATGTCAAACGCATATGTGTTGGAGCTTTGGGGTGCAGCATGCAGCATTGGGGTGCACACCCTAATGCAATAGGCTGCGCACGCCTATGCCTAGAGCCATGTTGAGAGTCTTGCTGAGAAAGAATAATAATGCATAACCCAAAGTGCTACAATATGCTCTTCAGTTCTGGCCCACATATGGTTGCAAGGGGAGCTAGAAATAAGGGATACATAGCTGCTTATACTTTTACCCTTAGACAAAAATGAGCATTTGACCTTTGCAGCTGGAAGGAAGTGTAGCGCCCCCTTGCTTTTTGCATGGGCGCTGTGTTTAAAACTAGTTGAACTGGGAGAGGCAAGTTACGATTTGTCTAGGTGATTGACCTATGTCATTCCGGAAAGGTCCACTGGGTTGGACTGCATTCTGGGGATGTTGTTTCATCCTTGGCCGGCAGTGGGAGCCAGCAGGATTTCTGGCAGATGGAGTCTTCCTCAGCAGCCAATTGGAGAGTTTTCGCCACGCTGGGCATGCTGGGGAGGGGTATATCTGGGACCTAGGTCAGTGGTTCGGGGTTCTTCCTCTTCACATGTGCGGGGTCCCGGACTCTGGGTGCAGCATCCACCTTCAGGGTGTGCGTGCCCACAGAACTCACCGGCGCGGCCCACCTGGCTAGGTTCCTGGGCCTTCCTGAGTCTCAATCGGAGACAAGAATCAAGGGGCCCCAGTGATTTACTGGGTCCCTAAAGCTTAAGAGAGTCCCAGACGGGGAATCGGTAACCGGGATGCTGGCAGGTACGCTCTACTGCCACCCGGTGACCTATGCAGAGAAATTACTGAGAGGATTCGCTCTGTTCGCACATTTAGTCTATCCAAATTAACTGGCCTGTGGAAGAGGCCTAAAGCCGGGCCTGTGAGAGAGACCCGTGCCTCCCAGCCAAGATTCAAGGTGGCGCCTCGGCTGCCAGGTCTGTGTGAGAGACACCTGTCCGGGGACACCTTACCCACTCAGTCTCATAGGAGTGGCGATATGTGAAAGTTTGTGCTACTAAGGGCTGATTTGCCTTGTGTATATCCAGGCCTGCAATCGAAAGTTTCTCTTCTTTCATCAACCTATTCTTCCTTCACCAAAGTTGATGTTGGCTAATGTTGGCCTGGAATTAAAGCATTGAGAAAATCTTTATTGACTGTGTGGACCTCCGTTTACTGCAAGATCCTTCTGGTACATCCCTAGACCAAGCTGGGGTAACTTAATTTGCCGATCCCAAATTAAATCAGCGGCTCATTCGGGGGTGAGCGCTACATAAGCCCTACTGCAAGGATTCTTTTTAAATTTAACATAATTATACCATCTAATGTGAGGCCTCCCTTAGGATTGATTCACACCTATGTATTTTTATGGCTTTTTGTATATTTTCACTACAGTCCATTTACTATGGAACACATTCTGTAGTGCAAGTCTGCAAAAAAAACAAAAAAACACCATAGGTGTGAATTAGGCCTTATATTCAGTCATCACTAACCCCTGTAATGTTAAGCCCCCTCATATTCATCCAAGTTTAGTTAGAGTCCTACACTAAAAAAAACAAAAATTAAAAAAACAAAAAACAAATCCCTGATACATATGTTCAGTGTAGATTTCCCTATGACAGAGAGAATCTACACAAACCACATAGGCCCCTTTCACACATTTCAGGCATTTTAGCCCGAGTGCTTTCACCCTGACGTGATGCGCTAGTGGGAGAAAAAAAAAAAAAAATCTCCTGCAAGCAGCATCTTTGGAGCGGTCAGAGGAGTGGTGGATATACCGCTCCTTCCCATTGAAGACAATAGAACACCACGGTAAGTATTAACACTTTTTTGGCCACTAGTGGGGGGTTAATACTGCACCGCTAGTGGCCGAATACGCCGAAATTCCAATGGTATAGCACCACAATAACGCCACCACACATCCTGCCCCAGTGTGAAAGGGGCCTTACAGTGACCACCATTGTAACAGAGGCATTTACAGTGACCACCAATATAACAGGAGTATTTACACAGTTGTAAGGTACCTGTTGTGAGGTAAATTCAGAAGTAGAGCTTAGGCTGAGGGTTGAGGTGTAAGCATAGTTAGGCAGGCAACAATTCTGGCAGAAAGATATAAAATCAGGAACCAGAACCAGGCAGCAAGAGGTCATACACGGTCTAGCAGAATCATCAGGCAAAATTTCAAAACCAGTAGTTCACACAGGAAGGCAGACAGCTAGGGAACAAATCCACCCAAACATGCACAAAGCACAGTGCTGCTCTTTAAAGGCTGAGCTGATTGCACATTCACTGCAGGTGGAGCTAAAGAGTCCAAAGGGCAGAATCACTAAGCAGAGTACATGCTGCAGAGACTCAGATCTTTCTGTGGCAGAATGAATAGAGCTACAGCACCTGGACCAGAAGGATCCAGGTTCAAAGCCACCCAGACACATGACAACAAACCAAGATGCTGTCAATTTAATGGAGGTTAGAGTATATCTTAATTACAATTGGTAGTCTGCTACCTTGGTGATCAGAATAAATTCCATGGTTAGATTGATGGACAGTGTCAATACCATTGTTTTATTGGTAGTCAACTGTAATCCCATGTTACATTTATGGTCAGGGTATATTTCCCCAATACAGTGATGGTCAGTGTGAATTATACTGTTACATTGGTGGTCACTGTAAATTGACTTGTTCATGACCAGTATTGATTTCCCTGCCTCAATGTGGTTTGGCAAAAATGCTTTCATTTTATTGGTGTTCAGATGCAGAAATGTGCTATTACATTGGTGTTTAGTGAAGTCTCCCCAGTTTTTTGAGAGGGACATTTAACAAAGCAAAAAACATTTAAAAACATTTAACATTTAAAAAAAATGCTGCACTGTCGGGAGAGTGTCCTTTTAATGTGACTTTGAGTGTGACATGGGAAAAACACCAGTCCAATAAATTACATGTTAGGCAGATTCCTTTAAGCTGTATGTGGGGGTTACATAATAATATTCTAGCACTACCCCTGTAGGAGCTGCTGTGTAAAATGGGTCCTCTGTTCTTTGCCGCGACCTTGCCAAGGGCACCAGACTGAGTGTAAAGGCAAGTAAACACATAGGGCCAGATTCAGAAAGAATCTATATCCTGATATGCCGCCGTTAATTCAAATGTGTGCCGTCGCATCTTTACGCCGATTCTGAAAGCAAGATACGCCGAAAAACATGCAAAATTGTATGGAGAAAAACCAGGACGGCCACACTCCAAAAAATGTTCCTTTATAATAAAACAGATCACAACATCAACATGTCACAGCAAAAAGCAGAAAAGAGCTGTCACACCAAAATACAGTGCTTATTCATAGCTAAATGTGCATAGCAAGAAAGAAGAAATAAATACTCTAAGCGCCGAAAAACATGGCTTTAGTCGTCCTTGCCTACGCCGGCATATCGTGGGCGCATAGTTACGCTGGACTCATTAGACTTCCCATTAAAAATATGCAAATGAGCTAGATACGCCGATTCACGAACGTACGTGCGCCCGGCGCATTGATATACGTCGTTTGCGTAAGGCCTATGATCGGCGTAAAGTTACCCCTGCTATATGAGGCGCAGTCAATGTTAAGTATGGACGTCGGAACAGCGTTGAATTGTACGTCGTTTACGTCGTTGGCGTAAGTCGTACGCGAATAGGGCTGTGCGGAAGTGACGTTCACGTCGAAAGCATTGAGTATTTGCGACGTGATTTTGGAGCATGCGCACTGGGATACGTCCACGGACGGCGCATGCGCCTTTCGTTTGGCACCTCATTTACATGGGGTCACAGTTCATTAAGATGTATCACGCCCACCTTCCACCTACTTTGAATTACGCAGACTTATGCCGGCCCATCTACTCTATGCCGCCGTAACTTAGGGAGCAAGTGCTTTGTAAATACAGCACTTGCCTCTCTAAGTTGTGGCGGCGTAGCGTAAATAAGATACGCTAAGCCGCCATAAAAATACAAAAATGTATCTGAATCTGGCCCAGTGAAACACTAAAGTTTCAGTGCTATACCAACACCGACAGCGAGCAGTGGTGAAACTTGATCTACCAATGCAGGGGTTACGCTGCCAATATGCACTAATGGTAACGATGCTACACAACTAACTGGGTAAGCGTTGTAAGGTTTGAACAATATACAGTTGTCACAAAAAGTATGTGAACCCTTTTGGAATGATATGGATTTCTGAACAAATTGGTCATAAAAGTGATCTGATCTTCATCTAAGTCACAACAATAGACAATCACAGTCTGCTTAAACTAATAACACACAAAGAATTAAATGTTACCATGTTTTTACTGAACACACATACACAGTGCAGATGGAAAAAGTATGTGAACCCTTTGATTTAATAACTGGTTGAACCTCCTTTTCAGCAATAACTTCAACCAAACGTTTCCTGTAGTTGCAGATTCTTGGGATGTCTGGTGTGAATCGCTTTCTTGAGGTCATGCCACAGTATCTCAATCGGGTTGAGGTCAGGACTCTGACTGGGCCACTCCAGAAGGCATATTTTATTCTGTTTAAGCCATTCTGTTGTTGATTTACTTCTATGCTTTGAGTCGTTGACCTGTTGCAACACCCATCTTCTGTTGAGCTTCAGCTGGTGGACAGATGGCCTTAAGTTCTCCTGCAAAATGTCTTGATAAACTTGGGAATTCATTTTTCCTTCGATGATAACAATCCGTCCAAGCCCTGACGCAGCAAAGCAGCCCCAAACCATGATGCCCCCACCACCATACTTCACAGTGGCAATGAGGTTTTGATGTTGTGTGCTGTGCCTCTTTTTCTCCACACAGTGTTGTGCATTTCTTCCAAACAACTCAACTTTGGTTTCATCTGTCCACAGAATATTTTGCCGGTACTGCTGTGGAACATCCAGGTGCTCTTGTGCAAACTGTAAATGTGCAGAAATGTTTTTTTTTTTGGACAGCAGTGGCTTCCTCTGTGGTATCCTCCCATGAAATCCATTCTTGTTTAGTGTTTTACGTATCGTATATTCGCTAACAGGGATGCTGGCATATGCCAGAGACTTTTGTAAGTCTTTAGCTGACACTCTGATTCTTCTTTGCCTCATTGAGCAGTCTGCACTGTGCTCTTTCAGTCATCTTTACAGGACGGCCACTCCTGGGGAGAGCAGCAGCAGTGCTGAACTTTCTTCATTTATAGACAATTTGTCTTACCGTGGACTGATGAACAGCAAGGCTTTTGGAGGTGCTTTTATAACCCTTTCCAGCTTTGTGTAAGTCAACAATTCTTAATCAAGGTCTTCTGAGAGCACTCTGATGCATCATTCACATCAGGCAATGCTTCTTGTGAAAAGCAAACCCAGAAGTGGTGTGTGTTTTTATAGGGCAGGGCAGCTGTAACCAACACCTCCAATCCCATCTCATTGATTGGACTTCAGTTGGCTGACACCTCATTTCAATTAGCTCTTGGAGATGTCATTAGTCTAGGGGTTCACATAATTTGTTCCACCTGCACTGTGAATGCTTACAAGGTGTGTTCAATAAAAACATGGTAACATTTAATTCTTTGTGTGTTATTAGTTTAAAGCGGAGCTCCACCCTGAAATCAATTTTCGCTTAATGTTCCTACCGCTCCTAAATGATGCATAATCGGCGATTTTCATATTAAAAAGTGATAGAATACCTTGTTAAAAACGCTGGCTTCCGGTCTGCAGCCACTCGGGTTTTCCTCTGGTTTTCTGTAGCTTCCTGTCCCACGCTCTGCCTGCTGGGAGCCTGTCTCAGAGCTCCCTAGTTATAATATTCTGCTCTGTTAGCCCAAACATCACGCGACTTTGTGGCAACACAGACTCCAAAGCCGCTCCTCCACCGTTGCTCGTGCGCATGCGCGAGATCGAGCGGTGGATGCTGGGACATCAGCATCCACCGGAACGAGGAAGTGACGGGCTGTGGGCTTATGCCCACAGTTAAAATGGAGCCGGAACCGGATGGAGGAATATAAGTTTTTATTTGCCACTGTATTGCTGCGGAGCGACGGGGAGAGACAGGACACATGAGTAGCGCTACATAGGGTGATTTAACTTTTAAAGAGCCATTAAAAAAAACACGTTATTGGCGTGGGAGATCCGCTTTAAGCAGACTGAAGATCAGATCATATTTTATGACCAATTTGTGCAGAAATACATATCATTCCAAAAGGGTTCACATACTTTTTGTGGCAACTGTAAACAAAATAATGGAGTATAAGGGAGACCTGTAAGGCCAATATTGGGGTCAGTCTTCACATTTAATCTTCCACCGGCTTACAATGAGACACTTTGAATGAGTGGCGGTGCACTTAAGATAGTCTGTCAACTCTGTGAGCATTAAGATGACAACGGGTGCAGCTCAGTTCAATGCAGGGTAGAATAATAGCAAGCCAAGGGGTAAGAAATATTGATATATAATGACAGCAACCCTCAATCGGTAATGGTGCAGTATGTGCTTAAGTAACAGAATACCAGATTCCTATGGCTGGATGCAGATTGGGTGCTATGATTGTCCTGTTATCAGCTGCTTTTCTACTGCTAACAATAACAATGTGGGCTGGCGGCCCTTTCACCAACACCTCAATGTGACAATAGGCTTTTGTCATGGAAGGAGCTCCTTTAGACAAGCTTCAGTGTGGCTGTAGCTTGAACAACAGAAGTAGAGGGTCTGTTAAATGCTCTGATCTCTCAGCAGAAACCTCACAAGGTGTACTGGACTGACAACTGCTGATCTCCAGTAAGGAGAAGCTGCCGCACCAGGTGAGCGCACCTCAGTGATCTGTATTCACTCAAAACCAGGTGGGTGCTGGCAATGCACGGAGCATGAATAGAAGAATTTTTTTTATGGACAGCCGCACTCCAATGAATGTTGAAAAAATGGTTAATAGCCTTTTAATAAGGTAAAGGAAAAACACTACAAGAAAAAAACAGCAAATTGTGGGATAATCTACCTGACGCGTTTCACTTTGATGAACAATGCTTAGTCATAGCTGTATTATCCCACCATTTGCTGATCTCCAGTGGTCTCCTTTCCAGCACCAGGCTTTTTTTTGGGCTACCTTGTTTTCACCCACTGGGACAGACAGGACTTGATGCTTTGGACTACTGTGGCGCCAAGAATAGGCTTTCCTGGACGATTCAATAAAAGCTCTCTCTGACTCCTCTTGCTTACACAGGTTCTTGTGGAACCTGTAGTTCAGAAAGCTGGCTAGGTCAATGCATGTTTCCCATGACTAAGCTCTAGGGGGCAGAACAAAACACTTTGGGGGCATGGCCTGGTCGGAGTCCAGGCTAAGGGTTGCCACTCCACTCACCCTCTCAGAATTTCATTGAATGTGCGTCACTAGGAGACACCCTTTCTCCTTTTGAACCACTGAAGGGGCCAGGTTGGACTCCATCCCCTGCTTGCACTCCTAGCAGCAGTCGCAGAGGCAGGCACCTGTTTGCATATCCCCCGTGTATCGAGCCTGAGCAGCAGACATCCAGAGCTAACCAGTCACAGTAGGTCAATGCATTGGTGCCGCCTTGAACTAAAACACTCAGGGTTCCAGGTGTGCCGCATTGATGTCTATGAGTTCACTGGACTTGGATCTCTCTTGACAGAGGAATGTCACGCAGTTTAATGTTATATACATCACTTTAAATTCCCCTCCGTAACCGTGCCCGCGGGACCCGAGGACTTGATGTCCGCTGGTGTCCCACTATCCGGTCACAGAGCTGCAGAACAGGGAGAGGCTAGTGTAAACAAGCATCTCCCTGTTCTGCCTAGTGACACTGACACTGATCGTCTGCTCCCTCTCTTTGGGAGCAGCGATCAGTGATGTGTCACTCATAGCCACGCCCCCTAACAATTAGAATTACTCCCCAGGACACACTTAACCCCTTCCTAGCCCCCTAGTGGTTAACCCCTTCACCATTAGTCACATTTATACAGTAATCAGTACATTTTATAGCACTGATCGCTGTATAAATGTAAATGGTCCCAAAATAGCGTCAAAAGTGGGAGCCACGTTGCACGACCGCGCAATTGTCAGTTAAGGCGACGCAGTGCCGAATCGCAAAAAGTGTCACGGTCATTTGGCAGACAAATGGTCCGGGGCTGAAGTGGTTAATCAGCAGCTCCCTAATATGAACAGCAACCCTCACCCAGCAGGTCCTTGGTAGTGTGGCTGACTGCTTTATCAGCTCTCCTTATTGGTCACCTGATCCTCGCAACACAATCCCTGCTCGGGTCTAGCACAGCTCCATCTGCCCTGGCTATCCCCTTCCTCTCTGGTTCTATGAGCGGCTCTGTGTCTTTCCCGGGTTCTCTCCTCACTGGTGACCGTCGCGGCTCTTTCCACCCATCTGGCCAAGAGGTGCAGGCAGCAACATCCAGCGACATGTTTTACACATGTAGGTTAACAATTGCTTTATTAAAATTACCTTTTGGATGTAACTATTGTATTATTGATAATTTTTGACAGCCAAAACCGACAGGCTAAGAAGCAGTACAACAGTATGTGTGTGTATATCATGTTGTATGGGTCTTTATGTGTCTACATGGTAGTGTGTGTATATGAGTGTGTATATATGTGTGTGTATGAGGTTGCATGGGTCTGTATGTGAGTGTGTGTGTTAGAATGTCTGTGTGTCTTTCTGTATGTGTTGCGCTGCAAAATAATAAATAATGTGAGCCCACTATAAATGTATTAAAATAAATTAATACATATAGTAATATAACTACTACCATAAACAATAAATACATTTAAAGTACACAATTCATATTAAGGGAAGTGTAATATAAAATTAAATCAACAAATAAGTGATTTGGAAAGCTCATAAAAAATAAAGAAATGCAAATAGGTGATTAAAGTTCATGAAAATTCTTAGATAATAAAATAACCAAGTGCAGTACTGCATGAAACAAATGTGTTCTAAGGCCTTGTACACACAAGTGAATTTATCCGCTGTAAACGGTCCCCGGACCGTTTACAGTGCATATTTACGCCGGGCTGTTTGATCTGATGGCTGTACACACCATCGGATCAAATTCCCCGCCGGCGGACAGCGCGGTGACGCGGCGGTGACGTTGACGCCGCCACGTCACCGCACCAGGAAGTAAACACTTCCGCGCGCATGCGTCGGACCATGTTCAGCAGAAAAATTCCCTCGTGTGTACAAGGCCTAATTGTGCACCTTGGCCCAGCAGGGGAACATTCCTCCCAGGATAGCCTTCCCCTTTGCTATTATTTCTGAGCTCTGTCCATCTCAGTTTATGGTTAAGAGCAAGTCTGTGACCTTATCTTCAGGTAACTGGGTATTCTCTCCCCTCTTTCCTGAGAAATTGTATTAACTGAAGTACCTCTAGCCCCTTGGAAAAAAATAGCTCCCTCACCAGCGGGGGGGGGGGGGACCCTGCCTTGACTAAAAATTTTACTTTGAAATCCAATGGATACCATCTAGATTTTGCAATGCCTTTACCTTCTGGAACATGTGGAAGTTCCCACAGCGACAGGGAGAGTTGCCTGAACCCTATGCTGGATGATGCTTAGAGCATTGGCCTCACTGTAATGGTCCTTTAGAAGGACATTGCCTTGGAAACTGTGGCGAACATCTCTGTTGGGCCCTGTGCTTCTCTGGATTGTCAAAAGAGTGGACACTTTATATTCCTGCTGCAGATACTCTATAGGGGACAGAATATGAACAGAGTTATTCATGGGACCTTTACACTCGAAATGGTCCTCCCTCCTTGATTGACCGGTAGAATCCTGCAGCAGGTCCTTCAGATGCCTTCCCTTGCCCTTATTACTGACTATGCTCATAGCATTTCGGCTACATTTCATTTCCCATGCTCCAGCTGTTGATGCTTCACTGGACTGGACCGGTGGGGATCAGGAGCTTCCTAGCTTAGGCAGGATTCTCTGTGTTCTTCTGTAGGCCCAAGTGTCACCTAGGGGTGTCAGAGAGGATTCATTTTCATGTTCCCCTCTTTTGGGCCTTCTCCCGTGTTTTGTTTAAACGGTCATATGATGCTGTTGGTCCTTCTTTCCGTTTGGTAAAATTGTTATCTCACTGGTTATTAGTGGGTCCTGGTTGAGCAGCTTTTCGCTACCTCGGGTTTCCCCCAGCCACCTGGGGGACACGGAGGAGATCCACAGAAGTCTCGAAATCACTGAATGCAATTATTTTTAATCTCTGGTTATCTGATGTCCATCAATTGAATGAATACTAAATCTCCTGAAGAAGACCATGAATGTAGGGCTCAAAATGCATTGGGGTATTCTTGTGTATCCAATGGTGTAATGTAATTGCAAACATTGTTTTCACTGTGTAATACCATTATCAATGATGGCCACTTTGTTTATGTTACAAACCAGAGTTCATATTTTAGACTCTTTGTGCACTTAAATCATTTTTTGACCAATTAAATAAAATAATTTTGCTGCTAAAAAAAAAACCTTGGGAAACCTTTCCATGTTTTTAATCCTCCATGCTGTTAGAAAAAAAAATAGGCCAATGCACACCCAAATCACAACATCAATACTTAAAGAGTTAGTTACATGAATGAGGGTGCTAGAATCATAGCTTGGGCTTCCTCAAGAAAGACCCAGGGATAATATAATCTAAATAAAGAATAGGCAGCACTCCAGAAAGCTAGCGCTTCAAGTTTTAAATATTTATGAAAGGGAAGCATCATATAAAGACTAAAATAAAAAAAATAAGAAATTGTGGTACATGTACATAGTACAAAATCTTCCCAGAGTTCCTCTATCCAGACAAAAGCAAACTGTCATCTACAAGCATACTCCTATTTATCAGGACAGGGAGGAAAACCAGGCTAAAACTAGAGCAATTAACAAGCATTATTACACATGGATAGATAGTGATACTGGAAAAAACCTTCAGTTGACATGTGGACACTCAGGATCAGGTAGAAGTGGGAATTACATTGTTCTGTTGTTGTGTGTCAAAATAATGGCACTGCATTGCACCAACACATGTAATGAGTATTGCCATCAGTGGTGGCTGGTGCTACATTTTTTTCGGGGGGGCAAACAAACACCTACCACCCCCACACTGTTCGGTCGATCCCCCCACTCCCCACGTCGGTCGGACTATCCCCCCATCGCTGGCTCATCTACCCACCAGCCCCGCACTTACCCCATCTAGGACACCGCAGCTTCGGCTCCTTCCTGTGTCTCCTTCTCCTCGGTGGCTTCACAGCGGCTTCCTCTGCATTTCCTTCTCCTCTCGGCTTTCTCCTCAGCAGCCAATATGGTCGCTTCTCCTCTCAGAAAATCAGGTCTTAAGACCCGCTTCCTGATTGGCTGGGAGGAGAATCAGGAAGACAAAATCGTTTTTTGGCACACAACTATGTGGGCTCAGGGCGCAGCTCACCCATTTTTGAAGCCAGTTAGAGCCTCGGGATCTACTTATGTGATTCCAAAAAATGCGACTGGCGCCCTGCATGTAGATTAGGGGCCGGGTGCATTGATTAGGGAGCGGCGCCCCTGCGTCCCTTATGGACAGGCCACCACTGATTGCCATACTTGTTGCATTATGGCAGGGCAATAATGTGACTGGGCCTTACATATTGACTTATTTATGGTGCCTTCTGAACTTCATACCAGACAACACTGGGCAGCAGTACTCAGATGAATATGTCAAAGAGATTATGGTCTTTGAAGATAGAAAATTGTGGGTGTTTGATATGCCCCTAGATTTATATTACACATGTGTCCCTATGTTGTTGCCTACATATATTTTAAATATCTGATGATGACATAAAATAAAACAAACCTCCCAAATTTTTTTTCTTACCAGCATCTAACCACTGGCTAATGATTATTGCCCGCTTTAGCATTTATCTGTTCTTGTCATCTGGGAATTCCTATTGCACAAACTGCTGCGACACTAAATGAACGATAAACATGTTTAATTAGGTGTAAAATGCTCTTCCTATCAATGGGCTGTCTCTTTGCCACTTGACAGGCTCTGCTAAAGAGCTTACCAGTGCAGATTAAGCCTAAAAAAAACTGTCTTCTCTCCCATCTGTTAAGGAGTTGTCACTCGCCATTCAGCTGCCAGTCTAAACTAAGTTGGAAGACTGTTTTTTTTTAAATATTTTATACAATATTTTATATCTTTATTCATGCTTAGCCTTCATACAATTTTACCTTCATGGTAAAATAAAAATACATTTATTGTTTTTTTTTCTTCTGTAGCTATAGTGAGAAGAATGCTTAATTTTTGGGGGAAAATACTTTTGGGATTTTTCTTTGTGACGATATTGGAAGGACAGCTACAAACTTTAACAGGTAATGTTTGGATTTATAACAAAAACCTACCTATGGCAAGACATTGCATCAAACAAGTTATTTTATTATCAATTTAAATACTTATTTAGAACTGTTATTTCTTTATGTTGCATCATACTACATATTTGGCATATGCCATGCTGAGTTGAATGTATGTATATTTTATTTGCCAAAAATAGGGATGCATTTAATATAAATTGTGTTTACACTATTAATGGTAGCACACTACTTTATAGTCTACATTTTTTAATAGTTCTCAACTACTTTTCACTAACTTGTCATGTAAACCTTTTGTCTTATTAATCCATAACCTCAATCAGGATGTTGTCTCCAAATGCAGATAACCTTGCCAGTTGCCATGGTATAATTTCAACAAATTTCGGCATTACTTATGTGAGATTTACTTTAAAAAAGTTTTTAGATATAAAAGTACAAAATGAAAATATTGGAGTGTCCATTGAAAACTATTTGAATTTTTTATTTTTTTTACATTCTGATATTATTATTATTATTATTATTATACAGGATTTATATAGCGCCAACAGTTTGCGCAGTGCTTTACAACATTAGGGAAGACAGTACAGTTACAATACAATTCAATACAGGAGGGATCAGAGGGCCCTGCTCGTTAGAGCTTACAATCTATATTTTTTTGCTGTAAAGGACTCATCAAAATAAAACACGGATATACCGTAATATGGTGATCAAATATATTCTGCTTCCAACATGATAACTGATATAACTATGAAGTTTAAAAGCCTTTTCAAGCAGTAAAACAAAGAGCTCCCTCTTCTACATATTGTTCTCTTTTAGATAGCACGGCGCACCTCTGCATTAGTAAAGCTAGTGCTGAGACATGAAACCATTGCTGGTATTGGTAAGAGTTGTTTGCATTTGTCTGTTGCATAATGGCAATACTACTATAAGCTATAGATCAGTTTGTGTGTGACTTTTGGTGAAAATGTTAAATAAATCAGAAACTGCAATGGCAGAAAGTTTGTAGAGTGGATTGAGTGAGTCTGCAATGATTGTAGGTGCTATATTATTGTATAGAAGATTCTAGTAAATCATTGCTCAATACTAAAAGAGAGGATTTTAATGACATTCATAGATAAATATGTAAAAATGTCTGGAATTTTTTATTTCACATTTACATAAGTGAGAATGTATATGAAATTAGGCCAAAAGGAATGACACAATTGTATTATCACAAGGCACAGTTGGCCATAAGAACATGGAACTTCTCTGTCTAGAGAATACAACGTTAAGCCTTGTACATACGATCGGATATCTGATGGAATCTAATCTGATGATTTTTTTCGTTGGATATCCGATGAAGCTGACTTTCATCAGTCTTGCCTACACACCATCAGTCAAAAATCCGACCGTACCAAAACGTGGTGACGTAAAACACTATGACGTGTTGAGAAAAATTATGTTCAATGCTTCCGAGCATGCGCCAACTTGATTCTGAGAATACGTGGATTTTTGGCCGATGGACTTCCACACAGACGATTGTTTTTTTCTATTGTTTTTTTTTTTTTTATCTATAGGAAAAATTTAACACATGTTCTAATTTTTTTACCAATGGAAAACAAACCGAGTGGGCCCACACACGATCGGTTTGTCCGATGAAAACCGTCCATCGGTCTGTTTTCATTAGACAAACCGATCGTGTGTACAGGGCTTTAGAAAGGGAGTAACTGGTGTTGCCTCCAACAGCTAGGACTTCCTGAATCTATTGGTTAACTTGTCCTGCAGACCTACAATAATCAAGGAGAGGAGGTGATGGTTGGCTGCATATCTCTTTTCCACTCATGTACATTTAAATGTTCTCAGTATTAGTAGCTCTCTTACACAGTGCATATAGATTTTAATTACTTATTTTTAGGTACATTAGTTCTTTAAAGGGCAGCTTTTTGAAGAACAAGAACACAATGATAATAATATTCAGCCAAACAGAACCAAAGAAACATGCTTATGTTATTAATTAAAACTTGGCACACTGTGTGAATTCAGAGGAAAGTGGCCAAAAATGCTGAACTCGTATTCCTTTGTCATACAGTCTCTAATAGACGGGTAAAGCATATTTAAAAATTCCTGACTCAGGCTGTTCTATCAATGGACCATTTTCTCTAATATTACACAATGAAAGAGGGTTTACTAGTGCATATTCATGACATTTAGCGTAGTAAGTTATTTAACTGGTTACTTTACATTATTTCCAATTAATACACCTGAGCAACAATCTGGAAGTTTGGGTTGTTAGTGGAACATGAGGATTGGAGACCAAAGCACTGCAACGGTAATATAACAAGAACATTGAGGGGTCTCTGATAGAACTAATGCATTCTGAAACTTGCTGTACATAACAATGTTGGTCTAGCATTAGCCTTTTAATTTAGTAAAGTTGTATGTTATAAATAATAAATGCTTTAGAGAAGAGTATATTTAATTTAGGAAATAGTATGCAGGCATTTTTAAGTTTTAAGCAAGTTTTATATATGTCTGCAACAGAATGTTGACTATTCTGATAATCTGAAAATTGACATATTAAAGCATCCCTGTTCTTGTTTTTGCACTTTCATCTTCTATTTGATTTAGTTTTAAATCAAAGCTGTCAGAAAGGAAATATGAGTGCTTCCCCTGCTAAAATTTTTTTTAAAGCTGAGCTCCAGGCAAACAACTAAATACACAATGGAACACATGTAAGGGAGCTAAATTTACTTGCCAAATAATTTGTCCTGTGCATTTACTTTTAAATGTACACAGTTTTTTCCATACAGCACAGTTCTATCTAATAAGACAGGAGATGTTATTTGTTTTTCTCTACCGCTGTCAATTAGCCTCCAGTTGCCCTCACCCCCCCCCCCTTACTTGTGACTAGACAGTGAAAGCAGAAGAAGCTGACTGATGAGCTCATCTCTCTATCACACAGCTCTCTCCTACTACCAGCACGTCCAGCACGTTCCATCAACACATAAACATGTGACTGCTTGAGCTTCCTTTTCCAGTCTAAGAAACTGATACTGGGTCAAATTCAGGTGCTTTACACTGCTTGCATTTACAAAATACATTTAATAATGTAGTGACCAACACACAACTGCATTCATTTATGTCTTCTCTACCTACCGGTTCGGACCTAACGTCATACTACAAACTTAGCTATTTCCATCTTCCCTGATATTCTATAACACTAAAGCCCCCTACACACAATCTGACGAAAATCACATCGGAATTCCGACGGAATTCCATCGGAGCAAAAGGAAACATGTTCTCTATCTAAACTTTAATGGAATTCATCAACGTTTCCAATGGAATTACTCTGATGGTGCATACACATGGTCGGCACTTCCGATGGAAAAAGTCAGTCGGACTTTTTCTATCGGAAATTACAATCGTGTGTACTGAGTCTGGGCTTAAGACTGCCAGGAAGTGCGGAAATACTTATAATTGCGTTACTGGTAGTTCACTGCTCCAAGGCCTGAGCCACAACTGGGGAAAGATAAATGAGCTGGCAGAAGTACTGAATAGAAGATCAGGCAAAGTCAGCCAATGAATGCCTTTGCCAACACACACATCTAAGTTTCAGATCAGACCCAGAAGCAGAGATCCACTAGTAAGCAGACAATCAAAGCTCCTAAAATGTATTTCTAGATTGAAGATCAGCGTGGGAAAGGGAAATATCTACTGTATATTTGCAATTTGACTTTAGATTTGCTTTAAAGGTGCAAGACTGCCATGCTCATTCTTCCTTTATTGCTGAGTAATAGTCAGGAGCTTAGAAAGTAGCAAAGCTTTGATCAGAAAGACAACCCTAAGTCAGTAGTACCGTACCACCTCTGAAATCTGTAGGGTGGCATTAGACCTGTGCTTCCCGTTATCCATACAATATCCTAAGTTGTTAAATAACTTTCTCTAGATGTTACAAGCTTTTTTTTTTTTTTTTTTATATTGTACAACATGAAGATCTACAACCATTTTTGACAAATATTTAAAAATATGTCCTGTGTTAGAGCAAGTGGTAATGTAAATTTTATTTCTGTACCAATACTGGTAAATATTGGTTGTATTGTATCATTTATTCTCATTTAAGATTTACTTTACAGGTTTGAGGAGCTCATGATTTCCATTTTTGCCCCATCTTGTTGCAGATTCAGGAACACTTTCTGATGGTATTGTATATAGAGGACTTACAGACGTGCAGCATGAGCTGGAAGAAGGGAGTGGATTATTGCCAGAAAGCAATCCACCTATTGCTGAATCAGACAGCCAACACTACAGGGGTTTCCTGAAGAGAAAAAAGAGGGCCATTTTATTTCCTAGTGGAGTCAAAGTGTGCCCTGAAGAAACGTTTGATCAGGCCCTTGTCAATCATATGAAATTTTTTAAGCTTAGAGGTAAGCTACTAGTGTTCAATACAACAGAAATGTATGGAATCAAATGTTATTTTATAAAGACAGTTATAAACAAAAAAAAAATGTCAAATATGTTTATTATAGTTCTGTGGTGAAATAGGTTGTGTATCAGGCAGGTTTCCAAAGCTCCAATGTATTAGTGACAGAAAGCATTAATCAGCACTACGGGGATCTTTAGGGAGATTAATTCTGATGATGAACTCTGTATTAGGTGTATCCCTGCTGTGGTTAGCTCCCATAAATAGCACCTCACACTGTCTAAACCAAATACTACTACTAAATATTAACGTAACTGTCATACATGTCAGACAGTTATACATGCGTAATACGTAATTGGTAAAAAAGTGAGTTTGTGGTATCTTACTGAATGTCAGCCATAACTCTCTACTGTAACACACTGTAAATTGTCAAGTTTATTTTATTTTTTTTGCTTAAGTATAGCATATTCTTTCCACAACAAAAGAAGCACATGTGATATAATACAGTCTTTACGAAAATGTTTAAATATAATAGAAGGGACACACATTCTGGTGTTAATAAGTTCTAGGTTTTGCTAGAAATTAGGTCAATCCTTATAGTGTTTCTGTGTTGAAGACACAAGGTTAGCATGAGGCTTCCTGGAATGTGTATAAAAGTTTTATTATTGAATAGAACACTAAAGAGAGGGGTAAGCAAAGAAGAAGGATAAAGCAAGAATGTGGAATTTTTGTTTGTTTGTGGGAGGTGGAGGTATGGCATGGAAGAAAAGGGGAAAAGTGAGAAGGAAAAAGAGGGATCTCCAGGAAAGAGCTTCTCTCTCTTGCCTGAGGGCCAGTCAGCAGAAATGTAAGCCAGGAGTTTCTTTGAATATCTGATTAAGTCCTACTTATACGCTCAGCATGTGTTGCAAGAAGGTTTTCCTGTGTGAAACGGAAATAATTCCAGTAAAACAAGGTGCAAATAAATTTGTCTTCCCTACGAGTCAGTGGCAGTAAGATCTTCCATATGAGTGATCTCATTAACTACTAAAATCCAGAGGCCTAAAAAAGGAGGTTCAGTACTCTTCTAGTTCAGTGGTATGCATGATCTCGCTTTGTTGATAAGGTGAATGAGCGGGGATTTTTTTGTGCTGGGCCTTGGGTAGCACAGTCATGTAAAGGGAAAGGGCTGTGGGGTCGTCCATGAGTACCTGTGAGTTATGTGATTAGTCTTTGGATTTCTTCCCAAAAAGAATGCAGAAGTAGACATTTCCAACTAATGTGTATTAGGCCGCGTACACACGATCGAATTTATCTGCTGAAACTGGTCCGCCGACAAGTTTCAGCGGACATATCCGACTGTGTGTACGGGCTAGCAGACAGGTTTTTTTCCAGCAGACAAGTTTTAAAGCATGCTTTAAAACTTGTCTGCTGGAAACCCGTCCGTCCGACATGTCCGCTGGTTAGTACGCCTAACCAGCGGACAGAAATCTCCCACATGCGGTGAATAGATTCGACGCATGCTTGGAAGTATTTGTCTTCCTGGAGTGGTGACGTGGCGGCGTCAACATCACCGCCACGTCAATGCGTCCTCAGCCCGAGGGGATTTTCGGACATGTTTGAGCGGACATGTCTCATCGTGTGTACGCGGCCTTAGAGTTCCCCTAGAGCCGTTGTTGTTGGAGAGAAGGTAACAAACCCATCAGTGGTTCCTACTGGTAGAGGTACCTATTGGAATGGGTATTATGGTATGTCTAGGGATAAATGTAAGTCATTGTATTTTATGAACATCAAGACACTTTATTTAACAAAAAACATGTTTTGTGGCTTGAACTGGCCACTTCCTCAGTTTAAAGGTGACACACAGATGTCTATAGATACAATTACATAATTTTACCTTTATACTGAGGAAGTGGCGAGCTCAAGTTACAAAATACATATTTGGTGATATAAAGTAACTTAGGCCGCGTACACACGATCAGACATGTCCGATGAAACATGTCCCGCGGACCATTTTCATCGGACCGCGCTGAAGTGGTCTGTTGGACTGATGTGCGTACACACTATCGGACCAAAATCTCCTCGGACCAGAACGCGGTGACGTAGAACACAACGACGTGATGAAAAAACAAAGTTCAATGCTTCCAAGCATGCGTCGACTTGATTCTGAGCATGCGCGGGATTTTGGTCCGATGATTTTGTGTACTAACCATCGAACCTGTCCGACAGACAGGTTTCCAGCGTACAGGTTTCAAAGCATGTTTTGAAACTTTTGTCTGCTGGAAAACGGTCCGATAGGCAGTACACACGATCGAACATGTTTCAGTTTCAGTGGACATGTTCGATCGTGTGTACGCGGCCTTAGTGTTTGTAAAATACGATTACTTAAATTTATCTCTAGACACACCACAATACACATGCCAATGGGCAGCTCTGCTGTACATCTCCCTCCCAAAAACTGATTGACACGTAACCTTCCATGGGAACAAGTGGAGAATACCCCTGTCCCTGCCTAGAATAGTGTTAGTCACTCTTGATATAGAAACGTAACCATAAAACACTACAGCGCTAACAGTGTGCCCTACCTGTAGTTGTAAGTTGTCATATAACAGATGATGGATATAAAATAACTATTACAAAATTCTTATTACTAGAGGCATATGAAAAAAAAATGGTGCTGGCAAGGGTGCTTTCAGTTGTGGACATGGAATCCACAATCTGTAATTCAAAAGGGGAAGGGAAAAAAGTGCCAAACCGGCATAGTATAGCACAACATTTTTAAGTAAAACAAAATATAAAACAAATGGCACTCACAAGTGGGTAAGAAGGAGAGAGAGAATGACAGGTCGCAGTAGATTTGTTGTCTGGTAGTAAGCTGGGAACTGTGTAATTGTCCATTCGTCAGGCTAATGAAGGAGGCGTGGCTGGCTTCTGAAACGCGTTCCTATTGGCTTGCACAGTGGATGAACTGACAGCCCCTCTTACTACTCCTGCTGGACACATCATCTCTGGGCAGACATCTGATCACTGGATACACCATAACGGCCACACAGGTAGCCTGACACCGGTCTCCCTGCATGGATTCTAGGCTCATCCTGCTCCCTACAATGCCGGCTTTCTTCTCCACCACAGACAATCACACAGCTCCCAGCTTACTACTGGACTACCAATCCACTGCAACCTGTCATCCTCTCTCTCCACTCACCCGCTTGTGAGTGCCATTTGTTTTATATTGTATTATACTTAATAAATTGTGCTACATTATGCCGATTTGGCACTTTGTTCCCTTCCTCTTAGTTACTCTTGATGTCTAGGGGCCCCTGTCCTAGGTCCCAGTAGGGACTTCAAGCTAATCTCCAGCTTTAGTTTCAGTTTAAATAGTTTGTTTGGGCCAAGCTGGCCCAAAGGAACTTGTTCCTTTACTAACATGTGTGGCCGCTCTCGTGTCCCACCTCTTTTCCTGCGGCCTGCTAGGTTGCATGCTCGTATAATGGTCTGGTATGGATTTTTCGGGGGACCTCTACCCCTACGCCATTTAAAAAAATAATTGGTGAAGGGTTCTCCTTAATATCCATACCAGACCTGAAGGACCTGGTATGGAATCTGGGGGGACCCCCCACACAATTTTTTTTAAAGTTTTGGTGCTGTTCTGTTTTAGTGCCGTTTTTTTTTTTTGGTGCTGTTTTTTTTTCAATTCATTTTATCTGTATTGCCTGGATCCGACAATTCATTACAGCCGCGACCACAAATGAACTTCTAATGTTTAGAAGAGATGGGTCATAGATAAAGTTTTGTCATAGTATCTCTATTTTGACAAGGAGGTTATGGTGCTACATAGTGGTTTTTGTTGTCTGGACTATTTCTGAAATGTGCTGCTTGCAAGTTAAAATTTTTATTTTTTGCTAGAAAATTATTTAGAACCCCCAGATATTATATATGTTTTTTTGTTATCAGAGAATCTAGGGAATAAAATGGTGATTGTTGTAATATTTTATGTCACACTGTATTTGTGCAGCGGCCTTTCAAATTCAATTTATTTGGAAAAAATACACTTTCATGAATAAAAATAAATAAACAGTAAAGTTAGCTCATTTTTTTGTATAATGTAAAAGATGATGTTACGCCAAGCAAATAGATACCCAACATGTCATGCTTTGATATTGCAAACACTTGTGGAATGGTGATAAGCTACGTTACCTAAAGATATCTATAGGCAGCGCTTAAAAAAAAAATGATGGTTACCAGGTTAGATTTACAGAGGAGGTATAGTGCTAGAATTATTGCTCTCACTTTGACGATAGCGGTGATACCTCGCATGTGTGATTTGAACACTGTTTACATACAATTTTTTGTTAAAATCTTATTGCTTTTATTGATGTCACAAGGAATGTAAACATCCCCTGTGACAGTAATAAGTGGTGACAGGTACTCTTCATGGAGTATTCAAATCGCCAAAAACTGTGATTCTGAATACTGTCACTTTTTTTTTAAAACTGTGCCATTGGCAGCCGAGTAAACCAGAAGTAGAGACATTGCTTCCGTGTTTACAGAGAGAAGTCTGGAACGAATCAGGATCAGGTCTCCCGGTGGGACGGGAGGCCCGGTAAGAGCAGTGGAACGCGGTGAGAGGAACGTCCCCTCTCGCTCCTCTGGTATAACAGCCAAGCGGCTTTTAGCCACATCAGGTGTTATCCCTGAAGAGCCAACCGCCCACTCTAAAAAACGGTACTAGGATTCCAGTATAACCCCTGAAAGCCGAGGCCACATGAATGCGTACACTTGGCGGGAAGGGGGTATGGTGCAGTCCTTTAGGGGTTTTAAATAAAGAATCGCACCCCACTGGGTCTATGTGAACAGTGCTCTGCCCATGAAGGGCAACAAGTTTATTTTGTTTTTGACCCCAACACTTGCTTACACATACTTAAGTTTTTCTCCCATTCTGACTTGTTTAGTGGTAGGAGGAAATAAAAAAAGCCATGTGCAAGCTCAAAAATGTTTGTGGAGCTTGCAAATGTCTTGCCCCTTTTACAGCGTTGGGTGCCTGTGTAGCTGCTCACCAAGCACCAGTACCGAACTTCAGACAAAAAGCTTAAAATGGATGTAAACCCTCACATATACCCAGTGAAGTGAATAGCCTCAGATTATACACAAAACAAATCTCCCTACGAAACTTTAACATGTATACTTGCTGTCTTCAGCTATATATATCCTTTAGAAAGAGCTCTTCATGTTACCAATTTTCTCTTCCTGTTCACCAACGGAAGTGGATTATTGGCATGCATCCAGGACAGCTGATTGGAGGAAAGGCACACACCACCACTCCACATTGGTGAAGGAAGGAATGTGCAAAGCTGTGCTCTGAGACTGCAAGCTTTCTGCTGATCTATTTATAGCAACTTCCCACAACACACACTTCAGGCTGCCGTCTTAGAGAACTTGTCAAATATTATCAGGCTGATAACAGAGGAACTGAACAGGAAAAAGCTACAGGACATAGTGATTTGAAGCGAGATAAGAAAACAGTACCGATATATTGTAGTGAAGTCATATATAGTGGAGTCCGGTTAGATAATTGATATTTAGGTATTAGTATGATGACTATAAATGATGTTCCGCAGCGACACCCCAGGCTCTCCATAGAGTGCATTTATTTGACTTCCAATACAGAATAACGTCCAAATTCCACAGATGATACAAATCCAACAGAGTAATTCAAAGTCCCATTTGACTAGTTCAGTTCTAGACTTGTGCCATATTTAGAGAATATACAGATCATTTTCTGAGTAACAAGATTGACCTCCTGAATTATATCCCCTATCCACTGAATAGCTGAGCAATTTGATTGGCCGTCTTTGGCCGTCTACATCCTGTCTTTCAGAGTGAGAGATAATGACCCCAACCAAATGTTTCTCATGAATGAATACCTCCTCAAGTCTAATTACCATCAATAAATACTTCCTAACGTATGTAAACAATATAACCTTTGAGGTTAACAGGCCATACCTCACACACACCTAGGTAGTCTTGCATAAAATTAACACATCTAAAGGTCTTCTGTACCTTTGATATGTTAGAATTCAGCTGGCTTGGACAGTTCAACTGAATTCCTGGTCAATATGGTAATGCAAAACAATATATTGTGCCATACATACCTACACATATATATTAATATTACAACATATATGTGCCCAGCTCAAATTTCATGAATCAGGTTTACATCCACTTTAATACACTCACTTCTGCCACACAGCTTATCTAGGCTGATAACGTGAATGTTCTCTGCTGCAATTAAGAACTTCAGTTAAGAAATACAACTAGGTCATATACACTAAGAACATTAGTTCAAAGTAAAGAGAGAAAAAAATACTACGGCTGACATAAAAACGTGAAGAAAGGGGTTTGTGAATGGAAGAAATTAGCCTGGAGTGTGTATAGAGGAGGGTCTAGGTCAGTGGTTCCCAAGCTCAGTCCTCAAGTATCCCCAAGAGGACAATTTGTGAGTGTTTCGCTTAGAAAACATAGCTGTCAAGAATACACAACCATTGGCAACCTGTGAAAGCTGAAGGAAACCCTGAAAACATGTTGGGGTACTTGAGGTCTACATTTGGGAATCACTGGTCTAGGGGCTGGGAATAAACTATAACATTAGAAGGGCTTTATCATCCTGCTGATGTTGAGAATACTCCACCTACTATCTACTATCCAGCGGTATCTGCATGAATTTAGAGCGAGGCTGTGGGTTTCAGGGATCACTGATCGCTATCGCTTGTAATCATCTCCAGCCCTCTGCTCTGGAGACCTTTAAACCAGCTACCAGTGAGTTAGGCTTACCCACCTACTCACAACTACTCAGCCTGCCCACTCCATATACAGCCTGGCTATTAATGCTTATATCTCTAGCATTGGGTCCTTTCTAAATGCTTACCAGCATTTGATCGCCTGATTTAATATAAATCTGTTTTTTTGCTTCAACGATATTACCCCCCTAACTGGCTGGACTAAGTATTCGTATGAATCACAGCAAATGTTGGGATTAAAAGACTGACTGTTGTATGGCAACACGGCCATACGTTTTTATTGAAATGTTTATGCTCCTGAGGAAGCGCTAGTCATAGCGCGCAACATGTAGAGCAAGCCCTCCTGTCTCCTCTGGATCACCACCTGGTTATGCACTTTACAACCAACTTTACTAAATTATGCTTTATAATTTGAGCTTCTTTGTTGGTAGAACTGTACAATTATTGTAATAACTAACGTGGACCAGCTATTTACTTAATTTATTTTTTCTGATTTTATGTTTATAACTGTTTTTAAGACATTTTGATATCAATAAATGTATCTAGTTTTCATACTATCCTTACTGTGTACCTTAAAAGTCCATTTCATTAGTTTCTAGTCAATCTCAACAATATCGGGACGGTGGCACACTAAAATATTGGTGCATTGGCTGTATCACCCTTCCATTTCTGCACTTTAAATTTAGGTCTTGTTTCTTTCATATACTCCACCTAAGGTTGATTTGTTATCAAACATGATCCCTGACCATTGTATATTTTTGCCCCTTTTTTTTAAATAGAATTTTAAGGTGTCTGTTTTGTGAGGTTATTGTTTATAATCTGTAAATATATGTATAATTAAGATCCTTTCCTTCTGAGGTATAAGAAGCGTGTTGTTTGATCTACCATTGTTTTAAATGTTCTTTTAACATACAATTTCAGGATTGTTTAACACAAAACTTCTATAAGAGTTCATTAAGGGTTGCTATTTGAAGATTTGACATCTGTATCTCCATGGGAGTAGTGTCGGCTGCTGGTTTGTTTATGTTTCTACGAATCTGTTTTTTGTTGTTATGGAGGAGACAGCCGTAGTAACATCTACTGTGCTGTATGTTTCCACGAGGCGGTGGCCAATAGAAACATAATGATGAGAAGCATATCACCAGCTATGTTCCCCTGAAGAAGTTGTAAGATGCAATGTGTAGGGTAGATTAACTCTTGTTGATGCACAGACTTGCAAGTGTACAGCTTTTATAGATGTCTGCAACACGGAAAGCATTATGTAATTTCTTGTGTTCTACCTCCAAAGATTAACATACCTGGAATGAGCTGTTACCCCTGATCCAATATTTAAATAGCAGTGGGCAATGTGCTATAAAACCTTATTTACACTATAAGGTTCATGTAAGGAGACAAGTTCTAGCCCATTTCTGTGTGAAGTGGGACACGGAGGTGTTTTTGAAATGGCACTTCAGCACGTGTGCATGTGGTTTTGTTGCCCTGCAATCTGAAAGAACAGATTATAGAGTATTTATTTTTTTGTATTATACAGGCATTTGACATTGTGAATAGACTTGTTAATGCACTAATTATCTATTTTATTACACTGAAATTAATTTCACTAATATATTGTTTTCTTTGTTCAGCACTTACGTTATATGTTTATATTCACACATGTTGTTATATGCATTGCTTCAGGGGTAGTTCTGCATTATTGTATCATTATTTTAGGTGAATAACTCATTAAATGTGTTGTCAGCTATTTAGAGGGTGCGTGTAGGTATTAGGAGCATGGAAGAATCTCTGTGTGTCTTTTGATTCTTTAGTTTATTTTGTGTGCTAAAAAGTAGTTCTATGTAAGTGCTCCAGATGTTGGTTCTTTGCAGTTGTACACTCCAATTTGTCTTCCAGGATACTATTGATTTACAATGTCCAGAACAAACCACTTTATCATTAACCAAACGACCAAATGAACAAACCAAACCAAAAGGTGGTCCTCTTGGAACCCTTGAACCTTAGCTTTCTGCTTTTTTTTTTTCCAAATATATATTTTTTGGGTTCTAACATACACATTTGGGTGCTTTCTTTTATACATCTAAAACAATTAAAACCTGACTGAGTTTTCCACCCTATTAAAATCAACAAAAATAAAAACAAGTCTATAGTTTATTCGTTTTTAATGCTGATTTTTTATTATGCATGTAAAATATATTATTTTTTTACAATAATATAAATATTCATCCATATCACTGGTTTTGCAGAATGTTATCAGTTTTCTAGAGAGAGATTAGTAGGTGACTGAGGGGGAGATGGTTCCTCAGAAGAAATTCTGTCCAGCTGTCTCGCTCTAAAGCCCCTGCCCTGCCTGTTAAAGTTGGTTGGGGAACTTCCTTTGTATCATAATATGAGCTGGATATTCCTCATAGACTATCCTGACCTACCACTACATACTGCTCCCTAACTGCCTTGCCACTAAATACTGCTTACTGCACTGACCATCCTGCCATTACATACTGCTTACTGACTGCCATACACTTGCATACTGCTCACTGACTTCCCTGCCACTACATACTGCCCTATCCTGTCACTACATGCTGTTTGCTGACCATCCTGACTCTACATACTGCTGACTAGCTGACTGCTCCACCACTATATACTGCACTATCCTGCCACTAAATACTGCTCACTGACCACTGTGCCCCTACATATTGCTCATTGACTGCCCTACTACTATATTCTGCTCTCTGCCCTGCCACTACATAATGATCACTGACTACCCTACCACCATATACTGTTCTCTGCCCTGTCACTACATATTGCTCACTGACCACTCTGCAGCAACATACTGCTCACTGACCTCCCAGCCACAATATTATGCTAAATGACTGCCGGGCCACTACATGCTGATCACTGACTGTTTTACCACTGCATACTGCTCACTGAAACCCTTACCATTACATACTGTTCCCTGACAGCCCTGCCACTACATACTGCTCACTGACTGCCCTGCCACAACCTACTGTTCCCTGAGAGCCCTGCCATTACATTCTACGAACTAACTGCCCTGCCACAATCTACTGGCCACTGACTGCCCTGCCACTACATTCTTAACTGCCCAGTGCCTTGAACCTTCCAACTGTTACATACCATACACTCCCCAGCACTGCACTAGGGGGCTCTATGATTTCAAAGGCAGCCCTTCTTTTAGATCAGTAACTAATTACACCAACATTTTGTTTCAGCAATCGGTAAACCCGTCCAAAGATGATGGAATTTTGTTTCCTGTAACCACGGGTTGCTCTATTCCCCCATCAACACAGTTAGTGACCAGTGACATTAGCAGTGGTGGCCCATTCATTAGGGGTGCCTGGGTCCGCCCCCTCTCTCCACACTACTCCCATATATGCAATGGATAGATTTATCCATAACATGAATTTATCCACGGCTGTCGGGTCCACCCCCTTTTAATGCGTCCGGCCCCTTTCAGGGCATGGGCGCATGAATTACAGCGGCAAGATTTTTTTTAAGCACCTGATTAGAGCCAGAGGCTCTAATAGGCTTCAAAATAGGGTGGGCTCAGGTCACATAGGATGCGCTCAATCTCACCCAGGTGTGTGGCAACAGTGAATGGATTTTTGCTGTTGCAACACTGATCCTCCTAATTGGCCAAAACGTCCGGCTATTGGGCGCCTAGTGCCAAGAGGAGCAGAGAGGAGACATACCGCGGAAGCTGCTCCAGGAGAAGACACCAGAGCAGCTTTCCCCGAGCCCGCCACGCTTAAGGACAGGGACAGGAAGATGGCCACATCCAGGGTAAGGACTGACACGACGGCGGGTGGGGGGGTTTGCTGGGGGTGTTTGTGCCGCGCCACAGGGGGGTTTGCTGGGGGTGTGGGTGTCGTGCCACAAGGGTGGGGGGAAGGGGCAGTTGTGCTAGTGCCACTTGACTCTTACTTTTTAATATATTTATACATGATATAGGGCCTGGAATTAAAAGTAACATTTCAGTGTTTGCGGATAACAGCAAGCCATGCAGTGGAATAATGTCCTTATAGGATGTCTCCAACCTACAATCCCAGGCAACTACTGTATGTGGCAAATGAGGTTGAATGTTGATAAATGTAGTTAACAAAACAAAATTCTCCTGCACTCTGGTGTTTCGCCAAACCCGGGTGGTGTAGTATAGTCTCACGGCAAAGTCTGTAGTCTTGCAGCCCTCCTCAGAACAAAGGGTGTTCATAAAGCTAAAGAAAAAGAAAAGAAGGGAGGGTGCACCGACCTAGTGCATTACCACTATTTTTTTTATTAAAAACAAAGAAAGCTAAACTGAACCGCATATTCTAGATGAGGCCTTGCAAATGATTTGTACAGGGGGCAAAATTATATATCCCCCCCCCCGCAGTCCATGACTATCTTAATACAAGAAAGGATTTTGCTTGCTTTGGAAACCACAGCTTGGCATTACATGCTATTATTAAACCTATGATCTACCAGAACACCCATTCATTCCCCCAGTTGTATTCTTAGCTCCAAAGTGCATAACTACATTTATCTAAAGAAAAAGAAAAGAAGAGAGGGTGCACCGACCTAGTGCATTACCAACATTTTTTTTATTTTAAAAACAGAATAAAAACACCAGTCTTACTCACAAAGAAAGCTTAAGTAAGTGCTTTTCAGACAGCTAGGAACTGGACCTTACGGCACCTGCCAGTGGAACCTCAGACCTGTAGACGACTTATGCGTTTCTTACGGTCTGAGGCTCTGAGGAAGGGGGTACGCCCCAGAAACGCGTAAATCGTCTACAGGTCTAAGGTTCCACTGGCAGGTGCAGTGAGGTCCAGTTCCTAGCTGTCTGAAAAGCGCTTACTTAAGCTTTCTTTGTGAGTAAGACCGTTGTTTTTATTCTGTTTTTAATATAAAAAAATTGTGGTAATGCACTAGGTCGGTGCACCCTATGAGGAAAGAATAAAGGAACTGAATTTATCCTCTCTTAAAAGATTAAGGTGAGATACGATGAACATGTATAAATACATAATTGGTCCATATAGTGAACTTGGTGATGACTTATTCAATTTAAGGTCATCACAGAGGACAAGGAAGCACTCTTTACGTCTGGAGGAAAAGAGATTTAATCGTCAAATACGGAAAGAATCTTTCAAGAGCTAGTTCTGGCCAGCTCAGTAGTTAGTTTTAACAAAGGCCTGGATTTATTCCCAAATGCACAAAATATAACTGGATACTAATATTTATAGGTAAAGTTCATTCAGGAAAAATCCAATTGCCTCTTGGAGGATTAGGAAGGTTTTTTCCCCTGTAGCAAATTGGATCATGCTTTATTGTTTTTTTTTGTTGCCTTCCTCTGGATCAGCTGTGGGTATAAGATTGTGTACATGGAGGTTCTGGATTTGTGTATTGGGTTTATGTTTTCTGTGGGTGGAACTGGATGAACTTGTGTATTTTTCTAACCAGACAAACTACCGTATATACTCCAAGTATAAGCCAAGTTTTTCAGCCCTTTTTTTAGGGCTGAAAATACCCCCCTCAGCTTATACTCGAGTCAGTGTACCTGAATTTCTGACAGGCGTCAATTTTTTTTAAAAGTCACGGCTTCCTCCTGGCGTTCCGTTCCGTGATAGGCATTTGACACGGAACAGATGTCCTCTCATCCTCGGACAGTTTCCCAGCAGACACTGTGTTCAGTGTTCCGCCAATCATGGACGTCCTCTTGTCCAAGGATAAAAGAATGTCTGTGATTGGTAGAACACTGAACACAGTGTCTGCTGGGAAACTGAGTCCGAGGATGAGAGGACCTCCGTGATAGGCGGAACACAGTGTCAAATGCCTATCGCGGAACAGAATGCCAGGAGGAAGAATTCAGGTACTCGGGCACAGTGAGGTATGGCACAGTGAGACTGCAATGGGCACAGTGAGGTATGGCACAGTGAGGTTGCAAATGGGCACAGCGAGGTTGCAAATGGGCACAGTGAGACATGCAACTGGGCTATTGTTGACTCTCTTTTCTGCTTACAGTAGCTGCTGCATTCTCTCCCTAGGCTTATACTCGAGTCAATACGTTTTCCCATTTTTTTTGGTAAAATTAGGTCCTCGGCTTATACTCGAGTATATACGGTATGTAACTCTTATGTAAATTTAACTGCTGTCACTGCTCTCTAGCTCTCTGGCTGCCATACTCACCCTCCTGCTTCACTAAGCCACTGACCACCTTATTTAGTGACGCAAAGAAGTTGGTAATTACTGAGCCCATATTTCCACCATGAAGGTTCACTTCAAGTTGAAGATCGGGTAAAATTTCTAAGAGCACGTTGTAGTATCTTAACATTGGTGTTTAATTAATTGGATTAATGTATCTCACTGGTTCATGACTTGACATGACATGGTGGCTGATATTCTGGCTCTCTATTTCTAACTAAATAGAACAGGGATATAGTCCTTAAGAAGCATTACATAACTCTGAGATACTTACTCCTTGTAACAACTCTTGCTATGCTACTTACTTGAACTCATGTTGGAAACATGTGATGCTTAAGGAAAACATGTGCATTTTGCCACGTGGTTATCCTTCTGCTACTTTGGGTCCATATGAACACTGTGCATTATCTGATTGTCTTAAAGTAAAATCTGTTATTGCTTTCATCGTCCTGGCCTTAGTGTGGTGTTGAAATCAATGTTGGATTTTTTTCTATAACACAACAAACACAAAAGTATATAAAACAAAGAAGAAAAAACGTGTGTCTAAGGGTGGCCATACATGTAAAGACTGTTGTCTGTTTGCACAGTGAACGACTATTCATTGCTCAAAAGTGAATTGTGCACTAACTGAAGTCTGTTTTTTTATTTAGGTAGCATTATTACAAAAATAACATGGCTTACAATGCACAGTTTCTACAGCTGGACACAATACACCCTGGTTTGGGCAGATTATCATATCGATTTTATCCATTCTTCTATCCATATGTTTTAAGCAGAACTACACTACATCTGAGCATAGAAAACCTTTTTTATTTTTAATATTCAAAGCAAACTCCCCCATTCATTCATGTCTCCATGCATTATTTTGCTGAGAAATCACTTTGAAAAACACCCACCTAGCATTTCTATCTGTGGCCATTTTGATTATGGGCAGATGATTCATGTAGTACTTGCTTCCTGGAATCCATCTGCCTTTTTCTCAGCATGCAGGCAAGAGGGTGTGCTTAGCTGAGAAAAACCCTCCTCTCCATCTGAAGTCTCCTTTGGTATATGATATCATTTGCCTAGGCCTGGAAATCAGAAAGTAACTTAAAGGGATTGTAAAGGCAAAAGTTTTTTTTTTATCTTAATGCATTCTATGCATTAAGATAAATAGCCTTCTGTGTGCGGCAGCCCCCCTTACCCCCCTAATACTTACCCGAGGTTGTAGGAACGTCTCCACCATCCGGGACTCCCCTCCTCATTGGCTAAGACAGTAGTATAGCACCATTGGCTCCCACTGCTGTCAATCAAAGTCAGTCAGCCAATGAGAATAAAAAAGGGGCGGGGCCAGGCCTCAGCTCTGTGTCTGAATTGACACAGGGAGCTGTGACTCGGCTCAGGTGTCCCCGAGAAGCTTGCTGTGGGGGTACCCAACAGGAGGGAAGGGCCAGGAGAGCCGAAGAGGGACCCGAGAAGAGGAGAATCTGGGCTGCTCTGTGCAAATCCACTGCAACAGAACAGGTAAGTATAACCTGTCTGTTATTTTTTATTTATTTTTTAAACAATACTTTACAATCACTTTAATTTCTAAATGTGTCTAGTGTTTATGTGTTTAGATGTGTTTACACACATTTATGTGCATCGGGCATTCTTTCTGTGCAAATGGTCCTCTAGTGAACAAGATTATGGTGCGCTCAGATTTATGCCCCTAAACAACTCTGCTTCTAAACTCCTCTAAAAGCCTGTGTGTGCATGGACAACATGGACTAACATAAAGTGACATTTAGGGACATATAAAACGCCTGTAAAATGGACATTTGAGTAGGAGGGATTTGACAGCTGCCGTGTGCATGAAGCCTAATCAAATATTTGTTATGTAAATGCCACAAATAGAGAATTTCCTGTTTACACGGCGGCCTATGTAAAAGGAAGTCCTGTCTCCTGCGCTGCCATTGGATGACTGTTCTGTTCTGTCCATCATAGGAGGTAGAACTTTGTATTAAAGAGGCCACCAAGAAAACATGAGTTTCTCCTGTATGTAATCTGTTGGCGCAACGTCCTGACTCAACTGCAGACCCAGTGTTTGCATGTAAATAACTGTCATTCATATACAAATAACGGGAACATTCATATTTAAATAGCGACAGGATTCATATGTAAATTGCTGAGGCCGGCAGCATTTATAAAAAAAATAAAGGTGGCATTCATATGTATATCATGCCCCTCTGCAGTGAAGAGATGATGTGCTATAACCCCTAGCAACCAATCAGTAAGCAGTATTACTGTACAGTTATCTCTAGCAACCAATCAACAAGAAGAAATCATGTGCTTTAACCTCTAGCAACTAATCAGTAAAACCGTAATGTGTGCTGAAACCTCTAGCAACCAGTCAGTAAGTGGTAATGATATGCTGTAGCCTCTGACAAGCAATCACAATCACTGCCTGATCTGATACAGTAAACTGATTTTAAGTCTAGCTGATATTTATTGTATGTCTCAGAGCAGGTGGAGAGCAAAATTGCATGGGGGGGGGGGGGGGGAAGATTTTTAAAGATGGCCCTATGTATAGATAAAGGAGGAATAAACAAAAATAAGCACAAAGTATGCCTTGTCTGACAGCGGCCAGGCTGACAGAGACTAATGCCGCATACACACGCTCGGAATTTCCGACAAGAAAAGTTTGATGTGTGCTTTTGTTCATAAATTCTGACCGTGTGTAGGCCCCATCGGACATTTTCTGATGTAATTTCCAAAAGCAAAAATTTGAGAGCTGGTTCTCAAATTTTCAGATGGGAAAAGTTATTGTCGCTAATTCCGATCATCTGTATGCAATTCCGATGCACAAAAATCCTACGCATGCTCGGAATCATTGAACTTATTTTTACTTGGCTTACCGTAGTGTTGTACGTCACCGCGTTCTTGACGTTCGGAATTTCCGACAACATTTGTGTGACCATGTGTATGCAACACAAGTTTGAGCCAGTCCGCCGGAAAAAAAACCACGGTTTTCTTGTCGGAAATTTCGATCGTGTGTACGCGGCATAAGAGGTCTCTGTCAGCCTGGCTGGCTTTTTGTGAGTAAATATCACAGAACATATTTTTAATAACATTTTACAGTTTTAACGTACTACAGAGGTCCATTGCGCTTGGTGTTTCTACTTAGAATGTGTAGTGTAAGCCATAAAACTGTTGCAATATAGCTAGTTGCAGTTAGTTACATTCAACTGGACTTGTTCTATAATGCTGAAGACATTTTGTAGCTTATCTAAGCCACATTTTTTAGTTCTTATGAGTGATAACAACATATCCCAGCTATCCACTCATCATTGAGTGCGAGAATGCAGATGTTAATTGCCAAAAAACAGGATGTTTAAGTTGTGGAACCAACTTGTTTTAGGTACACAGTTCCATATGACTAACTATTTCTAGCTATACCATGATTTGAATAAATACGATGATTTGAGATAATTTGGGCTAGATAGGTACAAGTGGACAATGGATAGAATGGATAGCAATTTTCCAGACTTTAAAATTACCAAAGTATCTGTAAAAAAACAAAAAACAAAAACAAAAGTATTAAAATACTAAAGGCTAATAGGCAAGCACATTTTACCCCAAAACATAATGAATGTGGTGAACTTTCATTTTGCAAAGAATTCCCAATCATCTGCAAGGAAAAGGAACCAAAAAAAACGAAATTTTTGCTTGCACATAATCGTATGATGAAAGTCAGCAGAGTTTCGTCTCATTCACTAAACTCTAGGACAACTTCCCTTGCAGAGAACAGTCTATTTGCCTTCAGTAACTCCACCCTGAAAACTTCATAAAATTTAAATTACGTTCAGAATTAATAAAATAACATTTTGCAAAATTAAAGGCTAAGTTCTAACTTTTTTTTCTCTAAACTCCTGCTTTCCTGTGTACCAATATATCATTATTGTACCTCTGTTGCTGAAAAGAAAAGTCTTTGGCGGCGTACACACGGCCGAGGTTCTCGCTGAAAACCAGCGAGAACCTCGCTGGAATGCACATTCCAGCGAGGACCTCGGCCGTGTGTACGGTCTCGGCGAGCTTCCCGTCGGGAAGCCCGTCGAGCCAAAATAGAGAGCACGCTCTCTATTTCCTCGACGGCCCGCCTGGAAGAATGTCTGGTTGCCATTCCCGACGGGCGGGTCGCCGAATTCGACGGCCGGGAGAGAACCTCGACAGGCGGAACGATGTGTTCTGCCCGTCGAGGTTCTCTGCCGTGTGTACGCGGCCTCTCTCTATATTCTTTTTTTAAATCAAAACAACGTTTATTGAGCATGAATAAAACATACAGTAACGCATATAAAGTGCAACATGCACTACATGTACGGTTTGTAAAGTGCTGATGCGTACATGGGCATAACTAAGGAGGACAATACATGTATATGTTCATTGCAGTGCAGGAAAAATGTATATATAAAAAAAAACATCGGGTTAGGAAAAAGGAGGGGGGGAGGCTGCTGGGTCGGTCCGGGGGGGGGGGCGGGGGCTAGGCCCCCACATTGCAGGTGGAAGCAGTCCCCAGCCATCTGTTCCATACCTTATAGTATTTATCTGGGCATCCCCTGTGGACGTAAAGTAGTTTTTTAAGGGGCAGAGTATCGTTAACAGTTCTAATCCACTGCTGTAGCGTGGGAGGGGGTCCCCTCAGCCATGTCCTAGCTATCTGAAGCCTAGCAAGGAATAATGTCTCTTGCAAAAATGTTTGTAGATACTTTTCGGCCTCAGACAGGGAGAGGAGGCCGAGTAAACACTGGCGGGGGCAGAGGGATACAGGGGAGCCCATGCGATCGTGAAGGAAGCGGACCACCTGAGACCAGTATACCTGCATGCAGGGGCATGACCAGAGGAGGTGAAATAAGGTGGCGTTGGGGTGGTTACAGCTAGGACAATTGGGATTGTGGCCAGGTCTGTATTTGGAGATGCGGTGGGGCGTTAAGTAGGAGCGATGTAGAATGTATAAGTGGGTGAGGCGATCAGAGAGCTTGGGGGAGACGGCGCTGCAGTTAGCTAGGGCCTCCTCCCAGTCCTCAGCCGACACGGCGCCCAGGTCAGGCTCCCATCGGGATTTTAGCTGACGGGCAGCCACGGCGGCCGGAGGAGCCAGGAGATAGGTGTAGAGCAGGGAGATCAGCTTTTTGGGATCCCTGCCAAGGACAAGGTCCACTGGCAGTGGGACCTCGAGAGCAGGAACACCGCTCCCGAACTGTGTATTGAGTGCGTGTCGGAGTTGGAGGTATCGAAAGAACATGTGGTTGGGCAGGTCGAACGTGTCTTTGAGGGATTGGAAGGATCTAACTGACCTGCGGGCCACGACCTGGGAGAGGTATATGATACCCCTCGCAATCCACAGGCCGTGGTCGGGAACGGTGGTCAGCTCAGGCAGCTGCGAGTTGTCCCAGAGGGGTGTGTGGGAGTGTGGTGAGGGTGCTTCGCCAAGGGACATAGTGAGTTGCCAGACTTTGCAGTGGTGGAAGAGCATGTGTTTCCTGTCACCCGTTGGGGAGGGGCCGCGGGGTCCGCAGAATAGAATCTGGAAGGGGTGTGACACCGGGCCGGGGACCTGGGAGCAAACCAGCGCGGCGTACCGTTCCTTGTCTATGAGATTAAAGTAAAAAAAATGAGATAGCTGGGACGCTAGGTAGTAGAGAAAGAGGTCGGGAACAGAGGCGCCGCCCCGGTTGGTTGGGCATTTCAGGGCCCTCCACGACAGCTTGTGCCGGGAGGGACCCCAGATAAATGAGTTAAGGATAGACTCCATGGCTCTGAATGTGCGTATAGGGATGTACAGCGGGGCCTGCCAAAAGACATAAAGTAGCTTAGGGAGAAGGATCATCTTGACCAGATTAATTCGTCCCATGACCCCTAGGGGGAGACGGGACCAGGTCTGTGTCTTAGTTTTAAGGACTTGAAATAGGGGTTCAACATTAAGTGCAATGTAGTCAAGGGGGGATCTGGAGACCTGGACACCCAGGTATTTAATGGTGTTCGCTCTGACAAGGGGGAGGGCAGCTTGTTCACTAGTGGGAGCACCCAGGTCTAAGGGGAGTATGTGAGATTTGGCCCAGTTTATCTGTAACCCTGAGAATGCTCCGAAGTCTGTTATGATTTGGAGGGCTGCCTGGAGCGAGGGGCCGGCGTCTGCAAGGTACAGGAGCATGTCATCCGCATAGAGACTGACTTTCTCGATCGTCTGACCGCATCGGAGACCCCTGACCCCAGCATGGTTTCTGAGAGCCATAGCGAGGGGCTCAGCAGCGAGGGCGTACAACAAGGGTGACACGGGGCAGCCTTGGCGAGTGCCGCGGGTGAGTGGGAAGGGGGGTGAGATCCTGCCGTTGACTTGGACGCGCGCTGTGGGGGCCTGGTACAAGAGTTGGAGCCATTTAATAAAGTTTGGGCCGAAGCCAAATTTGCGGAGGCATTCCCAGAGGTAGCACCACTCAACAGAGTCAAATGCCTTAGCGGCGTCAAGACTGACCACCACCCTGGAACCCACGTCCGAATGTCTGGCCTGTAGGTTCATGTGCAATCTTCTAAGATTGAAGGCTGTGTTTTTGTTGGGCATGAATCCGGTCTGGTCAGGGTGTACTAGTGTAAGGATTACCTTGTTGAGGCGCAGAGCTAGGATTTTGGCTAAGATCTTGCTATCGAGTTGTAGTAGGGAGATGGGGCGGTAGGATTCGGGGAGCATCGGGTCCTTGCCTGGCTTAGGGATTAAGACTATGAGGGCTTCGCTCATGGACTTCGGGAGGGAGTTTGTGTCATATATGTGGTTGTACAGTTGGGCGAGTTTGGGGACAAGGGTCTCACCAAATCGTTTGTAAAATTCGAGGGGGAGCCCGTCCGTGCCCGGCGCTTTGGACGCGGGGAGCTGTGCCATGGCATCTGCCACACAGTCTGCGGTGATGGGAGCTTCAAGCAGTGCAATCTGGTCGGGGGAGAGTGTGGGAAAGGCGAGATCCTGCAGAAATGTGGAGAGTTCATCGCATGAGTATCTGGCAGTGGAGGAGTAGAGGCCCGAAAAAAAGGATCTAAACTCCTCGGCCACCAGATCAGGGTCCGCTAGCACATCCCCAGATGCCGCACGGAGGGACACCACTACCGGGGGTTTGTGATCAAGGTGGGCCATGTAGGCAAGGAGCCTGCCTGCTCTCTCACCGTGTTCGTATGTGCGTTGTTTGCTGAAGAATATACCCTGTTTGGCCTTCTCAAGGTGCAGCTGGTTTGTAAGTCTGGTCTGCAGTCGTAGCTGAGACGCGTTGGCCGCAGTCGGGTTAGCCTGGAAGGTCTGCTCAAGCGTGTCTAAGCAATCCTCCGCCTGGCGGATCAGTAGCTTAGAGGTGGCTTTGTGTCTGTTAATCCGCGTGGAGAGTATCAGTCAAGCATGCATTTTAAAGGCCTCCCATACAGGACCCAGCGGAGCCGAGCCGATATTTATTCGGAAATAGTAGTCCCACTCGGATTGGACAGCATCCAAGTCCGAGAGGACGGATAGCCAGAAGGGGTTCAGTCGCCAGGGCCGAGCCGAAGGTGGGGCCGGCAGTCTCAGCGTGATCCAGCATGGGGAGTGGTCGGAGAGTATTCTGGTATCGATACCTGCGTCTAGGAGTTGGGGGAGGAGGGGGGGGGTGAGGAGGATAAGGTCAAGTCTGGACATTGTTGAGCGAGAAGGGGTGAAGCAGGAGAAGCTTCGTTGTGTCGGGTGCTTGTATCGCCATGTGTCCGTGAGGGCAAATTCTGTTAGGAACTTGCCAAACCGTGTGACACCCAGTGGGGGGTGTAGTGGAGCGGCTGGGCCAGTCCTGTCCAGGTCAGCGGCAATGACTATGTTAAAATCCCCTGCCCAAACGGCGGGCACCGAGGGGTGTTGAGCCATAAAGGCCACCCCCCGTTGAAGTGCAGTGAACTGGAATGGGGGGGGATATAGAAGGCCAGGAGAAGGATCTCCAAGCCCCCTATGGTGGCGTGTAGGAACAGGAACCGGCCCTGGGGGTCCGACTGCAACGTGTGCAGTCGGAACTGTGCCGATCTGGCTATGAGAACTGCGACCCCACGGGAATTAGAGGTGTGTGGGGCTTGGTATACCCATCCCACCCAGGGTTTTTTAAGGCACATCTGTTTCTGGCCAACGAGATGAGTCTCGACCAGGACAGAGATGTCTGCCCGCTGCAGTTTGAGGTGGGAGAGGACAGCAGCTCTCTTAGAGCGCTCACCCAATCCCCGGACATTCCAGGTCATAATTTTTAAGGAGGCCATGTTGGGAGGGGGGGGGGGGGGTGATTGTGTGCGGCTGTGTCCCAATGGGAGAACACGCCGCGCGAGCAATGGTACATATAGCAAAGTGACACATTTCACATAGTATATAGAACACATCAACAAGAAATTGCAATCCCAGTAAAACATCATATACGATACACTTTAAACAAAAAAAACGATTAGCTACAAAACTCTCTGCAAAAACACTGGACCAGCATAGCAGAGCTAACGCACCGCCACCCTCCGCAGACGGGGGGGCGAAGGCCGGCCAGGGAAACTTCTGTAAATTGGTGACAGTCAGGGGTGACATGGAAGTTCCGTGGCCCACCCAATCACCAAAGTCAGGGGGGCGAACAAAAAGCTGAAAAGCACACAGTTAAGTAGGGGGGGTATCCTATCACAGGGGATACGGGTGCAGATGAGCCGCTCGAGACATATAGGGTATAACAAGGGGCTACGGGGGGTAGACCAGGGGCAAGGGAAGCGGGGTATCAGGCGGGAAAGAGGGGGAGAGGAGCAAGGCCCCCAGCCAGCAGTCAAGGGTAGGGGAGTGGAGGCAAAGGCACAACAGTGCTGGGGTTTAACTCACGGTTCCAGAATAGCCGAAGGATATGTAGGTGCCGCTGGCAGGCAAGGGGCTCCCGGCTCCGGACGGTCAGCAGTTACGGCAGGGGATGGGAGGCGTAGGACTAGGCCTGCACCGGGGGGGCCCCGCCGCGGCGCTCCAGCCAGGAATGAACGGCCCATGGGTCTTCAAAGAACTGAGCCCTCCCGTCGCACACCACCCGGAGCCGCGCCGGGTAGAGCATCGCATACGGCAGATGATGTGCACGGAGCTGCCGTTTGGCCTCTGTGAAACGCGCTCTCTTCTTCTGGACCTCCGCGGAGAAATCCGGAAACACCGCCACTGTCGTATTGCCGATTGGGATGTTGCCCTTCTCACGGGTAAGGCGGAGGATGGTATCACGGTCGCGGTAGTTGAGAAACTTGGCAATGAAGGTCCTCGGCGGGGCTCCAACAGGCGGGGGCTTGGCTGCAAGGCGGTGGGCGCACTCCACCACGAAGGTGGAGGAGAAGGCCTCCCTTCCGAAGGACTTGACCAGCAGGTTCTCCAGGTACGTCGGGGGGTCCGCTCCCTCGGACCTCTCGGGGAGCCCCACGAAGCGAAGGTTGCATCTTCGGAGGCGGTTCTCCATGTCGTCCTGCTTGGAGAGAACCGCGTTCAGCTGATATTGAAGCTGCTCGGTGGTGATCTGCAACGGGTGCAGGCCCTCCTCCACGTGGCCGACGCGGCGTTCAGTTTCGGACACCCGCTCTCGCAGCTTGTGCAGGTCTTGGCGGATGAGGGAGACGTCAATCTTCACCTCCTCGATCCTGGAGGTGAGTGTGGTCTGGCAGACGGCTATGGCCTCCAGCACCCGGGCCGTATCGTCGGAGGGCCGCTCAGTCTCTTCAGGGAGCGAGGCCACGCCATCTTCCTCCTCAGTGTCCCGCTCCTCGTGGCGGTATTTGTCGAGTTTGGCGATTGCCCCAGACCTCTTAGTGGGAGACATAGCTGTGCAGGGGGGTAGCAGGGTTCAGCGGCTGTCTTCGTAGCTGTTTGCGGGGAGAATAGCCCCAAGGATCAGGCAAAAGGATGAGTCTCGAGCGGAGCTCTCACTCTGCACGTCCTACTCCATGCGGCTCCAGACCACGCCCCCTCTCTCTATATTCTTAAGCAGGCGTTAACTCAGCCTCCAGTTTCTTGTATTGAAAACGCCTCCATTACTTCCTGCTATCCATCCCTTAGGATGGGAAAACTTAATAGAGTCAGGAAGTACTTCAGCAGCGGACCTCATTAATACCCACCTGGCGCCTGCCCTCTCCCTCCGGAAGAATTCTCCTGCCCATCTCTGTAGTTACATGCAATAATTGTTAGCGAGTACTGTTCTCCCTAAATACATGGCCAGTGTCTTCCTCTGCTAATCGATCATTTTGTACCTTACCTTCTTCTTGCATAGATTGTTCATTTGGCAGAGTATGCCGAAGCTGAGCGATCACAAAACAGATCGCCTGCCCGATTGGATACAGAGTAATTGGAAAGATGGGTGTGTACTTTTATTATATAGTTTTGGTAAATCTAAAGACAATTGTACAGATATTGAGTAATCAGATTGTATAGTGTATGGCCACATTTATACTCCTAAAATGAACTAGTCATGTATCCATTAGTGGTTATTGACACCTCAAACATGAAAGCAAACACACATCTTGCTGTGTGAAAAAAATATGCGATTTCTACTGCGCGCACTCCGTGGACCTTCCACTCCCTTCTTTTTTTTCTCCCACTTCATCTTTCACTCTTCTTCTCGCTCTGCTCCATTTTTCTTTCTTTTTTCACTCCTTTATAGTCTCTTCCCTGGCTGTTAACTCTTTGTACTCTTTCTAGAGAATGCTAACCTTCAGATTTGTTTTTGTTGTGTATTGCACACTCATTCTACAGGTTTACAGACAGCCGGGCGATGCCCGGTTCTAGACCATCTTGTTCTATAGACTTTTTTCATCTCTTTTTTCAATTGAGTATAGCATAAGATGTTGCTTCCTTTATGTTGATGTGGGCTTTCGGGTCTGGATTTACTTCGTACATTGTATGCTATAACATTTTTGTGAACCTGTACTGTCGGTTTATATGACAATAAAACTTTTGTAAAGAAAAAAATATGCGACAAACGTGGCAAACTTATTTTTTAAATGCTGTTTTATAAATTTTGATCAAAATCTGGACAAATTAGAATCTTCGCAGACACGTTGCAATAAAACAACAGAATGAAAAAAAAAGAAAGCATGGAGAGCCTCAAATATGAAAATGATGTCAAGTACACATTTGACCTTGCTTTTAGTCTTTTCACTGCAGTTGTTGGCTTCAGCTTAGTACATGGTTAGTGGACCTTACTTTTCACTTGTAAGAAAACTGAAGTTTTATACATTTGTGGAAACAAATGTTCCCCTCTTACACGACAGACGTTATCAGGGACATAATGCTCATAGAGATGTGTAGGCAGGTACAGGTTTCCTTTCACCCTGTAGGTGGCACTGTTCCATAATTACAGATGGAGTGAAGTCTGGTAGGGGAATTGTCCCCTCATGGACTCGGTCAGTTCTCAGAGAGAGGTCAGCTGTCTAATTGAATGCTGTACTCTTCTGATATCTCAGGCGGTGATCTTGGTGTGAGACCTTATATAATATGTTGCCTGCATCATTTGGGTGTGCCTGGAGCGAGTGGTAGGTGAGGGTCAGAGAGCCTGCTAGTGAGGAAAAGTGCATAATGCAGGGAAAGGCTCCTGGCGAATAGGGTCAGCTCAGAGACATGACCTTTCTTGAGGAAACATCCTGGTCTTTGGGCCAGTTATGCCTCGTACACACAGTCAGACTTTTGACCATGCAAAAGTCCGCTGTGACCCCGTCAGAAGTTAGACGGACAAAAAGAGAACAGGTGCTTCTATCTAAGGTCCGTCAGACTTCCAAGAAAAAAAGACAGATGGAGGCTACACACGGCCAGACTTTGCGAGAAAAAAAAGCCAGTCTGACATTTTTCTCGGAAAGTCCGGCGGTGTGTATGAGGCACTAGGGGGCTTTCAGCAGCATTACAGTACTGTCCCAGTACACCACAAACCACCAACCCTCCAGCGGAATCCATCCCCTGATAATACAGGCCCAAGTCTAATGACACTGTAAAAATACCAACTGCTGTATAAAAGCTGTATTTATTAATCATCAATAAACTGTATACAATCTGCAAGATAAATTAGAGCATCTCCCTGATTGGGTGTCCTGGGCCTAGTCCCAACCTAAAGATGAATTAAGAAAAAAAGGGCCAGATCTGTTCCGCTTACTCCTTCACTTGCATTTGGATCACACTCACTAATGAAGAGACCAGAAATATGGGTGTTTACTGTTCCATTTGCTACTCAGATTAGTGAGGATGCTAGTGTCCAATATTCCACAGTACAAGACCCCAGGCTAACAGGATTTACTCAGGAGGACTAAATTCGAGTTTTTAAGTTTAAAACAATGCATAGTCAACATAGCCAAAAGTGCAATAACGTGTGCAAAGAACTTACAGTGTGAGGAAAAATATAAAGGAATTGAATTCCTGTCACCTCCCGGGGCAGGAGATGCTGTCATTTTGCCAAAGCCATTTAAATAAATCTTGGGAGATTTGTTATCAGCCCCCCTCCCTTCTCTGTTCAACCAATTCAAGGTTTATCTTCACAGTCTAAGATTAATTTTTGCACAATCTACTATATTGCATTTTGGCTATGTTTTTAGACCACCCATCAGACAAGGTCTACCGTAACTATACAGTTTAAATTTCCTTAGTTACTTTACCTACTACCCCTCTCACACCTGTTCACCCCCTATGGCCAGAGCAATTTTTACAATTCTGCTATGGACCTGTTTGTTGGACAATAACTTTGGCATTACTTAACCCCTTCCATACAGGGCATTTTCACCCCCTTCCTGCCCAGACCAATTTTTAGTTTTCAGCGCTGTTGCACTTTGAATGACAATTGCGCGGTCATGCAACACTGTAACCAAATTAAATCGTTATGTTTTTTCCCCACACAAATAGAACTTTCTTTTAGTGGTATTTGATCATCTCTGCGGTTTTTATTTTTTGCGCTATAAACAAAAGAAGAGCGACAATTTAAAAAAAAACACAATATTTTTTAACTTTTTTATTTAATACATATCACAATTTTTTTTAAAAAAAAACATTTTTTTCCCCTCAGTTTAGACCGATACGTATTCTTCTACGTATTTTTGGTAAAAAAAACGCAATAATCGTATATTGATTGGTTTGCGCAAAAGTTATAGCCTCTACAAAATAGGTGATAGATTTATGGCATTTTTTTTTTTTTTTTACTAGTAATGGCGACGATCTGCGTTTTTTTTTTTGTGACCGTGACATTGCGGCGGACATATCGGACACTTTTGACACGTTTTTGGGACCATTTACATTTACACAGCGATTAGTGCTATAAAACTGCACTGATTACTGTGTAAATGTGACTGGCAGGGAAGGGGTTAACACTAGGGGGCGCTGAAGGGGTTAAAATGTTTCCTAAAGTATGTTCTAACTGTAGGGGGAGGGGGACCCACAGGAGGAGACCGATGTGTGTTCCTCTGTACTGGGAACACACATCAGTCTCCTCACCGCTGACAGGAGGTGGATCTGTGTGTTTACACACACAGATCTACACTCCTGCCATGATCAACGGTAATCGCGGGTGCCCGGCGGCAATCGCGGCCGTCGGGCACGCACGCGGGATCGCCGTGAAGAAAGGACGTTGTGCAACGTCCAGTCTCATCGGCGAGGGGTTGCTACGGACGTAAATCCCCTATGGCGCGGTATTGATGTGGTTAAGATAAAAAAGTAATATATAGCAGGTAAAATTAGTATTGAACACATCACCATTTTTCTAGGTAAATATATCTAAAGGTGCTATTGACAGGAAATTTTCACTGTTCGTACCAATCTATAAATACAAAGAAACCAAAACAAATAAGTTCAGAAATTGTTATGTGTAATAAAATGGAATGACGCAGGGAAAAAGTATTGAACACACTTACGGAAACAAATTTAATACTTCATACAAGATCCTTTGTTAGTAATGACAGCTTCAAGATGCCTCCTGTATGGAGAAACTAGTCGCATGCAATTCTCAGGTGTAATTTTGGTCCAATCTTCCACACAAACAGTCTTTAAATCTTGAAAGTTATGTGGGCCTTTTCTATGAAATTTGATCTTTAGTTCTTTCCATAGATTTTCTACTGGATTTAAGCTGGGTTATTCTAGCAGCTTGTTTTAAACCAATTGAGAGTTTGCTTGGCTTTGTGTTTTGGATCATTGTCTTGCTGGCAGCAGATTTTTTTATCAAGAATGCTCCTGTACATTTTTCCATTTGTCCTTCCTTCAATGAAATTAAGTTTGTCAGTACCGTATGCTGAAAAACAGTCCCCTCGCCATGATGCCCCCACCTCCAAACTTCATTGTTGGTATGGGGATGTTTTCGGGGTGATGTGCTGTACAGTTTGACCTCCAAAGATTTTTTATTTTTTTTGCAATTCTTAGACAATTAAATGTATCAAAACCAAACAAGACACACTTTTCGTTATTGACCAGTGCTAGTTTAAAAACAGTGTTACAGCAGATAAAAAGTACACATGCAATTAACCCATTGTAATAGGGTGATTCTGTGGCCACATGTATTGAGAGGAGGCCTAAGCTCTCAGGCCACGTACACACGACTAAACAAATCCGATCAAATCAGTCTGACAGACCGTTTTGATCGGATTTGTCTCCTGGGATATGTTGGTTTGATCGTGTACACGCGATCAAACCAAAATCCCCGCCGGCAGACAGCGCGGTGACGTGGCGGTGACGTTGACGCCGCCACGTCACCACTCCAGGAAGTAAAATACTTCCACGCATGCGTCGAATCCATTCGGCGCATGCGGGAGATTTTTGTCCGCTGGTTGGTGTACTAACCAGCAGACATGTCGGACGGACGGGTTTCAGCAGACAGATTTTAAAGCATGCTTTAAAATTTGTCTGCTGGAAAACCTGTTTTATCCAAGGGGGAAATTTCTCACGCTTAAGCCCAGGTTCACACTGGGTACGATTTAGTTCGATTTGAGATGCGATTTCACATGTGAAATCGCATCTCAAATCGGCGGCAATTGCCGGCAATGACACCGTCCTAATCGGTGCGACTCCGCATCTGCGGCGCTGCACCGATTTCAAAAAGTAGTTCCTGTACTACTTTTTGCGATTTCAGGACGCGATTTACATTGACATCTGTGCAGAACCCTGCACAAATGTCTCCTAAATCGCGCCGAAATCGGAACTGCCAGAGGGAGTGAAATCGCGCGAGTTCAGCTGAAATCGCGCAATTTCACTCCAGCAGCCCAGTGTGAACCAGGGCTAAGAGTGAATCAATGTTAATTAAAAAAGTGACATAAATGAATAGGTGGAATCCAGCAGCAACACTAAACATGTGATATACATGAAATACAAAAAGAAAAAGAAAAAAGGTTGGGCTCAGAGACACAATCTGATATTGTGAAGGAATAAGTACACAAAAAAAAACACAAATAATAAATTTCTTTTTATTTATGCTGGAAAAACCTGTCTGTTCACCCGTACACACGATCGAATTTGTCTGCTGAAACGGTCCGTCGGACCGGTTTCAGCAGATAAATTCGATCGTGTGTAAGCGCCCTTAGTGTTTTTAAGACTATAGCATATTCTTAAACTAAGCTGGATAAAGAACTCTCTTGGCCCTCGATGGAAGAAGCAGGATTTATAACTGATTATTAAAAGCGTTAAACAGCGGGACATTGGTTATATAACATTTCATAACCTTGGTGAGATGGAGTAAACAATACACAAAAAGTTTATGTTTGATCTTGTATATTAATAAAAAAAACATGGAGGGGATTTACTAAATCTGCAGCACACAAAATCTGGTGCAGCTCTATATAGTAACCAATCAGCTTCTATTTAATTTTTTGTAAAAGCTTAATTGATCCACAAGCTGATTGATTGATTGATTTTTTTTTTAGCATACATTATAGGATTGTAACAGACCTGTAACATGCCCCTGTGACTGTGCTTTATTTAAAAAAAATGCAGCTCTATACCTGTTTACAGAGCGCCGATTGGCGCTCACGTGACCCACCGACTCTCTCCTCTCTCACATGACAGCTGCAGCAGGCCTCCTCTCTCCTTCTCCCCTCCTGAATGACATCAGCGGGGGATTCTCTGCCCTGCCCACTGCAGATGTCATGTGAGAGAGCTGCATTTTTTATAAAGCATAGTCACAGGGGCATGTTACAGGTCTGTTACAATCCTATAATGTATGCACATTAGAAGAAGCAACTGAGAGGATAATGTAAATTTAACCCTGTGGGTTAACAACCACTTTAACAAGCAGTTCATTCTTGCAGTGCGAGGGGGGCCAAAAATCCAAGAATTCAGCTTGTTCTTGTAGCATGAGGCTTTATTACTTCCAGTGTCATTGTAACAAGAATTATGAAATTCTTGCAGTGGAACAGCTTCCAAAAACAGTTGAGGGGTGGGGAAGACAGGGAAGATGTACTGTATCAGGTTAGTTTAGTAAGCTAACAGCAGAAACTTAGAAAAATACTGGATTTCTGGCAGGATTTTAATGTATTTTTCTGCACTTGCTTCCTTTGGGAATGGGTTAAACATTGAGAAATGTAGGAAACTGTGCTTGCTTTAAAGTTTTTTTTTTGCACAGATATGCACTTTAAAAAATTGGTACTAGGTTATTTTCCCATAATAGTCTGTTTACTACAGGAAGTGTTAGGCTCCTTATGCTCATCCTTAGGCTCATCCTTAGGCTCATCCTAGAAAGGCAGATGTTTCACCATAAAAACAGCAAAACTTCCATTTCAAATGCATCACCTTGCATCACAGAGCCCCACAATTTGCTTCTGTCTCAAAACTTGAGGGCCAATTTTTACAAAAGACCACCTGCATTGTGATCTCAACTAGCCATGCAGTTCATCATGTTTGGTAAAGGGTTTACTACGTTTATTATTTGATCAGCAGGCACCTGAGTATGCCTGATTACAACCAAGTCTATGGGCCAGATTCAGGTAGATGGGCGAATCTTTATTTTGGAGTAACATTTCTCATTTACGTTACTCCGCCAAAACTTTAGGAGCAAGTACTGTATTCACAAAGCACTTGCACCCAAAGTTGCGGCAGCGTAGCGAAAATGAGCCGGCGGAATTCAAATTGGGCAGGTAGAGGGCGTGTATTATTTAAACTAGGCGCGATCCCGCGGCGAATGTACTGCGCATGCGTCGACTGTCAGTGCGCATGCTCCAAATTCTGTCAGTGAACGTCAATGACGTCAATCCCCATTCACGGACGTTTTACGCAAACGACGCAAACATTTTTAAATTCGACGCGATGACGACGGCCATACTTAACATAGGATACTCCACTAGGGGGCTTGTTTTTCTTTACGCCGCGTATCGCTTACGGAAACGTCGGAAAGTCACTGCGTCGGGCCCGAATACGATCGTGAATTGCCGATTCTCGCTGATTAACATATTCTCGGCGTTAATCAGCGGGAACGCCCCAAGCTCCATTTTTAAAATTGCAGTTCCGATACGACGGCGAAATACAATTACGCCGCTCGTATAGGAACTCCAACCCGGCGTTTCTTGTTTTCTGCTTACAGAAAACAGAAACGCCGGCTCAAAGTGAGAGTTAGGCTAACTCTACCTGAATCTGGCCCTATGACTTTAACCACTTGAGACCCGAGCCTGTTTTTCAGATTGGGTGTTTACGAGACTAAAACAGTTTTTTTTGCTAGAAAATTACTTAAAACCCCCAAACATTATATATATTTTTTTCTAACACTCTAGAGAATAAAATGGCAGTCATTGCAATACTTTTTCTCACACCGTATTTGCGCAGCGGTCTTACAAGCGCACTTTTTTTGGAAAAAATTCACTTTCTTGAATTAAAAAATAAGACAACAATAAATTTGGCCCAATTTTTTTATATATTGTGAAAGATAATGTTACGCCGAGTAAAATGATACCCAACATGTCACGCTTAAAAATTGCGCCCGCTCGTGGCATGGCGTCAAACTTTTACCCTTAAAAATCTCAATTCTACAGGTTGCATTTTTTTGTTTTCATTTATTTTTAAATTTTTTACACTGAAATAAAAAAAAAAATTGATCACTTTTATTCCTATTACAAGGAATGTAAACATCCCTTGTAATAGAAAAAAGCATGACAGGTCCTCTTAAATATGAGATCTGGGGTCAAAAAGACATCAGATCTCATATTTAGACTTAAATGCAAAATAAAAAATAAATAAAAAGGAAAAAAATAAATAAAAAAGTAAATAAAAAATATGTCTCTTTAAGACGCTGTGCGGGACTGAAGTTTTGACGTCACTTCCGCCCAGCAGAGGTATGGGGACGGCTGAGGGACATTTCTCCCTCAGTCGCATCCCCGGACAGACGACGAGCAGACCCGATCGCCTCCGCCGCTACCGACGGCAACGGTAAGCGGCGGAGGGCGCGGGAGAGAGCGGCGGGAGGGGGGCACCATTATCGTGTACAGATCCGCCCCATGAAGAGATGGATATCTCGGATATCTCTTTAAACAAAATGACGTATTTTGACGATGGGGCGGATCTGAAGTGGTTAAGGGCTTGTTGTCCAACATTGTCCTAATGCAAAAAAAGGCAATATGCCGTATGTCCTTTGAGGCTAGTTCACACCAACACACTGCATTGGTATGTGCTTAGGAGAGTAGGGATGTTACCATTTTAAGCAAAAAGGGAAATGTATTACAGTGCACAATAGCATGTACACACCAGCACACATGCAATATGTGCTATGTGTTGCACAATGTGGGGTGTGAAGGGACCTTCACTGTTATTCAGTACTGTTCTCTGCAGGGTGTTACTCTAGAATAATAAAAAAATATATATTTGACAAGAACTTTTTTGTGCGACACCAAGCTTTCAAGCTTTCTTTAGCTTGCCTCAATATGTTTGTCTTTTCAATAGACATGTGCATTTGTTTTTGTCAGAATGGACGTTTGTCCGAATTTGGGGTATTTTCGTTATCGTTTTAACAAACGAAAACGAATGTGCAGAATCTGAAATCCGAAAGATCCGACATAAAAAATGCTTTATTTTTGTTTTCGTTGCTTTAACAGTTCGATACAGATAGAAGATTCGACATGACGCTGACAAAAGCAATCTGTGTCTATTGAACCTGCGGTCGAATGTGCCTAACCTTACAGGGGTTGTAAAGGTACAATTTTTCCCCCCTAAATAGCTTTCTTTACCTTAGTGCAGTCCTCCTTCACTTACCTCATCCTTCCATTTTGCTTTTAAATGTCTTTCTTCTGAGAAATCCTCACTTCCTGATCTTCTGTCTGTAACTCCACACAGTAATGCGAGGCTTTCTCCCTGGTGTGGAGTGTCGTGCTCGCCCCCTCCCTTGAGGGGGGACGGGGCGAGCAGGAGTGTCAGGATGCCTACTAACACACAGCTCCTTTCTCTATCTTCAACGTTGAGAGCGTCCTGACTCTCCTGCTTGCCCCCTCAAGGGAGGGGGAAAGCATGACACGCCACACCAGGGAGAAAGCCCTGCATTACTGTGTGGAGTTACAGACAGAAGAACAGAAAGTGAGCATTTCTCAGAAGAAATAAGCACATTTAAAAGCAAAATCTAAAGATGAGGTAAGTGAAGAAGGACTGCACTAAGGTAAAGGAAGCTATTTAGGATTTTTTTTTTTTTTACCTTTACAACCCCTTTAACTCTATTAGTCCAAGATTATTTTACATAGAAAGGAAAGATTCGACATAGAGAGAAAAGATTCAACATTATAAAGTCAGTGTTGGGGTAGACCATTCGACATGAACAACAAAGATTCGACGAAGCAGCGAAAAACATACAAACGTTGAATCTGTCATTGAAGGCTTATGGTGTCTGTAGAAAGTTCTAAGAAGATTCGATAAGCAGCTAAACTGTACGACGTCGCAATCATTCATTTCCGGTTAAATGCTCGACCCATAGGCTATATAACTTTTGTTATTCCTCGGTTCCTTAAAGCGGGGGTTCACCCTAAAAAAAAAAAAATTCTTGGTCTACCATGCCATCCAGCATACTAGCGTCAGCTACAGTATGCCTTTATTTTTATTTTTTGCGCTGTACTTTCAGTTTAATCCTTTAGTTACGTTTCAGACTCCGGCGGGGAAATAGGTGTTCCTATGAAGAGGGGAACATGATTGACGGCCGGCTATGGCGCGTCACGCGTTCAGAAAATAGCCGGAATAGGACTCGGATCTATACGGCACCTGCGCAGTCAGCTCCTAGTCTGTGCGCAGACGCCGTATAGCGCCGTGAAGAGCCGAGTCCTACTCCAGCTCTTTTCGGACCGCGTGACGCGCCATAGCCAGGCCGTCAATCATGTACCCCTCTATATAGGAACGCCTACTCCCCGAGGGTGTCTGAAACGAAACGAAAGGATTAAACTGTAAGTCCAGCGCAAAAAAATAAAATAAAGGCATACTGTAGCTGACGCTAGTATGCTGGATGGCATGGTACATAGTTGTTTTTTAGGGTGAACCTCCACTTTAACTGATCTCCTTGTAAATGGTATATTGTGTTCAGGGCCGGCCTTTGGGGTGTGCGGGCTGTGCGACCGCACAAGGCGCCATGAACGACAGGGGCGCCGTGCGGCCATCACAGCTCGCAGGCAGTTTACCCTGAATGATGTGTTGAATGGGACAGGGGCGGCCGCCGCCCGGGTCACTGCTCAGCAGGCAGCTAGCATGGCACCTCTGCGCTGCAGAGGGGGGGGCGCCGTCGCGCCCACAGTGTCTGACTCACACTGGTCCCCTTGGCCCCCCCTTCCTCCATCCTCTCCCCCGCTACTGTCCTGGTGTAGCGCGGCGCCGTTGCGTAAAGCGTGCATGCGTAATGCATGCAGCTTCAAATTCTAACGGCGCCAGCCACCAGTAGCAGAGGACACTGAGTCTGACTGAAACCGGGACCGGGACGGGAGGAACAGACTGCTGCCGTACACGCTGAAGAAAAGTAATGGTAAGGCTGCCCGTCCGGTCCCCTCCCCTTCTCCTAACCTAGCATGCTGACAGGTGTCATTCCCTCCTCCCCCTCGCCTGTACTCCAAAGAGGAGGGTGGACACCAGACCTGAAACTGAATTTATAAAAAAAAAAAACTTACAAAAAAAATGATGTTATGTCACCCCCCTCCTCTGTGTCACCCCCCCTCTTTTGTGTCACCCCCCTCCTCTGTGTCACCCCCCTCCTCTGTGTCACCCCCCTCCTCTGTGTCACCCCCCCCTCTGTGTCACCCCCCCCTCTTTTGTGTCACCCCCCTCTTTTGTGTCACCCCCCCCCCTCCTCTGTGTCACCCCCCCTCCTCTGTGTCACCCCCCCTCCTCTGTGTCACCCCCCTCCTCTGTGTCACCCCCCTCCTCTGTGTCACCCCCCCTCCTCTGTGTCACCCCCCCTCCTCTGTGTCACCCCCCCCCCTCCTCTGTGTCACCCCCCTCCTCTGTGTCACCCCCCTCCTCTGTGTCACCCCCCCTCCTCTGTGTCACCCCCCTCCTCTGTGTCACCCCCCCTCCTCTGTGTCACCCCCCCTCCTCTGTGTCACCCCCTCTTTTGTGTCACCCCCCTCTTTTGTGTCACCCCCCTCTTCTGTGTCACCCCCCCCTCTTCTGTGTCACCCCCCTCCTCTGTGTCACCCCTCCTCCTCTGTGTCACCCCCCCTCCTCTGTGTCACCCCCCCTCCTTTGTGTCACCCCCCTCTTCTGTGTCACCCCCCCTCTTCTGTGTCACCCCCCTCTTCTGTGTCACCCCCTCTTCTGTTTCACCCCCCCTCTTCTGTGTCACCCCACCCCCCTCCTCTGTGTCACCCCCCCTCTGTCATCTTACCCCCCCTCCTCTGTGTCATCTTACCCCCTCCTCTGTGTCAGCTCACCCCCCTCCTCTGTGTCAGCTCACCCCCCTCCTCTGTGTCAGCTCACCCCCCTCCTCTGTCAGCTTACCTCCCCCTCCTCTGTCAGCTTACCTCCCCCTCCTCTGTGTCAGCTTACCTCCCCCTCCTCTGTGTCAGCTTACAGCCCCTCCTCTGTGTCAGCTTACAGCCCCTCCTCTGTGTCATCTTACCCCCCTCCTCTGTGTCAGCTCACCCCCCTCCTCTGTGTCAGCTCACCCCCCTCCTCTGTGTCAGCTTACCCCCTCCTCTGTCAGCTTACCCCCCTCCTCTGTCAGCTTACCTCCCCCTCCTCTGTGTCAGCTTACCTCCCCCTCCTCTGTGTCAGCTTACCTCCCCCTCCTCTGTGTCAGCTTACCTCCCCCTCCTCTGTGTCAGCTTACCTCCCCCTCCTCTGTGTCAGCTTACCTCCCCCTCATCTGTGTCAGCTTACCTCCCCCTCCTCTGTGTCAGCTTACACCCCCTCCTCTGTGTCAGCTTACACCCCCTCCTCTGTGTCAGCTTACACCGCCTCCTCTGTGTCAGCTTACACCGCCTCCTCCCCTCTGTGTCAGCTTACCCCCATCCTCTCTCTCATACTTAGCCCCTCGCTCACCTCCTCTCTCCCACCCACCACTCTTTCTCTAACCCCCCTCTCTCTCTCTCTCTCATCCTCACCCCCACCAACTCACTTCACCCCCTCTCTCTCACCCCCCTCACCTCCTCCTCTCTCCCACCTGCCCCTGGCACCCTGTGATTGGGTCAAGTGGTCATGTCCGTCGGGGAGTGGCCCGGGCATTCAGTGTGACAGGCGTCGGCAGTAGGAAGAAAAAAAAAGGTGAGAGACTTGTCTCCCTCGTGAGTTTTTGCTGCTGGCCCAGGGGAGTAGGTATTGGTCTGGGGAGTGGGAGGGAGCAGCCAGAAAGTCAGTGTCTAACGTGTTATGCCTCCATAGTAAAATGCTGGGGCTTTTACTATAGGAGGCATTGGTGGACTACAAGGCCCAGCATTTTACTATACGGGCATTGGTGGACTACAAGGCCCAACATTTTACTATAGGAGGCATTGGTGGAGTACAAGGGCCCAGCATTTTACTGTAGAGGCATTGGTGGACTACAAGGCCCAGCATTTTACTATAGGAGGCCTTGCCTCCTATAGTAAAATGCTGGGCCTTGTAGTCCACCAATGCCCCCTTATAGTAAAATGCTGGGCCTTGTTGTCCACCAATGCCCCTATAGTAAAATGCTGGGCCTTGTAGTCCACCAATTCCTCCTATAGTAAAATGCTGGGCCTTGTTGTCCACCAATGCCCCTATAGTAAAATGCTGGGCCTTGTTGTCCACCAATGCCCCTATAGTAAATGTTGGGCCTTGTAGTCCACCAATGCCCCTATAGTAAAATGCTGGGCCTTGTAGTTCACCAATGCCTCCTATAGTAAAATGCTGGGCCTTGTAGTCCACCAATGCCCCTATATTAAAATGCTGGTCCTTGTAGTCCACCAATGCTGTAGTGTCAATGTGTATTGTGTAGTTGTCTGTGGGTAGTGTATTGTGTAGCGGTCAGTGTGTATTGTGTAGGTCTGTGGGTTGTGTATTGTGTAGTGGTCTGCGGGTAGTTTATTGTGTAGCGGTCAGTGTGTAGCGGTCTGGGGGGGGGGCACAGGATTAGCTCGCACAGGGCGCCTGAACACCTAAGGCCGGCCCTGATTGTGTTATCATAAGTGCACATAGATTATTGCTTTTCTGTCTATGGGAATTTGGGCACCTGAAAGGGTACCTGTAAATACCCCTTTATTGGTTAATGCTTAAACAAATTTCATTGACATTTTCAGCAATATCAGTCCAAGTAGGTCAGTATTATGTCATTGGCTCAATTGGATCAATTTCTGGTAACCTGGTCAGCACAGCTTAGAGGGAGGTTGAATATCTTTGGCAGCCCTCCAATCAGAGTGAAAGCCCGAACTGAGTAATGCAATGGATCACAAGATCAGATGCAGCGATGGCAGGTTTTGACAGAAAAGAAGGTAGCATTGATGATGATCAGCAGCTCTCCTTACTATTTGGTGGACTTACACTGTTTGATATTTGAAAACAACGTAACAAAAAGCCATGTAGTAGTTTACAGTGTTTACTCATGTTTAAAAAATCTCTGTTGACAAATGACCACTGACTTTAAGGTTTTTTCAATTTTTGCAGCCAAATTGGGATAACACCTACTTTATATATGATACATGTTTTCATTAACATATCATACCATAAAATATAAAAAAAAATTGCTGGTAATCTTTAACCACTTAAGCCCCGTTGTTTTAACTGACAATTGCGCGGTCGTGCGACGTGGCTCCCAAACAAAATTGGCGTCCTTTTTTTCCCACAAATAGAGCTTTCTTTTGGTGGTATTTGATCACCTCTGCGGTTTTTTTTTTTTTGCGCTATAAACAAAAATTTAACGACAATTTTGAAAAAAATGCAATATTTTTTACTTTGTGCTATAATAAATATCCCCCAAAAATTTATATAAAAAAAAATGTTTTCCTCAGTTTAGGCCGATACGTATTCTTCTACCTATTTTTGGTAAAAAAATCGCAATAAGCGTTTATTGATTGGTTTGCGCAATATTTATAGCGTCTACCAAATAGGGGGTAGTTTTATTGCATTTTTATTAATAATTATTTTTCTAGTATTGGCGGCGATCAGCGATTTTTATCGTGACTCGCGACCCACGGCTGGGATCTTAAAGGGGACATACATGTACGCCCTTGTGCCCAGCCCTGCCATTTTGTTGACGTATAGCGTCATGTGGCGGTCCTCAAGTGGTTAAAGTGCTTTTTACTTGATTGAAAATCCTTATATGCTCTCCCTGCTTTGTGAGGTTTAGAAGGGGTTGTGTAACAAAATGAACCCTGTCTGTACTGTGTTCACAGTTCTGCATCAGCTATAAACTAGATTTGAACACTGTCTGTCCTAACAAATGGTTAAAAATTTATGGGGCACGGGCGCCGCCCCCCCTCCCGCAGTCACAAAAAAAACAAAAAATAAATAAAAAACGGGCCCTTTAAGAACTTTTATTCGGCTAAAATGTCATTTTGACATTTTAGCCGAAGTTCTGGCGGCCGTCTATAGAGGGCGCTGCAGCGCCACCCCCTCTCGCAAGTAACACACGTTCAATGCAATGCATTGAATGTGAGTTACTTTTGCCAGCTGCCTGGTCTATTCGTATAACCGGACATGGGACGCTGGTTACCCAAATAGCGGCAGCTGGTTGGCTGAGGGGAACTGCCTATCAAAGGCAGCGGCTCTGATAGGCTTTTCCAGTGCCGCCCTCCGGCTCTCGGAAGTCTATGCTCGGAGCGCAGGCAATCTGCGGTCCTTGCATTAGACTGACGGCCGTTTCAGCCAATCAGGTTCCCGGATTCTGGTTATCAGGAACCTGATTGGCTGAAGCTTCTCCACGGCGGCAGAAGACATCGAGGGAGGACATGGAAGCGTCAGGTAAGTGTTTTTTTTACAGGGAAAGGGGCATCATGGGGCACAGTGGCATCATGGGGCACAGTGTCAGCATGGGGCACAGTGGCATGGGGCACAGTGGAATCATGGGGCACAGAGGCGACAATGAGCACAGTGGCATGGGGCACAGTGGTGACAATTGATGGCACAGTGACTGAATATGATGGCATGGCACAGTGGTGACAATTGATGGCACAGTGACTGCATTTGATGGCATGGCACAGTGGTGACAATTGATGGCACAGTGACTGCATATGATGGCATGGCACAGTGGTGACAATTGATGGCACCGTGGTGGCGTTTGATGGCATGGCACAGTGGTGACAATTGATGGCACAGTGACTGCATTTGATGGCATGGCACAGTGGTGACAATTGATATCACAGTGACTGCATTTGATGGCATGGCACAGTGGTGACAATTGATGGCACAGTGGCTGAATTTGATGGCATGGCACAGTGGTGACAATTGATGGCACAGTGACTGCATATGATGGCATGGCACATTGGTGACAATTGATGGGCACAGTAGCTGCGTTTGATGGCATGGCGCATTGGTGACAATTGATGGCACAGTGGTGGCGTTTGATGGCATGGCACAGTGGTGACAATTGATGGCACAGTGGTGGCGTTTGATGGCATGGCACAGTGGTGACAATTGATGGCACAGTGACTGCATATGATGGCATGGCACAGTGGTGACAATTGATGGCACAGTTGCTGTGTTGCATGGCACAGTGGTGACAATTGATGGCACAGTGGCTGCATTTGATGGCATGGCACAGTGGTGACAATTGATGGCACAGTTGCTGTGTTTGATGGCATAGCACAGTGGTGACAATTGATGGCACAGTGGCTGCATTTGGTGGCATGGCACAGTGGCTGCATTTGGTGGCATGGCACAGTGGCTGCATTTGGTGGCATGGCACAGTGGCTGCATGTGATGGGCACAGTGAGGCTGCAATATTTTTTTTTCGTTTGCGCCCCCCAAAAATTTTGAGCACCAGCCGCCACTGCTCCATTGTATGATAGCGAGGTATAGCTCGCTCTGTGTGGGCAATAGACACTGTAAAGCTGAATATACATGTATAGTTTTATTTTCCATTCAACCAGCAGGAAAAAAAACAGCAGATCCCTGCATCAACACAAGCTGTTCTATTGTATTCTGACAGTGTTAGGCCTCATGCACATGATCGGATTTCCATCGGACAAAGCCGTGAACTTGTTCTGCATACATGGCAAAACTTTATCGGCTAACAAACAGAAACAACGTGTTTTTTTTGCTCTTTAGTGCCACCCTTTGGGCAACTTCTGCTAATGCTGTCTCCACTGCAGCATTTTTATTGGACAGCTTGGGCCAATGGTACTTTACCATTGGTCCAAGGCTCCAAACTATTCATTGAGCTCAGTGCCTCTGACAAGAAGTGAGGTGAGGCACTGTGAGCCCATCCTCTCAGTCTGCTGCAAACAGAGTGTGCCAGCTTGTATTTAAACTGGCTGTTCTGTATGTAGCTTCTGACAGGTCTTTTTTTTTTCTTTTAATGTTCATGACTTTGCCTCACCTGCCTTCCCTAAGTGCATGTCCCTGATACAATCTCATCTGCACCTAATTTGTAAATTAAGCCTTTATGGTGTACTATATCAAGTGCCTTAGAAAAATCTAGATACATAGGGCCAGATTCTCATAAGAGATACGACGGTGTATCTCAAGATACACCATCGTATCTTTGTTTTTGGCCCCGGGTATCTATGCGTATGATTCCTAGAATCATTTACGCATAGATACGGCGTAGATCCGACAGGTGTAAGACATTTACACCGTCGGATCTTAGATGTAATTCTACGCTGGCCGCTAGGTGGCGTTTACGTTGATTTCTCATTTGACTATGCAAATGAGCCTAAGTCGTTCGTGAATAGGGCTTTACGTCAATGACGCTCACGTCGGCTTCATTGACGTTTTCCGTCGTGAGCTATTTTTTTACGGCCGGCACTTGCGCAGTTCGTTCGGCGCGGGGGCGTGTTTAATTTAGATACAGGCTGCCCCCTTCGATTTACGCGGGGATACGCCGGCCCATTTACACTACGCCGCCGCAAGTTACGGAGCAAATGCTTTGAGACTAGGGCACTTGCTCTAGTAAGTTGCGGTGGCGTAGTGTTAATAGCTTACGCTACGCTACGCCAGAATCTGGCCCATAATGTACACAGGCCTTCCTCTATCCAAATTACAGCTTATGTCCTCATAGAATGTTAGGAGGTTTGTCTGGCAGGAAAATCTTTTCATGAATCCATGTTGGTTACTAATGATACTATTTTTATCAGCAAATTCTTTGATCAGCATTCTCTGCATTAAGGTGAAAAACTGTTCAGCTTCCTCCCTAAATACTTACCTGAGCTTGATCTTGATCCAGCACAATGTCAGAGAGCAGCGGCTCTTTCCGCTCTCTCTCCGAAAGGTACATGGAGGCAGCAGCGGAAGCTATTGGCTGATGCTGCTGTCAATCACATTGTGTTAGGAGGGAGCAGGGGGTGGGGCCAAGCTGTGCTGTGTTTGTCTTTGAATACACAGAGTATGGCTCGGGTTCAAGCATGCACGAGCGCCCACATAACAAGAGTCTTGAAGGAGCCAGGAACACTGGCGGGGGACCCCAGAAGAGGAGGATTGGGGCTGATCTGTGCAAAACCATTGCACAGAGCAGGTAAGTATAACATGTTTGTTATTTAAAAAAAATATATTTACAATCACTATAAGTTTTTTCTAGTCTTTTTTGAACACTGGTCTTTGTTACCCATAAGAGTACATTCCATGTCATATTTTATAATCTTATAGAAAAGTGGCTCTGTCAGAACTCTGTCAGAACCCCTCTAGCGCCAACTGCCGCACAGTGGTGTAATCACACCCCTGGGTCGCAGACCGACCTACAGGACAGTTCTGAAATAGCTGCAAACTGCAATTTGACAAATTATGAATGAGAGCAAAATAACTCTCCCAATTGCCCGCTAACTTTAGCGTAGTGCCCGTACTGAAAGTAAGGGGGCGCTACATATATATATATATATCTATATATAAAATGTGGGAAAAAAACTGCGCTATACCAAATAATGAACAAAAGCCAAAAGAACATCAAACCTAAACAATCTTCTGGCTGAAAAAGATATTCTAATGATAGAAATAAATTATATAATAAAAACTGATGATGATGTATAGTAAGCGCCACCCCACCCAGAATGGGTGGACGCCAACGAACATAGTCATCCAAAAATAACAACATCCAAAGTATATAAACAACTACTAAGTACCCAGGTATATGAACCCAATAACACTGGGTAAGAATTAAGGGTAATCTACACATATACCTCTTACTGTACTTGTAATGGAAGATATTAATATATCCTAAAATAGCAAATTAAAGTGATATGACACTGTCTATATATACTAATAGATCATACTGAGGTCAGCTGAAACCATGGCTTGGTTGGACACATGAGCTCAGGGTACTCACGCCCGGTTGATGAAGCAATTAATGTCCAAATCAACATTCATATCGTGGGGTGAGTAACACCTGAGCTCATGTATCCAATAAGTCTCTAGTCTGGAAACGCCACGTAAACAGTCACCCCTCCAGTGGGGGACTAACCTGTCGATAACTTGGAACTGCGAGCCCCTAGGGCAGGGGTGTCAAACACAAGGCCCGCGGGCGGAATCCGGCCCTCCAAGCCATTTCATGTGGCCCTCGCCCTCCTCCAGACCCTTACTTTTTGCTTTCAAGCAATGCATCAGCTTCTTCCCAGCAGCAGCTTAAGGAAAGGGGGTGCACTGTGATGTAAGGGAGAGTGGGGGACTCAACTTCTGATGGTGGGGGGGCTCTTGACATCTAATATATGGGGAGAGGAATGCGCTGGAAATCTAATCTTACAGATACAACCGGCCCTTTTGAGGGCAATCATAATGCTGTTGCGGCCCTCGATGAAATTGAGTTTGACACCCCTGCCCTAGGGTCTTTGGCGTGATGTTCCAAGTAGTGTCGAGAAACCGTGTGCTTGGGACAGCCCTTACAGATCTTGGCTACATGTTCGTTTACTCTAATAGCAAAGTTTCTTATGGTACGTCCTACGGACTGTAACTTACAGGCACAGGTTATAAGATAGACAATAAAGCTAGTATAACAGGTGGTAAATTGTTTCATAGTGTATGTACGATTAGTCACAGTAGAAGAGAAAGTGTCGGTTCTGCGCCTACCCATAGTGTTAACAACACAAACATTGCATGTTCGACATGGATAGTAACCATTGGCCTCTGGAAAAAATTAGACCTTCTTGGGAGGGTCAATTGTGTTAGGGGCTATATCGCTCTGAACAGAACGAGCACACCTGAAGATAACTCCTAGTAAAAAATGTGGGGAATCTCGCGCCAAAAAAATGGAAGGGGGGGGGGGTTACAATTGATTGTAAGTGAAAAGCTGCTCCCTAGATAATGCAGAGTGCTGGATTATAACTTGTGTACGAATGGGATAGGGGCGCTGAAGAAAAAATATGTATATATATATATAAAGGTGCTAAAGAATGGTAAAGGTAATGGTGATCACTATAAACTAGCTATAAACAATCACATGCATATAAAGTATATTACAGCAAACAACAAAACTGTGATAGTGCAAACAAATAAATATGCAATGTGCGATAGACAATATAATGTCTAGTTAAAGTCCGTGTACAAAACTATTGCGCCAACGGTAGTGTGCAATACAAAAGTTTGAAGTGCTCCGTTCTCAAAAAGTCTTCCAATTATTAGTTCCACCTTCACCAAAAAAGAAGAAGATCACCTCGAGTGAGGATAGATGGCTCCTTACCAGATGGTGTTGACCTATTAATTAAAATAAGGTCAATTGAGCTTGTGAGTCAACTGCTTGTCATGGACAATCCAATATCACTTGATAGGCATGTTTGCGGGCATCATAAAAGAGAAAAAACAGCCTCCATAGTGTAAAATGGTTTATTATATTTAAAAAGTAAAAATTACAGTGCCGAGTGGCCTCTTACTTGTGGTGGTGCCCGTATCCCGGCACTGAGGCTGTAGGCTTGTAGGGATAATGGAGAGAGCTACGATCGTTGGCTGTAAAGCCGGCGTGCGTTCCACCGCCGTCGGCTAGGAAACCAGAGGACCGGAAGTGTGTATGTTAGTGCGTGCCCAGGTACCGCCTCGACGTACGTTTCGTTCTTGTCGTCATCAGGAAGCATACCTGACGCACGCTGTGGGCTAATTTGACAGACCTATATTATATGCTTTATATGCATGTGATTGTTTATAGCTAGTTTATAGTGATCACCATTACCTTTACCATTCTTTAGCACCTTTATATATATATACATATATTTTCTGAAGATAACTCCTGCCTTCTCTGGTAAAGAGGGTCCAAGAATCCTATCACTAAGTAGGACCTTCCAGTGTCTGTTGAGATTTTTTTTAACTTTGCAATGTTGGGTGGAGTAAGATGTAAAAAAGGACCATTTAAAGTTATCCTATTTCGCTACTTTAGGTTTATCTTCCAAAAGGGAATCTCTATTGATAGCCGACACTACACTGATGGCATTATCCAGTTCAGCAGGACGATATCCCTTATCTAGAAATCTCCTGTTGCATTGAAGATGGAAATCACTTTCCTTGGTATATATATATATATATATATATATATATATATATATATATATATATATATATATATGTATATATATATATATATATATATATATATATGTATATATATATATATATATATATATATATATATATATGTATATATATATATATATATATATATATATATATATATATATGTATATATATATATATATATATATATGTATATATATATATATATATATATATATATATATATATATTAAACATTTGGGGATTTTTTCTTTTTTTACTCTTCTCAGCAATGTGTCTATTGTAATCTATTTTAGCTGCCCTGATTGCGCAATTGCACTTCCTTTTTACATTCCTTGTAGTTTTGGAATGCCAGTGGTGACCCTTCAGCCTTTTTTTCCCTCATTAATTTGCCTGTTTACGATAGTGTTTAGCCACCCAGGTTTAACATTTGTTCTTTTATATTTTTTGCCCATTGGAATGCACTGACATTGTTTAATACATATTTAATGCACTTACACTTTTCGTCAGTGTTATTTGTTGCAAGAATTGTATTTTATTTAGTGTCATGTAGTATAAAGCACAGTTTATTAAAGTTGGCTATTTTGAAATGTAGTGTTCTTGTTCTACCCTCTTGTCTCTTTTACCTATAATGTATGTCTAACATAATTACTCTGTAATCACTTTTTCCCAAGTTATCCCTTACTTCCGCATCTGCAGTCAGCTCTGTATTGTTTGTAATTGTAGGTTCAGTAGAGCATTATTTCTAGGATCATTATATCCTGATCTCAGAAAACCATTGTATAATGTAGTGGTCTCCAAACTGTGGCCCTTTGCTAGCCTTTATCTGGCCCTTGGGGCACTATTCCTCCCACTGACACCAACAAGGAGGCACTATTTCTTCCACTGATAGCAATGATGAGATACTATTCCTCATACTAATAGGGGCACTACTCCACCTCCTACTGACCATGAACCCTGAGGCCCTCATTTATTCTTACTGATGCCGGGCCCAAGACATTTTCTGCCCATGCTGACCACAATCCGGCCCCCCTAAAGTCTGAAGGACAATAAACTGGCCCTTTGTTTGAAAAGTTTGGAGATCCCTGGTATAATGCATCATTAACTAGCCATAAAGTCATAAAATGCAAACACTCATGTATTTTGTATTTGTTTTTGCATAAAAGTAAATATAACACTATTGCTCATAAAGACAAACACTATTATTTATTGTGTTGGCAGTCTACTAACATGCATTAGCCACAATGTGTATGCAATAAATTTATATATACATAAATATTTATTTTTATAACATATTCAAACAAACATGCATTTTTGTTGATATATTGGAACAGTGTGCCAAGAAACTGTCTGGGAAGTGTTCAAGATCTTCTGGGACCGTCTTCCGGAACAAGCTGAATATCAGCACTGGATGCATTTATGTGAAGAAGGCACCATGCCAGTGTTTGATATAGGGGAGAATTTCAGCAAGTCTGAAGACCATCACAAGTTGGTCAAACAGGTACACTACCGTAGTACAGAGCTTTTTTTTAAAGCAGTTATAATAATTTCCTCATGAAGCAAGCAGTAGCTTTTATTTACCCTTTCATTACCAGATTTTAGTGCTGTGATAGTTTTACTGGCAATCACTTGGTCATGCAACACTGTACCTAAATGAATGCTATATTGTTTGTTTGTTTTTTGAGACGGATAGAGCTTTCTTTTGGTGGTATCAAAAGTCTTGAAAGAAAGGTTTTCCCTTAGTTTCTGTTAGAAACATAAAAAAAAAAAAAAAAAAATCCTTGGACAGTACAGACACCTCCAAGATGAGTTTTTTTTTTTGGATAGAAGAGACTCTGGAGCAGGGGCGGACTGACCATTGAGAAACTCGGGCACTGCCCGAGGGCCCCATGCCACTAGGGGGCCCTATCAGGGTTGCCAGGCTCATTAAAACCAGGGACAGTATGTTAAAATCTGTGTTTTTTTTTACATCTGTCCCTGATATGTCCAAAACCTACATGCTTTTGATGTGAAAATCCAGAGATTTTAGCTGCCCTGCCACTGTACTGCCACCTGGCTTGGTGGCCATCTGTAAGCCCGGGGGCCCCATAATCTTCTATTGCCCGGGGGCCCCATGAGTTGTCAGTCCGCCCCTGCTCTGGAGGTGAACTCATTTTTGTCACAATTTTTGGGAAATTAAGAAACATGCAGGTATTGAGGTGGCTAAAACATAGAGTTTGGTAATGGTACATTAGATACAGCACATCATTAATTTACATTTACACATAGGAGGAGGAGATGTCATAGACAGAAGGAGAAGGAGTTACAGGTAACATCCAGTGGGGGAATAAAGATTAAGGGTTAATGTGTAGGATAAGGGAGGTGATGGTATTAATGTACAGGCACAACAGAGACAGGATAGAGCTGAGATGTATGGTGGAATGTGAGAGAAAGGGTTAAAAAAACTATTCCACAATAACAGATATTAACTTCCCCTCTACCTTGAATCTGCTGCTGCCTTATAATTCCTTCAGCCATAAAATTCTCCTTCCTCTCTTTCTTATGTTGTGATATAAAGGAGAAGACTCTCAAATGTAAGCACTGGCAATGTTAACATTAATGGTCACTGTGATTGGCCATCACAGTGATCACAGGGCACAGAGCACCTTGGATTGGCATTGTACATTTTGCTTGTGATGTAAACAAAGCGCAGTCACAGGCATTGTGTGTATGGTGTGAGCACCATTTAAAATGGTGCTCCATAAATACATGAAAATCAACTCACTGGTTTAAAACAAGTTAAGATGAGCAGACTTTCATCTTTTTTTTTTTTCTAAGATAGGTGAATACTCTTTATCAAGTAAATCAAGCCATCTGTTTTATGTTTGCAGTGCTGCTCAGGACATGGTATTTTTTTACTTTGAGTTAAAACACCTATGTGTTCATGTAGCCCCCATAAATGTTTTCACCTATATTATCAATTTAAATTAATAGTACTAATTTAGTGCTAATTAGCAGTCTTAACTTCTGTGGATTACAACAGCAGCATTGCCAATGCAATTATAATTTTGTAAATTTTTCACTAGTGGGCAATTGTTTTGTTACACATTTTTTGTTCATGTTATTAATAAGCCTTAAGTGATTATTATTATTTTCTTGCAGAAACTGTCTCTCACGAAACATGCAGAAAGCACGTAAGTTATAGTTAATAACATTTAAAGAACAAGTAAACTTTTCCATTAATAGGATTACCACCACTTGAATTTTATCTTAATATTCTATACTGTATATGCTCAGTGGTCCAAGCTTTTAGTCTCCAGTGGAACTATGTTGGTGATGATCATGATGAATATTATCCAGCCTGCATATATATTCCAACATTGGGCAAGTATCACTATGGAGATACAAATTGGTATAGGGATTAGACATTGTGAAGGAATTATCCTGCAAAACGGGCACAGAATTACATTTACTGATTTGCTGGAAATTGTTATCTGTTTCAAGCCTCTTTATTTTGGTAAAAGTACACTTATTTATTTATAATAATTTTTAATTTGCTTAACATTATCAGTTATTTTAACAGCTTCTGATCCAATGTTATTTATTAGTTATATATTTTTTTTATATTTTAAGTTCTTGCACTGACTGGACATGTGGGTAAGTAGCTTATCAATTAACTCGGCTCTGCACTCTTTTTTGTTGTCAGTTTGTCAAGGATCGATATAGATCGGTTATGTTTTTGGTAAATCGGTTAGTTCTTAGAATTTTGATTTAAGGGAGGCAGTTTCACCCTTTACTCTGGTTTATGTGGGATTTGAGTCATACATTAAAGCAATGCATGCATGATGATGTGTACTGCAACACATTTCCATTGACCAACACTGCACTGGCGTAGATATTGGAATTTGATTTTTGTGTCTCTTGACCTCCTCAGTTATTGACTTTAAATTCTTTAACATTGCTAAAGTACTATAGTGTATTTTAAGAGGGTAGATTTTTTGAGTCAGTACTGATAATGGCATTTTTTTCATTTCAATCAACTCTGTTGCTGGTCTCAAGAATGTAGAAAAAGTAGGATCAGCAAAAGAAGGTACTCACCTGTCCTACTGTCTGCCATTTCTTTGGTTCCTTGCAAAGAAAATCCTCTTTACTGGCATGCACTCTCAGATGTCTGTCCCTTCATTGTGCACTGTGGTTCCTCATGCCAGGCCCTGTGTGCCTATAGGACACAGTAGTGAGGTAGGGGTCAGCAATAGGAAGCATAGCTCGCAGCAGGGGAGTAGTAGCTTTGGAGTGAAGATCGGAGGAATAGGCATTGGAACAATTTGGTATAATGCCTCTTCTTATGTAGTTTTTATATGTGTACATTTCTTTAACTTAGCAACAGAGTCACTTTAAGATTAATATACACACAGTAAGCTTGCTCTATCATATTTCCATTAGTGTATTGTATCTGAATTTTACCATAATTCACCTGGGGTTCATCAACAACTACTAACATAAAATATTAGGCATACTTTAATTTATTGTTAGTTATACCTAAGGCCGCGTACACACAATTGGTCAAAACCGATGAAAACGGACTGAAGGACCGTTTCATCGGTCCAAACTAATTGTGTGTGGGCCCCATCGGTCAGTTATCCTTCGGTCAAAAAAAAGAGAACTTGCTTTAAAATTTGACAGATGGATGCCTGACCGATGGGTCAAAACCGATCGTTAGTATGCAAAAGCATCGGTTAAAAGGCCGCACATGCTCAGAATCAAGTCGATGCATGCTTGGAAGCATTGAACTTCATTTTTTTCAGCACGTCATTGTGTTAAAACACGTAAATGTCACCGCGTTCTAACACAATCATTTTTTAACTGATGGTGTGTAGGCACATCAGACCATCAGTCAGCTTCGGACCGTTCTCATCGGATGGACTGATCATGTGTACGCGGCCTAACAGATAGTCTTGCAAAAAGAAAAAAGAAAACAAATACAACCAGACATGTTTATTATCATACAGGATTTACAGTATATAGCGCAGTGTGTGCAGCGCTTTACAATATAATGGGAGACAGTATAGCAACAATAAAATTCAATACAAGAGGGTTAGGAGGGCCCTGCACCAGTGAGCTTACAATCTAATAGGGAGGGGCTGGTGAAACAAAAGGTAGTGACTATGAGGAATGAACTGATGAGGGAAGTCTCCCTGAAGAGATGAGTTTTCAGGGATCACCTAAAAGTAGACAGAGTAGGAGATAACCGGACAGATTAAGGTAGTGATTTCCAGAGGATGGGAGAGGCTTGGAGATGAGCATGATAAGATGAGACAAGGGAACTAGAGTGCAGAAGGTCATTGGAGGAGTGGAGAGGATGATTTGGATGATATAAGGAGACAGGATTGGTGATGTAGCTCAGTGCACAGTTGTAAATGGCTTTGTATGTCATTGTTAGTGTTTTGATTTTATTCATTGGGCAATGGGAAGCCAGTGGAGGGATTGGCAGAGAGGGGTGGCAGACACTAAGTGGTTGGTAGGGTGGATTTCTGGCAGCAGCATTCATGACAGACTGAAGAAGGGATAGCTTGCGGAGAGATAGGCCAATGGTTTCAATGGTTAGAAAGGAGAATTTTGGAGATGTTACGGGTAGCTTGCAACATATAGACAGCAATTATATTTGGGGATGAAATTAGTCCAGGATTTCACCTAGCACCCCGACATATGGGGAGGGACTGATGGTTGTATTATTGATCTTGATGGAAAAGTCATGGTAGGATGAATGGGCTGGAGGAAAAATGATGAGCTCAGTTTTAGAAAGATTGAGTTCGAGGAAGTGGTGTGCCCCCCAAGTATGTTTTTGTATGTTGAGGAAGTGGTGTGACATCAATGCTGATATGTCAGATAGTGAGTTAGTAATATGAGAGGAGACTGATGAAGTGAAGTCAGGAGTAGAGAGAACTTGCTTTAAAATCTGTCTGACGGACACCTGTCCGTCGGACAGATTCGATGGTTAGTACGCCAAAGCATCGGACCAAAAACCTGCGCATGCTCAGAATCAAGTCGACGCATGCTTGGAAGCATTGAACTTCCTTTTTTCAGAACATCGTTGTGTTCTACGTTACCGCGTTCTGGTCTGATCAGATTTTTGGTCCGATGGTGTGTACACACATCAGACCATCAGTACACTTCAGCCTGGTCTGATGAAAACAGTCCATCGGACCAGTTTCATCGGACCAGTCTGATCGTGTGTACGTGGCCTTATGCGGCGTACACACGATCACTTATTGTGATGAAAAAAAACAACGTTTTCAAAAACGTCATTTAAAATGATTGTGTGTGGGCAAAACGTTGTTTTATGTGTTCAAAAAAACGACCAAAAAAAAATTCGAACATGCTTGAATTTTTTGTGTCGTTTTTCAAAATGTCATTTTTTGTGTCATAAAAAGTGATCGTGTGTGGGCAAAACGACGTTTAAAATGACGTTTTTAAACCCGCGCATGCTCAGAAGCAAGTTATGAGACGGAGCTTCAATGGAACAGAGTGCCGTCGAATGTGGTGTATGTCACCACGCTTTGCAAGAGCATTTTTGGAAAATGAAGTTTGAAAAACGTTGTTTTGTTTCTTCACATAAAACGTCGATTTTTCTAATCACAAAAAGTGATCGTGTGTACGTGGCATTAGAGTTTTATGAAATGTGTAACATTTGGAGAATTTTCCTTGACCTTTTTCTGTTGTGAAAACTAAAAAAAATATGGATTTTACCAAGACAATTATATGGCTAAATCTACCTAACAGGGGCAAAGTTATAGAAAGGGTTTAGGGGCATCCCCACCATGCTCCCAAAAGAGAATGAATGGACTAACTTGACAAAAATCTGACCTCCTATTACTCTATCCAAAACTCTTGACTTTTGAATGGTTTGTATTTAGCCAGAATATAGAATACATTATTTTGTGTATACCATTATCAGTACATGTTTGCTGTAAATCTGAAAAATATTTGGTGAAGTATGTTGTTTTACCCCAGCATTGCTCAATGTGTGCCCATCTCCTTGTTTGAACGTGAAATAATGATGCTTTGCAGTACACCCTGTTTAAATAGGGATATGAGTTACCAGTAAAAGCAAGCTCTAAACAACATTCTAATTATGCTTCATGAAGCCACATTCAGTTAATCCATGTAAGCAGAAATTAGTCTAATTGACTGAGTAAATATCTTTAGGTTAAATGCTATTTACTTGTCAAAAAGATGTAATCCCATGCTAAATAACTCACCAGCTGTTGTATAGTATAAATGCTAGGACCCTTTACAATGGCCTACATTGATATATAAAATCGTAATGCACAGATCACTGATGTGGCACCACATCCGTAAACTTTAGGCAAAAACAAAAATAGTAGAAACAGGTCTTTTAACGTGCCATACTTAACCCCCAATAAAGAGAGTACCCGACTAGGCAAAATTCCAGTTTATTCACAACATAGTTCATTTAAAAATTCATATATACAGTATATATAAATATCTATTAGCAATGGCTCTATGGCTTTTCAGAATGAGTGCCTTTTCTAGGGAGCCTCTTATATGCAAGCATAAATTATATGGAAAAGTTTTTATGGCTATATGAATTTTAAATTATGTTGTGAATAAACTTCTGAACTTTAACTAGTCGAGTACTAACTTCCCTGGAGTTAAGTGTGGCACCTAAAAGTCTTGCATTTCCTATTTAAAAAAAAAAAAAAGATCCCTAATGGTCTACATTGTAAAAAGCCTGAATCTTCACTGTACATATTGCCTACATGAGCTGGGTATAGATAATAAATTATAGCTTCATGGGCTCAGAATAATTTGTGTTACACAAAATGTCTTTGTTTTTACATATCTTTTCCTTACTGTAACTGATATATGATTAGCGGAAAGCTGAGGGAACATCAGTAAGCAAGCTCAGTGAGATACAACTGAAAGCAGAGAAGATTTCTCCAAAGTGAGGGGAAATCTCTGCTTTGACAGATGCCATTAGAACAAATATCCCTACAACAGCAGACTAATGACTATTCTTCTTACTCTGCTTTCCCCTACTTTCAGCATGTTTATTGTCCACTGCAGCCAGAGCCACCTCAAGAAATCATAGGGCACTGCACCATACAACCTTCCTGATAGGGCCCCACACACGCTCATATCCATGTTCCCCCCACTAATAAGCAGTGAGGTTGCTTACAGAGTAAAACTGTGGCAGTAAATCCAGTTTGTACTTGCTAGATGGGATAGCCCTACTCTGAGGATTGTCATATAGGGCAAGCAGCCGCCATTCCCATATTCCATCACCATATTGGTCACCTATTGGTTGACCTCAAACTGCAAGCTGCCATACCTCATAATGTAAGAGCACCACATTGGTGGTCCTGAAAACCACCTAGGGAGTGGACAAGTCTCTGTGTGGGCCACTTTGCTTTTTGATTGGCATGCAGACTCTAATGAGCTTGTATGAGCTCCACCCACACATCCATTCTCTGTTGTCAATGAACCATGTAAAGGACAATCATGGAGACAAGAACTACTGAAGATCAGGCACTTACCTCCTGACCTTATGGGGCCTGAGTCCAGTACGTGAGGACTGCCCATTCCCCCCTATAGGAAGCCATGACTGCACTACATCTTTTTGACTCCTGGCACTCCTGTTCTATTTAATTTGACTAGAGTTCAGCTTTAACCAAGCTTATTCCTACTTAAAGCAACCATACTACACTTATTGTAAAAAAAAGTGTGGTGCTTTAAATATTTTAGATGTTTGGAAACATGGAAAATGCAGAACAAATAAAAAGCCTTGATCATTGTGCTTTCTGCATTGAATAAGGAAGTAAGTGAGTAACTTGTATAGCGCTACAAATGCAAACTAAATCGCCTCAAGGTATCCAATGTCGTTGTCCAGCCACGCCTCAGAATAGATGGTTCTTACGTTTTTTTCTGAAGGCCCGATGGTTTTCTTCCATCTGAATGTCTGTAGGTAGAGCGTTGCATAGCCGTGGTCCTTGGCCTTGGTTCCATAGACGTGCCCAATCATTGTACCTATCCTGTATTGAGGAGATATATTTGGTCTGTCTTTTTTGTGCAACATGTTATACATTAAATATACTACATGTGTATAATAGAGAGAATGCATAATTCATGATTGTTTTTCAAATGGCTTGAGTTAAGGCGCCATGCTGATGCGTACATTATTTATTCAGTATATACAGTATATTTGTTTTAAATTACAACCATGCCAACTGACCTACAATCTGGACTCATTTTGAAGTTTACTTTAGAGTTTGACTTTTGTTAATTACTTGCCTTTTTTTTTTTTTAAATATCACCCATTCAGTGGCAGATTCATTTTATTTAATAACAACCAAGTATCTCACTGCATATAAGTTTTATGCTGGTAATATTTTTATTGTAGCATAATATTTTAGATATTGAAAGCTGTTAGAGACTGTTATATATTTAACATCCATGTATTGTTGTTATACTGAATACCCACTGCTACACCTCCAAGTTTAGCCCTCTCTGTTTTATTCTAACCAATGTTCAGCAAAGGTTTTGCTCCATGGGCCCACAGGTGCAGGTAAGCAGGAACTTTAGTTATCAGAAGTCACTATATACAGTCAGATTTTAGAGTGCTTTTAGCAAGCACATTTTTGGGTCTCATTCACACAGGCATGCATTTGATGCACTGTTAATGTATATCTGAAAGCATAAAATTCTACTCAAATTACAGTACATTACATATTTCTCCCTTCTGGGTTATTAGCATACTCTATTCCTGAAGCTGAAATTCTTCCCAGTGCTCCAACAATGCAAAACCAGTGCATTTATTTTTGTATGCTTTTCTTATATGTGTGAATGAGCCTCTTGCTTACCATACACTGTAAATATTGAAACCATTACTTTGTACAGTCCTTGGAAATATCTATGCAAAAATCACAATGTGTTAACATAATGATGGATTTTCAAGCCAGTGGAGTGCTATGCTGTATAAGGCGCCAGGGCTGGACTGGGACAAAAATTTGGCCCTGGACTTCATCCAGACTGGCCCACTTTGACAGGTCTCTCCCACAGCGGCCGGACAACTCCCTTACCCCCCCCGGCCACCCAAGCCCCCTCTCCCCCTTCACTAGCCACTAGCTGTTTTACTTTATTAGAATAGAACGGCTGGTACTGGTACTCCTATAGGCAGTACCAGTGGGGAAGCTAGACATTATTTCACCCGGGGCAAAGAATCAGTTTGGTGCCCCCCCTTTATGGGACAAGATTAGACAGAAGTGAAAAACTCCCAGGCCAAAGCTGTTGAGTCAGCTGTCTGTCCCCTCCCCCATGCTCCTCTGTCGTCCCCCCTGCTCGTCTGGTCCCCCCCTGCTTCTTTGTTCCCCTCAGGTGAGTGCTGAGGGCAGGGAGAGGAGGTGAGCGCTGTGGAAAGGGAGAGACAGAGGAGCGGAGAGGGGCGGCGGTCCGCTGTCACTGAAGCCGGCCCACTGAGCCATCGGCCCACCGGGAAACTCCCTGTAGTCCCAATGGCCAGTCCATCCCTGTAAGGCGCCCATAGACATTAGACATTGGTTGTTCAAAAGCTGTGATTCTGGCATGTTCAAATGATACTTGGACTGTTGCCACTACAGCAGTCTAAACAGCAGGAGGCAACAATGGTTTTCAGATGCTTTTAACTTTTAGACGTTTTTTTCCATGCTGGAACTCGGTATGCACTTATACACATATGGGGTGTATGTATATCATTATGCATTTAGAGTAGTGTTGCCAGCAAAATGTTTGCACTAAAGGATAACTGTACTTTTAAAACACAGTAGAATTTTTAATATATACAGGAGCACCAACTAAATCCAAATATAACCTATTACCTCCGATTTTTCTTTTCTGTCCTTTGAGAGCTATCATCACAAGCCCATTCCAGTGTAAACATTCAGTTTGTCTGCAGCATGCACTGCATACAAGTAAGGCATGCACTGCCTACTAGTTTAATTCAATGTCCTAACTGACTGGAACCATAAATGAAAGTGTACATGCTGTAATGCACTCATTGGCAATCACAAAATACTCAATGTGGGCATGCCAGTCCATTCCTAAATTATGTGTTATACAAGAGAGTCAAAGGTGCAAGCAGAATGCATGTCTAGAGGGAACCCTCAATTCTTTGTTCTCTTCACACCTGGTATGGAGAATATGTGCTCATAGCTCTCAACTGTCTTTCATTTGGGGGAGACTGTTCCTCTTTTGAGACCAAACCCACCTTTCTATTGTGTGGCCTCTGGTGTCCCTCTTTTTGGTCTGATTTATACATCTCTATATAAAATGTACTATTTTATTACCAAAAGTGTTATTCTGCACTAAACTTTTTATCCAAACTCTATTTTACTACATTTGTTATTTTGAAAAGCCAAATTAAAGGGAAAAACAAGTCAAAAAAGCACTTGTTTGGTTTAGTCAATAATTTTCTTCATATTACATTCTTGTGCTCCTTACGCTGTAGTGGGATATTTACAGGTGCTGCCCATTTTTTGTAATTTCAAGTGATTACAAGATTTCATTACAACAAATAAATAATTGATGGCTTTTGGCAGCGAAGGCTTTGAGACAAATTTACTAAAGATGTTGAAAATCTTCACAAAAAATTGAAGTTAAAACCCCCAAAAACACCCACCTTGCAGCAAAATAATGTTTTCTGTGAATAGAACAGCAGATAAACTAGTTAATATAGCCCCCAATAATAGTAATAATATAAATAAGAAGAACTTCAAAAAATGTATGTCTCCCTATGAAGTTAGTCAACTTTCCCTATTCCTTCCATAAAGCCATGCAGTACCTTATGGCAGCCCGCAGATTTTGCACTCGTCTATTCGCATTTTGTAAGTGGAAAATGAGGACTAGCGAGCATGGTTTGTCTCGGAGGAGAGGGGGGCGAGCACCGCACCCAGCCAGGGGAAAAAAGGAGAGGAAGAGTCAAGCTGGCCAATCATCAGAGAGTGGGGATTGCCCACTGTAACAGCTTTTATTTGAATTGCTGGTTTCCCTGCGCCGCTCATGTCATACAATCCCACCTCCTTGCCCGGTGCATTTGATAGACAGAACAATGGTCCAATGCTGTAAGGCCCCAGACGAGGAGGGCGGGACTGTGTGATGTGAGCAGTGCCGGTGTCTTGTCGATCTGGTTCCCCTATCGAGATGGTTCCCTGCCTGACTGCGCAGGCGCAGATGAAGCCCACGGAAATCGCCGAACCTCCGGCGGCATCCAGGCTCATTCCTTAACAACCCAATGGATTGGAGGATGTTAAAAAAATAGCCAGGAGGCCGAGCAAGTGCAGCGAGCCATCCGAGCGAAGCGAGGACGTGAAGCCGACTGGCCACTTACCTCAAATTCCACGTCGCCCATGAGGTTCGGTGATTTCCGTCAGCAAGGATTGCGCCTGCGCAGTCAAGACAAGAACCATATCGTCAGATCACCGGGAACAGGTAGAGGCTATATTGATGGGCACAGGTGAGGCTGTATTGATGAGCAGAGGTGAGACTGTACTGACAGGTATAGGTGAGACTGTACTGACGGGCACAGGTGAGGTTGTATTGATGGGCACTGGTGAGGCTGCGCTGAGTGAGACTGCGCTGAGGGGCACTAATAAAGTTGTTGTTAATATTTATTTTTGTAACTTAAATTTGCATAAAACATTTAAGTGTAATTTCATGGGATAATTTATGAGGGTGTGTTTAGGGGCAGAATTAGGGACGGGCCATGGTTGGGGTTGGGTGGGGCAACTGGTGGCAAGTAACCATTGAGGCCTGGCTAGTAGCTCTGAACTTGAAATTTGGAGCCCTGTGTATATATGTTTTTACTAGTAATGGCAGCGATCAGCAACTCTTAACATGACTGCAATATTGCGGTGGCCATTCTGACACTAATTGACACTTTTTATGGACCAGTGACACTAATAGAGTGATCAGTGGTAAAACATATACACTGTCACTGTACTAATGATACTGTCAGGGAAGGGGTTAACACCAGGGGCGATCAAAAGGTTAACTGTGTGCCTAGCCAGTGTTTTTTTTACAGTGTGGGAGGTGATTTTTCTAGGGGATGGCACAGGATCCATGCCTTCCCTACTGACAGAACAGCTATATGCCTTGGATTATCAGTTGGTTCCGGCGGACATTGAGTCTTCGGTACCCGCAGATCAGCTTCTGCGCGCCCCCAACCAGGAAGTGACAGATCAAATACTAGTGATTTGGGCCAGCAGTACCACCTTGCCCCCATATATTTAAGTTATACGATCCTCGGCAAATGGAATAAAGGCAATTAAAAAAAAACATATCATACTTACCTGCTCTGATCCAGCCAATGAGAAGGGAGAGTGCCCGGAGAGCCGGGTCTGGAACGCAATGGAGCTCAGGAAAGTATTGGGGCGAAGGGTCTGCACAAAGAAGGTTTTTTACCTTTATCCATACCTTAAGCCTTTAGAACCACTTTAACCCCATAGTGTTTATACTGTACTTCTAATACATTAAATGCTCCTACTATTTAGATAAAATATATGACTAATACATTTGATGTCTGCTGTCCAAACAAGCTTTTAAAAGCTACATTAATAACCAACAAGCATGCACCTTATGTCAGCAACCAGATTTGTTCTCAGTGTCTTAAATCTATGTGTAGTCACTTATTAAAGGATGTCATGCAGAGTTTCTAGCCCTAGTGAAATTGCACTGCTTATCCACATTATTTATCCAGATTCCCTATTTAGTGAATAGATTTAACCTGTAACCTGTAACCTGTAATGGTTATAGCTAGTGGCAATGCACAAACAGTAGAAAATGTAAGAATATCTATGGACGGTCTATTTTCTTCTATTTCTCAGAGCTTTCTTTATCTTTATACAGTCAGTCTGATTTGAGTGTTTTTAAAAATATTTGTATAGTATATAAACCGTTGTCTTTATGAACATACAGTATTGATGTGGCTTTTCAATGGAAACAAAAATGGATGGCTGTTATTGCAGTATACTTTCTGTCAGTTGTTGGACAGCAATTTGGATTTAATCGTAAGACTTCATGCACACATACCGTTAATTCACGTTTAGCCGTGTTAGCGTTCAGTAGGGTTTCACTGCCCTTTTCTATTTTCCACTCCCAAATCAACTACTGTAGCTTAAAAATGCCTGACACGGCTTAATGCTGTGTTAGGCATTTTTACAGCTGTAACGCTGCTGCTTCAGAACACGCTGGCCCTGTGGTTTATTTGCAGCTTGAATGCCACTAAAAGCTCCTAAAAGCCTTAGGGGGTAATTTACGAAAGGCAAATCCACTTTGCACTACAAGTGCGCTGCAAGTGCACTTGTAAGCGCAGTTTCTGTAGATCACTGTAGATCTGAGGGGTCGATCTGAAATGAGGGGAAACTCTGCTGATTTTATCATCCAATCATGTGCAAGCAAAAATGCTGTTTTTTTTAATCTTCCTGGCATGTCCCCCTCGGATCTACAGTGACTGCCCTTGTAGTGCAAAGTGGATTTGCCTTTTGTAAATAACCCCCTATGTGTTCATGGACACATAGAATAACAGTGGCATTTTTAAGATGCCTGACACTCTAAAATCTGCAGGAAAAATGCCATTTAATATATATATATATATCTATTTTTTTAACATTAAAACATACACACCTACCCATCCATGTCTCCATGCTTTATTTTGTAGAACAGTCATTTTTAAAAACACCCCCCAGCATTTCGCCCCCTTGGCCATCTTGAATAATGCCAGATAATTTATGTAGCATTTACTTCCTGGAATCCATCTGCCCTTAGCTCATTCATGCAGGCAGGAGGTTGTGCTTAGCTGAGAAAACCCCTCCTGAAAGACTCCTGGAATGTATGAAAGCATTCATCTAGGCCTGGAAACCAGAAAGTAACCCAAAAAATGTAAAAAAAAAATTTTTAAAACAGGCAAATATCATTTACTTTCCTATTTATTTACTAATGCTATTAACATAATAGGGATTAAAAATAGTCAATATGTCAATGTTTACTTTAATGTATAGTAAAACCTTGGTGTGAGAGTAACTTGGTTCGAGTGCAACAACAGAATGGGGAAAAGGGGTAGCACTCACATTGTCAAATTCCGTAAATTTGGAAGACGAAAAAAGAAACGGTAATTGATGTTCGGACTTTGGAGGCAAGACAGGAATATCAAAAAATAATAATTTTAAACAGATCAATAAAAACCATACAGGATATAAGGTATGGAAAATATCCTCTGTGCATCGTCTACGCGTTTCACCATTGGGCTTCCTCCGGACGAGCAGAAGAAAGTAATAGTAGAAAAATACTTTTTACTATCTTAGAATAGTCCGGATCAATTGAATATATGTCGGGAAGATCATAGATAGAGGAGTTTCATATACAGTAGAAAGTGGTCAGAAATATCTCCAAAAACGCCAATGAAGCTCCCTCCACCCAGAATATCGGTTGTAGCACAGGCTATCCCCCGGGGTACACGGTGTGACACACTTTGCAGTATTACTCTGGCTGCATTGTTTTTGAGGGTCCCTTAGTACACAAGTATCTTAATCCAGGTTTGGTGTACCTGGTTGTACTACATTGGATGCTTATTTGCCTCCGTTGTTCCCTCCTTGGACTGCTCCGGAATTAATGTTCTTATATCCTTGAGCCAATGGAACTGGCTTGGTTTATTGAATACATGGTCCCCCCCTACAACCAATATTCTTGGTAGAGGGAGCTTCTTTGGAGTTTTTGGAGATATTTCTGGCCACTTTTTACTGTATATGGAACTTCTCTATAATCTTCCTGGAAATATTTTCATATGATCCGGACTATTCTAAGATAGTGAAATGTATTTTTCTACTATTACTTTCTACTGCTCATCCTGAGGAAGCCCAACGGCGAAACGTGTAGATGATACGCAGAGGATATTTTCCATACCTTATATGCTGTATGGTCTTTATTGATCTGTTTTGTAAATTTTCAATTTTTTGTAAAAAAAATATATTATGTTTTGATATTCCTGTCTTGCCTCCAAAGTCCAAACTACCGTTTTTCGAGTAATATTTTTTTTTTTGTCTTGGTTTGAGTGCATTTTGCTAGACAAGCAAAATGTTTTAATACACTTTGATATGCAAGCCATGTCCTGATATACAAGTAGCGTCATGTCACAACTGATTATAAAATAGAAGAGAAGCGTCTCTAAGTCTCTAACATTTTGCTTGTCTAGCAAAATGCACTCAAGCCAAGACGAAAAAATAAAAATTACTTGAAAAACGGTAATTAATGTTCGGACTTTGGAGGCAAGGAATATCAAAAAATTATAATTTTATTACAAAAAATAGAAAATTTACAAAACGGATCAATAAAAACCATACAGGATATAAGGTATGGAAAATATCCTCTGTATCGTCTACGCGTTTCGCCATTGTAATTCCTCAGGACGAGCAGAAGAAAGTAATAGTAGAAAAATACATTTCACTATCTTAGAATAGTCTAGATCATATGAATATATGTCGGGAAGATCTCTTCGCTTTTATACTCTGTAGCTCCTTCTGGATTTTGCTTCTAATCCCTTTGTGGAGGCTACCATTTGTAGATTTACATTTTATGATTACACAACCTATCACATTGCTATAATCTTTTTATACGGACTATAAACTGAAGGACCTATTAATAAAAGGTTATGAAACAAATCATTTGAGTTTCCATTGTTTCTTATTGGGAAATTCACTTTGATATACAAGTGTTTTGGATTACAAGCATGTTTCTGGAACTAATTATGCTAGCAATCCATGGTTTTACTGTAGTTGGTTTAGCATGTCCAAAAAGGAAGCCTGCTTTGATAATTTGCCTTTAATGGTTTAAAGGCTTATGTTTGTTTAGATTTCTGAAGATCTTTATAGATCTTTATAGAACAATTACTGCTTAGACCCCGAAAAAGGGGGTATACCTCGAAAGCTTGTCCTGAAACTTTGAATGTTGTTGCATGTGAAAAAGTATCACAGACATTACTCAATGTTCTTGTTGCAATTGAACTAATACGGCTACAATCACCTCAAGAAGGAAGATCTTTATATAAGCCCTCCGTTCCCGAAAATACTTCTCACAAAGCATATTTCCAGCTGAAAATACTTAAAGAATACTGATAAACTATATTTTATACATCTGTATGGGTATAAAAGTATATATGAATAGTAATTATTTCCCTAATTACAAAGTGTACATTTTACATTTACTCTTTAAAATCTACAATATGATTCGTTTTGTTTTTAAAAAAAAATTCCTCCTATTTATTATGTATTTCAAACCCTGTCTCAAGAAAAAAAAAAGTACAATGCATAGTAGACATACAGGATTTTAATTTAGTTACTTATTTTTAGTGGTGCCCCTATTTATAATAATTCCATGATCACTACTTATTGTTAAGATGTGTAAGGTTTTTGTTAACATGGTATATGATTTTAGACTACAAAAAATACATAAGATATTGGCCAAAGCATTTACAAGTTTTGCATTGGGTTTTTTATTTATTTTTTTGCCAGAAGAAATACATAAACTATACCCTAAGCCCTGGTTCACACTGGTGCGTTTTGACATGCGATTTGGCATGTCAAATCGCATGTCAAAACGGCGGATTTTGCCACAAATTGCCGGCAATGGCAGTGTCCTAATCGGCGTGATGCTGCATCTGCGGCATTGCACCGATTTTAAAAAGTAGTCTCTGTACTACTTTTTGCGATTTCAGCCCGCAATTTACATTAATATCTGTGCAGAAACCTGCACAGATGTCTCTTAAATCGCAGCCGAAATCGGGACTGCCAGAGGGAGTGAAATCGTGCGAGTTCAGCTGAACTCGCACGGCTTCACTTCCGCAGCCCAGTGGGCAAAGAGCTGGTTCACACAGGGGCAATGCGACTTTGTGCGCGACTTTGCGAGGCGACCTCAGCATGACTTGAGCATGAACCACAGCGTGTCCTGGAGTCGCCTCCAGGACAGGGGACTTTGCCAGTGGCCAATCAAAGAGTAATCAGCTTTGTGAGAAGGAAGGATTTGCCGAGAAAACAATTTTTACTTCCTGGAAAGTTGCTTCAGTTAAGATAGGGGATCCGACTTGGAGGCAACTTCCATTGAAATCTATGGGTACAAGTCGCATAGAAGTCGGAATGAAATAGTACAGGTACCTTTTCTGAAGTTGGAGTGACTTCAGTAGTGTACATTAAGACGGCTCTCATTCACTTCCATATAATTTGCCATGTCGCGCGACTTGGGACGACTTGGTACGACTTCACGTCGGATCCCAAGTCACCCCTGTGTGAACCCTCTCTCAGGCATCAAAGCTAGAGGGGAAGCCAAAACAAACCCCTCTTAATTCATTAAACAATCATATTCATCTGTCTTTTAAATGTTTCCAATTTAACCACTTCCCTACGGCCGTACGAGTATATACGGCCGCAGGGTGGCTCTAAATCTCCGGGCTGCCGTGTTTTCACGGCAGCCCCTTTCCTCGTTCCCAGCGCGCGCTCCAGAGCGCGCAGCGGGGAACTAGTGTACTGGCCGTGTCCCTCGGACACAGCCAATCACAGATCACCGCGAACGGCCAATCAGAGTGGCCGTTTGCGGTGCGATCTGATGGGCCAATGAGAGATGATCTCATATGTAAACATATGAGATCATCTCTCATTGCCTGCTCTCACAATGACAGCGTCCTGTCATAGAGAGAGCATACCGATCTGTGTTCCTAGTACATAGGGACACAGATCGGTCACCCCCCCCTCCCCCTACAGTTAGAACACAATGCAGGAAACACATTAACCCCTTCCTCACCCCCTAGTGTTAACCCCTTCCCTGCCAGTCACATTTATACAGTAATTAGTGCATATTTATAGCACTGATTGCAGTATAAATGTGAATGGTGCCAAAAATGTGTCAAAAGTGTCCGATATGTCCGCCATAACGTCGCAGTCGCAATAAAAATCGCAGATCGCCGCAATTACTAGTAAAAAAAATAAATAAAAAATAACAATTCTGTCCCTTATTTTGTAGGCGCTATAACTTTTGCGCAAACCAGTCGCTTATTGCGATTTTTTTTTATTTTATTTTTTAACCAAAAATATGTAGAAGAATACGTATCGCCCTAAACTGAATTTTTTTTTTAAATTGGGCTATTTTTTATAGCAACAAGTAAAAAATATTGTATTTTTTTTCAAAATTGTCGTCCTTTTTTGTTTATAGCGCAAAAAATAAAAATCGCAGAGGTGACCAAATACCACCAAAAGAAATCTCTACTTGTGGGGAAAAAAGGACGCCAATTTTGTTTGGGAGCCATATCGCACGACCGCGCAATTGTCAGTTAAAGCGACGCAGTGCCGCAAGCTGAAATTTCACCTGGTCAGGAAGGGGGTTTACATGCCCAGTATGGAAGTGGTTAATAGTTGTACTTTTTTCTGTCCTTAAAAATGTATGTCTGCAAAGATCTGTAGATATAGAAAGTATCCTAATTCCTAAATTCAGTAGTCTACAGCTCCCATCTAGAAGTTATCTTGCCCTGGCCACAATTTTACTAGAGTGGATTTTTACTGGTTGCTACCTACCAACAGTTTTAGTATAATTTCTGCATTATCCAGAAGGCCATTCTCATTTTGGAGGGGCTTATTGTGCTATGCATGCAACTGAATATTCTGGCCCTATGCAACCTAGTGAGGTAAAAAAAATATTGCAGTGAAGTGGAGTTGTTCAAATGGAATGAGCATTTAATTATTGAAAGACCAAATTTATCATAGTTCAGTATTTTACTTGGAGTCATTGTTTTGCCCTCCACCTTAATCGGCTCAATTTTCTTCTTCCTGAAAAAAACTGTAATTTGTGAAAATCGGCTTTTATCTACAAAATAACACTAACATCAATAACAAAATTCAGCAGATCTGTGTTATAAAACCTTTGATTAAATGAAAAGAAGAATAGTTAGCCCCTTACCCAATGGAATAAATATGTACGTATGTGCATATGTTATGATTCTGGGAATTCCCCTTTTATTGTATTATTATTATATATTTTTTTTACAGTATCATTATGGTATCATTGTTATATTTTTATGACAATACATTATTGTAATAGTATCATACTTTATTGCTCTTACTTATAAGGACTAATTCATTCTTATGTCTATTTTATCATGACAAATTTCTTACATGTTTTTCAGTTCAGATGAAACATCAGTGACTTCAACACCAGAAACTACCACTTTTCGAGGTATATTATAGTGTTATAGCAGAATATATAGAATAGTAGTAGTATAAAGTAGAGTTATGTTATGACACAATCTACAATTTATGTTAACCACTTAAGACCCGGACCAATACGCTGGCAAATGACCCAAGGGGTTTTTGCGATTCGGCACTGCGTCGCTTTAACAGACAATTGCGCGGTCGTGCGACGTGGCTCCCAAACAAAATTTGCGTCCTTTTTTTCCCACAAATAGAGCTTTCTTTTGGTGGTATTTGATCACCTCTGCGGTTTTTATTTTTTGCGCTATAAACAAAAATAGAGCGACAATTTAAAAAAAAATGCAATATTTTTTACTTTTTGCTATAATAAATATCCCCCAAAAATATATAAAAAAACATTTTTTTTCCTCAGTTTAGGCCGATACGTATTCTTCTACATATTTTTGGTAAAAAAAATCGCAATAAGCGTTTATCGGTTGGTTTTCGCAAAATTTATAGCGTTTACAAAATAAGGGATAGTTTTATTGCATTTTTATTAATTTTTTTTTTTTTACTACTAATAGCGGCGATCAGCGATTTTTTTCGTGACTGCGACAATATGGCGGACACTTTGGACAATTTTGACACATTTTTGGGACAATTGTCATTTTCACAGCAAAAAATGCATTTAAATTGCATTGTTTACTGTGGAAATGACAGTTGCAGTTTGGGAGTTAACCACAGGTGGCGCTGTAGGGAATGTGTGCCCTAATGTGTGTGTTTACAACTGTAGGGGGGTGTGGCTGTAGGTGTGACGTCATCGATCGCGTCCCCCTATTACAGGGATGACGCGATCGATGCTCCGGCCACAGAGAAGCACGGGGAAGCCGTGTGTACACACGGCTCTCCCCGTTCTTCCGCTCCAGGGACGGATCGCCGCACTGCAGCGGCGATCGGGTCCGCGAATCCCGCGCGCCCGCGACCCACGGCTGGGTACTAAAACCAACGTATATATACGTTGATGTGCCCAGCCGTGCCATTCTGCCGACGTAAATGTGCAGTAGGCGGTCCTTAAGTGGTTAATGAAGGTCAAATCTGTTTTTAAATACAAAATGATTTGCATTTACTAAGATGTACAAGCGGCAAAAGCTCCTTGTTTGTAGGTAGGTAGGACAGGAGAAGGTAGAGTGCCCAAGCTCTTCTATGAGCTCCAAAAGCTTATTAACGAGCAGTTTCTGGGTAGGTCTCAGAATCAGAGAGTATCACACAGCCTTCTCTGGAGTTCAGATACCAAAAAAATAGGAGGGTAAAGTGTTACTCCATTCCAGCTCTTTGACTCTAGCACAGCTATTTAGGCCATACGATCTCCATGTGCAAAGCCTGCACAGAGGTCTTGGGGTCTTTCTCCAAGTACACTGCCTACAGAAGTGGCTAACCCTCTAAACCCTAAGGCCTCACTGCAGACACACAGCTGTTTACAGGGGAACCACCCCCATATTCTAAAGAGACCTCTCCCTCAAAGTCACATGTTAGCAACAGGAGCTCATACGGCGCACGCTTCCTAGGTGTAGGACGTGTAAGCTATAGCTCCAGGCAGGCAGGCAGGTCTCCAGCAAGGAACCAGGACGACAGCTTTCCCTTCCCTCCGGCCCCCCTCTCTCCTCCAGCAACATCTCAAGGTAAGACCGGGGTCACCGAGACCTATCCTCCTCCCCACCCACCTCCCCCCGGGCATATTCACAGCCATCCTTTTAAGGATAAGCCATGGCTCCAGCCCGGCCTAATCCCAGTATCCTATTGCAGCAACGCTCGCGGCTACCGCAACTAGGAAAACCTGCGGCTTCAACCGCGGCCTAGTTGTGCGCCCTATTAAGGCATGTAAAACCCCCACTACAAGCCCTCAACGCTCTCCTGTATCCCCCCTACGCTCCCAGCCACCATCGCTACTCCCACCATCCACCTTGGCCCGCGGTAACCGACGGCGAGCGCAGCTAGGTAAGGCAGCGGCTTCAACCGCGGCCTAGTGCTGCGCCGCCCAGGGGACACCGAAAAACCCCCCCTCTAAAACCCCCAAACACTTCCTCTTTCCCCAAACGTAAAACCTGCATCCGGAAAAAACAACTCCAGCTGGTTTAATGACCAGCTGTCGTTGCTGAAGCAAGAGCGCAGAAGAAGCTCTTCAGAGGAAAACCATGCCATCTACAAGGTAATAACAAAAAAATACCACAAAGAAATCTTCAAAGCCAAAAAAAATCACTTTTCCAATGCTATCACCAATGCCCTAAACCGCCCCCGCAAACTCTTCAAGCTTGTCACCCAGACCATGAATCCAGTCTGTCTTGAACCCCCTAATTCAGATATCCAAGAATTTTGCAATGAATTATCAGATTATTTCATTAACAAAACTGAAAGAATCCGTGAAAGCATTCAGCAAAACAGTACCCCCCTTAACCCCCCCCTCAATCATTCGCCCGATATCCACACAAATTCACCGCAATCAACAAAGTTCACTCTTAAGCCCATCTCCATCGATGCTGCTAAAAATATCATCGGTACTCTGCGAAATAGCACAGCGCATAATGATATCATCTCCACCAAACTGCTGAAGGAATGTGCCGGTATTCTAGCACCTCCTATCACGCAGCTTATAAACCAGTCCTTCAAGGAAGGTTTAGTGCCCTCCCAGTTGAAACAGGGCATAATCAAACCCATCTTGAAGAAACCTACCCTTGAGCCCAAAGACCCAACTCACCGTCACCCCATAACAGGCCTAAACGTCCTCTCCAAGGTAATGGAGAAAGTAGTGGTACTACAGCTGCAACAGCATCTAGATACCCACAATCTACTCGATCCATTTCAATCGGGTTTCCGTCCCAGGCACGGGACAGAAACAGCATTACTCAAAATATGGGATGATGCTCTCGAGGCCGCAGACGAAGGAGAATCTTGTCTTCTAGTTCTGTTGGACCTAAGCACAGCTTTCAACACGGTAGACCACAAACTATTACTGACTAGGCTAGTTGAAGTAGTCAGAGTCGCAGAAGGTGATCTATCATGGTTCTCCTACTTTCTGGAAAACCAATCACAAATAGTGAATATGGGACCTTTCACTTCTGGAAAACGCACGGTGTCATGTGGAGTCCCTCAAGGATACCCTCTGTCGCCGGTGCTGTTCAACATCTATCTTCGCCCTCTCTTTGAAATCATCAGTACTCAAAAACAACTTTATCACTCATATGCCGATGACACTGTATTTTCGCATCTGCAACAAAAACGATCTCAGTTTAGAGACATGCCTCTCTTTGATAGAAAACTGGATGTCAAAGAGTTATCTTAAACTCAACGGGGCGAAAACAGAACTTCTCCTGTTTCACGCCAGTCGTAAGAATCAACTTGCAACAACTTGGACACCCAGCCCATTCTGGGCAAAATCATCACCCCTAGTGCCAAAGTCAAAAGTCTCTGGGTCATCTTCGACACCTACATGACAATGGATGCACAAGTAGTCAGCGGATCTCACCATCTGCTACGTCTACTACACAGACTTATTCCATTTATTCCTAAGGAAGACATAGCAGTCGTGGTGGGAACAATTGTGAACTCCAGACTGGACTATGCAAATGCCCTTTCCCTCGGACTCCCCAAGTACCAAATCTCTCGTCTGCAGGTCGTTCAAAATACGGCCGCAAGACTTGCGACTGGGGAAAAAACATGGGAATCAATCTCACCTTTGCTGAGAACCCTTCACTGGTTGCCAGTAAAAGACAGAATTGCTTTTAAAGCACTCTGTCTGACGCATTCATGGGAAGGCCCCCCATTATCCATGCGAAAAAATAAAAGCTCACAATTCCAATCGCGTTCTGCGATCCACCAATCAAAATCTGTTCCAGATACCCAAAGCCAAATACAAGTCCAAAGGAGAAAGAAGATTTGCGCTCCAAGGTCCTAGATTATGGAACGCTTTACCAACCAGCATTCAGTTGGAGGATAACCACCTAGCCTTCAGAAGGAATATCAAAACTCATCTATTTTTATGCCAAAGGAGACAGGAACAACCAGCGCCCAGAGGCGATTAAGTTTGCATGTGCTGCGCTATATAAGTTCTTCACTCACTCACTCACTCACTCACTCAAAAAGGAGGTGGCAAAAGGACCCTTCTAGAACAGTACCATCCTGTTTTGTCAAAGCATGGTTGGACCCTCTGATAACACAATCACCAAGGGTTGGCCAATTGACAGTTCACACAAGACTGTCTGTACAGGGCTCCTGTTGAAGGATTTTAAAGCCTTTCCAACAGAGGCTAATAGGTCATGTGATATATATTGTCTCTAGGAACTAAGTTCTACAAAAGCCCTAAAATACTCAACAAACACTACTAACCAAACCTCCTGGCATGAAATGCAGTGCATTCTATTACATTGCCAAAACAAAAATGGTTGATATAAAATAAAGAATTACATTAGGATCTGTGTGAATGAATTTCCCCTTGCATTTAAAAATGACTGACTTACAGTTTTATCATAAAGTTTATTAGATCCAAATATGTATTGATTGTCATCATTTTGGGTTATTAAGAATGTTTGTGTTTGTGTTTATTTGGTCTGGAAGATGCGGCAGCCAATGTACCACTGTCATATGAAATATCTGTTAAAGAGATTTCACCAACTGTATTTTCAGAGACTGGAGAAGTAAGTAAACATATATATATATATTTTTTTTGTATAATTATAAAAAGGAGCATGATTTTGGTACAGTATTTAGAAACATACATTATTTCTTGGGAATCCATCTATACATTACAGAATTTAAATATATTCAATAGACGTGCACTGATTCATACTAGTTGCTGTACCCAAACAAAATGTATGTCTTTTTTTCCCCATGAATATAGCTTTTTTTTTTTTGGTGGTATTTGATCATCTCTGTGGTTTGAATTTTTTACAATATAAACAAATAAATAGGGACAATTTAAAAAAAAAAAAAACATTATTTTTTACTTTCTACTATAATACATATCCACCAAATTTTTTAAAACAGATGTATTCAAGAGTTTAGGCCAATATGTATTCTTAATTTTGTTAAAAAAATCGCAATAAGCGTATATTGATTAGTTTGCACAAAAGTTATAGCGTCTACAAACTATGGGATAGATTTATGGACTTTTATTATTTTTTAATTGTTTTCACTGGTAATGGCGGGCGATCTGTGATTTTTAATGGGACTGCGACATTGGGGCGGACATATCTGACCCCAAGTGATGCTTTTTGGGGACCCTGTCAGGAAACACCAGGGGGCGATCAAAGGGGTTAACTGTGTTCCCTGGGTGTGTTCTAAATGTGTGGGGGATGGGCTTACTGGGACAACACAGAGATCGCTGCTCCTGATCTCTAGGAACAGCATATCTCAGTATTCTCCCCTGTCAAAATGGGGATCCGCCTTGTTTACATAGCCAGATCCCTGTTCTGCCTTTCTCCTCGAGTCCACCGTACCCGTGGGAGCACTCCCGCGGTGCACGCCCACTGTATCTCATGCACAGACCGACATACGGGTATATGCTGCAGTATATGTGCGGTGGGCGGTCCAGAAGTGGTAAAGCCAAACTCCAGCTAACACTTAACACTAATGCCGCGTACACACGATCATTTTTTGTGATGAAAAAAACGACGTTTTCTGTGAAGTAAAAAACGACGTTTTTGAAACGTCACTTTTCAAAGACGATGTTGCATACACACCATCGTTTTTTTCACAAAAAGCGAGGTTATGTTCACCACTCTTTTCCATTGAAGTTTGCTTCATAACTAGCTTCTGGGCATGCGCGGGTTGAAAAACGTCATTTTAAACAACGTTTTTGCTACACACGGTGACTTTTTGTGAAACAAAAAACGACGTTTTGAAAAACGACACAAAAAATTCAAGCATGTTGGACATTTTTTTTGGTCGTTTTTTTTAAGACAAAAAAACGACGTTTTGCCCACACACCATCAATTTAAATAACGTTTTAAAAAACGTCGTTTTTTTTCATCGCAAAAAACGACCGTGTGTACGCGGCATAACAGTTACAGCAACAGTTTTCTTTTTCTTTTTGGAATAAAGATTTTACAAAAAGGATGACCATTGTGTTAAAGGGTTTGTATCAACCTTTTAACTGCTACCTTTGCTGGACAGCGTGTTCTGTTAAAGGGAGACTCACTGGCCAGATCACCAGGTAATAAACTATGCAGAGCTGCACCAGATTTTGCACTCTCCAGATTTAGTAAATCAACCTCATATGTAATAAGAAGCACACTCACAAACGAGCGATAAAAGTATGCATATCGGGTAATGTCATCATCCGCGTTGTCCCGGGGGCTGCTTGTTGCTTAGAACGCATGCACCTCCCCGCTGACCCTGTACCCAGAAGTGATGTCATCCCTGCTTTGTTCCTGTGAATACTGTCTCCTGTCCTTGTTTGCCAAGAAGCCGCAAGAAGGGAGAAGGACACCAGAACACCCCCAACATCTGGCAACAAGCAGCCCCCGGGACAGCGTGGATGATGGCATTACCAGATATGCCCACTTTTAACACTCGTTTGTGAGTGTGTTTCTTATTACATATGATTTTGCATTAAACTGTTTTACTGCTACACTTAGAGCATAGGTGTGCACAGTTGATTGCATTAGGGTGTGCACCCCAAAGCTCAAACACATATGCGTGTGAGCATGTGTATATATACTACTAGTACGGCAGGGGATTGGTGCCAGTAGGGCAGTGGACAATGTCAGTATTTTTTTTTCTTATTTAATTTGTTTCTTATTATTTTGTACAATTTTATTTTCTTTATTTATTGTTTAACATTTTTTTTAGGAGACCCGTTAGTGGCTGTAGTGAAATATCAGGGGTCCAAATGGGGAATGTGCGCCACACGGGGTGATTAGGGTGTGCCCAGGCACACCTTGCACACCCTGTGTGCACGCCTATGGCTTAGAGGGCGCCGCTTTTGTCTTTGTATGTTTCATATCACCTTCTATCTGCAAGCTGGCAGCCATCCCTGTGATTAGCAATTCTTTTAACAATCTTTTTAGTACTCATATGGACTAATTGTCATGGAAAAATACAGGGGCTGACTGACAACTCATGGGCCCCGGGCAATAGGAGATTATGGGGCCCCCAGACAACAGATTATGGGGCCACACAGTATACACACACATACAGAATAAATACACAGTATACACACAAACACACAATATACACACACAGTATACACACAGTATACATACACACAAAATACACATACACACACTGAAAAGGTACTGGAGAGGCGGGGCAGCTATAATCCTGGGATTTAAAAAAAAACCACAGATTTTTAGATACTGTCCCTGGTTTTACTGAGGCTGTCAACCCCGATGGGGCCCCCTAGTGGCATGGGGCCCTTGGGCAATGCCCGATTGCCCTGAATTGTTAGTCCACCCCTGGACAAATATACTGTCCCCTCTGAACATTAAGACTGATCCCTCTTCCCTTTATATAGTTTCATGCATCCTTACCCAGATTGCGCTTAATTAACCCTTTTGTTCTGTAAGCCAAATTATTTAATGCATCACTTACTCTCCAAATGTAATCAAATTTAAATTTCCCAAAACTGAAATTGATATGCTTGGAGTTACAGGATTGGGTATTTCCTGCTTTGCTGTAATGGATAAAAAAAGAGACAAACTGTTCTTCTCTTAACTGTTAATGTATTTCTTCAGCAGTTGGACAATGAAATTTTCAGGGTTACGGAAGAACCAAAGGGATCAGCAGACAAAATGGTTGAATTTAGTATCCTTATTCTTAATGAGCAGTACAGCCCTGAACTAAGTGACTTGTCCACAGACCAGCATAAAGAGTTCACTGGAAAGTTTGTTACTGAGGTATCTATCTATCTATCTATCTATCTATCTATCTATCTATCTATCTATCTATCTATCTATCTATCTATCTATCTATCTATCTATCTATCTATCTATCTATCTCAACCCATTTGTTTATCTATTAACCAAAAATAAAGAATATCTATATATTAAAGTTGATTTTGAATATTTTTTACTTAAAGATATATATTCTGATAAATTAATCAAACAGTTTCTTTGCTTTTACAGATGAAAAGTGTATTTCATGCTTTGCCAGGCTATAAAGGCATACGAGTACTGAAAATAAGGTATGACTTGGTCAATTTGTCAATATAACCTTTGTTAATGCTTGTATTTTAAAATTTTATAAAATAAAAATATGTTTTACTTGTTTTATATAACTGTATTTTTCAATTTATATATTTATATTATACAACAATTTTTTTCAGCCCTTCCCTACTGGATGACAGGTATTGTGGCTGCGTTAACATTCATTTTCTAAGTAGTTTTATAGACTAAAAAAAAAACAACCCATGTGTTATTGTGCCCAGAATCCACTTAGATAAGATCTCATTTGCCAAGTGGTAGAAAAGTCTTGACAGGTGACACACCATTCTAGCACTGTAAAGTTTTAACCACTTTGCCTTTCTTTCTACCTACATATCTTTACCCTTAGGCCTCGTACACACGATTAAATGAGTCTGTTCAAATCGGTCGGACCGACCGATTTGAACAGATCTGTCTGCTGGGATTTTGGTTTGCTCGCGTGTACACACGAGCAAACCAAAATCCCCGCCAGCAGACGGCGCGCTGACGTGTCGGTGACGTGGCGGTGACGTTGACGCCGCCACGTCACCGCACCAGGAAGTAAAACACTTCCGCGCATGCGTCGAAATCATTTGGCGTGTGCGAGAAGACATGTCTGCTGGTTAGCATACTAACCAGCAGACATGTCGGGCGGACGGGTTCCCAGCCGACAGATTTCAAAGCATGCTTTGAAATCTGTCGTTTGGCCAAATCCGTCTGTTTGCCCGTACACACGATCAAATCTGTCTGCTGAAACGGTCTAGCAGACCGTTTCCAGCAGACAGATTTGATCGTGTGTACGAGGCCTTAGTGTTAAGCCCTGTACACACGATCGGATATCTGATGGAATCTAATCCGATGGATTTTTTCATTGGATATCCGATGAAGCTGACTTTCATCAGTCTTGCCTACACACCATCAGACTAAATTCCGACCGTGCCAAAACGTTGTGAAGTAAAACACTACGAAGAGCCGAAAAAAATGAAGTTCAATGCTTCTGAGCATGCTTTGACTTGATTCTGAGAATGCGTGGATTTTTCTCAGATGGAGTTCCATACAGACGATCGGATTTTTCTATCGGTTTTTATATCCATAGGAAAATTTTTAAACGTGTTCTATTTTCCGATGGAAAACAAACTGGGGCCCACACACGATCGGTTTATCCGATGAAAACGGTCCATCGGTCTGTTTTCATCGGACAAACCGATAGTGTGTACACGGTTTAAGTGTGCAAAGTCTTCATTAATGTTACCTCCAGAAGAAAAAATTGATTTATTATTATTGCCTCTAACTGCAAGGAAGCACCATGTTTATACTGCCTTTTGCTACCCTTTTTTTTGCTTGTTGAAAAATAGTAGTTATTATCCACTTTACCGCAGGCCATTTTTTTGTGATATGGCAATGCGGTACTTTAACTGCCAATTGCGCGGTCATGAAACAATGTACCCAAATAACGTTTATGGAATTTTTTTCCAATATCCAATAGAAAAAATGCATCTGTTCTTCCTAAGGGGTTGGGTTGCAGGAAACTGTGCAGACACACAGTATGCTTGTATTCCATAGTATGTTCAGTCTGAGTAAAAAAGCAGACTGTACTTGAGCATGGGATGTGTTTAAGAGGCAGGTTGTAATTGGAGGGGGTGTGTGCCAGAGACAGGCTGTGATTGGTTGGGGGGCATGGTGGATGAACAAGATACCCAATACAGGAATGGTGTTTGTCTGCACAGTGTCCTGTAATTTTGAATAGCCAAAAGACTGAAACTGACCATGCTAACACAGATTACTTTGTGTGATTAGTGAGGAACAAGATAGATAGGTGACTGGCAGGATCAACCAGGTACTTCAGATGGAAGAAGTACATAAAAATGATAAAGGCTATAATTTAAAAAATACACATATGTGAACACACACATAGGAAAAAATATTTAGGGTAACAAAGTCCAACTCTTTATTTTTATATAATGCAACATTAAGAGGCCAGTCTGCAAAATGTTTTTTTTAAATCAAAATAGATATTTTTTTTGCTTTCAATGATCGAATGAAATATATCCAAGTTAGCATTAGCACAGAGTTATGCAAGGCATCTGCTGATGTAAAAGTTATTGAACAACTCTTGACAATTGTGTCTACGTATTCTCTGTGGTAAAACACTCAATTTAGACATTTCACACCAGAAATAAATGCATTGCAGGTGCCATAAAAAATATAGATAATATAACAAATTACTGTGATAATAATATTGTATAAATTCACCAGTTTTCATGCAGTATCAAATATGTCAGATAAGGCAACAGTAAAGTGACCATGTTGCTACAAAAATGTAACTCGCAAAAAAAAAAAAAAGTTCAGTACTGTAATATGTACCGATGGGGAACGCTACGTCTCTAATCTTTCATATGGATGGCTGCCACTTGTGTGAGAGATACCGCATTTTATGCAGCATCCCTCTCTGCTTCATCATTACAGGGCATGGAGGGTGTTGCAGTATGCGACACATCTGGAAGTTTCAGATCTCAAAATTATAAAAATTATGATAGAGATAGATGTTAAAGATATGCACCTTAAATAACAACCTTTGGTTGGTGTCACTTAGGGGTTATTTACTAAAGGCAAATCCACTTTGCACTACAAGTGCAAACTACAAGTGCTCTTGAAATTGCACTTAAAATTGCACTTGGAAGTGCAGTCGCTGTCCGAGGGGGACATGCACGGATAATAGAAACCAGTATTTTAGCTTGCACATAATTGGATGATAAAATCAGCAGAGCTTCCCCTCATTTTAGATCTGCCCCTGAGATTTACAGCGACTGCACTTCTAAGTGCACTTTCAGTGCAATTTCAAGTGCACTTTGCACTTGTAGTTTGTACTTGTAGTGCAAAGTAGATTTGCCTTTAGTCATAAGTGTGCGCAGCCTGTTGCATTAGGGTGTGCACCTGAAAGCTCAAAAACATAGTACCGATCTCTCACTGTGTTCATTCAGAAAGGGAAGGGGCCAGTGAATTACATTATCCCTTCCCCCTACTCATCCTGACATATCATCTATGTGTGACCACTGAGGTAGCCAATGGGAGAGAAGGGAAGTCAGCCATGCTGTGGGAGAAGACACCAGGTAGCAGGCGGAATCTGCACTGCAGGGAGTGATTAGGGTGTGCCTGGGCACACTTGGCACACCCTGTGCGCACGCCTATGCCTTTAGTAAATAACCCCCCTAGTCCCACTTTGGAATGCTGGTAAAGCTCAAGATTGAAGTCTCATGATAATGCACTCCTGCATCGTGCATTCTCATGAGATTTAGGATCCTTAAAGGGGTTGTAAAGGTACATTTTTTTTTCCTAAATAGCTTCCTTTACCTTAGTGCAGTCCTCCTTCACTTACCTCATCCTTCCATTTTGCTTTAAATGTCCTTATTTCTTCTGAGAAATCCTCACTTTCTGTTTTTCTGTCTGTAACTACACACAGTAATGTGAGGTTTTCTCCCTGGTGTGGAGTGTCGGGCTCGCCCCCTCCCTTGGACTACAGGAGAGTCAGGACGCTCTCTACGTTGCAGATAGAGAAAGGAGCTATGTGTTAGTGGGTGTCCTGACTCTCCTGTAGTCCAAGGGAGGGGCGAGCACGACACTCCACACCAGGGAGAAAGCCTTGCATTACTGTGTGGAGTTACAGACAGAAGAACAGGAAGTGGGGATTTCTCAGAAGAAATAAGGACATTTAAAAGAAAAATCGAAGGATTAGGTAAGTGAAGGAGCACTGCACTAAGGTAAAGGAAACTATTTAGGGAAACAAAATGTACATTTACAACTCTTTAAGTTTCCAAGCAAAAAATGTTTTTTGATTAACTGGGATGTTTTTAATATTTAGGAAACCTCAACCTATCATTGCTAATGCCTTACTAATGTTTAAAACAGCCCTAAATTTCAAGTTTAGGTCCGCTTTTATATATATATATATATATATATATATATATATATATATATATATATATATATATATATACACACACACACACACACACACACACATATATATATATATATATATATATATATATATACACACACACACACACACACATACCATATATAAAAATATGTTTTCTTCAGTTCAATATTTTGGACAATTGTTGTCTTATATTTTGTCTAGAAATCACTTTATATATTTTGTTAATTGCAGACTTGCTATGGAAGTTCAGTATGCTGTCATTTTTGAGGGGGATTCCGATGCCATAAACCATGCTACTTTGGATCTTATGAATCTACATTCCAATAAAATTGAAGACACTTCCCTTCATTATATTGAGGATAATCCAACAGCGGTTTATACTGTCAGTAGCTTTAGAAATTTTATATTAGATGGTCTGAACAAACGGATATATTCAGGAGAAAATACACTTGATTTTGACCCAGATTCTCTGCAGCTTGTCAATGGTAAGAAAAATGTATTACTATTATTATTATTACCCATTATTGTTGCCATGGTATAACATTAAGAATAATCTCACCACAACGGGTAAACAAATATAACTATATAAGGGAAACATGTACTATATATTTTATAATCATTTTCTTAAATTATAAAATACATTTTAAATTATAATGGTTTTAGAAACAGTGCTGGTGCATAATATAATTAACAACATATAAAAATAAAAATTATGCAGATTTTATGAATTGATATCACATAAAAATATGTATTTACAAAAAACAAATTCCCTTTTAAAAACAGATTCCCATACATCAGCAAGACCCTATCTAACTAAGGCTGGGTTCACACTACGATTTTCCCGTCCGTCAGCCGCATACGATTTCAGTTTTGAAAACGTACGGGCCCGTACGGGAAAACGCATACATAGACAATGCATTGCAAATCGTATGCACTCAGATGCATCCGGGTGCGTACGATTTGCTGGCAAAACGTTTTTTAACAGTACGCAAAACCGTGTTCGACCACGGTTTTGAGTCAGTTTTTGAAACCGTATGGCAAACGCATACGTTTTTTTTTAACATTAAAGTCAATGGAAAACGCACATATGTGCGGTTCCATACGTATAAACCGTATGCGTTTTTCGTCTGCGCATGCGCATTTTCAAAACAAGAAAATCTTTTTTTATTAAATGACACTAATTCCAAAAACGTATGCGTTGTTTTAATCAAAACTGGATGGAACCGTACGCACTTTTTGAAACCGTATACGTTTTATAAACGCATACGTTTACATACGGTTCAATCCGTTTCAGCCGCATACGTTTTTTCATATAAATCGTATGCGGCTGACGGATGGGAAAATCGTAGTGTGAACCCAGCCTAATACATGATCCTAATTGTCATGTTGATCAGAGACCAACATTATAAAATTCTTCAAAAAGTACTTTTATTTCTACAGATTTAAAAAAGCCTATCTTTTTAGTCCATCTAATGGTATATATACAGTATCTATAAAAAATAAAAAATAAAACTTTTATTGAGGTAGATGTTTAATAGAAATATGAATGAGCTGCATCTTTCTAGCATTCATTTCGACTGACACAGAATCAAAATGAAAATAACTTACAAGGCATCATGGCTCACAAATTTTAAAGCTGTGTGCATAAAATGTGCAAACAAAACCATAGCACCATGTAGCAACATATGAAATGTAAGCATGTCCAGCTACACAAACAGGCACGTCAGCCAATATAGCACAATATATCAAGTGATATAGCGTGCTCAAATCATTGTGTCCACGTAGTTATCAGTTAACAACCTGATTGGATCACATCTTGTAGCAATATGTAGTGCAAGTAGAAAAGAGTTTAAATGGCCTTGTAAAAAGCATCAAAGCTTGAAGTAGCAAAAGCAATATGTAGAAAAAGATCGAACAAAGCAGTTGTAGCATAAAACAAAATGTGGTATACAGCAGTGGCGGCTGGTGCTCAAAATTTTTGGGGGGCGCAAACGGAAAAAAAAATTGCAGCCTCACTGTGCCCATCACATGCAGCCACTGTGCAATCAAACACAGCCACTGTGCCATGCCACCAAATGCAGCCACTGTGCCATCAATTGTCACCACTGTGCCATGCCATCAAACACAGCAACTGTGCCATCAATTGTCACCACTGTGCCATACAACACAGCAACTGTGCCATCAATTGTCACCACTGTGCCATGCCACCAAATGCAGCCACTGTGCCATCAATTGTCACCACTGTGCCATGCCATCAAACAGCAACTGTGCCATTAATTGTCACCACTGTGCCATGCCATCAAACGCAGCCACTGTGCACAATTGTCACCACTGTGCCATGCATCAAACAGCAACTGTGCCATTAATTGTCACCACTGTGCCATACAACACAGCAACTGTGCCATCAATTGTCACCACTGTGCCATGCACCAAATGCAGCACTGTGCCATCAATTGTCACCACTGTGCCATGCAACACAGCACTTGTGCCATCAATTGTCACCACTGTGCCATGCCACCAAATGCAGCCACTGTGCCATCAATTGTCACCACTGTGCCATGCCACCAAATGTGCCATGCCAGCCAACTGTGCCATCAATTGTCACCACTGTGCCATGCCATAAAACACAGCAACTGTGCCATCAATTTTCACCACTGTGCCATGCAACACAGCAACTGTGCCATCAATTGTCACCACTGTGCCATGCCATCAAACACAGCAAATGTGCCATCAATTGTCACCACTGTGTCATGCCATCAAATGCAGTCACTGTGCCATCAATTGTCACCACTGTGCCATGCAACACAGCAACTGTGCCATCAATTGTCACCACTGTGCCATGCCATCAAATGCAGCCACTGTACCATCAATTGTCACCACTGTGCCTTGCCATCAAATGCAGCCACTGTACCATCAATTGTCACCACTGTGCCATGCCATCAAACGCAGCTACTGTGCCATCAAACGCAGCCACTGTGCAATGCCATCAAACGCAGCCACTGTGCCCCTCAAATGTTGCCACTGTGCCAATTGTCACCTCTGTGCCCTTTGTCACCACTGTGCCCCATGATGCCACTGTGCCCATTGTCGCCCCTTTCTCTGTAAAAAGCACTTACCTGAAGCTTCCATGTCCTCCCTCGATGCCTTCTGCTGCCGTGGTGAAGCTTCAGCCAATCAGGTTCCTGATAACCAGAATCCGGGAACCTGATTGGCTGAAACGGCCGTCAGTCTTTATGCACGAATGTGTGTTATTTGCCAGAGGGGGTGGCGCTGCAGCGCCCTCTATAGACGGCCGCCAGAACTGCATTTAAAATGTCAAAATTACATTTTAGCCGAATAAAAGTTCTTAAAGGGCCCGTTTTTTTTTGTGTGACTGCGGGGGGGGGGGACGGGCCGCCACTGGTATACAGTATAACAATATCAGTAAGCTCCCCCACACATATCCTGAAATATAATAACTGATGTCAGGTGGTGTAGCATGCACCAATATTTTCAACTCATTGGATAGTATGTACATAAAGGAGGCTGAGATCCAATGTGATTACAAAAGTAAGTATCATGTCATGATCTTGTCTACATGTTGAGGTAAATGGCCCCAATCACAAGAATGCTACTAATAACAGATAAATTGTCCTGCTTTTAGCACCATGCTGGAAACTCCGATCAAAGCTAGCATCCAGGCATTATAAGATAAGGGTATATAACCTTCTAAGAATGGCAGCATGGGGCAAATTGATGGTTCCATCTCTTCTTGATTAAATAGATTGCCTGACGCAGCTGCAGGTAGCATTTTTGCTTGCACTTGATTGGATGATGGAAATCAGCAGAGCTTTGGCACGTTTACTAAGCTCTGGGGAAAATGATTGCAACTGCACTTGCAAAGTGTACAGTCTATTTGCCATTATTAAATCTATCCCAATTTGTCCATCTGATGTGAGATCATGCAACAGGGCTTATTGTTACTGTAACGGAACCCCAAACGGGACAGGGGTTAACGCCGTTTAAGATATTCCAATTCCCGAACCCAAGACAGCTATCGACACTCCACATTCAGGCAAACGAACCCCAATAATGAGACACACAGCTCTGTTTGAGGTTCCACACGAATAGCCCCTTTATTGAGAAAATCAGGCTCTTATATACAGTTACTAACCAAAATGAACAATGGCCCAACTCCACCCACAGCATTACACAAGGAGCCCCAATACACATCTTTCTGGTAGACATCATGACTCCAGCTCTGACATACTTTACACTCTGACTACAGATGACAATTCAGACATCTGACCTTTAGGCAGTCTGCTAACTCGCAATACACATTTATCATCAATAGACAATAGAATGCAATCACAGCAAGCTTTATAGTACACTACATCAAACACACAATATACATACAATATATACAATATACACAATGTATACAATATTAAATCTGACTAGCCCAGACCATAGTGGGGTTCTCATTCACCCTGTGCCCCTATTAGAGACACAGGGTGATCTAAACATAAGAGGCATCGGGGAGCTTCTGGGTCCCACGGGCGCTTCCTTTACAGTTACCGTCAACATGTAAGGACGTGGCTCTATTCCATCTCTGAACACCTTACATAGTTACATAGTTACATAGTAGGTGAAGTCGAAAAAAGACACAAGTCCATCAAGTCCATCCTATGTGTGTGATTATATGTCAGTAGTACATTGTATATCTCTGCATGTTGTGGTCATTCAGGTGCTTATCTAAAGCCCCGTACACACGGTTGGACCTCACATCGGAATGCCATCGGAGTAAAAGAGAACATGTTCTCTATCTAAACTCCGGCGAATTCCTCTGAATTTCTGATAGAAATAATCCGATGGGGCATACACATGGTCGGAATTTCCGATGGATTTTTTCCATCGGAAATTCTGATCGTGTGTATGGGGGGGGGGGAATGGTGTTTTGAAACTATCAATACGCCTGCTGAAACCACCGCCTGTGGAAGGGGATGCCACATCCTTGCCGCTCTTACAGTAAAGAACCTTGAATGAAGGGCCCACTGCTGAGGAATTCATTCATTACTGATCAGTTCTACTATATATCTGCAGCTATCTGAGTTAATCACATATTGTATATACTCAAGGAAAGATGGAACTCTCTATTTATCTAATTTGTTATTTAATTTGTATTTTGAGACGGAACCACTGGGATATGAAGGGAATAACGAATATTATTTTGGTCTGATATGTATATATTTTTTTATGTCACAGCAGGAGGGAAAAATTAATTTTATCTTAATTATAACTATAGCTTACCATTAAAAGAATAGGTTTGTAAGACTTATTAATAAATGCATTTGCAACTTATAGTCCCACAATTACCTGTTGGGATTGCCAGAAAAGTCCCCCAATGATGTGATGGTGTGGCAATAGGGTTGCCACTTCATCCCTTTAAACCCAAACACATATGAATTATACAGGTTTTAAAACTAATTTAATGCAGATAAGGCACCAAGTGAGTTTAATTACCACCTTAATCAGCCACAGAACCTGTGTAATTAATATGTTTTTGGTTTTAGAGCCCTTTCACACTGAGGCAATTGAAAACTGCCCATAAAACACCATGCGCTTTTCAGGTGCTTTTCAAGCACTTTTGAGGCTTTAGCGGTGTGCTTTTTGAAGGTCACATGACTCAAAAACTGCTTCAAGAACCATATTAAGGCGCTTCCCATTCATTTCAATGGAGAAGGGTGCTTTTGAAGCACTTTTATTAGCGTTCCAAACATGCTCCAAAAATGCTGCTTTATAGGAGTGTTTTCACCTCCTCGCCAGTGCAACGACCCAGTGTGAAAGCATCCATTGATTTTATTGGGAAGCAGTTTTCGTGAGCTTTTCAGATGCTTTTTTTAATGCCAAGGCACTTGAAAAACTCCTCAGTGTGAAAGTGACCTTAAAGGGATGAGGGTGGCACCCCTATGTGGCAATGATGCTGCACTGCTCATGAACTCAGAGCAGCATTGCCACTCTCATGTAGGCTGTGCCAGCTTGCACTACAGTGGGATAACACAACTGCAAGGGACATGGCTATTAGCATTGTCACTGCTGATTCACAAGCTTGTAACTCGTTAGTCATCACCTGGCCATGCCTAGTCCTGCCCACTGCTTTCTGGATTGAAATCATCTGGATTTCTCCGGTTTGCTAAAATTCTCCCACTGTCTAGTATGAGGAACAGATGAGACACAAATAAAGGAGTATTTGGCTCAGAATGTAAAAAAAAAAAAATAGTTTATTTTATGAGGCTTGTGCATCATAGTGACTGGATTTGATTTTTTTTTTTTTAGACGGTCGTACAGAAACCTTTAGTGGCACTTTAATGACTTTCATAAACATAGATAATACAATGCAAAGTAAATAACACATAGGAGAGAAAATTTATTGGATACGCTAAGAATTTAGGTTAGTCTTGAAATTTTGTGGTTATAGGGAAGTTGTCTTATATACAAATATTGATAGGAATCCAGTGGTTATGTGCCTGAATTTGGAACCCAGGTGCTGAAGATAATCTTTAGACAACCCCATATGCTGCATTATGTGCTGTCAGGCCCCCACTCTATCAATGCAATCCTGTGTGCCAAAAATGAGAATGTATTGCCTTTATTTATTCATACATATTAATACGACAGCTATTTTAAGAACACTGGAATCATTACAGAAAAATTAATTAATAGCATTTAACATACTGTACATTTATCTTGTAAACAGAATTTTTAGGTAACTGTAATAATCACTGACATGCATTTATGTTTTACAACTTTTTTTTTCTTATGTCTTTAGTAAAAACTGTTCCATCACATATTTACAAAGAATGGACATTAGTCACTGAGAAACCAGCCTTTCCCATTCCTTCTACAGCAGATGTTGTAAGTATGTTACCTGTTGATTTGTGATCCAACTACAGTTCTAAAAATGCAGTACATGACTTGCTAGTTCTACACATCTGCTTAAAGAGAATTTTTTTTTTTTTTTTAAATATCTAACAGAAAGGATGCAAAATAACAGTTTTAGTGCACCAATATTCTCACAAAATTGCACCTTCCCTAATATTAGAGATATGATCTGTTGCTGTGAACAATAGTACATTTTAATTCATACAGTTCTCTTTCATAAAGATAGAGAAGGCTGATAAAATGTAAGATTTTGCCCTTCCTTACTTTTAACTGTCCATGTCTGTAACAATCCCATGTTATCGCTTTATTATTTTAGTATAGTTATGTTTTTCACACTCCTTTAACATGTCATCCATGTGATTATAGAATAATGCACTGCAAGCTGAATGGCTCCCCACTGATTTTTCAACTATAAGGAGAACTTATCCAGTGGAAGAAATTCATGACAAGTTGGCTTCACAAACCCAGAATGCGTTGGAGGCAGAAATCCCTGTTGTTACAGAAGATTTTGTTTTTAAAGATCACTCTTCTACAAGTCTTGAGTATATGCTTACTACGCAAGCAACTGCTTCAGACTTTGTGCAAAGTACATCTCTCCACTCAGAGGAATCTTTATCATATCTTTTTACTGCTTCAGTACAAGACTCAGACATTCAAGAAGAATCTGGGGATAATGATATGTTATTGTATACTCATACTACTATTGGCACCTCATATTCATCTGTGTTTGAAGATATATCATTGTCTAAGGAGGACGATTCTATTACCACCACCCATCTTCCACCAACTGTTACTATTCCATCAGCTGTAGAGCACTATTCAGACATTTTGACATCTGCAGTAGCTGCAGAAGAGCCTGCATTAAGTGAACCTACTTTGAGTAGCTCACCAATTTATTCTGAAAGCACTGAAGAAAATAGTGGCCACTTATTATCACAAGTAACTGCAGCATTTAGTGACAACGTATTATCCCAAGTAACTGCAACAAATAGTGACAACGTATTATCTCAAGTAACTGCAACAAATAGTGACAACGTATTATCCCAAGTAACTGCAACAAATAGTGACAACGTATTATCTCAAGTAACTGCAACAAATAGTGACAACGTATTATCCCAAGTAACTGCAACAAATAGTGACAACGTATTATCTCAAGTAACTGCAACAAATAGTGACAACTTATTATCCCAAGTAACTGCAACAAATAGCAACAACATATTATCCCAAGTAACTGCAGCAAATAGCGAGAACGTATTATCCCAAGTAACTGCAGCAAATAGCGACAACGTATTATCCCAAGTAACTGCAGCAAATAGCGACAACGTATTATCCCAAGTAACTGCAGCAAATAATGACAACTTATTATCACAAGTAACTGAAGTAAATAGTGACAACTTATTATTACAAGTAACTGAAGTAAATAGTGACAACTTATTATCACAAGTAACTGCAGCAAATAATGACAACTTATTATTACAAGTAACTGCAGCAAATAGCGACAACTTATTGTCACAAGTAACTGCAGCAAATAATGACATCTTATTATCACAAGTAATTGAAGTAAATAGTGACAACTTATTATCACAAGTAACTGCAGCAAATAATGACAACTTATTATCACAAGTGACTGAAGTAAATAGTGACAACTTATCCCAAGTAATTGCAGCAAATGGTGACCACTTTTTATCACCAGTAACTGCAGCAAACAGAGACAGCTTTCTATCACCTGTAACTGTAGCAAACAGTGACAACTTAATACCACAAATAACTGCTGAAAGCAAAATGGACATTCTGGTGGAAGATAATTTACTGCCTACAAAATTAATCACTGAAAATAGTATTACCCTAGATGATGGTTCAGGCTCAGGATATGGTGGGTTGTCCAAGGAGGAAGAACCTGTGACGTGGGCATGGACAAAAACAACAGTGGAACCCCCTAAATTCTTAAATGGACAATCAATAGATGTTGATTTAATGGAGGTAACAAGAAGTTATGAAGATCTTATTGTAGAACCTTTTACTGATAAATCAGTTGATCAGTATATAAGTTTGGCTACCACGGAGGTACTCTCTACTTTGAGCCAGGGCTCAGAAAACATTAAGATTTCTCCTAGTACAGTTATTGCAGAAGGAATTAAAGATCAGCCTGTCCTGTTGGAGACTGCAGCAAACATTTCACCTGTATTGTCAACTCCAGTATATTTGAATGTTCAACTATCTATACAAACACCACAACCTTCAGTTACAAATGGGAATACAATTACCGAAGTAGACAGCCTCTTTGATAACTCATTGGAAAATTTATCTCCACATATTGAAGACGCTACTAGTACTGCTCAAACAGCAGAACCACCATCTCATACAGACCTTATAATGGACTATGATGCTATCATTACAAAAAGTACTATTTCTAATGAAATAGAACCATTACAACCATATATCCCTGTTCAAAACCTTAGTTCAGTCCCAACATCTAATGAAAATAGCAACCAAACTATAACCAGTTCTGACAAAAATGATGTTTCGATGTCAACAACTGATCTTAATAATGACAGTTACTTTTATTTTACTTCAGTGCCACCAAGTAAACCACAGGATGAGCTGTTAAATACCATACCTAGCTTGGATATAATAAAGACACATCCAGACAGTGACTCTGAATCTGTAGGTGAAGTCAATATAGCTAACATTATTCCTACAATAGTCAGAGGAGAAGTCATTTCAGATCTAGTGCAGACTGAGTCACGTCCAAGTGGAGCATCTGTAGTCCCAACAAGTCTACTGATACAAGATGCAGGGGTCACAGTTGATGTACAAGACATTTCCTTGGAGTTAGATTACACAAGTACAGTTTATTTTCACCCAGACATGAGTCCCGAAGAGAGAAGCATGGTGGCAAAGAAGGGGGACTCTACTGACTTTTCAGGTGTAATCTTCTCTACTCATGAGAGTGGCATGAATGTTTCTACACAGAGACGAGCACTTGTGGTATTTTTTAGTTTGCGTGTGACTAATATGATTTTTTCTGAAGATTTGTTTAATAAACACTCTCCTGAATATAAATCTTTGGAACAAAGATTTCTAGAACTGGTAAGTTTTAACTCTAGATTATATGTTACGTGATTGTGATTTATAAATGTTGAAATACATTTATAAAAAGATGTAGTTTAGAAGTTACACATTTTTTCTAAACTGGTATTCTGCAAGAGTAATTCTGAAAGAGTATTTAATAACATTTATTGGATCAGCATGTAATTGTTTTGGAATATTAATTGAACTAAAGTTATTTAAAATTAGAGCAGAAATTTTAATTTATTTGATATTTAAAATTAAGGTGGAGTGAGGTAGGATGGTATTACCTAACACATAGCTTACTTCTTGTACTCAACAGATTTAGGTGCACAGACACTACCATGTTTTCTTAATTTGTTTTAGAACTGCAATACCATGCATTTAAATTTTTGTACATTGTTTATGAAGTTTTCTGAAATGTTATTAATTGCTCCTTCATATAATGCTCATTTTTATCACAAGAATAGCTGTCCTTTTAGAAGCTTTTTTTTTTTTGCACTTCTAGAAATGTTTAAAGTGTAATATCTCCAAAAATAGGATTGATTATTTGGACATTAAGTAAGCTTAATCTAAAGCCTTTTAAGCCTGCATTTATTTTTACTTTTCATGTTTGCTTTAAATTTCATCTTTTGGACAAACTAAATAGAAGTATTTTTGTGTGCCTATTTCTATTTTGGGATGTTTCTCAGCCTGTACCTCTCAAGCGATTTCCCTTCAACCTGTCTTTGCTAGATATAAGCCCCCAGATAGAAAAACAGTGACCTGGATGTTTTGTTATACTGTTTGCAAGCTGTAGCAGCAGAGTGGAATTATAAAAAAAAGTATATTACATATTATACTTTTCTTTTACAGAATAACAGCTTTTGTTGGGACACATTTATAAGATATAATAAGATTCTTAAGCAATTATTATGCATTAATGCATTATTAAGCATTTTGCAGAATTACCATTGAGACTGTCTTAGGCAAGCCCTTGAATACCTGAAAGCCCCTAAATGTCACTGTAAATGTAGTTCTCTTTCAAAAATGGAGCTACTAAATGACGTCCTTATTCTCATCCTTATTTGTGCATTTTTGTCTCCAAGACAGAAGCTGGTAGAAATCTAGAGTTTATTTATTACTAGTTTTAGTAGATTAATCTAGTTTGTGTGCTTCGATATATTGTTTCTGCTTACTAAGTCTTAAAAAAAACATCTACTAACCTAGTGTCCTGCAGCTATGCAGTTCACAAATGTGGAAGAAAAGTTAAAAAATTCATGTTGTACAGACTACTTTTTTTGTATTCTTTGTTTCAGCTGGTTCCCTATCTGCAGTCCAACTTAACTGGGTTTCAGAACCTTGAAATAATGAATTTTAGAAATGGCAGCATCATTGTGAACAGCAGAATGAAGTTTGCAAAACCTGTTCCACGCAATGTTACAAATGCTGTTTACATCATTCTTGAGGACTTCTGCAACACGGCTTACCATACTATGAACCTCGCTATCGATAAGTACTCATTGGATGTTGAATCAGGTATTGGCAATGATCACAAAGTGACTGATAAGCTGTTGCTTCATTTAATACTTGCATAGTCGCCAGTTCCCATTATTCCAGCAAAAGTTTCTAATGCCACTTCTCTCTGTCCCTATGTAAGAGAGCCGCAGGGAAAAGACAAATGGGTCTGGGGTAGCAGTTGACTGTAAATATCTTACATGGCCAATAGTTTTATGTGGGTGTATTTAGACATACAGATTTCCATTTAATCTTTGAGTAAAACCTAGTAATGGTTTTTGTGTGGTAGGTGTCATTAATTGTAAGCCGTTTTCTTTTTTTTTTCTCTAATAATAACTCCATTTATGTCTACCAGAATCTGAACTGTCAGCGTTAGTTTGACTGACCGTTTAAATCATTCCTCTAAAGCAGGGGTCCTCAAACTACGGGCCCGCGGAGGACTTTTAACCGGCCCACCCAACCCTGTCAGGCAACGCCGGTTACACGGCAGGTTGTAACACAGCGGTTCCGCTGTGTCACGGAGATCACAGTGTTAACAGTTCAGGCGCGCTGTGATAAATGTCCCGCCCTCCTCCTCCTAGACTAGCTTGTGTGATATAGCCAGTGTTCTGTCACACGAGCTGGTCTAGGAAGAGGAGGATAGGACATTTATTACAGCGCGCCCGAACTGTTACCAACACTGAGCTTCCTGACACAGCGGGACAGTGACAGCAGTTTGTCACAGTAAGGAGGCTGTAATGTGCTTGCGATGGTGAGGGGGGGGGCTTGCGATGGTGAGGGGGGCTGATGATGTAATGATGATGGTGGGGGGGCTGATGATGTAATGATGATGACGATGGTGGGGGGCTGATGATGATGGTGAGGGGCCTGATGACGTAATGATGATGATGATGATGGTGGGGAGCTGATTATGTAATGATGATGATGGTGGGGGGGCTGATGATGATGATGATGATGGCGAGGGGGCTGATGATGTAATGATGATGATGATGATGGTGGGGGGGCTGATGATGTAATGATGATGATGGTGAGGGGGGCTGATGATGCAATGATGATGATGGTGGGGGGCTGATGATGATGTAATGATGTTGTAATGATAATGGTGATGATGGTGGGGGGGCTGATGATGATGAAATGATGATGATGGTGGGGGGGCTTGCAATGAGGGGCTGATGATGTAATTATGAAGGTGGGGGGGCTTGCAATGAGGGGCTTGCAATGGTGAGGGGGGGTTGCAATGAGGTGCTGATGATGTAATGATGATTGGGGGGCTTGCAATGATCTTGATCGGCTGGGAACCCGTCCGCCCGACATGTCTGCTGGTTAGTACGCTAACCAGCAGACATGTCTTCTCGCACACGCGCCGAATGGTTTCGACACATGCGCGGAAGTGTTTTACTTCCTGGTGCAGTGACGTGGTGGCGTCAACGTCACCGCCACGTCAGCGTGCTGTCTGCTGGCGGGGATTTTGGTTTGCTCGTGTGTACACGCGAGCAAACCAAAATCCCAGCAGACAGATCTGTTCAAATCTGTTGGACAGACAGATTTGAACAAATCTGTCTGCTCGTGTGTACGAGGCATAAGTCTTAGGCCCTGTACACACGGGGAGACATGTCCGATGAAACCTGTCCGCTCAAACACGGAAGTTCAATGCTTCCACGCATGCGTCAAATCAATTCGACGCATGCGCTGGATTTCGGTCTGATGGTTGGGCGTACTAACCATCGGACATGTCTGACGGACAGGTTTCCAGCGGACAAGTTTCTAAGCATGCTTAGAAACTTTTGTCCGCTGGAAACCTGTCCGCTAGGCCGTACAGACGATCGAACATGTCCGCTGAAACTGGTCTCCTCGTGTGTACGCGGCTATATTGTCAAAGTTTAATTGAACAAGCTGAAGTCAGAATTTGATTACTATGCACACTTCACTAGGTTCTGTGTGCACCAGTTTTAGTAAATCTTCCCCTCTATATTTCTATCAATCTTCTTCATGTAATATATTCCTATATTTTCTATCGTGCTGCTGATTTTTTTTATTTCTTTTTTGCTAATCTGTGATTTGGTGTAGCTCAAAGGGCACTGACTGATTAAAATAGGTACAAATACAATGTTTCTGCTGAGAGACCAACTCTAGCCAAAACGTATTTAGATTTTTGGATAGTGTAGACAAGTTCTCTAATTTTCTGTCCCTGTGATACTAGAACAAGACATGAGGGAGAATAAGTGTTACTGGGACAAGATGAGTAGTAATTAACCCCACTGGCAGTATTCCCGAGGCTGGCTGAATTTCAGAACCAAAAGCAGTAACCCCAAGCCTGACTCGGGATCACCTCACAGTGTCCACAGGCAGGGTTTACTTACCTTGTCCCTGGATCCTACGATGCCTCCCCGCTGTGTGATCGAGCGGTGTCTCCTCGCTTGATTCACAGTGCCGAGTGCCGCCGAGCTCCATTCCCTGCGACGTTACGACGCATGGGGGCGGAGATCGGCGCCAAATTCAAAAAAGTAAAAAAACACAATACATAAAGTATACTGTAATCTTATACATTACAGTACTCTATGAAAAAATACACATCCCCTTTGTCCCTAGTGGTCTGTCCAGTGTCCTACATCCTTCTTTCTGCCTGGAAACTGGAGATTGTCCATAGCAACCAAAAAGTGTACCTTTATGTCAAAAGTGGTTTTAGACCAGCTAAAAAACAGCAATAATAAATTAGAATCACTTGCAGAATTGAGTGATAGTGATTTGTGGGGGAAATTCGTCATCAAAAAATTAAAACTAATAATTTGTATTATTATTATATTATTTGTTATAATTATTTCTATTTATTTATTATATTATAATTTATGATTTTGTGTTTCAAATTTTCTCTCCTTTGCATAATTAGGAGATGTAGCGGACACTTGCAAATTTCAAGCATGCAATGAATACTCTGAATGTCTCATTAACAAATGGACTGGTGAAGGCGAATGTGTTTGCAACCCAGGATATGTAAGCGTTGATGGCTTGCCTTGTCAGAGCATTTGTGATCTGGAAATAGACTTTTGTCAGAATGATGGCAAATGTGATATTATTCCTGGACAAGGAGCTATTTGCAGGTAACATCCTAGATTAGAAATAAAACATTTAATATGTTTGTACAGTTTAGAGATACTTAAGTAGACCAGTGACAACAGTTTTTAATTTAGCTCATTACATTTCCAATCTCACCATATTTCAAGCTGAATTCCAGACATACAGCTAAAAAAAAGTTGTTTCACATGTCAAAAGAAATTGTATATCTTTTCATCCAGTTTTGAGATTAACACAACACACTCCAGTATGACAGGACAGAACACCTGAATTTTCTCTGCATGATATTTCTACCAGCTTGCTACCTGTTGGGACATGAGTTCAGATTGTCTCGTTGTGCTCCTATTCCCTCTGCCAGTGTAAGATCTGCTGTACAGGGACTGTGAAGCTGGCATTTGTAAATTACCTCATTGTGACTTCAATTATGCATCATCAAAAGTAGGGTTGTCCCGATGCCTCTTTTTTAGGACCGAGTACAAGTACCGATACTTTTTTTTATGTACTCGCCGATTCCGAATACCGATACTTTTTTTTAAATGCAGCCATGCGCCCCAAATGCAGCCTTGTGTCCCCCCCCATATGCAGCCATGTTTCCCCCCATATGAAGCCATGTCTCCCCCTCATATGCAGTCATGACTCCCCCCCATATGCAGCCATGTCTCCCCCCCAAATGCAGCCATAACTCCCCCCTCATATGCAGTCATGTCTCCCCCCCATATGAAGCCATGTCTTCCCCCTCATATGCAGTCATGACTCCCCCCCCCCCATATGCAGCCATGTCTTCCCCCAAATGCAGCCATAACCCCCCCCCCTCATATGCAGTCATGTCTTTCCCCCATATGAAGCCATGTTTCCCCTCATATGCAGTCATGTCTCCCCCCATATGAAGCCATGACTTCCCCCTCATATGCAGTCATGTCTGCCCCCCATATGAAGCCATGTCTCCCCCCTCATATGCAGTTATGTCTCCCCCGCCGTCTAGTTGTTCGGCGCTCAGCAGAACATAACAGCTTTCATTTGAATAGCTGCTGTTCCCTGCCGCGCGTCGTCATGGCCTCTCCCCCTTGTCCGGGCACTTTGATAGACAGATCACCTGTCCAATCCTGGGAAAAGTGCCCGACAAGGGGGAGGGGCCATGGCGCGGCAGGGAACAGCAGCTATTCAAATGAAAGCTGTTATGTTCCCTGGCTTAAGCGCCGAACAGCTAGACGGCGGCGGCGGCAGTGGCAGCGGCAGCAGCAGCAGCTCTCCAATGATCCAGTGTGATTTTATACATACCTGGGGACTGCTCTGCTCTCCGCTTTCTTCTTTGCTTCCTCTCCGACTTCCTCTCCGCCTCCACTCCACCTTCCTCGCTGCCCCCTCAGTCTCCTCTGCGATCGGTTCCTGCCCGCTCTCCGCCCACTCTCCGCCCCCACTCCGCCCCCACTCCGAAGAAAAAAAAAAAAAAAGTATCCGGATTAGGCATCGGGGGTATTTGCGGGAGTACAAGTACTCCCGCAAATACTCGGTATCGGACCCGATACCGATACTAGTATCGGTATCGGGACAACCCTAATCAAAAGTCAAGTTTACAGTAATAGTCCACCAACAATATTATTTTGTATGTGAACTTTATTAATGAAAATAGTATTGGACTGTAAACACAACTGTTACCTTTCGTTTCAGGTGTCGTGTTGGAGAAAACTGGTGGTACCGAGGAGAACACTGTGAGGAATATGTCTCAGAACCTCTTGTGGTTGGCATTGCCATTGCTTCAGTAGCAGGGTTTCTTCTTGTGGCTTCAGCTATTATATTTTTCTTAGCAAGAACACTTCGAGTTCAAAGTACAAAAGGAGATTCTGAGGAATCTGGCGGGTGAGACTGTTTAATCAATTGCTTCTCATACTCAGGATTCCTTATATAAAGCATTAATCCAGATGCTGGCAGACATGGCAGATGTACTATATATATATATATATATATATATATATATATATATATACATATATATATATATATTGCATCTGACTCTTAAGAATTCTTTAGACTAACATGTCTGATATCCTTGTAACCATTTTTACATAGACATTTCTTTGTGAGTTTTCCTCGGGTAGGTCTCAAGGTCTTTCCCCAACCCAATTTATTGGGTGGCTTGGGGACTGGCATGTAGAATGCGATAACATGTGTGCATAGCCAAATTATATATACATACTATGGCCTATTTCCCTACCAACATGTCTTTGGAGTATCTAAGAATATTGAAATAAACCCACATAAACACATGGGACATTTACAAACTCTATGCAGATAGTGTCCTGGCTGAGATTTAAACCAAGAACCCCCACTAAACCACTGTGCTGCCTGCTTGGCAAATACATGCTGATTATTTGATTGGAGAGCCGCTGCATGCCCAAATACCTTTAGGTAAAATAATAACAATACAAATAAGACAATTGCATTTTTTTATATCTGTAGAACACTGATTGTATATTTTCTAATCCTCAGGAGACAGACTGATAGCTTGTCATCTATTGAGAATGCTGTGAAATATAACCCTATGTATGAGAGTGACACCACAGGTTATAGTCACTATTATAAGCGATACCCACAGCTTCCATCGACCAGTTCTACCAGTCCAGAGACTTCTGCAGACTTCAGCAGTGAAGAGATCAGACATATCTATGAAAACAGTGAACTCACAAAAGAGGTATATCGTATGGCAAAAATGACTTTGTTTGGTGCCTTCTTTGCGAGCAACTTGTTATTATGTCTATTTGTGTAAAGACAAAGTATTGGCCTGCTTAAATCAGTTGTACCCTCACTGAAGTTTACTGGCTGAACACTTTAGTGAAACACTGTCAACTTTTCCATTCAGGACAAAGTGACAGTGTCTTTGTAAAAAGGTCCCCCATCAACCTCCTATACTCGTTGCCAGCACACCCCTGCTACTCCTTCCTCTGCTTTAGTCAGTGACAATTCTGGTGTTTCTGGGTATGCAGGAGGATGTGTTCTTTTCTCATAAAGTAGTGCACAAGCAGCCAATTTTTAGGCTCAGGCACTTTGACATGATAGCGAGAGTGACATTTTCATTCCCATTGTGTTCCTATAGCTGACACTAGTGATTTAAATGCTGGTTGCAACAAAAGGAAAGAGTGGGGGGTAGCATTGACAAGGTGATTATCAGTGGCTTGGGATGCTCTTTGAAAAGACACTGTCACTTTTCCCTGAATGAGCAAGTTGGCACTGTCTCTTTAAAGGAGAACCATACATAATCACCTTACCTTAATGCTGCAGCATTCCTGTAATGTTGCAGCTATCCTCTGCCGGGCTTTAAGATAGAGCACTAAGTGCTCACATGACCACTGATTGCTCAGTTCTCTATCTTGTCACTGCTCTACGCGCTGTCCCTGCAGTGCTCACTTGAGTTCTGGGCCGGAGAGGGGGCAGGGGCAGCTGGCTTTGGCTTTCAGTCAAGTGTTGCGAGTCAAAGCCAGCTGTCAATCAGGCATCTGAGTGGATCCAGGCAATATGGTTGGAATTCTTCCAGAGCCTGGAGTGACTCTGTGATGTCAGTTGACTGCAGGCCTTAGCACTTAGCAAGTAGGTGCACTCCTGTGACTCACAAGAACAGTATGCTCAAAAAAATAATTAGCCATACTTCTCTTTTAAAAATTGTTAAACTATAGATTTAGCAAAGAAAAACATTAATAAGTGCCACGTGAGCTGATTTCAAATCCATTCATAGAAAAGTTGTTCATGACTATTTTATCCTATTCATTAATAAGTATTTCACAGTAATCACAGTGGTCCAGCAGTAAATTGTGCCAAAATTAACCCTACTTATTGTTTACTAAATATCTATAGGAAATACAGGACCGGATAAGAATAATAGAACTCTACGCAAAAGACCGACAGTTTGCTGAGTTTGTGAGGCAGCATCAAATGTAAGCAATTGATCTCGTCATTTGAAATATGTCTGTAAATGTGTTTTTAAACGTTCTAGGTTTGATTTCATTTTTGTCAGTTTATGTAAAAAAAAAAAAAAATTGCTTAGGCCTTTTCACCATACAATATACAATGTAGAACATGACAATATTTATACCCTAGAAGAAGAGAAAATAAAATGTGTTCTGGGTAGTCATTAGAAAGTAGCCTTATATACTGTAATTGTCAATGAGTCAGTTATTTGTTGTATTCTGGCAGTCCCAGTTGAAGTAGGTCTATGTTCAGGTTTACATACAAGCCATGAGGATATCCACTCCTAGATAGTAGATGAAGCCCACATTTAGCAAACAATCTTTACAGGCCTGCTGAATCTATATATCACAAAAACAGTTTAAACTTGTAAAGAAAGAAATAGTAAAATGTAACTGATTACCCAAAAGCTATTACATTAAAAGTCATTATTACCTTATAGTACCTGACTGTCATGCTGATCCATTGACCTAAATAATTTCTGATTCACTGACCTGAAACAAATATGGAGGCATGAGTTTTCAATATACTGGTAGTCCACCACATGTTCCAGGTCAGGAGGAATTTGAGCCATAGACAGGCAACTAACATGTTTAGGAGGTAAGTAGTGGCAACCTACATATTCCTCCCAGTATAGGGTTTCTTTAAACTTGCAGTAACCCATTGGCCTCATGATTACCACTTGGTTCTGCCATAACACACTTTTTTCAAAAAACATAAAGAATGCCAAAGAATCAAGATTGTTTAAGATATTAGATAGCAATGGTTTAGATGCTAAATCAAACAAGTACCGATGTACCTATACATAAATGATTAAATATATTGTGAATATTTCAAATATTAATCCACTTTAAATGATCTAATGCAATGTCCTGTGCTCAAAGACACAATACATAATCTGCAATATAAGTGCCAATTGAAAAACCATGCTGCTCTTTTCATAATCTGGCCTAAATATCAGTTATTTTGTCTGACAAGAATGTGTTTGCTTTGTTCCTATTACAGAGTGACCGTAAACTATTAAAGAATGATTGAATATAACTAGATAGCAATAGTTTGTTTAGGAAATTATTTTGATGCAAAAAGCTATTTTTTTAAGCAGACGCACATAGCTATAAATATACAGGTATACCCCACTTTTAACCACTTAGGCTGCATTCACACCTAGGCGTAGGCGGAATGCACCGTATTTCGGCAACATGAAATAGGCGTTTTGTCCCCGCGATTTACGGCGACAAAACGCACCTTGTTTTTTGCTGGATGGGTGATCTTTACATTGTCGGCTATTGCCGAACACCTGATACGCCTGAAAAAAAGGGTCCGGGACTTGTTTCAAGCTTCAGGCGTACGGCGTTTCGGCGTTCGGCGTAGAGGTGTGAACCATCTCCATAGCCGACAATGTAAATTCGCCCATTCAGCGTATTTCAGGCTGCTACAGCGTCGGGCGTAGGGCAACAAAACGCCCAGGTGTGAATGCAGCCTTAAGCCCAGAACCAATATGCTGCTAAATGCCCAGAGGCGTTTTTACAATTCGGCACTGTGTCGCTTTAACAGACAATTGCGCGGTGGTGCGACGTGGCTCTCAAACAAAATTTGCATTCTTTTCTTCCCACAAATAGAGCTTTATTTTGATGGTATTTTATCACCTCTGCAATTTATTTTTTTTGCACTATAAACAAAAATAGAGCGACATTTTTGAAAAAAATCTATATTTTTTACTTTTTGTTATAAGAAAAATCGAATAAACAAAATTTTAGTCAAACATTTAGGCCAAAATGTATTCAGCCACATGTCTTTAGTAAAAAGCGGCAACAGTGACACTAACGCGCATTGGCTGGGAGCGATCCGGAGGGGGCGGACAAAAACGAACAGCCGCCCCCTCATCCCGAATCACTCCCACAGCCTACGGAACCGCCGCATGTACCAGGGGGGGTCCGATCGGACCCCGACCCACGTCTAGGCAGGGACGTACAGGTACGCCAATGTGCCTGTATGTGCCATTCTGCCGACGTAAATGTACATGCGGCGGTCCTAATGTGGTTAAGTACACAATGGGGTTTATTTACTATCGCTGGAGAGTGCAAAATCAGACTCACTTCTGTATAGAAACCAATGAGCTTCTAACCCCAGCTTGTTCGATTAAGTGAGCGAGAGTAAATAAACCCCATTGTGTACTTATAAGTGGTGTATGCCTATATGGTTGCTTCTTTTTATTCAAACTATTATTGACCGTATTGAACAACATGGTACTAAAATCCACAGCAACACAAAACCTTGGCTATATGTCCTTCAGCTGCTGTGTTATTGGGATGTATTGCATCAACAGAGTTATGCCCAATATTGCAATACAATCTGTATTAATATAATATTTTAACTAGTAAGTCTAAATCCATTGTAATCTTCTTTTTTTTTTAATTACCAGGTCTGTGGATAATGTCAAAAAAGCCAATCCAACAAGTTAATTACTCATATTTCCTCATCTTACAGAAAAAAAGGTAATATTTTGTTGGGGTAGAATAGATTTTCTTACATCCAGACACATATTTTTTTTTAAATACTGTATGAGCCAAGTGTTCCATGTAATGCATGCATGACATTGAGTAAAGGGTGTTATTTTTTAATTTAGCTAGTAATTCATAAAACATTGCAGATAACATCTAATACAAGTAACTGTCTCAATCACCTAACCTCCTTTAACCCCTTCCATACAGGGCATTTTCACCCCCTTCCTGCCCAGACCAATTTTTAGTTTTCAGCGCTGTTGCACTTTGAATGACAATTGCGCGGTCAGGCAATACTGTACCCAAATTAAATCATTATGTTTTTTTCCCCACACAAATAGAGCTTTCGTTTGGTGGTATTTGATCATCTCTGCGGTTTTTATTTTTTGCGCTATAAACAAAAGAAGAGCGACAATTTTAAAAAAAACACAATATTTTTTCCTTTTTATTTAATACATCTCACAATATTTTTTAAAAAAAAACTTTTTTTCCCCTCAGTTTAGACCGATACATATCCTACGTATTTTTGGTAAAAAAAAAAACGCAATAATCGTATATTGATTGGTTTGCGCAAAAGTTATAGCGTCTACAAAATAGGTGATAGATTTATGGCATTTTTTTTTATTTTTTTTTACTAGTAATGGCGGGGATCTGCGTTTTTTTTTTTTTGTGACCGTGACGTTGCGGCGGACATATCGGACACTTTTGACACGTTTTTGGGACCGTTCACATTTACACAGCGATTAGTGCTATAAAACTGCACTAATTACTGTGTAAATGTGACTGGCAGGGAAGGGATTAACACTAGGAGGCGCTGAAGGGGTTAAAATGTGTCCTAAAGTATGTTCTAACTGTAGGGGGAGGGGGACTCACAGGGGGAGGAGATCGATGTGTGTTCCTCTGTACTGGGAACACACATCAGTCTCCTCACCGCTGACAGGAGGTGGATCTGTGTGTTTACACACACAGATCCACACTCCTGCCGTGATTGCCGGAAATCGCGGGTGCCCGGCGGCAATCACGGGCGTCGGGCACACGCGCGGGGTCGCGGGTGGTGCCGCGGGCGCGCCCTAGAACGCCGTGAAGACAGGGCGTTGTGCAACGTCCTGTCTCATCGGCGAGGGGATCACCATGACGTGATTCCCCTATGGGCTGGTAGGGAAGGGGTTAATAATCATAAGACAGCATTAAAATTAAATGGACATGTAACACAGCAGTAACTAAATCCTATGATTAAGTCCTGCTTATTTTTTTTATTTTTTTAATAGTTTATCAACAGTAAATATACTTTATAAAATGAACTGTGTTCTGTATTCAAACCATGTTGCTCTTTTCACAATCTGGCCCAAATATCAGTTCTTTTGTGTGACAAGAATGTGATTGCTTTGTTCCTATTACAGAGTGAAGTGGAACACTATGAGGACCGGAGGAAAACATTTTGCCATTACATTAGAAATGTGTTACCTCATGTTGTATTCAGAAGACATTTCTTTCCAACTGTACATACTGTAGTTCTAAAATAGGACATTTTGAAGACTGTTTCAGATAACTTGATTACTATGAAGATTGTAAAGAAAATTATTATTGTTGAGTTTTTTTTTTTAACAACATTGTTTTACTATCAACTTTTGTATATTTTATTTTCTTGTATTGTGTAGTTGTTTTTGCAACCACAGTACATAACCTCAACATTGCTCCAATAAGTTATAAGTAACTTTATGCAGAAAGGGATGATCGAGAGGTCTGTTGTAGTCAAGATTGAATCCTGAGATTGATTTAAGTGTGGTTGGTAGCAAGTTCAACTGCATTCTGGTTAATATCTTGGAGTCTCCAGTGGCAAGGAATCCCCACCTGAATTCCCAGTGCTGTGATCATGATATTCCCCATTGCTTGGGCACTTTTCAGGTCTATTGCAACATCACTGACAATGGCGGAAGCATAAAAGCTGTAGAAAAGAGGATTGGCGCAGTAACCCATTACAGTGAATAAGAATGACTGATTATGGAATTATATTTGCTTACTTTATATAAAACCGCTGAAATGTGTTCAGATAAAGTGTTAATTCTGATTGAATGACTAATTGTAGAATTTCTAGAGATATTTTTGTAAGGTTCAATGACTGTTTTAAGCTAATAATTGATTTGAAATAATTTTAGGTTTTGGAAGTTGATACATAAAACAAATCAGGGAAAGCATTAAATACACATCTCTAGGCAAATCCTTTTTCTTTTTTTTTAAAAAAGGGTAAAAGGTTTAGCCTCTGTCAGATCTTTTTTTTCCCATCTGGGTCCCCATCGGAGAGCTTTCCTTCCACTTTCTGCCAAGACAGGAAATGACTAATTTCCCTAATCACGGTGCAGGCCAAAAAGAATAAGGAAGGGTTCGATTTTTTTCCACTGTTTTAATTGCATTCTATGCTTTTCTATCCCGAGGACACTTGCTTCTCCCATTTCTTGTATACATGTCACAGAGAAACAGTAAGTGAGGGCAAATTTCCCAAGGGGCATTTACAGAAGTATAAATACATTGTCCATCCAAAACAAAAATTGATTGTTTGTTGGAGTTGGGCTTTAATAGTTCCAAGACCATAAACAGTGGATGGTGGCAATTAATACTCACACTAAAGGCTTGAAGATATTGAATTTGCTTCACACAGACAAATGTGCTGTTGCTGAGGGGTAAATGTATGAATTGGTATGCCTGCTGTGGGTCAGCACTTGTCCGCTATATATACTTCATCAAAAGCTGTCAGTTTGGGGTTAATTTATTAAAGGCGTAAAGGCTGTTCACTTTGTATGTGCTTAGCGATCAAGCTGAAGCTCTGCTGATTTCCATCACCCAATCATATGCAAGCAAAAGTAAAAAAAAATCTTTTTTTTTTTTTTTTTTTTGCAAAGTGTAGCTTTATTACATTCATACTGTAAGCTCCTTGAGGGCAGGGACTGATATAAATGTACAATATATATTTGAAGCACTATGTAAATTGATGACGCTATACAAGTACCTGCAATAAAATAAGTAAAATGAAAATAAATTTACTGAGCTCTGGGGAAAATTTGCTTGCAGAGTGCAACTTCACATTCAAAGTGTACAGAATATTCACCTTTAATAAATCATCCCCTTTGTTGGAACAGGGGCGGAACATAGTGCATATAATGCAGGGTGCATAATATGTTGCCTGTTTTACAAGACACTTCATACAAGATAATGAGCTCATTTAGCCATGGCATTTCATGGCAAGCAAAACCCCTGACATAAAGAAAGTGTCGTGCCACACTTTATTAATGTTGACATGTTGGAATGCATTCTCTGTAATGGAAATTTGAGTTGGAAGACCTGGTACTCTCATACACAAGGATGTGAAATATATATTGAAGAATATTGAGATAGAAAAATATGGACAATGGCAGTTTGATGGTAAAACTTTGGAATATTAAACTACAGAATGTTCTCTTGAAATATGTTTGTAAAGATCTATAAGAATGTATAGTACTGTTTTTTTGCTGCATACTTGTCACTTAATTTCAGTGGCTATTGCGCTGTGTTCTCTCAGCAGCTAGGACTTTCTTTCTCTTCACTTTCTTTCTGGCCAACCCGATGTTTCTTTAAATTGCAGTGTTCCAGTATAGGCAAATAATATCTATAACTCCGACCCTTATAGTGATAGAAGATGCTGCTGTTGGCAATCCCCTTATCTGCCTTTAAAGGATAAGTGCACTTTACAACTAGTAATTCTTTGGGTCCCCTTCCAGTGCAGATCATTTTGCTAAGAGCATATAATGAAACCATAAACCATAAGGCTCTAGTGATTTTTCTGTACGACCTACCTGCCACACACAACTTCTTCTTCAAATATGTTCAGCCACCCTGTGTGCTCATTGCGCTGAGGCATTGTGGGTACTTACGAACAACACTATGAGAAAATGCACCTTTACCACTAAAATAAATACAGGTCACAGAGTACATGCAACATTTTTAAGATGAGGCTGTGCAAGTAAAACGAAGATCACTGGAGCCCTGTAGTTCAGATAAGCATAAGCTTTTAGAAAAATGCTCAGCAAGAGGAAGACTTAAAAGTGTACTTACGTTACTAGCAGAACTAAAGCTGAAACAAATTGTTAGGGGCTACATTATTTTTGTAGAAGGGACTTTGGGGTTGATTTACTAAAGGCGTATAGACCTATTTTTGCAAATGCAATTGCATTCTGTAAGATCATTTTCCCCAAAGCTTAGTGAATGAGGTGAAGCTTTGATCGACTTCTATTATTCTATCATGTGTAAGTAAAAATTTTTTTTTTTTCCTTGCTTGTGATTGGGTATTCTCTGAAATGTAGAGTTTCATCACATTTACTAAGTTTTGTGGAAAATGTCCTTCCAAAATGTACCTTCCCTTTCAAAGTGAATAGCCTATTTGCCTTTAATAAATCAACCCTCTGTCCATTCTGTAAAAAAAAAAATACTTTTCCCATTTTTTTAAATGCACTGCTTGATACCGTATGTGCAGTGTGCACTTTCCTCACACTCTTAGCATCTGTGAGAGTGGGAGGAGGGTGATGGGGTAACTCTAGCATTTATGTGCGGAACGTGCATCATTAGTAGCTCCTCAATGGCCGAAGAAGGACACCAGTTTAGAAGAACAAGAAGATGGAAGGGGCTGTTAGCACTTGAGAAGGGCAAACTGAGAGAAAAGTCACAATGCACCCCAGCACTGTAACATTCATTAGGTTCAACTAGGATCTATCTCATTAGGTTCAACTAGGATCTATCTCTTCTCTTCTACTATGGTGCTATTTTTTTTGGATTAAAAAAAACATACAAGATGAACGCTCTATAAATCAGCTTTTGTTTTTGCAGTTCGCTCTTTGGTTATATACTTTTAAAATATATATAGTTCCTAAATTCCCTTAGCTCTAGCTTGAGGAGAGATGTAAGTTTTAATGGCAGAGCTCATACATTATTTATCACTTTATTCAGGAGAGAAGAGTATAAAGGAAGTGGACACAATGAAGCTTAAAGTATAACTAAAGGCCCTTTTTTTTCTTTTTGGATAGATTGGAGAGGGATTAGAACACCTGTCAGTTTTTATTGTTGTCTGAGCCCCCATTAAGAAGATTCACTCTCAATATTGTTCCGTTTACAGTACCATTATCATTGAAAGTGAAATGAAAAGAAAATCACAAATTTTCGGCTGTCCCCAAAAAAGTAAAAGAGGGGAGATTTTCCAATGGGGACACTAGTTCTCATGACCTGGGAGGTCCTAAGGAATTCCCTTATTTGCAGGGATTTTCTCTCACTTCCTGTTTGGCTATGAGACAGGAAGTGATGAAAAATCTCCTCAATGGGACCCAGATGGTGAAAAATAATAAAGAGTTGTAACCCTCCATAGCTCTATCCAAAATGAAAAAGCAGATTTTGCCTATAGTTCTTTTTTAAGCAAACATTATTCATCCCAAAACACAGACTATTTTAAACTAGGGAGTTGTCCACAGAATAGTACCATTCACAGTTACCATTCCCTGAAATGTGAGGTGAAGGACAGGGGGTTGTTACTGAATAGAATTAGAGGTTTATACATTTCACTTTCAAAATAGTGTGAACTTTGATTTTGAAGAGAGGACCTGAAAATGAAAAGTGTATGGAAATGAAGAAAATTATGGTTCTGACTCTTGAAGGGGAAAAAAATATTACCAACTGAAGCTAAGTGATAAGTAACCCTTAAGGTGTGCCTTCTGCATTGGTAAACATCTCTTTTGTTTTGTACATATAGAGAGTGCACTTCATCAGGATCTTTCATTTGCAATATATTAGAATCTAATACGGGACTTTCTACCATAAATAACTCTCCACAACACATGCAGATGGTAATTTATTTTATACTCCTGGTTTTATGAAAAACAATGAGATAGAATTTCACCTTCAGCTCCAGCAGCCAGAAAGCCTGAGATCAAATTGCATTCTTGGTAATGTAGGCACTACTATATCTGTTAGGATGGACTTCAGTCCATCAAGCAATGTATATAACAGTGGCATGAAGTTCCCACTGCCTTTGCAAAGGCGATGGTGGGGTAAAGCCTGATGTTAGTATAAACGTTGTTCTAAACCATCTGATTAGGGACAGTTGTTTTATAAATTTGTGATTTTGGTTATACAATTTAATCATTTGTTGTTGGGTTGGCTTTCATTAGTGGATTCATATATTTCCAGTTTATCAGTATGATAACTGCTGCTGCTGTACAGTAACCCAGAATATTGATACATATTAGATTTGAGTAGTCTAGTGGAATTAAAAAACTGTCAATGGGCAGCCTAAATATACCAAGTTCAGTGATTGATCAACTCGGGTACAACCAGCCTGTTGGATTCTCTTGCAATTATCGCTAGGGGCTGCTATAGCCGCTAGCAATAATGACTGTCTTCTCCCAGTGGGTATGGCTTTCCCTGCCCACACTCACTGGGAGAAGACAATTGCTGATTTCCCTTTCAACGCTGCTTGTGTTGATAGGGGAATAGTGCACATTTCTTTCCTGCAACCTGTGATTGCAGGAAATAAATTCACACCATGTATGACCTGCTTTTATGCTTTTTAAGGCTGAGTGATCATTGGTTGCTGTGGGTTTATTTATTTCATTGTATTGCATTTACACTGAGTCATATCTAAAGCATTTAAACGCCATAATTCAAAGTAACTGTTATTTAAATATTTAGTATGTCAGCTAAACATCCAGGGCTACAAATATTTAAATACATGAGCATGACATACAATAGATACTGTATATAATTTTAGTGTATATGATGGCAAGCCAACCAGATCCTGCAACTACTTGATGAATGTCACCCAATGGCTTATTCAATAGCAAAGTTTTCTGATGTTTTGTTACAAGGTTGTTTCAATATGTATCTACATCATGCTGAATTGTTTCTGTTTTTGTATTTTGATATTTGTTTCAAATATATTTACTTACTAGGAAATTGTGTGTGTTTCAGTTTGTACAACTAATTGAGCATTCTGACTTATATTTAAACAGAGGTAAAAGCTGTAATATATACTACATAATTAACACAAATGTATTAATTTAAATACATCTTGTATTTAAGGTAAGAGGCTAAGCAAAGGCATAAATAAAGAGAGAGCGAATATCAGTTTAAACAAATACGCACACGTTCTTTTTAACGGCAAAAAAACGGTTCACCACATTTATCGTTTTTTTCAATGGCTCAGCCAGTTTTGCGTAAAGGAGATTACACAAAGCCAGTTGAAATAGATTACTGGATCTATAGGAAGCATGGTGGCAATTTAAGCATATTACATCAGACAGACAGATGACCCATAATTGAACTGCAGAACTGCAACCTGTGAAATGTTAATTGATGGTGTCATTAATCTTCTAACAAACAAAGCTATTTGGTATTGCCCTTGAATAACCTTTTCTTTACTTATATACTATGATTTATACTTCAAGATATTATAGCGTCATGAATTTGCTCAGCGTTTCTCTGAAATTAAACACATCCGTTAAAACAGTATACTGTATTAAGTTGCAAAAGGCAGCATTTGGAAACAATACCCATCCATACAAGCTCTAACAGCAAATATGACAATTCTGTGTACATATGTAATTACAGATTGTACAATGTCAATTTTTTTTTTTTTTTTTAGTAGGCGTGTGTGTAACTGTCTATACAGTCTATATACAGTGTCACCCTACAGTTGTGTGTGTATTAATGTTTATACAGTGTCACACTGCAGGTGTATGTAGTGTGTAACTGCTTATACAGTGTCAACTTTTTTTTTCCAAAAATGTATTTATTAAACATAATTTTCCCAACTATACAACAAATACAAACATATTATACATAGATTCCAAACTATACAACAAATAAATACACATTATACACACACATATATACATTGGCCCAGATTCACAGAGCGATTACGCCTGTCTAACTGGTGTTAGACAGGAGTAATTTCAAATTTTGCGCGCCGTATCACTAGTTTGAATCCTCAAACCATGATACGGCGGCGTTGGGCTTCGATCTGACAGGCTTACGTCTTCGTACGCCTTCGGATCTACGCTGCGATCTTTTTGCGGCCGCTGGGTGGAGTTCGTGTCGTTTTCAGCGTCGGGGTATGCAAATGAGCTTTTTACGGAGATCCACGGAGTAACGAGCGTCGTTCGCAATCGCGTACGTCATTTTTTCGCTACGTAAAGTTAAACCAGCTATTAGCTGCTCTAACGTTACGCGGCCCATGTTAAGTATGGCCGTCGTTCCCGCGTCGACTTTCAAATTCTTTTTTTTTTTTGCGCAAGTCGTCCGGGAATAGGAATGTCCGTAAACGACGCTACTCAAAAAAAAATGACGTAACGACGTGATTTCGCGCAATGCACGGCGGGAAATTTCTGAACGGAGCATGCGCAGTTCGATCGCCGCGGGGACGCGCTTAATTTAAATGCCTCACGCCCCCTATTCGCGTAGTTTGATTCCGCCGGGAGAAATACACTACGCCGCCGTACCTTACGGGCCAAAATCTCTCTGAATTCCACCTAGAGCCAGGTAAAGTACGGCGGCGTAGAGTATCTCTGATACTCTGCGGGAATCTAATTCTTTATGAATCTGGCCCTTTGTCTCAAAATAATACTCTTTTTTTTTGTACCATCATACTACTGTCTATACTACCTATAAATTTAATTACATTCCCCCCTATCTCAGGAGTTTACTTCTCTATATTTTGTCTTCCTTTTACCACCCCTCAATCCCAATGGTATTAATCGGGGTAGGCATGATTCTTTGAAGTAATGGAGCGGCTTTTCACGGGGTAATCCTAAGACTTTGAGGAGAGCCAGGGAGAGGGGATAGAGGTGGGGGAGAGAGAAAAAAAAAGTCAATGTCAATTAAACCAGGCTTTTACATTTACTTTTACGGTTACATTTTAATTTTTTATTCAATTCACTTGTATGTTTAAAGCTTTAAACAGAGACTATACATTGCCTTTAGAAAGTATTTATGACTACAAATTATACAATAACAAAACATTATGCTTCTTGTAAAGACCAATTGGCTACCAGTTAAGTAATTAATATTAAAATGGAACAAATATCTAAACACTTCAAATACAGTATGTGCCACAGTAAGAACTTTCTAGTAAGACATTCAAAGCACATTACAGGAGTGCATTTTTATGGGGTCTCAACTTCCCAGTTTTTCTGATAATCATCATTGAGGGGTGGTGATATCATCCTTACCTCTCAAAAGTGTCAGAAGCCTGGGCCAATGTATTTTTTAGGCTATATGTACTTGATGACTGGGGGTTGTCAATAAAGTCTACTCAACCTTTTACTAGAACATTTGCTTTATATAATCATTGCCGGATTACCAAATAGGCAGAGCAGACATCGGCCTATGGGTCTCACCTCATTTAAGGACCCTGTGACAATAAATACAAATAATATTAATCTAATATTGAAAGAAAATTACAATGAAACTTTTTTAAAGTGTTTACAAAAGATAAAAAATTAATCAATGCAAAGAAACAAAACTTCTACATTAAAGACTCTATAGAGAAAACACAGTAATAATGTAATATATGCACCCAATAACAACTTAAAGTACATAAACCATAGACGTCAGCTTCACATTACAGTTTGTCTCTTAAATGCTCATCTTATTTCAGCTATCAGTTTGTAACAAGTTTTGGCGTAACCTACGTCCATGTAATGTACAGCATTGATGGTCATCTCCATCTAATAGCCAATGTTCACACTACTTAGTTCAATATTATCTAACTAGAGCACCTGCATGAGAAACCTTCATTAACCTGTGAGGGGGACCTGAAGGTTTCTACTGCCTAGGGATCAACACGTCCATGTAATGTACAGCAGTGATGGCCATCTCCATCTAATGGCCAATGTTCACACTACTTAGTTCAATATTATCTAACTAGAGCACCTGCATGAGAAACATTCAGAAACCTGTGAGAGGGACCCCCAAGGTTTCGATTGCCTAAGGATCTCCACAGAGTTTTAACAGGCACTGTACTTGATAAAGCAATTTTTTTAATATATTTTCTAAAATACAATACATAGTTAATGTGAATACTTGTTGTAATGAACTGCAGAAAGAATATCAACTCAACTATGGTTTTACTTTTTATGCATTCTAAATTGTAATTCTTAAGTCTCACATCAATTACCTGGAAACTTTCCACCATATAATTTTGATGTGGTTGAGTGTCCCTGTTTAGAATATCGAGGCTGTTGACTTTATTCAATAAAGAGTACTCATTTTTGAGTGCTGTAAACCTAAACAGCCAATAATGTTGCTCCAGGTTCCTGAACTCAAAGTGTACCTTTATTGCATGCTTTTCTGTATGTGTAACTTTTACAGGCATTATTACCTTTCACAGAGATCACAGTACCCTTGCTGCAAGGTTACAATGTTGTTTACTGATCAGGGGAAACAGCAAAAGTTTCCTGTGTCTGCAGCAGATTGATGACATCATCTTAGCTTAGGGAAAGTCAGCCAGAAGATGCTTTTTACGTGATTTTTAAAAGGTAAAAGACACATCTTCTGTAAGAATTATATTTTTTGCTGTACATTGTTACGTCAAGAACTTGTTTTTGAAGCTTTGTACAGCTACTGAAAGATCTACTTTAAGTATTAGAGCTTAAGAATGAGCACTCTTTATGGAATAAGACCATATGTTCACAGGACAGTACAATTATGGTTTAAATCCATTTAGTAAAAAAGTATAATTGCATTGTCTCTAAGAGATTGCTGTTTCCCATCAGAAGGATAATCGAATTTCCCTAATTAGCATCAATCCTATATATAGGCAACTGATGTGTGGACAGCAATCCTCCTAAGTGTAAGAATGCAAAGCACATGTGTCAGTGAGGTCTGAGCAGAGCATTAGTTAATAGGATGAGCTTCCTTATATATTCCTGTTCAGAGCTTTCTAGGTTTTTACTAATAGTAGCTGAAAAAAGATTGTACACTTATGAAGCTCAGGGTTGTATGAGTTAAAACTTATCGTAATATCTAAATTAAATATTTAGATGTATTTATTTTTATTTATCTTATATGATGTTCTACCAGGACTTATGCCGCGTACACATGATCACTTTTTGCTATGAAAAAAAACAACGTTTTCAAAAACGTCATTTAAAATCACCGTGTGTGGGCAAAACGTTGTTTTATGTCTTAAAAAAAACGAGCAAAAAAAAAATTCCAACACGCTTGAATTTTTTGTGTCGTTTTTCAAAACGTCGTTTTTTGTGTCATAAAAAGTGATGGTGTGTGGGCAAAACGATGTAGAAAACGACGTTTTTAAACCCGCGCATGCTCAGAAGCAAGTTATGAGACGGAGCTTCAATGGAAAAGAGTGCAGTCGAACGTGGTGTACGTCACCACGCTTTGCTAGAGCTTTGTAGAAAAACGATGGTGTGTACGCAACGTCGTTTTGGAAAATGAAGTTTGAAAAACTTCGTTTTTTTTTCATGATTGAAAACGTCGTTTTTTTTCATCGCAAAAAATGATCGTGTGTACGCGGCATTAGAGTCAGCACTATTTCATAAAAAGGAAGGTAGTAGTTAGGTACTGCTAGGTGTAGTTCAACTGTACTAACATACTGGAATAAATGAGGCCAGAATAGAGAGAAATATGTGGATTTTTCAAAGGGTAATAAGACCCAAATTCCAACTTTGACTTGGAACACATCTGCCACATTTGAAGTAAGGACAATTGACTTTCCTACACTTAATTTGTCATAAGATTGATACCATTATGCTTTAGTCATGGTGGACCACTTTACTAGGTTAGCAATGACGATACCGATCAGCGACTAGACCATTAAGACCACTGCCAAGGTGGTTGGAAAGCACTTCTGCCTTTCTTATGACTGCCTGTAGAAGATACATTCAGACTAGGGACTCTGTTTTGAAAGTGGGTTCTTGCAAGAATGGTGCCACTTACTAGGCATTAAGGAGTTGCATGCTACCCAGTAAAAGCCCACAAGCCAGGAGGCATATGCAAGATTGAATCACACCCTGATATAATTGGTGAGAGGCTTAGCTTATGAGAAACCAAAGGAAATGGACAGTACAGTACATTCCACGACAGACTGCTCACTGCATCTTGTTATGTGTGACCCTGCAGTTGAGGAAACCCAAACCTATGGGCTACGATTCCCACAGAAACACTTGAACACACTCTGACTTCCTGAATTCAGAAGTTGAAATGATGTCTGCCTGAAAGTTCAACAGGTTGTTAAAGATAAGTTTACCTTTGGACCATCTTAAATGTTCCACCTGTTTTTAGGGTGGAATATGTAACATGTTCCAACATCTGCAGCCCCTCCCCCCAATTCCCCCTCCCCGATCGCTGTCCCATTTTTAAAACAGCGCAGCCATGCGAGGCTCCGCCCACACTGGGAATGAATGCTTACAAGTACCGTGAGTAATTGTGGTTGACTGCTTGTAGTTCTTAATGAACAAATAGTGCTGATGAGCGTTCTCATACTTACTTCATTGATCTTCCTGCTCTCAGGTAACTGCCTGCCTGTATGAGGTTCAAGAAGATAGCTATGCTGAAAGTTTGCAGGAGCAGATCTGTCAGTTGTAGGTACAACAGAGTGCCTTGACGCTTGGCCTGCAGCTTCCCAGGCCCTCTGAGTCATCCTGTCGGCTGCATGTACTGAGAAGTGAAATTTTTGCGTGTCTGGTCCCTCATCCGATTGGATACCTTCATCATCTCTCCTCCATCGGAGTCCCTATGTGAGCGATCCTTGGCGTCTCATTAAGCCTTAGTTGACCAATTAGGTGTATACTTATTTTGGTCGCTATTCATCTGGTAAGCCTCCTCAGTCTCATTTACGGTGGTGGACCATCCAGATTGCACCTGCACCCAGTCACTTTGTATTGATCTATTTGGACTCTATCACCATTTTAGAGACACTTCAAGTGCACCTACAGTGTTATTTTTTGCATATGTTATTATTTGCTATTTATCTCCAGTTAAGCACTACACGTTTTCTTTTTGTAGGTACAATGATCTGCAGGTTCCTTAGGAAAAAAATGCACATTTTTTTAGCGGCAAAGGTGAACTTATCCTCTAAAGACCAGTCATAGAGACAGAGTGCTTGTCCAACGTAAAGGCCCACACCAACAAGAAAAACTGCAAACAGAAGTGCCTGAAGTTTTCCTACAACAGTCTATTCCAGGTGTGCCAGTCTATGAAATTCCGAGAGAAGGAACGCAAGATAATTGAAGACTCCTATAATACACTGAGACCTAGAGAGAAGCCCATAATTTGGTTTACAAAGAATCTATTCAAGTTTTTAAGCCACAGACTCCTATAATCCACTGAGACCTAGAGTTTGGTTTACAAAGAATTTATACATTTTTAAGCCACACTCTTCAGAGGTTCAATGGTAGCTGCTTCCTGCTTTTCCTCCATTTTTTATTACAAGCAAAACCTCAAGTAGCTGCAGTAATACACACGATCTGGCTTTTGTCTGGCCAAATCACATTGGAATTCCGACGGAATTCCATCGGAGTAAAATAGAACATGTTCTATATCTAAACTCCAACAGAATATCCGATGAAAAAACTCAGATGGGGATACAATTCGGAATATCTGATGGAAAAAGTCTGTCTGACTTTTTCCATCGGAAATTCCGACTGTGTGTACAGGGCATAAGTCTCTGTCTGATCATTCTACTGATTATCCATTCTGTTAAATAATTACTTGGAAGTAGATTGCCAGGCACCAGATTACTATGCAGTAAATCCATAAACTCATTAATTTACCATTGGGTTTTTGGGTTGTAAGTTGAAATAACAGAACCTTGGTAAACCCCCACAAAAGCACGGAAAAAACATACAACCCTCATGAAAATAATGTCCATATTGGCAATCAAGTCAAACATTTTCCAGGCTAAAAAACAAGATTGTAGACCACTTAATTACCACAGTAACTAAAAGAACAGATGACCATAACCTAAGCGCATGAATCTGATTTAAGCTTTAGCCAAGTAGCCTTTATACAAAGCAAATAACATGTTTCTCACAACCTCTATAGCCATTCAGCACATGGTTCTCCTCAATGCTATTCATCTGCTCACAATCAAATCTTTATGTTAGACATTCTATTGAACCATTTTGGTATGAAAGACTGTTGGCACATAAATAACATTATAATGAACCTATTGCACAGTAATTAAGCATTAAACATCTACAACCATCCACTCTTTGTTCTAGAACTGAAACAGTGAAAGTACTTCCAGTAATGACTAAGCAGCAATAATAGACTGTTTGTTTTCTTATTTATATTAGATTTCAATAGCTGCTTACATTACTGTTCTTACTATGTTTACAGTAGACTCCTTTTTTCCCCAAGAAAATGTAGGCCTTCTTTGCACTGATACATTATGTTTACTGAAAAGAGGGAGACTGACGGTACTTTTAGTGGCTACATCCATAAGTTTATACCTCCTTTAAAGTAATCCCTGCTTTATGCTGGGGAGCAGAAAGCCAAGCCCCCCAAAAGACTTCCTCTGATTATTTTAAGTGGTGAGGAATTGGAAACCTTCTTTTTGGACTGCATGGAGCACCAATGACCGCAGCCTCTCGCACTTTGGGGGGGGGGGGGGTTGTTGGGATTGGGGTATTGCCTTGTTTTGACATTGGGATTGTGCTGTGCAAAGCAGCCATATGTAGTTTGAACAAGCCCTAGATCAGTGGTTCTCAAACTTTTATTGCTGTGGCCCCTTAATAAAATTTCCCAAGCTGTGGGGACCCCAACAGTAAAATTATTTTCGTAGCGTGTGTTGTCTGCACCCAAGTAATTTAGTGTAAGACTTTTAAAGGTTTGGCATTTAACCGCTTATTTAAAAAAAAAAAAAAAAATAGTGTCCCTCGTCCTGACATCAGAAATGGGCAATGCCACCGGGTGACCTTCTTGTTTTATTTTATTTTTTACTGGCACTTTTTTGTGTTTTTTTTTTTTTTGTCAGCTTTCAGCAGAGAAACCAATTGACAGCTAATGACTCATCGGTTGCCATGGATCCCGCTGTCTGCTTCCCCGGCCCCACACCTTAACCAGCTTACACTGCACCCTGATTGGGCAAAGCTTTGCCCAATCAGAACGCAGAATGCACTGAGCGTTGCAAAGTGCATTCTGCGTTCTGATTGGGCAAAGCTTTCGGAGTGAACACCCTGCAAATTAAGGTGTTCTGCAAATAGACAAACAGGCAAATGTTCAGCCCAAACTCATGCTCGGCCAAACTCTTCACCCATCCTTGTCTGTTATATAATTTAGTCTACTGGGCTTGCATGGTGTTTTTTCCTTACCTGCATAATGACATTTTACACTTGTGTTTAACTGGAATATTTTAGGTTTTAGCTACTCGTTTTAGACAGAAATGATATGCATATTCTGCGATTAATAATGAAATTGAGAGGGCAAGAGCTACCGATAGAAGTACTATTGTGGCAGATACGATTGTGAGTTCCTTTAGTAAAGTGGATACTAATGAATTCAAAATGGTAATGGATTATAGCATTCAATACAAAAAGTTTGAAAAAATCATAGCTAAACATTGGCCTATTTCAAAGGATGATCGCATACTAGGCCCAGTGCTTCCAAACCACCCTGAATTTATCGTAAAGCGCCCTCCCTTCGTGATAGTCTGGCACCAGGAGTTATTGATCCACCCAAGACAGTGGAGAATAAATTATTTAGTTCCTTATCTGGCTTTTATGCGTGCGGCAGATGTGCGACTTGCAAAAATGCTAGAAATAATATTAAAAAAACGCAAGGATTTTAGTTCATTGGTTGCACACAAACAATATCCGATTAAAGATCTCATTACGTGTGCGACAGTCGCTGTGGTCTATATGCTTGAATGCGACTGTGGCTTGCAGTAAGTTGGATGTACTTCAAGAGCACTACATGTACGAGTAGGCGAGCATATTGGCAATATAAAAAGGGGCATTTAAAAACCATAGCGTATCTATGCATTTTAGAATGTGCCACCAACGTTATCCTAAGTGTTTGAAGTTCTGGGGTATTGAAAGGGTCCTCAGACATTGGAGAGGGGGCCACTACATTCGCCAGCTAAGTCGCCTAGAATCTTTTTGGATTTACGAGACCAACGTGATGTCGCCTGCTGGGTTCAATGTAGATTTTGACTTGAATTGTTCTTTTTTTTCCAATAGATAGGTGTCTTTTTAATATATTTTATTTCCTTTTGTACAATGTGGATGTTTATGTATTTTTTATCAATTTTAATATTTATATAATTTTTACTATGTATGTGTATATCACTCTTGAATTGAGAAGATGGTCGTGGATTAACGTATTTTTTATGATGATTTTAAAATATACAACTTTAAAGCAAATTAAATGTCAGTGCCCATCAATGTCCATCTGCAGCCCAAATAAAGTCCTTAATGCAGCCTGATTAATGCAGCCTAAATAAAGTCCTCAATGCAGCCTGATTAATGCCTTTTTTAAACTACCATCATTTGCGGTCTCACAATCTCCCTCACCAGCAGCCTGACTCAGGAAATCACAGAGCCTTCATCTTCTCAAACAACTGGGCTGTCACGTTACACACAGTTCCGCCTCCGCCATCGGCATATAGCATAACTGCCACCATTTTTTGGCACATTTGAATGGGCTGCCTCTAACTTTGCGCACAAGAACTATGGAGTGCAATGCGGTAGTGTGAACAGGCCCCAACGCAGGCACTTGCCTGCATTTCATGATTGCTATTAATTTAAAACTGTGTTAGGCCAAATCTGGTTTACTTCTTTAAAGAAATGAATGTAGTATTGTGGGCATATAAATGTAAAATCATGTAAAATACAAAACAAATACAAAACAAGTATATACTGTAGCTATTAAAGTGGGTGGAAATGGTGGTCAGATTGTTTTCCATTCAGTAGCCTTCATTTCATATGATTATGGGTACCCTTGGCTACGGTATATCCATAGAGAATGCTTTGTTGCTCAATCTGTATGTGTGTGTGTAAATAATTTAATGAGACACTTATTTTCAATCATTTATCTGCTTTTTTTTTATCTGACTTGTCTGGTTAGAGTTTGTTAAGATTAGCTGTGGGAAAATGTTAGCACAGCATGGAGTGATTAATTTGACACTCCTGGCTGCTTGTTTTTTTAATACTGGCTTAACTTAATTAGATCTATATTGAATGCCTTGATTTTCTTTTTGTTGTATGTGTTTTATATTTTCACTTGTATTTATACATGCTGTATAGTGTTGCTCACGAATATTCGCATTGCGAATATTCGCTACGAATATTGCATATTCGAGTATTCGCGAATATCTCGAATATCATGGCGAATATTCGCTATTTCGAATATTCGCATTTTTCAAATTTCGCAAAAAAAAAAAAATCGCAATCAATTTCGCAATCGCGATTTTCGCAATCGCGAATTTCGCAATAGCGAAATTTCGCAATTTTTTTTTTTTTATAAATATCGAATATTCGTGATATTTTATAAAAAAAAAAATTCGCATTGGCGAAAATTCGCAATTTTTTTTTTTTTTCATAAAATATCACGAATATTCGATATTAACGAATATTCGCGAATATTCTTCGAAATATTCGCGAAATATAGCGAAATCGAATATGGCGTATTCCGCTCATCACTAATGCTGTATAACAGGGCAGAGAAATACAAACGTTCCTACCAATGCAGCCATTAGCAGACGTTCCTTTAAAGTGAACCTGTTGGGGCTAAGTTATGCAACCTCCCAAAGTCAGTTTGTTTTAAAGGTGAAGGTTTGAGACTGTCATTGTTATTCTGTCTTCACAAATTAGCGAGTCACTGAACTGCAACAAGCATGCGAGAGGTTTTCAGCTTCATTGGCAGACTGCTACTAGTTCCAGATGGGTGACTCTGTAGGTAACAAAGTAATTCTCAAAATCTCTTATGTTTATATTTAAAGTGGATGTATAGTGATTTGGTACATGTTTGTAATATATATAACACACACAGTAAAAGCGTTTTGCAAGACACATTTTTTTTTTACTAAATTTTGACTTAATATACAAGCAATGTCTTGATATAAGAGTAGCATCATGTCACAACTGAGTATAAAATAGAAGAGAGGAGCCTCTAAGTGTAGCAAAATGGTTACATTTAATGAAGGTACAATGAAGGTACAAATCTCCCCAGAGTGGTTCAATGATATTGAGGTCAGGAGACTGAAATGGCCACTCCAGAACTTTCATTTTATTCTGCTGTAGCCAATGACAGGTCAACTTGGCCTTATGTTTTGGATCATTGTCATGTTGGAATGTCCAAGTATGTCCCACGTGCAGCTTGATGGAATGAAAATGTTCCTCCAGTATTTTTTGATAACATACTGCATTCATCTTGCCATAAATTTTGACAAATTTCCTGTGCCTTTGTAGCTCACACATCCCCAAAACATCAGGGATCCTTCGTGTTTCACAGTAGGAATGGTGTACCTTTCATTATATGCCTTGTTGACTCCTCTCCAAATGTAGTGTTTATAGGGTGTGGCCTAAAAGCTAAGTTTTGGTCTCATCACTCCAAATGACTTTGTTCCAGAAGGTTTGAGGCTTGTCTCTGTTCTGCTTGGCCTATTGTAAGAGGGATAATTTGTGGCATTTGCATAGTAATGGCTTTCTTCTGGTGACTCGACCATGCAGCCCATCTTTCTTCAAGTGCCTCTTTATTGTGCATCTTGAAACTGCCAAACAACATGTTTTCAGAGAGTCCTGTATTTCACCTAAAGTTATTTGTGGGGTTTTCTTTGCATCCTGAACAATTTTCCTGGCAGTTGTGGCTAGGGTTGCCACCTCATCCCTTTAAAACTGAACACATATGAATTACACATGTTCTGTGGCTCAGGCTAATGCAGATTAGGCACCGAGTGAGTTTAATTACCACCATAATCAGCCACAGAACCTGTGTAATTCATATGTGTTCTGTTTTAAAGGGATGAGGTGGCAACCCTGGTTGTGGCTGAAATTTTAGTCTACCTCACTGTGGTTTGGTTTTAACAGAACCCCTCATCTTCCATTTCTTGATTAGAATTTGAACACTAAATGAAAGATGCAAGGGTTTTTCAGGAGTGCAGAAACTCATTGACCTTTTACACACACACACACTGTGCAGCTGCGTATGGGGAAAATGTCTCACTGCCTGTGATTAGCGCAGCACAGTGCCGTCTTCCTGGAGGGCTCTGCATGTCCTAGTTGCAAACACGCCTGAGCTCATCTTTACAGGTGAGGATGGTTACCTTTAATAGCCATTCAAACCCCTTTGTGTCAACTTGTGTGCATGTTATCAGGTCAAAATCACCAGGGTATGTAAACTTTTGATTTGGGTAGTTTGTGTTGTCATTATGATTTTAAGGAGATTAAACACAGTTGATTGATAATAAATGGCTTCAGCCAAACACTAACCATGAGTGAAAGAAATGTTTTTGTGATATTCATATTCTCTGTAAAAAATGCCAAGAAATAATAAGTTCTGCCAGGGTATGTAAACTTGTGAACACAACTGTGTGTGTATGTTTTATATACACATACTTGTTTTATATATATATATATATATATATATATATATATTGTGAGGGATTGGCTCGGTAGCGGGTGCGTGTGACCCCTAGATGGGTTCACTACACGCTGAACTGTATAAAAAGCCACTTGAGGATGACTGAAAACAAATGATATGGTTTATTTTTCCATCTTGCGGGATACACGTGCAAGCATCAAAACAGCATAAACAAAACAAAACATAAAATAAACCCTTGCCACTTGGGGCGTCTACCTTCCCAACACAGGAACCTACCTATGGAGTCTGGCACAGCCTACTGCTGGGCAGACACTGCTGGTCCTACAGCAGAAAACAACAAAACATCTCTTTGATATTTCTCACACAGAAATATCCATCAGCACCTCACCTCTTCAGTACTGGTTGTGACTGCTCCTTCACTCCCAAAGCCTCAGGATGCAGCAATCAGTCGTCATCCCTAGGCTGTCTTTATAGGGGCTTTAATTGCTTAATTCTGAACAGCTGAAACCTTTTAACGCCCCAAACCTCTCTGGCCATCTCTGCAGCCGACGCCCAATAGTAATTGGTGTATTGTCTAAACAAGGCAGAAAAACATCTCCCGTCTGGGACAACACACACAGATTTACCTGACTTCCTGTCACAATATATATATATATATATATATATATACACACACACACTCTCACTCAATGGTATCACAGCCTTTGGTTTCACTATGTAACCCACTCAAGTATAAATACCGTATATCCAGGTTCTTAAAGGTGAGATCTAACAACACAGTGAAAATATTAAAACGTCACCTTTTAGCCCGGGTTTACACTGGGCTACAGGAATGAAGCCCTGGGAGTTCAGCTGAACTCGCATGATTTCACTTCTGCTTGTCAGTCCAATTTTGGCCGCGATTACGGACATCAGTGCATTTTCTGCACAGAAGCAACTTTTTGAAATCGGTGCAGCGCTGCACTGATTATGCCGCCCATTTGACATGTTAAATCGCACCAGTGTAAACCAGGCCTCAATAAATAATAAAATTATTTGTTCTTATAAAAAAAGATGCACAGACATAAATAACTGGCAGACATAAAAAAAACTATCTTCCCCGATTCAAAAAAAACGGGACAGCCTCGCCAGATCTGTCTCGCTGATTCCTGAAACTACGCGCGTTCGGCGAAGGCTACATGCGGTGCGCGTAAGACGGATGTCTGGCCTAATGTTACCCCTCATAAAGCAGGGGTAGCTTTTCACCAAACTTGTGGAAGTCAGCTGGAGAGCAGCTACAGCAGCACCATAACGGACGAGCTGAGCAATCACACTTACAGGACAACACATTTGTATGCCAACATGCCAGGGGCAGGCCTGGTCTTAGCACTACTACTGTATGCAGAGGGCGTAGAAGGAGGAGGAGGGCACGAGAGAGGATATACCGAACGCACATGAGCCTCTTTGGCATGGCTAATTTACAGGTGTATCGCATCTTCAGATTCAGCCCTGCTGCCATCCTGGAAATAACGACAGCCCTGCAGGATGACATCACCAGCAGGACACACCGTTCACATGCACTGCAGCCACTGGTGAAGGTACTGGCAACACTCCATTTCCTTGCCAGTGGATCTTATCAGCGTACAAGTGGACTTGTGGCTGGAATGTCACAAACCAGCATGAGCAGATGTGTGCACCAGGTTGTCCCCGCAATCCTCACACCTCTGTCCCACCACATCATCAGACCCACCACTGAGCATCTGCGACAGAAGGCAATGCTGGATTTCTACAGAATTGACGGATTCCCACGCACCATCGGGGCCATTGATTGCACACATGTGGCACTACAGCCCCCCTGTGCCACAGAGCACATATATCGCAATCGGAAGCACTGGCATTCCATCAACGTCCAGGTGATAGCCGATGCCAAATACCTCATATGGCACGTCCGTGCCAAACACCCTGGGTCCAGCCACGACAGCTACATATACCGTCAAAGCACCATCCCAACGGAATTCGAACAGAACTTGTACAAGGACAGCTGGTTGGTTGGTGAGTGACATGGGAGTCAGGCATGACTGTCCGACCCCATGATGCAGACATCACAAGGGGCACATGCATGGCTAAAATCCTCCTGTCTTTTCCCTTCCAGGTGACGCGGCTTATGCCCTTGAGCCCCATCTCCTGACTCCATTCCGGGATCCCGACACCAGAGGAGAGAAGATACAATGAAGCCCACGCCAAAACCCAAGCAGTGGTGGAGCACACATTTGGACTCCTGAAGTCCCGTTTCCGATGCCTGGATAAGTCTGGGGGGGCCCTGTTGTATTCCCCAAACTTTGTGTGTCAGATCATCGGTGCATGTTGCATTCTGCCCAACTTCGCAGTGAGAAAGGGCCTGCAGATTGACATATGTGATGACCTGACCCCCCAACCAGACAGCTCCCCCCCCCGCCAGAGGAGACCCCGTCTGCTGATGAAAGAGCAGTCAGGAGGGTCCTCGTGTTACGAATCTTTGACCGTTAAACACACATTCATCATGGCACACAGACAATGCACGCATGCACACCACTGTGGTCCCTAGATCACACACACCACATCCACACCACATTGGATTAGCCTAAGTCCAGCATGCAGGACTTGGGAGCAGCAACGCCGCGTCAAGGCCCCAATGGTGTTGCTGTCCATTCACACATCATTCACACAGTCGTGGGAATAACTTCTCCCCAACGGCCGAGGGTGACACCCCTTACTGGCAGGAGTGCCACACCCACATTCACACACCATTCACACTGCACCGTGTGCAGTATCAAAAACAAAAAAACACTCTTCACCAGAGCAAAAAGAAAATATAAAACTCTTCACCAGAGCAAAAAGAAAGAAAAAAGCTCTTCACCAGAGCAAAACGAAAATATAAAGCTCTTCACCAGAGCAACAAATATTTAAAACAAAAATCACTTGGCCTGGCGTGGGCTCCGCCTAGTGCCAAGGCTCCTGGCCCTCACTTGCCTGGGGGTGGAGGAGTAGCATCCCCTGGTCCCTCCCTGGCTGCCTGCATGCCCTCCAAGGCCACCGCTATGCGGGTGAGCACAGCTGTCTGGGCCTGTACACCAACTCGCAGGGACTTGACCTCCCCCACAAGTTCGGATGTGGTCGCCTGCAGCTCCCCAAGGCTGGTCACCGTAGCTGCGCTGTTGCCAGCGAAGTCTTGAATGGCGTCCGTTAATGGACCCGAGGAGGCCATGCTGTCGGCCAGGCGCCTCATCTCCCCCACGACCTCGGCCATGTTGCGACTTTGCTTGTTCCTGCTTCCTGGCCAGCTGTTCCGGCAGAAACTCGGGAACACCCCTCATCTTCCGAGTCGCCTTCCTGGGCACAGGGGTGGCTAGGGCCCTTGCATAGGGGGAGAAAGTTGAGCGGCCGGAGATGAGGGGGATGGAACCGGAGGGACTGGAGAGGTTGGGGGGGGGGACACTGAGGGGCTGGAGATGAATGGGTGGTTGCTGGGGATGGTCCGGGCAACCCATGCGCCTCCTCCAAAATGAGGAACACCTCCTGGTCCGGCTGGACAACCTCCTCAACTACCTCCTCCGTTGAGGTGTGGCCACTTCCCTCCACCAAAGCCACTTGTCTTTCCAGGGGGGCAGCCGGAGGGACTGGATGCTCGGGGGATGGAATCGGACGGCCACGGGCAGCAACGGATGGCCCCGCTCCCTCCTGCACATCTGTGAATGACACAAAACATTCACATGTTGGTGGACCCACACACTTGTCACATGTTCTCTTCCACCCCCTCACATGCTACACACCAGATAGTATATAAAACACACTTACCTGTCCTCAAGGCTGGTTGTCACGAAAGCATGAATCAGACGTACAACAACATATAAATGAATAAGAAGGCTTTTATTGAAAACCAAACAGCAAGGTAAAAGTCCAAACGGATGATCAAACAGTCAGCAGAGTCTTCAACCGGAACCAGGATCGATAGCCAGGAATGGGAGTCTGTCACCAGAGAGATGGTCTGTCACCAGAGAGATGGTGAAACGAAGCCGGGGATCAGGAGCCAGAAGGATAGTCCGTAGGAGCCGGGTCGGTAACCAAGAACAAGCAGCACGATCACAGAAGGGTGTCAGACAAGAGGCCCAAGCAAGGAAATGCTGCAGCTGCCATCATATATATATATATATGCTGAGCATCCAGCTCCTCCCAGTGGGAAGGAGGAGCCGCAGGGTGTGGTAGGTTATAAGAACCCCATGAAGCAAGATGGCTGCCAGCACATGTCAGAGATAAGAAGCCAGCAAGGAGGTAAGACCATGACACTGGCTCAACTGAGTCGTAGCCCCCGACTCCCTCCACCTGCTCCCTCTGAAGGCAGCGGGTGAACACCTTCTCCTCCTCAGTCAGCCTGATCGTACAGGGTGGCCCACCCCCTGTGCCCCTGGCATGCCGACTCATTGCAGCCAGCTTGCCCTTTACCAGACGCCGCAGGTCATTCATCTTTTTGCTGATGTCCTGGGGTGTCCGGACCTCATGACAGAGGGCATTGACCTGGGCTGCAATCCTCATAAGGATCTCATCCCTTCTCGACCTGCTGGTGCTGGCACTATCTGCACTATGGAGCAGAGCGTCATATTTTTCCATTGCTGCAATAACAATAGCCCTCTCCTCTGGGGAGAAGTTTTTCTTTCTCCTCTCCTTCCTTGCAGCAGACATGTCCCACAAAAGTTTTAACACCAGCCCAAAAAAAAAAATGGTGAACTTTTGCGAATGACGGGCGCATGTCTGTGCGTATTTATGCAACGGGCCAGCCGCGTATCTTAGCGAGTTACACCCCTACATGGTATTGCACATGCACAGAGGGCGGGGCACTACAAGTCACAGCATTGCACTACAGGTTGCTCTGGATAGGCACTACAAGTCCCAGCATTGCACTACAGGTTGCTCTGCATAGGCAATACAAGTCACAGCATTGCACCACAGGTTAATGCACTCTGACAGTATGGTTGTTCCAGTATACTTTTTATTGTGTTTTTGCTCTGTCACAGTAGCCTATATTATGTATTTTAAAATAAACAAAATGCTGTTTTAGTTTGTATATGTATGTATGTATAAAGGGCAAGTAATGCACATGTGTCTCTCTCTCTCTCCCCGCCCCCCCCACTCCGTGTATGGTTTGTATGCACTTCCGTGACATAATCTGATGGTGTAACGGAATGGCCCGTGACAGACTGAGATATTCCTATGTCTAGGGTCACCTTATGTCCACTAGGGCCAAAGGGTGACAAAGAATCATAATTTATATATTACAGAAGACATTAATAAGGGACATTAATAATGATTCATGTTTGCAGGATGTCTTCAAATATCAAAAGCGGTTAGCTATTCAATCTGGGCACACATGCTTTTGAAAGGTGTTAATTCAGGTCTACAAGACCAGAGTGAGTCATACCTTTGTATAATATGCTATTGAAATATCTTAAGGTGTTGGCTATTCACTGTAAAGACATTCCGTTGAAGGTGTTGATTGCACCCACTCTTACAAGACTCTGCCATTGTGTGATAAAGCTGTCTAGATAACTTATTCAACTAGATGTCTGTGTTACTATTCAAGGTTAATTGAACACTATTGAAGATACGGTGCCGACAAGTCTACATGGTTAGCTTACCTGAATGCCTTTTAGAGTGTGATTGAAGCCCCCCATGGTGTGAAGGGGGGTGGAGACTACATTGTCCTGTGACTAACTGCATTATGCTTGAGACTGTATAAGAAGCTGAATAAATACCAATAAATTGTCATATCTTTGAAAGCAAGTGCAGAGCTTGAGTCTCGTCTTGTTTATGGGAATGGATATGGATCGTGTATGCAAGATTGTCAGAGTGTGTCAGATAAGCTTGTCGTGGATGGATGGAAGGTTGTAAGGGGTGGTGACCGTTACATTTGGTGGCACAGCAGTGGGATGATTCCATCATCAGAAGGACAGCTACAAGGGCACATGACAATAGAGACGGTGTATGAACGGATGAAGCTCTCTTCCCTCATGGACTTACTGGAGAGCCGGGGCAGACCGGCCAGCAACCGTAAGAAAAGGGACATTATCGCAGAACTGGTCGAAATGGATAGAGCTAAAAGGCCCGCCGTAACGGACAGGACACCCGAGGAAGAAAGTTTTGATCGGGCTGTTAACCTAAGACTGGCACATTATGGTCCTAACCCTCCACCGGAGATCAGGGACCGAGTTATTGCGGCTCTGAATGCCACCTTGCTACAGCGAAGAAGTGCTGCAGCAGCTGAAGTCACAGCAGCACCAGCTAAAGGGAGAGGAGAGGTGCAGATACCAGTCTCCATGGAAGAGGAATTCCAAAGAAGGTTACAAGAGATGCGGATACAGCATAGAGGACCAGTATCAGAGGAGGTCCTGTTGGGATGGTCGGATGTGATTCGGTGCCAACTCTGGAAGGAAGCGTTAGCTCGGGAGCAGCAAAACCAAGGAAAGGTCCTGCCCTCCATCTATGCAAGGTACTGGCCGCAGTATGACGTACGAATGCTGTTGTTGGGGAAACAACCGAAGCAGGAGTGGACAGCTGAGTTAAGCAGGCTGATCCGGGCAGAGATGCAGCTGGATGAAAGCTACAGAGCCCTCCAGTGGTATGTAGCCCAAGAGTGCCCGTGGCCAGCAGATGACAGCCCCACAGAAGGCCATGACTATGATGGCCTGGGATTATTGTATTGGAGAATGTCCAGTGATCCAGACTTCGGGGATGGTCGGGAGTGGCGCTTGGAGGACATAATGGAGCACAGAGAGGAAAAATTAAATATCTCGGGAGGCCACTGGTCACAGGAAGATTTAGAATTTCTGGCCATTCAAGAATGGGAGCTGGAGGTCGCCTACAGACAGCTGCTAGACTCGGCTCAGCAGCAGGGTGGGGCTCCTATTGCCTGGGACTATAAGGGAAGTTCATATGACAACTGTGAACTCCTGGCTGATGAATCGGCAGTGGAAAATACGGAGATTGCCTTCCCTAATGCCAAAGCGGATGGTGTGGAGTTCCAGAGAGCCGGGGCGGTTGGCCCCTCTCTCCAGCAACAAGCTGAGGTGGTAAAGCTTTTACCCCCAGCTGAATCACTGGCAACAGAGCAGGGTGCGCCAAGCCTCTGCTCCCAACTAGCAGAAGAGGGGGACCCTGTGGTAGTGGATGGGACTGTGGTCTCCACTCACAGCAACCCAGCAGAAGAGCTAGCAACAGAGCAGAGTGTCATAGGCCTCTGCTCCTCATTAACAGAAGAGGGGGACCCTGTGGTAGTGGATGGGACGGTGGTCTCCACTCACAGCAACCCAGCGGAAGAGCTGGCAACAGAGCAGAGTGTCATAGGCCTCTGCTCCTCACTAACAGAAGAGGGGGTTCCTGGGGTAGTGGATGGGACTTCAGTCTCCACTGGCACAACCCCAGAAAATGGTACAGGACTGGGACAGGAGGATGTCGGCTTTGCTTTGCAAGCACCGGGGGGTTTTCACCAAGCACCAGTGGATGGGACTTCAGTCGCCACTGGTATACCCCAGGAAGGGGGGGCAGTTGGCCCAGACCCCCAACAGCATGATGGACTGAGCCCAGCCACCCTGCCTTCTCCCCAGCGGAGAGAGGCAGAGGTTGGCGGGGTGAGTAATGCTCAGTTTGGAGCCATTTATTTGGGGTACAGTATGGATACCAGCATTGGAGGACTGGAACTACTGACGGACTTCGGAGTCAACCCGTTTGGGGTTACCACCTGTGTCCGTCTCTCACCGAAAGGGGAGAGATGTAACGGAATGGCCCGTGACAGACTGAGATATTCCTATGTCTAGGGTCACCTTATGTCCACTAGGGCCATAGGGTGACAAAGAATCATAATTCATATATTACAGAAGACATTAATAAGGGACATTAATAATAATTCATGTTTGCAGGATGTCTTCAAATATCAAAAGCGGTTAGCTATTCAATCTGGGCACACATGCTTTTGAAAGGTGTTAATGCAGGTCTACAAGACCAGAGTGAGTCATACCTTTGTATAATATGCTATTAAAATATCTTAAGGTGTTGGCTATTCACTGTAAAGACATTCCGTTGAAGGTGTTGATTGCACCCACTCTCACAAGACTCTGCCATTGTGTGATAAAGCTGTCTAGATAACTTATTCAACTAGATGTCTGTGTTACTATTCAAGGTTAATTGAACACAATTGAAGATACGGTGCCGACAAGTCTACATGGTTAGCTTACCGGAATGCCTTTTAGAGTGTGATTGAAGCCCCCCATGGTGTGAAGGGAGGTGGAGACTACATTGTCCTGTGACTAACTGCATTATGCTTGAGACTGTATAAGAAGCTGAGAAAATACCAATAAATTGTCATATCTTTGAAAGCAAGTGCAGAGCTTGAGTCTCGTCTTGTTTATGGGAATGGATATGGATCGTGTATGCAAGATTGTCAGAGTGTGTCAGATAAGCTTGTCGTGGATGGATGGAAGGTTGTAAGCGGTGGTGACCGTTACAGATGGGTTCAGTGTCTCTGTCTCTCCCCCACCCCTCTGGGGGAGAGAAGGGTGTCCCCGTCCTCTGGGGGAGAGAAGGGTGTCCCCGTCCTCCAGGGGAGAGAAGGGTGTCCCTGTCCTCCGGGGGAGAGAAGGGTGTCCCCGTCCTCCGGGGGAGAGAATGGTGTCCCCTACCTCTGGTGAGAGAAGGGTGTCTGTCCCCATCCTAAGGGGGGAAGGGTGGCACCCTCTCCTCCTCCAACCACCCAAGGATCAGCTTTTTTTGGCCAACACTGGGGCCCATCTCCTTCTCCTTCAAACAGCCAGGGGCCCACACCTTCTCTGCCAATCACCCAGGTTCTCTCTTCTTTTTTTTTTGGATTAGTGAAGTGACAGGCGGGGGATGCGCCTGACTGCATTTGATGGGCACAAGTGGCTGTGTATGACGGGCAAAAGTGGCTGCAAATAGTGGGCACACTGGCTGCGCATGACGGGCACAATTGGCTGCATATGGTGGGCACAATTGCTGCGTATGGTGGGCACAAGTGGCTGCGTACAATTGCTCCCCCAAATTTTTGAGCACCAGCCGCCACGTACACATGGAGGGCCGCGTACACATGGAGGGACATGTCCGATGGAAACGGTCCACGGACCGCTTTCATCGAACATGTCTTCTCGTGATTTTCGTCCGGCAGGGTGTACACACCATCGGATCAAAATCCCCGCCGGCAGACAGCGCAGTGACGTGGAGGTGACGTTGACGCCGCCACGTCACCGAACCAGGAAGTGAAAAACTTCCACGCATGCGTCGAATCCATTCGACGCATGTGCGGGCAGATATGTCCGCTGGTTAGTGTACTAACCAGCGGACATATCCGACGGACATGTCTCCGGCAGACATGCTTTAAAATTTGGCCACGTCGGACCAGTTTCAGCGGGCAAATTTGATCGTGTGTACGCGGCCTTACAGACACTGCTATAGAATTTTCCTTGAGCTCCTGTGTATGTATTTTGCTCCCACAGGCAAAGTTCTATATTTTCCTGGACCTGCCATTAATATAAACGGGGCCACCCCCCCTTCAGCAGAGCAGGCTAGGGGCGGGGCGGCTCTATATTTTGAGATTTACTTGCCTTGTATAAAATATATGTACACGATCCCCCCAGGTATGTTCACATCCCTCCTACCAGAGCTACCTGCTGTGCAGGCTAGGGGCGGCTCTATATTTTTTCTTGACCTCGGGGGCACACCCCCTTCTCCAGAGCAGGCTATTGTGTGTTAGGGACGGGGCTGGAGGCGGTGCTGCCGATAATATCATTAAGAATCTTGCTCCGCCCACACGAGTCTATGATTTACCCTGACTAAAAAAAAAACGTCTGCGCATACGCAGTGGACACGTGATCAGCTGTGCTAATGACGTGGTCCGATTTCCACATAGGTCCGAGGTTACTCTGCATAGGCACTACAAGTCCCGGCATTGCACAGGTTGCTCTGGATAGCCACTAAAAGTCCCAGCATTGCACAGAAGGTTACTCTGGATGGGCACTACAAGTCCCAGCATTGCACAGAAGGTTACTCTGGATAGGCACTACAAGTCCCAGAATTGCACAGAAGGTTACTCTGGATGGGCAATCCAAGTCCCAGCATTGCACAGAAGGTTACTCTGGATGGGCACTACAAGTCCCAGCATTGCATAGAAGGTTACTCTGGATAGGCACTACAAGTCCCAGCATTGCACAGAAGGTTACTCTGGATGGGCAATCCAAGTCCCAGCATTGCACAGAAGGTTACTCTGGATAGGCACTACAAGTCCCAGCATTGCACAGAAGGTTACTCTGGATGGGCACTACAAGTCCCAGCATTGCACAGGTTACTCTGCATAGGCACTACAAGTCCCAGCATTGCACAGGTTACTCTGGATGGGCACTACAAGTCCCAGCATTGCACAGAAGGTGACTCTGGATAGGCACTACAAGTCCCAGCATTGCACAGCAGGTTACTCTGGATAGGCACTACAAGTCCCAGCATTGCACAGAAGGTTACTCTGGCACTACAAGTCCCAGCATTGCACAGAAGGTTACTCTGGATAGGCACTACAAGTCCCAGCATTGCACAGGTTACTCTGGATAGGCACTACAAGTCCCAGCATTCCACACGTTACTCTGGATGGGCACTACAAGTCCCAGTATTGTGGGATGTGAATATATCTGGGGGCATCGTGTACATATATTTTATACAAGGCAAATAATGCACATAGGGGAGGTAATCCCTGGTTACCGTTAGCGCTGTCTGTTACCGCTCTCTGTGTCTCTTTCTCTCTCTCAGTATCTATATATCTGCAGTGCTTTAACTGGGCCGGAACGCGGCGGTACTCAGTACCGCCACTTCCAAAAATGGCCCTGGAGAGTACCAGCACCTCTCAGTGCCCCCAGTACGTGCGTTTCCCGTACCGGAACGCAGCACCAGGCGGCACTTTCAGGGGAGCGGCAGCCCGCGGCCATGGAAAAAAAAGGGCACGCCGCGCTGTGATACATGTCCCGCCCTCCTCCTCCTCCTAGCTCGTGTGATAGAGCCAGTGTGCTGTCTGTCACACAAGCTGGACTAGAGGAGGGGGGCGGGACATGTATCAGCGCGCGCGCCAGAACTGTTACCGTGGAGAGAGGAGAGGAGAGGAAGAACTGCCTTCAGAATCAGAACTGCCTTCAGAACTGTGAGTACTACTGCAATGAGTACACACTACACTGTACACGTGTGAGGGGGAGGAGAGGGAAGACAGGGAAGAGGGCTGCTGATGGGGACACACACTCTGGTCTGATGTAAGGAGGTGCTGATGGGGGACACTCTGATGTAAGGAGGTGCTGATGGGGACACTCTGATGTAAGGAGGTGCTGATGGGGACACTGATGTAAGGAGGTGCTGATGGGGGACACTCTGATGTAAGGAGGTGCTGATGGCGGACACTCTGATGTAAGGAGGTGCTGATGGGGACACTCTGATATAAGGAGGTGCTGATGGGGACACTCTGATGTAAGGAGGTGCTGATGGCGGACACTCTGATGTAAGGAGGTGCTGATGGGGGGGACACTCTGATATAAGTAGGTGCTGATAGCGGACACTCTGATGTAAGGAGGTGCTGATGGCGGACACTCTGATGTAAGGAGGTGCTGATGGCGGACACTCTGATGTAAGGAGGTGCTGATGGGGGACACTCTGATGTAAGGAGGTGCTGATGGGGGACACTCTGATGTAAGGAGGTGCTGATGGGGGACACTCTGATGTAAGGAGGTGCTGATGGGGGACACTCTGATGTAAGGAGGTGCTGATGGGGACACTCTGGTGTAAGGAGGTGCTGATGGGGGACACTCTGATGTAAGGAGGTGCTGATGGCGGACACTCTGATGTAAGGAGGTGCTGATGGGGGACACTCTGATGTAAGGAGGTGCTGATGGGGGACACTCTGATGTAAGGAGGTGCTGATGGGGGACACTCTGATGTAAGGAGGTGCTGATGGGGACACTCTGATGTAAGGAGGTGCTGATGGGGGACACTCTGATGTAAGGAGGTGCTGATGGGGGACACTCTGATGTAAGGAGGTGCTGATGGGGACACTCTGATGTAAGGAGGTGCTGATGGGGGACACTCTGATGTAAGGAGGTGCTGATGGCGGACACTCTGATGTAAGGAGGTGCTGATGGCGGACACTCTGATGTAAGGAGGTGCTGATGGCGGACACTCTGATGTAAGGAGGTGCTGATGGCGGACACTCTGATGATCAGAGTGTCCGCCATCAGCACCTCCTTACATCAGAGTGTCTGCCATCAGCACCTCCTTACATCAGAGTGTCCCCATCAGCACCTCCTTACATCAGAGTGTCCCCCATCAGCACCTCCTTACATCAGAGTGTCCGCCATCAGCACCTCCTTACATCAGAGTGTCCCCCATCAGCACCTCCTTACATCAGAGTGTCCCCATCAGCACCTCCTTACATCAGAGTGTCCCCCATCAGCACCTCCTTACATCAGAGTGTCCGCCATCAGCACCCATCCACCTCAGAGCCTTATTGTATGTATAACCTGCTGGGACTTGTAGTTCTCCAATCTCCATGAGCCCCAGGAGAAGATTGAGAACTACAAGTCCCAGCAGTCTTACTAAAATGACAGGCTCTGAGGTGGATAGATGTCTGGACAGTGACAATTGGTGACACAGTGGTGACAATTGGTGGCACAGTGGTGACAATTGGCATGGTACAGTGACTGCATTTAAAGGCATGGCACAGTGGTTGCGTTTGTTGGCATGGCACAGTGGTGACAATTGATGACACAGTGGCTGCATTTGATGGCATGGCGCCCTGTAATTGGGCATATGTGTTCATGCGTTAGAGCGGGGGGGGGGGGGGGGGGGGCGAAAAAAAACGTTCTGCCCCGCGGGGGGGGGGGGGGGGGGGGGGAACCGGCGCCTAATAGAGTACCGGCACCTCTTTTGGTCCACTTAAAGCACTGTATATCTGTATGTCTCTCTCGCTCTCAATGTATCTCAGTATCTCTATTTCTCTGTCGCTCTGAATGTCTCTCTCTCTTCCCGCTCCGTCTATGGCAAATGTCACTTCCGTGACAAATTCAGATGGATTCAAACTCTTCCCGCTCCGTCTATGGCAATACATCACTTCCGTGACACATTCAGATGGGTTCAGTGTGTCTATCTCCCGCCCCGCCCCCCTCCGCTCCGTGTATGGATTGTAGTCACTTCCGTGACCAATTCTGATGGGTTCACTTGGGTGTAGTGTCGTAAATGCTGTGGAACGCATCGGATTTGGCGTTGGAACGCATCGCGCATGCGCAGTTCGTCGCCAGGTGACTTCCGCAGCATTTTGTGATGGGGAGCCGAATATGACGCGTCGCGTGACTGTTGTCACGTGACGAACTGTTGTCTGTTGGGAGGTAAGTATAACCGACTCAGGGGCGTACCAATAGTGGTGCGGGGGGGGGGGGGCGGACCGCCCCAGGTACCACACATTAGGGGGTGTCACGACACGATCCCCCCAGGTATGTTCACATCCCTCCTACCAGAGCTACCTGCTGTGCAGGCTAGGGGCGGCTCTATATTTTTTCTTGACCTCGGGGGCACACCCCCTTCTCAAGAGCAGGCTATTGTGTGTTAGGGACGGGGCTGGAGGCGGTGCTGCCGATAATATCATTAAGAATCTTGCTCCGCCCACACGAGTCTATGATTTACCCTGACTAAAAAAAAAACGTCTGCGCATACGCAGTGGACACGTGATCAGCTGTGCTAATGACGTGGTCCGATTTCCACATAGGTCCGAGGTTACTCTGCATAGGCACTACAAGTCCCGGCATTGCACAGGTTGCTCTGGATAGCCACTACAAGTCCCAGCATTGCACAGAAGGTTACTCTGGATGGGCACTACAAGTCCCAGCATTGCACAGAAGGTTACTCTGGATAGGCACTACAAGTCCCAGAATTGCACAGAAGGTTACTCTGGATGGGCAATCCAAGTCCCAGCATTGCACAGAAGGTTACTCTGGATGGGCACTACAAGTCCCAGCATTGCATAGAAGGTTACTCTGGATAGGCACTACAAGTCCCAGCATTGCACAGAAGGTTACTCTGGATGGGCAATCCAAGTCCCAGCATTGCACAGAAGGTTACTCTGGATAGGCACTACAAGTCCCAGCATTGCACAGAAGGTTACTCTGGATGGGCACTACAAGTCCCAGCATTGCACAGGTTACTCTGCATAGGCACTACAAGTCCCAGCATTGCACAGGTTACTCTGGATGGGCACTACAAGTCCCAGCATTGCACAGAAGGTGACTCTGGATAGGCACTACAAGTCCCAGCATTGCACAGCAGGTTACTCTGGATAGGCACTACAAGTCCCAGCATTGCACAGAAGGTTACTCTGGTACTACAAGTCCCAGCATTGCACAGAAGGTTACTCTGGATAGGCACTACAAGTCCCAGCATTCCACACGTTACTCTGGATGGGCACTACAAGTCCCAGTATTGTGGGATGTGAATATATCTGGGGGCATCGTGTACATATATTTTATACAAGGCAAATAATGCACATAGGGGAGGTAATCCCCGATTACCATTAGCGCTGTCTGTTACCGCTCTCTGTGTCTCTTTCTCTCTCTCAGTATCTATATATCTGTATGTCTCTCTCGCTCTCAATGTATCTCAGTATCTCTATTTCTCTGTCGCTCTGAATGTCTCTCTCTCTTCCCGCTCCGTCTATGGCAAATGTCACTTCCGTGACAAATTCAGATGGATTCAAACTCTTCCCGCTCCGTCTATGGCAATACGTCACTTCCGTGACACATTCAGATGGGTTCAGTGTGTCTATCTCCCGCCCCGCCCCCCTCCGCTCCGTGTATGGATTGTAGTCACTTCCGTGACCAATTCTGATGGGTTCACTTGGGTGTAGTGTCGTAAATGCTGTGGAACGCATCGGATTTGGCGTTGGAACGCATCGCGCATGCGCAGTTCGTCGCCAGGTGACTTCCGCAGCATTTTGTGATGGGGAGCCGAATATGACGTGTCGTGTGACTGTTGTCACGTGACGAACTGTTGTCTGTTGGGAGGTAAGTATAACCGACTCAGGGGCGTACCAATAGTGGTGCGGGGGGGGGGCGGACCGCCCCAGGTACCACACATTGGGGGGTGTCAGTGGCTGAGTGACTTCGATATAAGGGGTGCGCTCCACACCCGAGTTGGGTGACACCGTCCAATCATCCCAAGGGCATCCCTGATGGCTCTGGCTGCTCCATTTTACTTTAGGTGTTTTTTAGAACACCCCCATTGCCGCGGCCGCAATGGACTAGTCCAGATCGTCCACTCGTTCATTGACTGAATTCCCTCCTTATAGCTCCGCCTCCACCCACCACTGCGGCCTCAGCCTTATAGCTCCGCCTCCACCCACCACTGCAGCCTCAGCATGCTTTAAAATCTGTCTGCTGGAAAAACACGTCTGTCCGCCCGTACACACGATCGAATCTATCTGCTGAAAACGGTCCGTTTTCAGCAGATAGATTCGATCGTGTGTACGCGGCCTTAGACATTTCTTTTGAATTGGCAGGCCTTTCCTAAAAAGAACTTCACAAGGACAAGTTTATATTGTACCTATTTTATCTTTCCTTTCAGAAGTGGTTTTATTGTTTCATCTCAATGACAGTATTGTTCTGCCATCCTTGTGCCCAGCTCCTAAACACCCAAAATAATTCGCTCTACATTGCCTGGACATAGTCAGAGCCATGGGACAGCAAGCAGGAAAAAAGAGGGACCCATAAATAAATAAATAAATATAAATATCACATAAATTAATAATGAAAGACAACTTTTCTGGATTTTAAACGGCCGCGGCTGCTTTATTATTGGTTTCTTAAATATTATTTACACAATACTAATAAGATAATAATACAAAATACAACTGAACCACCACGGCTCAGGCTGTATAAACATTTTTATTAAACTTAAAACATCCACAAGACAGGTGACATTAAGTCCACCTGTCACCAAAACCCACAACCGCGGCCAAATCAATACAAGAACTTAAGTCAGTATTAAAAATGTCCAAACCTATGTTGGACAGGTGAACTCCATCCTCCCTAAACAGCCCTGGAATGAAACCCTCCAACTCGGTGTGTCTAAAGCATAATATACCCAGCGGCAAAAGCAATTTTTCCACTGCCCTATTAACACGCCTCCTAATTTTCTCCAAAGGGCGCAGAGGGGGAAAAGATAACCACTTCAGTCTCTGCACTACTTCAGAAAAAACAAAAACAGTATGTGGCAAAGTCAGCTGAAGCCTATTAAGGTCATCCCTTATTTTAAAAATAATGTCTAGTGTCTTGTGTTTTCCAATGTCGTTTCCCCCCAGATGTACTATCAACACATCTGGAGGGGAAAATTGCTGAAGAAGCTTGCTCATCTCCCCGATTAGGCCTGCCCATAACATTCCTTTTCTGCCAAACCAAAACACTTTAAACTGTCGTGGATCCAGACTCAAATTGCTGGAGTAGGTTCTTTTCATTGCTCTCTGGTGAGCCCAGAATACAAAAGAATGACCAATAATCCATATGTTTCTGACAGGACCTAAAATGAATCAAAAACATTGATTAGGCCGAACATATAACAGATAAGCACTCGATCTCCACCTACCGACTTTTTTTATCATTGCTTTGTTTAAACCCAACCTAGCTGCTTCCGTAGCAGCTCCAATCCTAAAAGAATGAGAGGACAATAAACCTGTATCCATATTAATAGCTCTTAAGCATTTGTGAAAAACACTATTGAATTGGAAAGTGGTCAACGGGCGACCGGATTCATGCAAAAATAAATTATTGGAAAGGCCTGGACGGACACTGGCGTATTGACTTACCAATGAAACAGGGCACAGAGGGGAACCGGCGCATGCTGACAAATTAATCCAAACACCCTTCCCCATCTGGTCAGTTTTTGAGCGCCGTAAAAATAAACAAATCGACCCACCCAAAATGGATATGTCTGATAGCTGAATGATGTTTAATTCGGACACCCTAAGTGCTGCAAAGAACATTAACGAAAATGCTGCTTTAAAAAGTAAAGCCTCGAAACGAGAAAAACAAACCCGGCTTGTTATAAAACATAACTGTTTTAAAAGTGCCGGAGTAATAGGCAAACGTCGATCTTTGTTAAAATTACGCCTCTTGTAACCTTTTAGCGATTGTCGCACCGAAAAGAAGCTTAAACAAGGAGGTAGAGTGTTGAGTTTAAAAAAGAAAGATACACCAGCCAATGTTTTGTTAACATACGACCAGGAGTAATTCCGATTAAACAGAGACTTCAAAAACAACAATATTAAATATTCCGAGAATGCGCCGGCCGGCTCTCGAATGGAATTTAGAAAAGATAGCCACATCAACCAGGCTGATCGGTATCCCGCCCAAGTTGATGGAGCCACAGACTGCACAATGAAATCAGCCATGGGTCTTACACCAGATCCCATAAGTGAGGCGGACAAGTCAATCCCGTTGGCTCTGCTTCCGGAAACAGCCGAAAAAATCGCTCCATCTGCAGGCGAGATAAAGAGTCTGCCACGTCATTATCTTTACCTGCCACATGCACTGCCTTCAAACATATATTCAAACTTAGACATTTGAACAGTATGTAACGAAGTAAAGCAATGACTGGTGTGGACTTAGAGGTTAAACAGTTAAGTGCGAAAAGAACCCCTTTATTATCAGTTCTAATGATAATTCTTCTATCTTTAAAAACTGTACCCCATAGTTCCAAAGCTACCACTATGGGGAACAGTTCCAGCAAAACTATGTTTTTTAGGAAACCTTTTTTCTTCCAGCTGTGATGCCAGAGATCTGCACACCATCTTGATTGCCATATAGCACCAAAACCGCATGAGCCCGCCGCATCGGTATACAAACAGAGGTCCTTATCTAAAATAAAGTCCTTCTGCCACACCTTTCGACCATTAAAAACGCGGAGAAATTGTAGCCATACCAATATGTCTTCTTTTAATTCCGTCGTGACCCGTATGTGCGAAAAAGGGGACTTCAAACCCGAAATAGCAAGGTACATCCTTCTAGAGAATATTTTTCCCATTGGCATTATTCTGGTGGCAAAAGCCAAAGAACCTAGTAAAGACTGCAAATCTTTTAGGCAAACTTTTTTTCTTCTAAGAATAGTAATAAGTAAAACACTAAGCTTCTCTAATTTATCTTCTGGCAAACGAAATTCCATTAGCCCTGAATCTATGGTAATGCCAAGAAATTCCAAACACGTAGATGGCAGAGCTGTTTTTTCCAAAGCCAATGGAACTCCAAAAAGGTGACAAATCCTGAAGAATAAGTTTAGCAACTCCAGGCACTCAACCGTATCCGCTTTTCCTAAGAATAAAAAATCATCTAAGTAATGAATTACAAAGAGGGAACCTGACTCCTTACGGACTACCCATTCCAAAAAAGTTGAAAAAGATTCAAAATAAAAACACGATAACGAGCACCCCATGGGGAGGCATTTATCAAAGTAAAATTTGTTCCGAAAGAAAAAACCCAATGAGTTGAAGCTGACGGGATTGATTGGTAACAGGCGAAAGGCTGACTGAATATCCGCCTTAGCCAACAATGCTCTCTTACCTAAAACCCTCAACTGAACCAACGCATTTTCAAAAGAGGCGTACTGTACAGAGGAGAGACTGACATCAATTTGATCATTTAAAGAGTCATCCTTGGGATATGACAAATGGTGAATTAAGCGGAAATCGTTATTTTCTTTCTTTGGCACAATTTCTAACGGTGAAATCCTGAAATTTAAAAAGGGGGGGTAACTAAAAGGACCACCAACCCTACCTTCTTTGATTTCTTTTTCAATCTTTTCTGCGACAATAGAGGAATACCTATCAACCGATCGTAAGTTGTTAACAATTGTACAACCTGATCCAGAAAAAACCGGGAGCAAAAAACCATCCCGAAAACCTTCAGTTAGGAGTTGTGCTCTCCCCTTGTCTGGGTACATTTTGAGCCAAGGAAGCATTTCTTGCCATTTCACTGGTGTTACTGCCTTTTGAAACATTACCTGACAACTGATTTGTGGTAGCCATCTTTTTAAAGCATTTGGATATTGAATGCGGTCCTGCACAAAAGGCACATTCATGTCGATATCGACATGAATTGGGCCACTTGCATTGTCCATCGTTGAAATTAAAACAGATACCTTTTTTATATGTTGTTGATGTGGCGGATTGAGCGACTGGTGCGCCCTGTTTTGTATATGAGGGCCTTTGGGGGAGAAAAAGATTCAGCCAAAGGCCTACATCCTTAACCCCCCATTTCAATGACGGATGTACCGACAGCTTCTGACGAAAAGCCTCGTCATATGAAAACCAGGCAGTGCCACCAAAATTTTTATACGCTTCAAGGATTATGTCTAAATGTTGGAACAAGCCCTTACCTTTATCAGGAAAACGCTCACACAAAACACCAGAGAAAATGCAAAATGACTGTAGCCAATTATTAAAAGACTTAGTAACTGGCCTCCTTCTGTCTTCATCCTCTTTTTTATCTTTTGACATAAATTCTTTTGCAGAGGGAAGAAGAGATAGAATATCTAAATATTCCCCTTTCCATATTTTTTCTTTTACAGTTGCCGCCAAATGATAACCTAAAGGGGATATCTCACACTGAATTGGCTCTTTTAAACATGTTTCTGGCAAGTTTTGGGAACGAGCAGCATTAAAGGAGGATGAAATATTTGATTCTAAAATATGTACCGTGTCATTTGAAACTTGCCCACAAGATGGCGCCCACACTGTTTTTGCTGTCTCTTGCGCTGTAAATACCTGAGATCTTTCCTTCAAAGATTGAACATCCTTAACTAAATTAGCCAATAAGTCAGATATATTAGATAATGCAGGCACATTAAAAAACTCACCCGCACCTTGTGTAGCTGTCTGTGAAACGGCCTGTGCTGACACAGCCTCCGCAATCCCCCGAACATCTCGATTTAGGATCGCGCTGTCAATTCCGTCACCTAGGCTGATGACATCCTCGTCCCGCTCCGCCATCCGCTGCCATCCGACCGCCTCAGTGACCTGTGAAAAAACAGGACTCCGCTCCCTGGACCTCCTTTGGCTCTTACCAGCACCTCCAGCTGTGAAAACAGCTGAGGTGTTTCTTACCCTTACTCCAGGCGCCGCCACCGATTCTCCTGCAGACGCCGACCCGGAGCCTTTCCCACGACCTTTCCCTTTCTTCCCAGAGCTCTTTGCTGCTGTTGACCTCGGAGGGGACGGCGAAAGCCTGAGGACCGGAAGGCGCCGCCTCTTCGCCGAGGAGGACTGGACCTCGGATCTGACGCTGCCGCTCCTCCCACGATCAGCTGCTTCCTCCGGCGAGACAATTTCATCTTCTTCCGGGCACATCTCTGCCACACAGCTGCGCTCACCGAAACCAGCCGTCATGAAATCCGCTGCTGACACTGCCGACTCAGCTCCCGCCGATGCAGCTCCCACCGGAGCTTCTTGACTCGAGGTCCGCGGTAGGTTAAGACATTCCCTAATCCAGTCTTCCCCTCCTTCCTCTCCAGCTCTCTCAATCAAACGCCGAAGAAGGCTCATTTTCTGGCTACAGAAAAACGCTGGTTGCTAAGTTGGGGATCCCTTGGAACACCACAGCTTGATGCCTTCTGAGGCGAATTGATTAGCCTCACTCTAAGCCTGCCTTATATAAACTTTTTTCCCGCCTAATCTAATGAAAAAGACCGGGAAAAGCACGTGTACCTCTTCTGAGTACACGTGAGCCTCCAGGTGCAGACCTAAACTGCCTAGCTCCCCCAGAGATAGGGAAACTTGAAACTGTCCGTCCTGCTGCTATCCCATGGGAAAAGGGGAGAGGCTTGAAACCGTTTTTTCCCCCCTTTTCTTACATTAGAATGCACATGGAAGCTTCTTACACCCCCCCCCCCCCCCCCCTAGACAAATGAATTCCCCATTTGTCCTTTCATGAGGCTGTTGTAAGAAGCACTGGGCTTCAAAATCCACAATTGCAAAAGGGGAATTAGAAATTTGATTACCAAAGGTTATGTCATAAACCAAAAGCCATATCCTGCACTGCATGTTCACTCAACCAGATCTGTGGAAGTATCCTGGGCCTTTCTGTTTCCAGACTCTACTCAGCACTCAACTAGCAAAAAAACTGACATAAATTGTAATTCTCTTCTATTCCTATGAAACTAGGAAGTTATATCTGGTGTTTGGTTTTAATTTCACCTTGCTCCATAGCTCATTAGTTCATAGCTCATTAGTTGTGTGTATGTATATATATATATTTTTTTTTTTGCTCAATTGTCTTTTTTTATGTGTGTGTGTTTTTTTTTTATATTTAGGACGATATGTCGAAACGCTGGTCCTGCTTCAGTTTTGGAAAAAAGCATAGCTGATGTTGCATCTGTTTTCCAGCTAAAGGCTTTCTGCCTGACTTGCTATAAAAATGCCAATGGTCCCAAAAATGTGTCTGCCATAATGTCCCAGTACCGAAAAAAAAAAATTGCGGATCGCCGCCATTACTAGTAAAAAAAATTATATTAATAAAAATGCCATAAAACTACCCCCTGTTTTGTAAACGCTATAACTTTTGCGCAAAACAATCAATAAACGCTTATTGCGATTTTCATTAAAAATATGTAGAACAATACGTATCGGCCTAAATTGAGAAAAAAAATAATATTCATTTTTTTTTTTCAAAATTGAGGCTCTTTTTGTTTATAGCGCAAAAACTAAAAACCGCAGAGGTGATCACATAAAACTGCGAAATAAAGCTCTATTTGTGGGAAAAAAAGGACGCCAATTTTGTTTGGGAGCCACGTTGCACGACCGCGCAATTGTCAGTTAAAGCGATGCAGTGCCGAATCGCAAAAAGTGCTCTGGTTTTGACCAGCAATATGGTCCAGGGGATAAGTGGCTAAAGGTGTTGGTATAGAGCAGGGATATGCAATTAGCAGTCCCATGGTAGGTGTCATGCCTGTGGCTATCAGTCTTGCTATACCTCATGGGACTTGTAGTTTTGCAACAGCTGGAGACCCGCTAATTGCATATCCCTGGTATAGAGGCTAAATTTACCTATAGCTAGCTTCCATCACCATCAATAGAAAAATGCTATATCCAAAAGTCAGTTTTTGATAATACGGCATAATTGTGACTTTGAGGACTACGCAGGCTAACGTCTTGAATAATAGGTTTATAGAAAAGGGGTACCCAAAAAAGAGACTGCCAGGTGAGTTGGAGGGCGTAAGAACCGACCATCATTTGTTATAAACCAAAGAGAAGGCAAACCGTTTGGATATGGCATTCGTTACAGGATTCAATCTTCAGTATAAGCATCTAAAGAAAAGTGACATTGGCACATTTTATGTAGAAACCCCACTTTGGGCAAAATGTTGCCCAAGGCCCTGTACACACGATCAGTCCAAACTGATAAAAAAGGACTGAAGTTCATTTTCATCGGTTCACAGACTGATGGTATGATGTGTGTACACAACATCAGTTCAAAAACTGATTGTGTCAGAACGCGGTGACGTAAAACACGAGGTGCTGAAAAAACAAAGTTCAATGCTTCCAAGCATGCGTCGACTTGATTCTGAGCATGCACGGTTTTTGAACCGATGCTTTTGCATACTAACCATCGGTTTTGACCGATGGTCAGGCGTCCATCAGTCCGATTTTAAAGCAAGTTTTAAAACTTTGGACTGAAGGACAAAAGACTGATGGGTCATACACACTGTGGGTTTGGACCGATGAAACTGAACTTCAGTCCGTTTTTATCAGTTTGGACTGATCGTGTGTACAGGGCCTAGGAATCCTAATTTTATCTACAGGGGAGCCCGGGGGTTGAGAAGTAAAATTGGCCACAATATTCCTGATTCCACCAAGAAGAAAAGTCACTTTTTTTAAGCGTAATCGCTGCAAACCATGTAGAACCATACAAAAAAGATATGAAGGAGAGATAACGTTTTTCAATCTAATTCTCCTAAAAAGCAATACCCTATTAAGATGTTCATCACATGTAACAATACGCACATCACATACGTTTTGGGATTTCCTTGCTGCCTCAAATATGTTGGCCAAACTACATGCAAACTTACGGTCAAATTGGGGGAACATATTAACAATATCCATAAAGGATATAAAAAGCATAGCGTCATGGGAGCTGTGGTGGCTCAACGTGATTGGCACTGCGCTGACAAGCCATTCACCTCTGCAGCCAAGGGTTCGGATCCCGGTCTCGGCTACATGTGAATTGAGTTTGGTGGTCTCAGCCCGGCTCCCGGTGGGTGTGCTATGCAAGGTACGCCTGTGCTTAGTACGCCCCCCCCCCACAAAAACTACCACACTTGCACGCACACGAAATTGGTTTACCACGCACGCACATTGGCCATGCGGTCTCCTAAAATGAGAGGCAAAGGACCTACGGGGCTGGCTGGGTGGGCTAGACCCCCTCACTCCCTCATAGGGGGAGTCCCTCTGCCCCGTCATCTCCTCGGCGCATCCCCACTGTCCTCCAGTCCATGGAGTCCCGGCTTTGATAGGATAGATTGATGGCAGCGCAGCCATTGGCTCCCGCTGCTGTCAATCTAATCCAATGACGTGGGGAGCGGGGGTCAATCAAAAACTTGGCATCTATAGACGCCAAATGAATGACTTGGGAGGCATGCCCGCATGGTAACCCCCTCGGGAGAGTGCTTCTCCTAGGGGGGTTATATAATACTGGGAGGAGCCGCGAGAGCTGCCGAGGGACCCCAGAAGTGGATGTTCAGGGCCACTCTGCAAAACGAGCTGCACAGTGGAGATAAGCATGACACGTTTGTTATTTATTGTCACTTGTGATTGGAGCCATAAGATTTTTATTTTTTTTATCAATAATGTTCTGTTCTAATAATTTATGTTATAGAAGCTTTTCTAGTGAGCATTTTAATTATTTATGCCATTGCCAGGGGGCAGTAAAGAAATGTTCTATTCGTCAACAAAGGTTTTGTTATATGTTTTTTAATCTTTTTTTTATATAATTGGTAAGGACTGTAATATTATGCAATTTGTAATCGTATATACAGAAGTAGAATTATCCTGCTAGTTAAGTGCTATTAAGGTTTTAGTATATAAACTGGAGTTAAGATGCCATCCGTGAGCTTCCTCATCAGGATGTCCTGTATGGCTGAAATATGTAGAGGTGGAGTTAGACAGTTGTGTCACTTTTAGTTATGTCATTTCTTTCCCCTGCCGCACACTCTGGTTCTGATTATCGGGAACAGCCACCGTAGGGCATATAGTTGGATATAACTATAACGTATATATGCCTTTTGGGTACAACATTATGTGGGTGAAATTTGAGACTCTTTTTTTTATCTGCTAGTTTAGTCAGAATAAATGTGTTGTGCAGTGATTGTGTTTTTTTTCGGATTCTGGATTCCTTAGTCTGCGGTATATGGAATATATGGAATAACCCTGACCGTTCACTGTATCCTGAGTTGGTGGGGTGAAGAGGTTGTTTGCCACAAAACTTTACCTGACCCATTAAGCGGTAAATAGGATCAAGGCTCTCTGATGAGTTCCATTCAATGTGAAGCACTCTGGATCACAGCACTAAGAGTTTATCTTTTTCAAAGTGGCACATTTATTAAACATTTGTCGCCCCGCCACAGTACATTTACTTCTGCAGAGCAGCAGCTGCAGGCTTAGCAATGTACTGGTACATCACTGAGCACCTGGGGCAGGCGGTGGCACGATCCCGTGACCGAACACAGCATATCACGGTTCTTGGTGATTATAATGTAAATAAAATAGTCCTAAATGGCTTCCATTCATGATTGTTTTGCTTACTAAGGAAAAGGGAGGAATCAACTGCGCTAAGATACAAAATAATATAAAAACAACCCAGTGCTAAATGTATATATAAAATAAGGAGCTGCTAGGAGCTCAAAAGAAGCTGCACCTGACTGTACTAACAAACACAGTAAAAAACAATTGGTAAAAAAACAGAATGCGCTACTGACATAAATCGAAAGCAAAATAAGTGTCCACAGGTGATAATTCAAAACCAAATAAGTGTCCACAGGTGATAGTCATAAGACTAGTGTCCATTAATCCAATCAAAAGAAACAAATGGAACTCACGATTAAATATGAAAAAAGTCAACACCAGTGCAAAGAAATGTGAATAATGTTGATAAACACGGTGACACTCTAATTCAAAAAAGTGCTGATAGAAGATCCTCCACCTTGCAGAAAACAGATGGCCGCTTACCAGAACTCTGGTGGCCCCTTAATTAACCTCCCTGGCAGTCTTCCCGTGTGTGGCACGGGGTGAGATTTTAAAGCTACGATCGGTAACCCCGTGCCACACACGGGCTTGCCTCGCTGGATGCAGAAAAAAGTTTACTTACCTTTTCTCTGCGATCCAGCGATGAATCCCCGCAGTACACGGCGGGCGGATGTCCGCCTGATGCTGTGTGTTCCGCCGATTCCCTTCCCTGCGAGCGTCGCGACGTAGGGGGGGGGAACGGCGCCAAATTTAAAAAAGTAAACAAACACTATACATACAGTACACTGTAATCTTATAGATTACAGTACTGTATGTAAAAAATACACACCCCCCATGTCCCTAGTGGTCTGCCCTGTACACTACATGTCCTTTTATATAATAAAAACTGTTCTTTCTCCCTGCAAACTGTAGATTGCCCATAGCAACCAAAAGTGTCCCTTTATGGCAAAAATTGTTTTAGAGCAGCTAAAAAACCGCGATAATAAATCAGAATCACTTGCAGAATTTAGCGATAGCGATTTATGGGGAAATTCGTCATAAAAAAAAGGGTTGTGTCCCTTGTACATAGGGACACAATCGGTCACCTCCCCCAGTCACCCCCCCTCCCCCTACAGTTAGAACACTCATAGGACACACATTTAACCCCTTCCCCGCCCCCTAGTGGTTAACCCCTTCACTGCCAGTCACATTTATACAGTAATCAATGCATATTTATAGCATTTTTCACTGTATAAATGTAAATGGTCCCAAAAATGTCAGAAAAGTGTCCGAAATGTCCGCCATAACGTCGCAGTCCCAATAAAAAAATCGCAGATCGCCGCCATTAATAGTAAAAAAAAAAAAAAAAAAAAATTCCATAAACTATCCCCTATTTTGTAAACGCTATAAATTTTGCGCAAACCAATCGATAAACGCTTATTGCATTTTTTTTTTACCAAAAATATGTAGAAGAATACGTATCGGCCTAAACTGAGGGAAAAAAACATTTTTTTATATATTTTTTGGGGTTATTTATTATAGCAAAAAGGAAAAAATATTGCATTTTTTTAAAAATTGACGCTCTATTTTTGTTTATAGCGCAAAAAATAAAAACCGCAGAGGTGATCAAATACCACCAAAAGAAAGCTCTATTTGTGGGAAAAAAAGGACGCCAATTTTGTTTGGGAGCCACGTCGCACGACCGCGCAATTGTCAGTTAAAGCGACGCAGTGCGGGAAGCTTATATTTTGTCTGGGCAGGAAGGGGGTGTAGGTGCACAGTAGGTAAGTGGTTAAAAAGACAAAAACTCACATGAAACAAATTATAAACAGGCGTGTCAAGTTATGCTGGGATTCCGGCCGGAAATGGTCCAACAATACAGGTACCCGTCCAAGGAGGTGGGGAAAGAGGCATACAGCGGGGGATGATCCGGTGTAGTACAGTATCCCGCCCGACCGGTTTCGCGAAAGATCGCTTAGTCATGGGGCACGGTGCCCTCTCTTTTAATTAAGGGGCCACCAGAGTTCTGGTAAGCGGCCATCTGTTTTCTGCAAGGTGGAGGATCTTCTATCAGCACTTTTTTGAATTAGAGTGTCACCGTGTTTATCAACATTATTCACATTTCTTTGCACTGGTGTTGACTTTTTTCATATTTAATCGTGAGTTCCATTTGTTTCTTTTGATTGGATTAATGGACACTAGTCTTATGACTATCACCTGTGGACACTTATTTGGTTTTGAATTATCACCTGTGGACACTTATTTTGCTTTCGATTTATGTCAGTAGCGCATTCTGTTGTTTTGCTTACTGTTGTGACGCTGTGAAGGCACCCAGTACCATTTGATTAGCTGTAGCTAATCACAGAACACAAGTTGTCATGAATGAAAGCCAATTTTTGCTTTAGAACCATGATCATCACTGTTATAAGCAATAACAGTAAAACAAATAAAAATCCATGATCACCTCCCACTATGGTAACACAGAGCAACTCTGCCACGATGTCAAATGTTTAAAAAAAATAAAATCCCACAACAGGTTTAGAGAAGGTTGGTATTATCTGAAAATGGTAAAAAAAAAAAAAAAAAAAGTGTAGTGTGTGTGTGTGTTAGTTTAGAGTTGCACAATTAATCGTTAAATTGTGACCTCGATTCAACCCCCCTCATGATCTCCTATGCAGAATTTCCTAATTCATTCATGTAATAAGTGTAGAGAGTTGTCTGCTCACTCCGCTGTCAAAAGAAAAAAAAAAACTGGGCAGCCTGCCAAGTTTATCAACATTGTCTGTGCTGGGAGATCACCATAAACAATGTAACTTTTTTTTTTTTGTTCTTGCATCAAAAAAGGAATTTTTGTCTTTTAAATATAGGAAGTTTAACCACTTAGGGCCCTTTCAAACGGGGCAGATCAGTATTGATCCGCCTCATGTGTCGGTAAGCTCAGCGGGGATTGCTCCGTAAATCCCAGCTGAGCTGGTGGATGACAGGGAGGTCTCCGCACACTGTATAGGGACCGCCCTGTTTTTTCTCCACTCTCCCCTATGGGGGAGCGGATGAAGACGGACCGTGTGTCCGTGTTCATCCGATTCGATTTGCAGACGGAAGAAAAAATAGGGTTTTCTTCCGTCTGCAAAATCGGATGTTTGCGGAGGCGGGTGATTATGGGTGTCGGCAGATGTTTGTCCGCTGACACCCGCAATCACATAGGGACCAAGGTCTTTCAAGCGCAAGTTTTTGGGAACGGATACACTTCAATGAATAAGAAAACTAAACAGTAAAGTTAGACCTGTAGAGTTGTTATATATATATATATATATATATATATATATATATATGTGTGTGTAATGCGCAGAGTTGCACTAAACAGCCCCGAAAGTAGTGCATGCACGGGCACTAATTGTTCCACCTGCATGCCTGAACAATGCAGCAGGTCTATGTAAATCAGCTGTCTGGCTTGAAGAAATACAAATCCTTTAGTGCAGGGGTCCTTAAACTTTTTAAACAGAAGGCCAGTTCACGGTCCCTTAGACTGTTGGGGGCGGACTATAGTTTGAAAAAAATTCAAACAAATTCCTTTGCACAGTGCACAAACTTTTTTTTTTTTTGTAGTGCACACCTAACAGTTTTAATCAACATAAACTTGGTATTAGTATGTATTAGTATTTCACAGAATCCCTTCATCACAGACCCCCCCCCGGTCACAAAATCGGACTCCTCTCCATCACAGAGCCCCCCCCATCTTAGACTTCTTCCCATCACACAGATCTCCTCCCCATCACACAGATCCCCCCCTGCTATATTACACTGTCTCTTCCATAAGATCGCAGCATCCTCCCCCCCCCCCCACCCTTATTCACACAAGAAGCGAAGCATGACAGGTCCGGACAAAGCGTGGGACTTTTCAAGTGAAGGGCAAATTTTGATTGCTTGAACCGCCCTGCTGCCTAGTAACCAATTACCTTTTTCTAAACTCAAAGTCCCACCCTTTGTCTGGACCTGTCATGCTTAGCGTCTTGTGTAAATAATGTAGCAGAGGGGAGGGGGAAGTGCTACGATCTTATGAAAGGGGCAGGCCATGCCGTGAGCCGGGTAAATCACCTAGGCGGGCCGTAGTTTGAGGACCGCTGCATTAGTAGGTAAAACAATATTGATATATGTACATTAACTGTGTCACAGCTCCCGTTCACATTGGTGCAATTTGACAGGTCAAATCGGAGCCTATTGCCAGCAATAGGAGTTTTCCAAAAGTAGTTCCTGCGTTACTTTTTGACTTTGGGGGCAATTTCAATCGGGGGAAGGCACAGTTGACCTATTTTTTCTGTTTTTCAATTAAGTTACACAAGCTCATCACAATGCATAATACATATAAATCTTCCAAAAACAAGGCCTGCAAATACTTTTTTTTATGTTTTTCTAGTCTGTATTTCCGGGTATTGACAGTGCCATGCTTACTGCTGTTTTTTGATTCAGTTTCTGACGTCACTTCCGCCCTTACTGTTTACCTGTAGGAAATCTTGCGCATGCGGCCTAACCAAGCTCCCCTGTGTGATGTCTTTATTCAGGCATGGGGGGGGGGGGGGAATATAGGTGATTGTGATATTATGTCAATCTCACTGCTGTTACCGGCGAGATTGACACCTGCAAGCCCCGTTGCGGGAGCCAGCGCTGAGCCAGTCAGGGAAGGGGGTGGGGACAAACCAGGCCGAATGCCTTCAACATGGGGGGGGGGGAAATGGGTGCTTTGGGGCAGGGGGATGCCCTGCAACCCCACCCCCACCCCAAAGCACCTTGTCCCCATGTAAAGGCCAGGGCCTCTTCCCGACAACCCTGGCCGTTGGTTGTCGGGGTCTGCAGGCGGGGGGGTTAATGGAACTTGGGAGCCCCTTTTAATAAGGAGGCCCCCAGATCCCGGCCCCCCACCCAATGTGAATGAGTATGGGGTACATCATACCCCTACCCATTCACCTGGTGGGGAAAAGTGCCAATAAAAAACAATACACTACACAGGTTTTTTCGGCGTAGGGGGTTCCCCTTGAAATCCATACCAGACCTAAGGGCCTGGTATGCTCTTGGAGGGGGAACCCATGCCCCTTTTTTTTTTAATAGAAAATTTGGCGTGGAGTACCCCCTCAAGATTTATACCAAACACAGTGTTTGGTATTGGTGGGGATCCAAGTCGGATCCCCGACAGAGAGGACATTGTTGCTTATTTCTCGCGCTCGGTGCGATAGGAAAATGTGTGTTTTCTATTGCAGCGAGCGCGAGATGTACAGTACCTTGTTGCCGAGAACCAGCACGATGGGATCGCGCTGGAAACGCATTCTCGCGGGTGGGTACTCTATTGGGAACACTTAAGGTGCCGTTGGGCAATACTGCGCAATCGCGGGTGACGTCATTAACACAAAAAAGACAATACAGCTGTGATTACACTTTCCCAGGCACCGATTGGCTGTCTGTGTTATCTGCTATATGATAAGATTAAGTTGTCTCGTAGGGTTTACAACCACTTTAAGGTGTCGGGGACCTTAGAGAGGCAATGGTGTTGGGACTCACCTGTGTTATGTATTCATGCTGGTGAAGACGTATGGAACATACACTGATTGCACAGGGTTTTTGGAGAAAAATGCATGTGAAGAGATACATTTTTCGGGACATTTGTCTGTCTGTTCATATGTTTACCCAATTTTAAAGATTTGGACTATGGTTCACATTGGTTCACATTTTTACAATGTATGCACCATAACACACAATTTTTATCTTATTTAATACATATTTTTTCTTTTCGTCGCCTAATTTTGGCTATAGCCTCTGCAACAAAGATTCAGGGGTAATGTTGCTGTACACACAGGATAGAGGCAATCTAACATGGTAAAAATACAGACACAGTGGTGTTGCATGGCACTTTTTTATTTGTATTCCAGTTGTTCACATGTGAAGCTACAACTGAACATAGGTCATTGCTTCCTTATTGTTTTATTATTGGGTTTCTGCAGAGAATCATTTTGATTATTTTTGTCACATACTTTACTTTTTTTTTTTTTCAGTGGGCAATCAAAGTAATGACAAATATACAAGTCTTTACCTCTAGAACTGCAGGATTGTGAATTACCAGATTTAGATTTCCTCGCAACAATGACCCACATTGTTTTTATTGACTTGGATGACTGGGCCCAGTTTTTTACTCTGCCAGGATACCTAAACCAGGGATCATTTGTGTGGGGATTTCAAGGTGAGCTTTACTTTCATTTTGCTTTTGTTTTTTAGTTTAAGAATAAAGACACATATCACACATCCTCATAATCTCTTGTATTTGGAACAGATGGAGTACACTTGTGGCTTAATGCGGAGCTCCACCCTCAAATATAACTGTACCTCAGTAGTTTAAAAAAAAATGTCATTAGTACATAATTTTTTTGACATGCCTTTAAACTGTTGTTGCTAGGCAGATTAGTTAATCTTCCCTCTTCCCACACTGCGGTGCTTGTGCTTTCTAACCTACACCGCACAGACTCCTGGGAATGTAGTGTCATAATTTCCCAAGAGTCTGTGCGCTCCCAAGTCCTGAAAGATCGTGTGACTTGGACAGTACAGGTGCTGTTTACAGCGCCATGTTCAATAAGGGCACAAAGCCCTTAGTTTTCATTTCATCTGCAGGACGAGAGAGAGCAGCTGAGAAGCAAGGACCTGTCGTTTATTTTACTCGAGCAGCTGATTCATCTACTTGTTTGTCCCAGAGAAGGTAAGTGCTTATATTGTCTAACATCTGCTATACTTGTGCTCACATTCTTTAGCTTTGTCTCAAACCTGTTTACTGTACTTGCTCCCTCGTTTTTCTGTATGTTTGATCACCTACTTTTTTTTTTTCTTTTCTAACTATTCTTCTCTTTTTGTCAAAATTTTCCTTTTCATGTATTCCTTTCCCTTTCTGTGCCTGTATAAGAGTGCAATTTAATGTAACCCCCCCCCTTTTTTTTAAGACATTGAATAATTACTATGGCCCGGATTCACAAAGCAAGTGCAAATGTGCGATGGCGTATGTGTGCGCCAGAGTCACAAACCAATATACGCCCAAAAACTGGCCACCCTACGCCGACTTCTCTTACTTACCCCGGCGTAACGTGGGCGCATTTTCGTCTGGACTCATGTTGCTGCTCCCATTGATTAGGCATTCAAATATTCAAATTAGGGAAATACGGCGATTCACGAACGTACGTGCGCCCGACGCAGGCTACGCGTCGTGCATGTAAGTTGTACGTCCGGCGTAAAGTTATTCCCCATAAAGGAGGCGCAACCCAGCAATAGACATGCAAAGGTCTGCACCAGAGAACACAGGCCGGCGTATGTTACGTCAACGGCGTACGAGGTGATCCGGCGTAGCTTAGGCAGTTGTGCCGGCGTAGTTGTGAGCATGCGCATAAGTGTGCTGTTTCATGCGTCCACATCACGGCAACGTCATGGCGCATGCTCGGACCATCATTTGCATGGGGACACTCCCACTTCCACCTACTTTAACTTACGCCGACCTGCGCCTTTGAAATTACGCTACGCCGGCGCAGAGTTGGGAGCAATAGCTTGGTGAATTCAGTGCTTGCCTCACAGCGCTGCGTCGGCGTGGCGTATGTCGGTTTCGTTACGGCAGAGTAATGTGCGCCCACTCTCTGTGAATCCGGGTGTGTATATATATATATATCATTATTTTACTAATTATAAATAAACTTTAGGTGGCTGTATTGAAATAATGACCCACCTTATCCAAGCACTGCAAACAGAGTGCTTGGACGGTGAGTCATTAGTGGTTTTCACTGTGTGGGGATTCCGTTATCTTCGTTGTCATAACAACGGGGCAGGACGTTCCGCCGCCGCCCGTTGTTATCACAACAGCACAAACAATCGCCACTACGAGCAGCACTCTAATGTGCACGTGCAAGATTTACAGCTTACCCAGCATGCACATCTCGCCGGGAACAGTAAAAGAAAAATGCACTGGGCTTCAATTGCCAACACAGAGAATGGAAACGACCACAGCGTACAGCACAGTAAAGGAGGCAAGTTTTTTATTAACTTATAAATCAAAGTTATATGCATTATAATGTGATCTTTCACCAAATGTAAATAATACCTGACAGCTGGGACACACTCACTCAGGAGGATCCCAATAGACAGGATATTAATAATTAAACACTCAATAGATGAGAAATGACCATAACCATCTCATGCAAAAATTAAAAAATCCAAAGTGTAAAGTCCATGCATATCAATCATATTATAGAAAATTGCAGCCAATGCTGATTGAATGTGTGTTTCTTAAAAAGCACAGTTCAGAGAAATCCCTTGATAGGATGCTTCAGTTGGTGTTCATACAGATGATCCAAGTGCTAATACAGCCTCCACCATCTAGTAACCTTCACCCGAAGTGCTCTTAATAGGGAAAGCGCTTACCAGATTGTGTGGACCACTTTAATTAAAAAGTAGGTCTGCTGCGCTGGACAGGTTACAGTGCCTGTACACTACCATCAGACGCTGGAACTGGCACGATGCTTGCAGCAGTGATTTCCCAGAAGTCAAACCACAAAAAGAAAGGGGGCTAATAGTGTAAAACCATTTATTTAAAAACATACATAAAAAAACAAGCTGAGTGGCCCCTTACTTGTGTGGGTGCCTGCCCGGCACTAGGACTGCATGCGTGTCACCTGGGACCTTCTCTCGGCGAGGCTGTGTGCCGTGGATTAGGTGTCCTGGATGAGGCTGCGGAGACCAGTATCGGGGTCAGCTGGGGACAGGATGTCAGACTTGTGCCGCCGACATATGTTTTGTGGAATCCACGTCATCAGGGGGGCGTGTCTGACTGCGGAGGCTGCTGGTATTTGTAGGCAAAACCAGTGCCAATGGGATGTGTTTGTGGGCGCGAGTTAGTGACGCCTGCAGTCCTAGCGGCGTTACAGCTTCCAGAGGCTCTGTTGGAAAGTACGTCACCATAGCACTCTGGTGCCCAAAATATCATATTCATGTACAATGCCTGTGCACATATACTAACTATATACAAAAGCTGGACAAACATTTTCTTGCTGCGATAATGCAAACATTTACATTTGACCCATGGCACTAACATGATTATGCAACATAGTATATGGAATATTGTTGTCCTCAATCTATATTCCATGGCTAAACAATCTTAAAGAACCTGATTGAAAAGTATAAAAAATTAGTTTAAAAGTTAATAATTATACATGAAGGGGAAGCTCTATATTAGATGTAAATCAGTATAAAGGATGTGGTAGATGCTGCCATCTACTGGATATAGAAGTGCATTGCTTGTGTCTAGATTAAGACATGGACAGAGAGACCTTGACAGAAATATATTTTCTCGTTCCTATCACCTACATAAACAACATTCTCAAGATATTGTCTCTGGGATCTTAATGATAGAATCGGTGATGGGAATATTGGTGTCTTAAATATCCATGATCATTGGCTACATCAACTAGTCGTTGGCTAAAAAACAATTTAGATCCAGTTCTATGTTTAACCCTGTGGGGTGCATAGTTTGCATTTTGTGTATCCACATGGTCTCATTTTGTGATACACTCCGTTTCATATGTGTTCCTCTCCAGTGTTTGGATATTTGTAGCCGAAATTAGCAACTCATCAATCAATTACTTAGATCTAACCATCAATAAATTTGGAGCAAGGTTTGAAACTGTTACATATTTTAAACCGACAGAGCGGAACGGGTTTGTACCAACCTCGCGTTGTCACCACCCACGATGGTTAGGAGCAATACCCAAGGGTCAGTACATGAGACTCAAAAGAAATTGTACTACTGATCAAGACTATCATGCACAAGCTGAACAGCTAACTACCAAGTTTATGGAAAAAGGGTATACTGAGAAAACACTAAAGAAATTCAAAAAACAAGTTTTTAAAATCAAAAGGCAATCTCTCCTTCAAAACAATCCAAAAAAAGGAACAACAAAGAGAGCTAGCGCTCATCTCAGGGTACAATAGACAGTACAGACAAATTGAAAATATTTACAAAAAGTACTGGTTTATCCTGTTAAAAGACAAGGATCTCCAAGGTTGCATCTTAGACATTCCAAAATTCATCTATCGGCGAGCACCAGGGTTGAGGAATCAAGTGGCACGCAACGTGCCTGATCCACCAAAAAGACCAATAACATTCCTCGATATACTTGGGTTTCCATCATTGCACCAGATTCAAAGCTTACAAAACTACACGACAAGCGAGCTCTCCCAGAAAACGCACACAATTCAAATCGCAAAGTGATCCAAAAAACAACTCAGGCATCAAGTACCCCTAAAAAAGAACCGGTGAAGAAAAACGTAAACAAACAGGGACCTAAGTGGGGTCACCCAAGGCCTCAGGATATCCTACGCCAGGACAACATCCCTACCACTATCCAGTGGATACCTACAACCATTATGCTCCGCTAGACTATAGGGGACCAGACCCCTATTACTATGAACCCTATAGATACCAGTATCCACCCAGACCTCCTCGAGGAGGACCCAGGGGTTACTTTAGAGGAAGATCAGGACCTAATCATACTCCCTACCAGGGGGGTAGAGGGGGGAAAGATACGTATCGGATTCCACAGAAGTCATCCCAATATTCCAAAGAAGGATCAGAAAAAAAGGCCGACGTGGAAGAGGGAGAAAGAAAAAGGAGAAGGAAAAATTAAGTGAAGGAATCTATAACTTGGCAGGTGTGGACCTCACAGACCAAAAATTAGAAGTGCTACAGAAAGGTCTCAAGTTTGCCCCCAACAAAGAATTGGACAAATTTGAACTATTCATTGACGTTGAAAAACATATTCGTAAACTCAACATCAAGAAACATTTTGCTAACCAAATTGCACCTATAGTAGTACCTCAATCCTGTGTCCAAATGTATTTTTAGGGGTCCGAAGGTCCCCAGGGGCCCGGAGGCCACCAAGGGCCCCAGATGGCAAGCCCTTTTTTATAAAAAGATATATATATATATTCTTTTTTTTTTTTTATAAAAATATATATTTTTTTATAAAAAAATATATTTTTTTATAAAAAAAATATATTTTTTTAATATATTTTTCTTTTATTTTTTATTAAAGGGCCAATTTTTTTTCTTTTATTTTTTTTAGAGGTCCGGAGGTCCACAGGGGCCCGGAGGCCCCCAGGGCACCGGATGGCAACCCCCTTTTTTTTTATTATTTTCTATAAAAAAATATATATATTTTTATTTTTTATTTTTTATTAAAGGGACATTTTTTTTAGGGGTCTAGGGGCCCTTAGGCCACCAGGGCCCCAGATGGCAACCCCCTCTTTTTTATTTATTTTTTCATAAAAAAATATATTTTTTTAATATATTTTTCTTTTATTTTTTATTAAAGGGCCAATTTTTTTTTCTTTTATTTTTTTAGAGGTCCGGAGGTCCACAGGGACCTGGAGATCCCCAGGGCCCCAGATGACAACCCCCCCTTTTTTTTATAAAAAAAAATATATTTTATATATATATATATATATATATATATATATATATATATATATATATATATATAATATTATTATTAAAGGGCCCAGAGGTCCCCAGGGCCCCCGGATGACAATCCTCCTGTTTTATAATTTTTTTTACTTTTTTGTATTATTTTATTTCTTTTTTTTAATATATGGATGTATTTTTATTAAAGGGCTCAGAGGTCCCCAGGGCCCCATGTGTCAAACCCCCTTTTTTTATAATTGTATTTTTTATTTTTGTTTATATATTTTTTTATATTTTTATTTTTTATTAAAGGGCCCAGAGGTCCCCAGGGCCCTGGAAGGCAACCCCTTTTTTTTTTTTTTTTATATAAATGTTTATTTCTTTTTATATATATATATATTTTTATTTCTTTTTTTTTTTTTTTTAAGGGCCCAGAGGTTTCTTTTTATTAAAGGGCCCAGAGGTCCCGAATGGAAAGCCCCCTTTTTTTGTAATTTCCTTTTATAAAAAAAAAATAAGGCCCCCGGGGCCCCAGTTGGCAATCACCCTTTTTAAAAAAAAAAAAAAATATATATATATATATATATATATATATATATATATATATATATACATACATACATATATATATACATATATATATGTATATATACACATATATATATATATATATATATATATATATATATATATATATTTTCTCTCTTTTTTTCTTTTTATTAAAGGGCACAGAGGTCCCCAGGGCCCCGGATGGCTACCCCCCTTTTTTTTATATATATTTTTCTTTACTTCTTCTTTCTGTAAAGGGCCCCCCCTGCTTCTCAATTCGCGGCAGCAGCCCCCCCCCCGCTTCTCAATTTCATGATGCGGCAGCACCCCCCCCCGCTTCTCTGAAACTGTGTAAGGGGCCCCAAAATTCCTGATGGCGGCCCTGCATATGTCCATAGTGGACTCAAAAATCAATCAGTGTTCAACCCCCAAAAAGGGAGCAACCACCATATTGAAGTCTTGAAGTCCTGACGTTTTTCAGGATAACGAACTGGCACGCGCCCATCGGGTGTGTGGTATTTCAGTCTGGCACACCGCACCACCGATCTCGGGAAAGAGCCTCTGACAGTTGTCTGCAGGACGAGAGGTTTGGGGTTTTCTATGGGCCTCAGGCCCTAAATGCCTTTTGTGAACGGTGGGTAGTTCCGCATGGTTTACATTCGTTCAGTGGTAGCGGCGCTCCATCCGGGGGACGTCCTGGCATCCTCATGCATGTCCCGTTTTGCGCATGTCAGTGTTTTTTTCTGTGCTTAGTGATGAGGGAGGGTCTCTGTCAGCCTGTGGCCCTCCCTTTTGATCTGGCGTCAGCACCATGGGTTTTCAGCTGGGAGCTTACACCTATCCTAACTTTGTTGGGACAGCGAGGCTTTGCCTCATTGGCTACTTTGATGACTTTCTTCTGAGAGCAGCTTCTGTCTCAAACCTAGTGGATGTGTTATTCCCATTCAGACCCTCCGAAGATTTGGATGGGTGTTAAACGTTTAGGCCAGAATTTGTAGCTCAGTGCCAGCAAGCCTGCCCTCCATGTGTTAAAATTCTGGGCATGCTAGGTTCCGACTCGGTGTTGGAGTATCTAGGGTTGATCTGGACTCCTCAGTGGCGAAGGTCCTTCTTCCCCTGGAGAAATTGCAGACTCTTTAGTCTGCTGTGAAGGTATTGGCATCACGCAATCGGTCTTCTCTCCGGGCGTCTGCTGGTCTGGGGCCTGTGGGTAGCCTCCTTCGAGGCGGTACTGTATGCCCAGTTCCACACTCGGGTTTTCCAGGGGAAATACTGTGCAGGTGGTAAAAATCTCTGGTCTCTGAAACCATCAGATTCTGGTGCGCCACCTAGTCAAAATCTCTGAGTTGGTGACTGAGATCCCCCGACACTTCGGTCCGGGAAGATGTTTCTTCCTTCCAGTGGTCGGTGTTTCCGATGGAAGCCAGCCTCGCAGGTTCTCGGCCCCGAGTCGCTGGACTTGCGTGCACACCTCTCTGAATGTGCCCGCTCTTGTTTGGTCTCGGTAGCTACCCAGGGTTGAGTGGGAGACCGCCTGGGAATACCAGGTGCTGTCTACCGTTCATTGTCCTACTATTTTAGGCGATCGGGCAATGCTTCTCCTCATGGTCGAGGAGGTTGCAAGGTCATCCGATGGCCGGACAATGCCGCGACTGTGGCTTCGGTCTACCATCAGGTATACCAGCAGGCGTACTACTGGAGTCGCCAGATGCTGGACCAGGGCGACTGGTCTTTGTGCTTTGGGTGTTTTGGCTCCCTTGCAGGAGGTGAGCCTCACAGGGCATGGATCTCCTGGCCACTCGTCTCCACCGCAAGGGTGTCAAAGCTAGTGGCCAGGTCTAGTGATCTGGTACAGACGCGTAAGTTTTGCTGGTGGCCCTGTGGGGTCTGTATCGGTAACTTTTTGCCGTTCCTCCATTGTAGTTGCTTCCTCCGCTGCTCCACAGAGTGGAGGCTGAGGAGATCCCAATGATTCTAATCACTCCAGATTGACCTCGGCGTCCTTGGTACGCCAATATCAGGCGCCTGGTAGCGGAGGTACCCTGTGAGGGCTTACCTAGAGTGGAGTCCATTTGCAGACTTGTGAGCTACCTTTGCGACCTGATGCGATCCGCCCCCTGAGATTGGGACAGAGGGACGGACGCACCGGGAGGCACCGGTACCAGCGGGAAGACGATGGTCAGGTGCGTGGAGCAGGTACAGGCGGATCACCGACTGGAAGGCTGCAGCAGATGAACAGAAGATCGTCCAGGCACAAAAGTACTTCACTGGTCAGGGCAGGGCTGAAAACAGGTCCAAGAGACAAGCCGTGGTCCGGGGCTGGAGAAGACAGGGAAAGTCCAAAAATACAAGCCGGGGTCAAAGGGCAGGTGAAGATCGGGTATCCAAAGTCCAAGCCGGGGTCAGGGGTTCAGGAAAGCAGAAGTCCAAAAACAAGCCAAGGGTCAAAAGCCGGGGGTCAGTCTTGCAGCAGAAGATCAACATACAGGAGCTGTTGACACAGACAGAATGATCTGATCAGAATGAACTGACAAGGCTGTCAGAGTGAGGCAGGGCTTTATACCCTGGTTAATTGGATAACCTGCCTCAGCTGAAACAGGAGTCTGGTGCAGATTGCAATGAGAAGGCAATCAGCACATATTTCAGGACCAGGCTTTGATGGACAGCAGACAGAAATAGCAACTGAGAAAGTGGCTCAGAGGTAGGGTGTTGGAATAGGAACAGAGTGGTCCTGGGTTCAATTCCCCGGTACTGACCCTGACAGTTCCCCCCCCTTAAAAACGCCCTCCGGGCGTTTAAAGGAGTGTCATCATAGGGACAGTCTTTAGGGTCCAAACCATGGGGAAATAAAGCAGATTTTTACTTTTTCTTTTTGGACTTAGTTGATCTTGAAGTTCTTGCAGGGGGTGCACTCCTCGCTTGTAAAGCTTGTTCAAATATTACTAGATCTTGTTTATGGACCATGGTACCATTTGAGGCATAGACACAGTCAGGTGGAAGAACTTCACTTGGGGACACCGGAGCTGGAACTTCAACTGAGGACACCGGAACAGGAACTGGGGACACGGGAGACACCGGAACAGGAACTGTAGACACCGGAACAGGAACTGTAGACACCGGAACAGGAACTGTAGACACCGGAACTGTAGACACAGGAACTGTAGACACAGGAACTGTAGACACCGGAACAGGAACTGTAGACACCGGAACTGTAGACACCGGAACTGTAGACACCGGAACTGTAGACACAGGAACAGGAACTGGGGACACAGGAACAGGAACTGGAGACACAGGAACTGAAGATACCGGATTCGGGGACACTGGAGCCGGAATCTGGGACACTGGAGCCGGAACGACAGACTGGGGCATAGAGACTTCAACTGGGAAGGTAGGTACAGCAAGCTGATGAACAGGTACATTGGACTGGACAGTAGTCACCGGAATGTCAGACTGGGGCAAAGGAACTTCAAACTGCATAACAGGCAAAGATTCCGGGGTAGCAAAAAAAGTACCAATAGTACCCACTTGAAGAGCCTTTGGCCGAGGTGGGCGGGTTGGGCAAAGAGAAATAAAGTGCCCACTTACACCACAATAAAAACAAAGTCCATAGTCTCTCCTTCGCTCTTTTTCTACCCAAGATAGCCCGGACTGGATGGCCCCGATCTGCATGGGTTCCTCCTCCTCCAAGGTAGTCGTGGGTGCATCCACAGGAGCGTCAAGGCTTTGTGGTGTTGGGACTTCATGGTTGGGCACATACTGAGGTTCATAGCTTGGTACATACTGGGCTGGCTTGATGTTGTGTCTGTACGGAATATTTCTGTCCCTGGATACCCGTAGGCCACGTGAATTGAGAGCAGACCTGGGAGCGTTGATCCTCTTGGAGACAGGAATGTGTGAGTCCAAAGCAAACATAAAGGTTTCCCAGGTGTCCAAGACTGCACTCTTTTCCTGCAGCAACTGATAAGCCCATGATTTGATTTGTCCTATAAGCAGGTTGATGGTAGCACGAACCTTAATATAGTCCGTGGCATAGGTCCTAGGTTTAAGAGTAAATAATAGTTGACAATCCATTTTAAAACATGAGAAGGATGCACGGCTACCATCAAATTTCTCTGGCATAACAACAAATGGCTCTGGACATGCTGGTTCCGGGGCTGGGCGTGCTGTCCCTTTAAGTAACTGAATTTCTTGCTGTAGTTCCAGAATGGTATGGCCCAGGCTGGAGACTTGCAGGGTCAGGGAGGTGAGCATTTTATACAAGTCTGCGGACTCCATGTTATTGGTCAGTTCATTATGTGAGGGCTTACCTAGAGTGGAGTCCATTTGCAGACTTGTGAGCTACCTTTGCGACCTGATGCGATCCGCCCCCTGAGATTGGGACAGAGGGACGGACGCACCGGGAGGCACCGGTACCAGCGGGAAGACGATGGTCAGGTGCGTGGAGCAGGTACAGGCGGATCACCGACTGGAAGGCTGCAGCAGATGAACAGAAGATCGTCCAGGCACAAAAGTACTTCACTGGTCAGGGCAGGGCTGAAAACAGGTCCAAGAGACAAGCCGTGGTCCGGGGCTGGAGAAGACAGGGAAAGTCCAAAAATACAAGCCGGGGTCAAAGGGCAGGTGAAGATCGGGTATCCAAAGTCCAAGCCGGGGTCAGGGGTTCAGGAAAGCAGAAGTCCAAAAACAAGCCAAGGGTCAAAAGCCGGGGGTCAGTCTTGCAGCAGAAGATCAACATACAGGAGCTGTTGACACAGACAGAATGATCTGATCAGAATGAACTGACAAGGCTGTCAGAGTGAGGCAGGGCTTTATACCCTGGTTAATTGGATAACCTGCCTCAGCTGAAACAGGAGTCTGGTGCAGATTGCAATGAGAAGGCAATCAGCACATATTTCAGGACCAGGCTTTGATGGACAGCAGACAGAAATAGCAACTGAGAAAGTGGCTCAGAGGTAGGGTGTTGGAATAGGAACAGAGTGGTCCTGGGTTCAATTCCCCGGTACTGACCCTGACATACCCTGGCGGTTGCCAGGGCGGGAGATCCCTCTGTCTCGAGGTCCCATACTTCCTCTTGTTGTACAGTCACTGACTGGCTCAACATGGCTATTGTAAGCCAGATTTTAAGTGACCGGGGTCTGTCTGACTCTGTCATCTCAACAATGCTGAGGGCACGGTAGTCTTCTTCCGGAGGATATACCATCGCACCTGGCAGGCCTACATCTCTTGGTGCGAAGGAATGGAGTGACGTCCACGGACGTACTCGGTGTCCAGGGTCCTGCTGTTTTTACAGCTTGGAGTGGAATTGCTTTAAAAAACACTGTTTTTGGGGCAGATTTCAGCCTTGGCTGTGTTCTTTCAGTGGCCTTTTTGCGGCCCGTTCCCTGGTGGGTCCCTTTTTGTGTGCAGGGGGTTTGTCATATACTTTCCCCTCTTGGCCCACCTCTTCCCCCCATGAGTTTTGACTCTGGTGCTCTTGGTTCTTCAGGAACCTTCCTTTTGGAAACATCAGAGAGATTTTCTCTTGACACTATCTCAAAAGGTGGCCCCTTTAGAGGCCTTTACCTCTGTTGGAGGGGTTTCTGAGTTGGTGGTCTTGTCTTGCAAGCCGCCATGCTTGACCCTCATAAGGATTAGGTGGTGGTGCGCCCACGACCTTTCCTTCCGAAGGTGGTTTCGGCCTTTCGCTGGAATAAGGACATTGTCCTTCTGTCCTTGGCTGGCGCATCCTACGGTGGTTGTCTTTCATACTTTAGGCGTGGTATGCGCTTTGCGGGTGTACCAGCTTGCTACGGCTCAGTTTCGGGAGTTCTGACTGTCTTTTGTGTTGGTGTCTGGTCCACAAAAGGGCCTGGCGGTCTCGTCGACCACCATTTCTCGGTGGATCAGGCAGGCTGTCATACAGGCCTATGCTCTTAAGGGGAGGGCCCCCCTTTCCGGTCACGGCACTTTTGACCAGGGCAATTGGTGCTTTTTGTTTTGTTTTTTTCTGACATCATACTTCGGTTTTGCAGGTATGCGAGGCGACAACTTCACGCTTTTTCCAGAATTTACATTGTTGCTGTGAGTGCATCTTCTGATTCCTTTTTTCGGCCGCTAGTTTTTGCCGATGGCTGTTTAAAGTTGCACCTCCTCCGTTGAGGAGCTCTGCTTGTTTTGTGGTAAAGTTAAAATTGGTTTAACCGATATATTTGTGTCCGTGTCCGTTCATGGACGATAAGAGAAAATAGGAATATTTTTTTGTACTCACCGTAAAATCCTTTTCTCTGAGTCCATAAACAGACAGCACCCACCCCTCATTTTTAGGTTTGTACTGCATGTTACGAACTGAGGCTGCATGCTGCAGTGAGGAGGGTTATGTCTGGAGGGACCGCCCCCTTGGCGGGGCTGTTCAACTCTTGTTACTGTACAATGTATTTATCTAGCATGTTTCAGCCTAGTCCTCTCCTGGAGCTGTGTCCGTCCATGGACTCGGAGAAAAGGATTTTACGGTGAGTACAAAAATCCTATTTAATTTTTTTCCCAACATTTTTTTTTTTTAGTTGTTTAGCAGGAAAAAAAAAAACCAGAGGTGATCAAATACTATCAAAGGAAAGATCTATTTGTGGGAGCAACATGATAAAAATGTTGTTTGCATACAGTGTAGCATGACCGTGCAGTTGTCATTTAAAAAGCGACAGCTCTGAAAGTTGAAAATTGGCTTGTGCAGGAAGGGGGTAAAGTGTCTGGTATTGAAGTGGGCAACAGACTTGCTGGGATAGCTAAGTAATATGTACAGTAAATGTTGCTCCAGGCTGCCTCCTTGCTGACCAAAAGCTCAAACCTATGGTTACAGAATCTTAACACTGATCCTCCTTGCATCAGATTATGTGACTAGCTTTAAGACAATGTTACAGCTCTTCTTTTACTAAAATAGCTTTATGATGACATTTGCAATTTAGTCCACTTAAACAGTTACTCCACTTTTGTGGGACAAATTATAGCCGATATAATAAAAAAATATAGTATACAATTGCGACACAAGCCATGTAATTTTATTCTTAAACATTACCTTTCCTTTTCATTCTGCAGCGCTGTAATTTCCTGTGAATTTCAACACAATAGAATATGTTAAACTAGAAGTGTTTTGTACATAGTTGCTGTATGGATTACCCCCAGAAATATAATTTCCTGCTTGTCTGATTGGCTCACTGATTTTCCCTGAAGTCTGCACTGAGATGCAATTCAGATTTTGGGCATCCTCTGCAACAAAAGTTTTTTTTTTTTTTTTTTGGGGGGGGGGGGGGGGGGGGGAGGCTTCTACAGTAGGGATCAAAGTTTGGGCACCCCAGGTAAAAATTTGTATTAATGTGCATAACGAAGCCAAGGAAAGATGGAAAAATCTCCAAAAGGCATCAGATTAGACATTCTTATAATATGTCAAAAATAGTTAGATTTTATTTCCATCATTTACACTTTCAGAATTACAGAAAACAAAAAAATGGCGTCCTGCAGAATTTATAGCATGCACTGCCCCTTTGCATAGCTGAGACCTGCCAGTGTCATGGATTGTTCTCAATCATCGTCTGGGAAGACCAGGTGATGTCAATCTCAAAGGTTTTAAATGCCCAGACTCATCTGACCTTGCCCCAACCATCAGCACCATGGGTTCTTCTAAGCAGTTGTCTAGAAAACTGAAACTGAAAATAGTTGACGCTCACAAAGCTGGAGAAGGCTATAAGAAGATAGCAAAGCGTTTTCAGATGTCAATATCCTCTGTTCGGAATAGAATTAGGAAATGGCAGTCATCAGGAACAGTGGAAGTTAAAGCAAGATCTGGAAGACCAAGACAAATATCAGACAGAACAGCTCGCAGGATTGTGAGAAAAGCAATTCAAAACCCACGTTTGACTGCGCGATCCCTCCAGAAAGATCTGGCAGACACTGGAGTTGTGGTACACTATTCCACTATAAAGAGATACTTGTACAAATATGATCTTCATGGAAGAGTCATCAGAAGAAAACCTCTTCTACGTCCTCACCACAAAAATCGGCGTTTGAACTTTGCAAATGAACATATAGACAAGCCTGATGCATTTTGGAAACAAGTTCTGTGGACCGAAGAGGTTAAAATTGAACTTTTTGTCTGGAATGAGCAATGGTACGTTTGGAGAAGAAAGGGCAAAGAATTCAATGAAAAGATCCTCTGTCCAACTGTTAATCATGGGAGTGGATCAATCATGCTTTTGGGTTGTATTGCAGCCAGTGGCACAGGGAACATTTCACGAGTAGAAGGAAAAATGGATTCAATAAAATTTCAACAAATTTTGGATGGTAACTTGATGCCACCTGTGAAAAAGCTGAAGTTAAAGAGAGGAGGATGGCTTGTACAAATGGATAATGATCCTAAACACACCTCAAAATCCACGGGGAATTACATCAAGAGGCGTAAAGTGAAGGTTTTGCCATGGCCTTCACAATCTCCTGACCTCAACATAATTGAAAATCTATGGATAGACCTTAAAAGAGCAGTGCGTGATAGACTGCCCAGAGATCTCAAAGAACTGGAAGACTTTTGTAAGGAAGAATAGGCCAAGATACCTCAAACAAGAATTGACAGACTCTTGGCTGGCTACAAAAAGCGTTTACAAGCCGTGATACCTGCCAAAGGAGGCAGTACAAGATATTAACTCTGCAGGGTGCCCAAACTTTTGCAGATGCCATTTTTTTTTGTTTTCTGTAATTTTGAAAGTGTAAATGATGTAAATAAGATCTAACTTTTTTTGACATATTATAAGAATGTCTAATCTGAGGCTTTTTGGAGATTTTTCCATCTTTCCTTGGCTTTGTTATGCACAATAATACAAATTTTTACCTGGGGTGCCCAAACTTTCGATCCCCACTGTAAATGGATGCAGACCATACCACTTTCCTCATTAGAGCCCTGCAAATTTATCAGCCGATCATTAATGAAAAATCGCTTCCTTTCAGAATCTGTATCCAAAAGATATGGAAGAGCAAACTTATTTTTTTTCCGTGCAGAACAAAGATGCTGCTTTCAGAACTCGGTGTGAAAAGGTCCATTGAGATGCATGGAGAGTGTTTTATGAGCGCTTTAGAGCGCTATTTTTAACGCTAAAATGCTGTAAAAACTCTTCCGTGTGAAAGGGGTCTTGGCAAAATCTGCCTCCGTAACATTCATAAAGTATTCGGACCCCCTTCACTTTTGTTTTGTTCTGTTGCAGCCTGATACTTAAAGTGTTTAAAAATATGTTTTTGTCATTATTCTACACTCAGTACCGCATAATGACAAAGTTAAAACAAAATTTAAAAAATTACTGTAAATTTATTAAAAAAAAAAAAAAAAAAATATCACATGTACTTAAGTATTCAGACCCTTTACTCTTTTTGGGTATGACACAACAAAATTTGCACATCCTGGATTGGTGCATTTTCTGCCATTCTTCTTTGGAAATCTTCTCAAGCTGTCAAGTTGGATGGTGACCATTGGTGGACAGCCATTTTCAGGTCTGTTCAGATATGTTTAAGAGGGTTCAAGTCAGGGCTTTGGCTGGGCCTCTCTAGCACATTCACATAATTATCCCTAAGCCACTCCTGTGTTGTCTTGCCTGTGTGCATAGGATCGTTGTCATGTTGAAAGATCAACCTTCAGCCCAGTCTGAGGTCCTGATAACTGTGGAACAGTTTCAACTATCCCTCAACCCTGGCCAGTCTCCAGTCCTTGCTTCTGAAAAACACCCCCACAGTATGATGCTGCCACCACCATGCTTCACTGTTGGGTTGATATTGGACGGGGGATGAGCGGTGGTGATTTCCTTCAGACCCAACATTTAGAATTTAGACCAGACAGTTCAATCTTGGTTTTATCAGACCAAAGAATCTTATTCTCACGGTCTGAGAGTCCTTCAGGTGCTTTTTTTGCAAGTGTGCTTTCATGTGTTTGCACTGAAGAGAGGATTCTGTGTAGCCACTCTGCCATAAAGCCAAGATTGGTGGAGGGCTGTGGTGAAGGCTGCTGTTTAACTTTGTCCCATCTCCACACAGGATCACAGTCAGAGCGACCATCAGATTTTTGGTCACCTCTTTCTAAGGCCCTTCTGCCCCGATTGTTCAGTTTGGCTGAGCGACCAGCTCTTAGGAAAGTCCTGTTTATGCCAAACTTCTTCCATTTGAGAACTATGGAGGCCACTGTGCGCTTAGGAACCTTCAGTGCATCAGAAATGTTTTGTAGCCATCCCCAGATCTGTGCCTTGCAATAATCTCCTCTGAGTTCTGCAGGCAGTTCCTTTTTTACGCCATGGTGTTTGCTCTGGTACAACATGCATTGTCAGTTGTGAGGGCTCAAGTCCTGTGGGAACGGAGTCCCTGCACTTTTTTTTACAGCAGGAACACAGTTCCCTTTGCAGGACTAGAGCAGATTCGAGCAGCCGAGCCGCCCAAACCAATCCTTAAATAAGCGGCGATGCCCAGCTCGAGTCACTGTCAGGGGCACCTTAGTAATCCTTTGGTACTGGCCGCTTCCTGTATATGGATTCATTGGGTGTTGTGAGGGTATTCCGTCACTTCCTTGATGCCGCAATGTCTCCTGGGAGCTTTTGTCATTGTTCCCAGGAGACCTTGCGGAGGTCTTGCCCCACTTGCTTAAAGTTCCCGCGATAACTCACCGCAGACCTCCGCAATGTCTCCTGGGAACAATGACAAAAGCTCCCAGGTGACATTGCGGCATCGAGGAAGTGACGGAATACCTGCACACTACCCAATGAATCTATATACAGGAAGCGGCCAATAACATAAAGGAATACTAAGGTACAGTGGATCGAAAAAGCAAAAAACAAACACGCGGTTTATAACAAAACTGAAAAGGAAATGGGTTCCTAATAATTTATGAATGCACTATATATTTTACATAGGTGTTTTCTTTCAATACATTTTTATTGAGTTTATGGATAAATTTACAGAAAGTTCATAAGCGTCAGAAAGTACAACAGCCCCAAGGGGCGACACACACAATTTTACATACAAAGCAAACAAGACAATGAAAACAAAAATAACCTACAATGGAGAGGTAATTCAACTATTATGACTGCCTGGAAAACAGTCTGATTGGGACATATTAGAGCTCCCACAGATGTGGAGCCTCATTACCCTGTAGAAAAGGCCCGGACCCAAGGGCAATCCGGAACCCACACCCTCAGCACCCCTCTTGGGAACATGCTGCGCTAAGAACAAGGTCCCCGACTCCCCCAGACCCTGTCCCGATCCCATACTACCCTTACTGATATGGGTAAGAAAGATTCAACAATCGCTTATGTAGATTGTTAATAGTACAAAAACAAACAGGGATAGTAAGAGAGGCATAGAAAGAAGGAAAGGTGAGGAAGAAGAAGGGGGACAGGGGTAAAGGGAGGAGGGAGAGCATAGTGCCTAACTCCAATCAAAGACTCAGTCAATCGCTATTAGGTTCTGGGGCAAGGGGAATACCAACATATTCAGCCCAAGGAGCCCAAATCTCACGGAATATCACGGTGGTATCAGCCAGTATGCTGGATAATTTTTCTTGAGTCATGATCCACAAGATTTTCTTTTTAACAACAGAAATGAGCGGCCTGGGCTGTTTCCAAGATTTGGCAATGAAAATGTTGGTGCCAAGTAAAATAAAGTGGATCAGCCTTTGTGTGAAAGCTGTGGGATATGGGCATTCAATAAGGCTACATTGGGGGTCCGTGGGATCCGACATCCGGTCACTCTGTTAACCATGTTAAAGATGAGTCTCCAGAAGGAGCGGATTCTGGGGCACTCCCACCAGATGTGGGTCATGGTGCTCCGAAGCTGGCAACCCCTAAAGCAAAGGGGATCTGCATCAGGAAACATGGCGGCCAATCTGGAGGGAGTGAGATACCATCTGGTAATGACTTTAACGCTTGCCTCCACTAAGGAGACACTTTGAATGATCTGGAGACAGCTTTGTGCCAAGTCTCCAAGCTAATACTGCTTTGAAAGTCAGACTCCCAAGCCTTCATATAAGACATTTTATCTGTGGGGTGAGTGAGGGCTGAGTAGACCACCGATATGCCCCCCTTCCGCTCCATGGCTTGTCCGCACCAAATCTCATATGAGGTGAAATCAGGGGGTAGGGGTTTGGACTTCCAGATACTATGTAGAAACTGTGAAATTTGTCTAAAGTGGACCTTCTCTGATTCAGGGAGTTTCAAAGTGTGAATACAGTAGTCTAGGGAGATGGGACCACTGGAAGTAAAATATTGACCTATCCGAAACAGCCCCTTGTCTAGCCACCACTTAAACTCTGTGGGTCATAAGCCTGGTGGAAAGTCGGGGTTATTAAAAATGTGTGCAAGAGGACGAGCAGTAGATGTTAGGCAGGGATTGCGTCTGAGGTAGTCCCACATGGCAAAAGACTGAGACAACACTGGGGAAAGGATTCTAATCCTGGAGAGGGCATCCAGGATCAGTAGGGAGAGCTCCGAAACAGGGCCTTAACAAAGTGGATAGGAAGAACACGTTAAGTCTAGGTAAGACCGAAAAAACATCACAGTCATGCTTGTTCTTCAGCTTCTAAAAACTGCTTCAAAACCTCGTTTAACAGCGGACCGGGAGGTGTAGAAGTGTGCCCGCTATTGTGAGGAGCAAGCCTGCAGACTTTCGCTTTCCTGGGGAAGCCGTGTACCGAGCTCTGGGCACCGCGGTGACAGCCTGTAGCGGAGCTTACGGATCAGACTTCCACATCCGTAGCCTGCGCATGCCCCTCTACATAGGTGTTTTCTCCCTTTTACTTTACACCAACCTTTCAGCATTGCCTTGCCTTTTTCTGATTTCGTCTTAAAGGAGTTGTAAAGGAAATATTTTTATTTTATTTTAACCACTTAAGCCCCGGGCCAATATGCTGCTAAATGCCCTGAGGCGTTTTTACAATTCGGCACTGCGTCGCTTTAACAGAAAATTGCGCGGTCGTGCGACGTGGCTCCCAAATAAAAAATGCGTCCTTTTCTTCCCACAAATAGAACTTTCTTTTGATGGTATTTGATCACCTCTGCGATTTTTATTTTGTGCGCTATAAACAAAAAAAAGAGCGACATTTTTTAAATAAAATCAATGTTTTTTACTTTTTGTTATAAGAAAAATCGAATAAACTAAATTTTAGTCAAACATTTAGGCCAAAATGTATTCAGCCACATGTCTTTAGTAAAAACCACAATAAAAAAAAATTTGCTACCTAGCGGCAACAGCGACACTAATACAGCGATCAGAAAAACGATCGCTTAGTGACGCTGGTAATAGGGGGTGAAAGGGTTAACTAGGGCAGTGATCAAGGGGTTAAAACTTTATTAGGGGGGGTACAGGGCTACCCTGGACCTGACACTAACTGCCTGTCACACTCACACTAACTGCCTGTCACACTGACACTAAATGCAGTGATCAATAAATATATGATCACTGCAATCAGTGACAGTGTGACTCTGGGTGATCGGAAGGGGTTAAGTGTGCCTGCATAGTGTGTAGCTGTTGCGGGCGCGCTACCGTGATACAGTGGTGGCCCTAGCCGCCGCTGTATCACTCTGCCCTGCCGCGCCACGTCGTTGGATGTGATTGACAGCAGCGCCAGCCAATGGCTGCACTGCTTTCAATCTATCCAGGCTTCGACTTGAGGAGGATGACTGGGGCAAGAGCGGAACTTTCGAAGGGTCAGGTAAGTAAAACGGGGTATCGGGGGTGGCCAGCATCATAGAATGCATTAAGGTGAAAAAAAATTTTTTTCCTTTAAAAGTCGAAGAATTTAGATCCTCCTGTAATGTTTTAATTGCAGTTTGTATCAACATAGGGGTGAGTTCCTATCCCAATGAAACCCAAGGCATTGCTTTTATTTGAATTTCCTGTTTCACCCTGTAACCAACCCCTGGGGGTTCCCCAAAAAGAAAAATGGAAAATGTACTGCAAAGAGAGGGGGGGGGACTTGGCTAACAGCAGTGTTCTGGGCATTATCTGGAAGTAAAGGGGAATTTTTTCACCCGGGACAAATGGAGCAATTTAAAATTGATAAAGGATCCCTGTAGAGGCACTCTAAAAGGACATGCGTATTTAAAAGGTTTAATTGATCTGTGTTTTTTTTTTTTTTAGGCTGGTCGTTTAAATGAGCAGCTTTCCAAGCAAATTCCTTTTTCTTTCTTGTCTGGTAATGAAGGTTTACTGGAATTGCAAGAAAACTCATCGTTCAGCTTATATCCTAAACCCTCATCGTGTAGGAGGAGATGAGATATATGCTTTACTTAACAGCATATCGGAAAACCATACAAGGTATATTTCTATCGCATCATATAGCTCAGTCTACACTGAAATTTAAGGGTTTTTTCACCTAGTGTGAAAATTGGATATACACAATTAACTTTGCACTGCAACTGTACTTGGAAGTGCAGTTGTTGTAGAACTGAGAGGAAAATCTGCAATGAGGGGAAGCTCTGCTGATTTTATCATCCAATCATGGACAAGCAAAAATGCTGTTTTTTATTTTCCTTGCATGTCTTCCTCAGATCTACAGTGATGCACTTCCAAGTGCACTTGCTGTTCAAAGTGGATGTGCCTTAAGTAAATCAACCCCATTGTCTACATAGGAAAAGCTCAAATTCAATTCAGGGTAAAGGAGGCCTCTTTCGCACAGGCCACCTGATCAGTTCTGCCTGTTGGATCTTTTTTTTTTTTTAAAGTGGACCTGATCAAATGGTTCATGTAATCCTATGGACCGGCAGATGTAAACGAACTTGCTATTTTTGCTGTAGTATCTAATTAGTTTACAGAGACAGCACCACATTGCAAAATGTGCTATCTTCACTTCTAAGCAGCCCATGGATCCGGGACAAAGACTACGGGATGTTACAGATGAACCTTCTTTCCTTACCTTCTTGTAAGTGTGTTTTGTACAATGTGTCATTAAAATAACCTCTTTAATACTGCACTTGAATGAATGAATGAATGAAGACTTATATAGCGCAGAACATGCAAACTAAATCGCCTCTGGGCAGTTGTCTCACTATGAGATAAACACTATGAGATAAACACGTCACCATATTAATATATGCATATATAGTGCTGTGCCCCATTAATTGCATACTCGTCAATGTGGTGCGGTCTCTGTAAACTAATTAGATACTACAGCAAAAATGGGTGAAAGAAAGACCCGCCCCACCCCCCCCCCCCAAAGGATCTATGGAAGAAGCTGCTTGTAAAAAATAATGGTATTTTAGTAGCATAGAAAAATACATTTTACACACTTTGCAGACATCGGATACCCATCACCCAATTATAAAAAAAATAGCAAGACAAGGCTGTCTAAACTAAAAACAACAACTACGTCACAAGGTGCATGCATGCAATATATCCTCTGAGGAGTCACCAAAGTAATGGTATCTGGTAGGTGATTTCCAGATCCAATAAATAGCACCCTACAACAGCCCTCAAAATTTCCACTCACCTACTAGCATTTGGCGAGTGGATTTAAGCTGGGGGCGAGTGATGACAGGGCTGCATGACCTGCTGAATCTCCCTCCAATCTGTGCCTACATTTAGAGTCCCGATGAGATTGGCGGCCGAAGAGGAAAGGTGCATGCTCGGGAAAAGTAGTCTGGTGAGCCTCGTACAGGCAGAGCAGTACACAGGTGCTCTCCTTACAATTCTCATTAAGCCATGGGACCTAACAGTATGACCTCTCTGAGCCTGCCCCCCTCCCCCCGACCAATGAAGCTGGAGAACAGAAAGCAGGAAGTAATGAGTGAGGTGGAGGATTGCGAAAATTACCACTGTGTGCAGCGCTCACTGAAAAGTTGCCCTGACATGCGAGCGGCAGCCTTCCAGTTTGTGCAGTTTTATTCTCCTTGTGCTCTATGTAAGTGTCCAATTCAGCCTGAGCACTGTGAACAGACTGGTCTCAATGTGTGCTGTGCGTTGTAAGTGTGCGCTGTGCTATGGTATCAATGGCTGTGCAGTTGTGTGGATCTCAGCGCTAGATTGTACTCCCTCCCGCTGTGCTGCAGCTCCTCTCCTCACTGCCAGCCTGAATAAAAGGGGGAAGTGGGAACATGCAAGTGTGAAGCCGCACACACAGACTCCTGATGAATAGGAGAGAGAGAGAGATGGATGGGAGTTGCAGAGGAGACAGCAAGAGAATGGGGAAGAGACACAGTTCTAGTGCCCTGTCCCTCTGGTCTGCCCCCAGTGCCCTGTCCCTGTACCTCTGGTCTGCCCCCAGTGCCCTGTCCCATTTTGTTAAAGTTGTTGTTGGTAATATTTAATTTTGTAACTTGATTCTGCATAAAACATTGTCATTCCATGAGAAAATTTACGAGGGCGTGTTTATGGGTGCAATTAGGCGCAGGGCAGTGTATGAATTAGGTGGGGCAACTGGTGGCGAGTAACTCTTGAGGCCTGGCTAGTAGCTCAGGACTTGAAATTTTGAGCCCTGCCCTACAATATGAACTAAACAGGTCCCCCAACTGGGGAATAGACAGGGATATTGATAGATTGTGGCTCTGCACATGAAGCTCCTGGGTGATTTGTGCCACCATTTTTGCTAAATACCAGTAATTAGCCAATATTAAATCCTGTAGAGAAATGGCATATAGCTGATTTATAAATTATAGATCGATTTGGTTAATCATTCGCAGATGGGATCAGGGATTATGAAGCTGAAGCAAAAATGGAAGCAAAGCACAGTCCCAAAACTTTGAGCAGCTGAGGACAAGAAACCTCAAATAGGTTGATATTGAAATAGTGACAGTCATATAGCAAAAGCTCTCATGGACCACCAGTCCGCTCACCCAGCCTGGTTTACACAGAGGGAGCCTTGTTCATCAACCTGACTTCCTGGCATCTCCATACCCTTCCATTGGAAACTGGCAGTCACAGACTGCAATAGAATTCATACAGCTGGAGTTGGTATGCTTGTGTATATGCTCTCCGAGGTGCCTGGCTGGGGGTTCTCCTGGCCAAAGTGTGGCCTTGTCAAATTTACAAAGCGCCGTTCAGCTCAAACAAACCTCGCTGCTACTGGCTTCAGAGCGGTGCATTGTGCGTGTGCCGACGTGACGTGGTCATCCGTGGAGTAGGAGCGTCACTGGTGTGATATTAGATCCGACATGTTTTACCCAGTCACGTGGGTTTTTTCATTAAAATATTTTGGGTGTTGGTGATCGGTATCTGATGTCTGCAAAGTGTTTAAAAAAAAAATAAAAAAATTCTATGCAATTAAAATACCATTTTTTTTTTTTTTTTATATACAAGCCCGAATTTTATTTTTATTTTTGTCCTGAAAAATGCAAGGTATAATCCATCTGGATACAACAACTAGTTGCGGTGATATGTACAATTTTACTAACGCATGTCAGAGTTGCAAAATTGTGTTCAAGCATTAGCATTTGTTTTACCCTCAGTCACTAAGGGGTTAATTCTGTAATATTGCTTTTTTTTTGCCAACTGAGCTGAATATTTTCTTTTCTACAGACGCACAATGAAGACATGGACATAACCTCAATAGTACAGGATGAAGGTTTGTCTTAATTTTGCAAGCAAGATTTTTTTTTTTCTTGTTTTTTTTCTTCTAAACCCTGCACGTTTGGTAGTTTGTCTGCCTGCTGTGCTCTTCGTAACCTTATTTGTTTTTTTTTGTCAATTAACCTGCGTGTTTTACTCTAGAATGATCTTTCTGCTTCCCCTTTTCAAAATAACACTTTTGGTGTTAGCGATTTGTACTTGACAGGATTTTTAGTAAACTCCTTTTTCCATCCGTGAAGAGTACAGTAAGCATTTTAAATCCGATCATAAAGACCATACCTACTTATGTTTAAGACCTCATGCACACTGGATGTTCTAAAATCGCCAGTAGCATTTGCTGTAGTTGTAGAATTCGTTTTGCTCAAACTTTTTGCAGTAGCAGTTTTTTTTATTTTAATAGCAAAACTATAGTCCCACAAAAGCTTAATTTTTTTTTTTTTAGCTAAATAGCTTCCTTTACCTTACTGCAATCCTGGTTTCATGTCCTCATTGTTCTTTTTTGCTTTGAAGTTGCTGCAATCCTTCTCTGATCTCCACACTTCCTGCTTTTCTGTTTCCTTATGAAAAAACTCATGGGAGCTTCTCTCTGTGGTCCCTGATCAAGGAGGTGTGATTACTGTGTGTCTAAAACCCCTCAGAACCAATCAGTTTAATTAAAAAAAAAAAAAAAACGCTGCCCTGTGTTTGTTTTTGTTCCGTGTGTCTCTGAACTTCACAGAAACATAAAACTAGATTAAAAACGAAACTGAAACTGCAGGCACATTATATGATTGACTTGTATCTATTTTTAATCATTCTTAAAAGGAATCAGTTAACTATTATGTCTCTATACCCTGTAAACAGTAATTTCAGCAAAAAAAAATAAAAAATACTTTACAACTCCTTTAAGGCCCAAGAATGAAAAATGCAGAAAAAGTGGCTTTTCTGCGTTTGAGCAAAGTAAGAGCATTCAAACCCACTGGGTCTGTGTTTTTTTTTTTTTCAGGCAAAAAACACCCCTGCTAAAAAAAATGCTTATAAAAGCCTATGTGTTCATGGACCACTAGGAAGCCGATGCACGTGCGACCGCCGGGCACCCAGGATCGCTCAACACAGAGACTGGAGATCTGTCTGTGTAAATGGACAAATATCCATGCTGTCAGGGGTGAGGAGGGCGATCTGTTGTTCATACCATGTATAAACAAGGATCAGTCTCCTTAGAGCTGGTTCACACTCCAGCGGCACGACTCCGGGGGCGGCTCTGCAAGGTGTCCTGAGGACGACTTCAGAGGCGACCTGCAAACTGACTTCTGTATAGAAGTCAATGCAGGTCGCCCCGAGCCGCCCCCGACTTGTGTCGCTCCTATTAGAACGGTTCCATTGCCTTAAATGGGACGCGACTCGTCAGGCGGCTGAGCCGCCTGACGAGTCGCCCCAGTGTGAACCGGGTCTCACCCAAGCAGTCCCACCCACTCCCCCTCCAGTTAGATTAACTCCATAGGGAACACAGTCAACCCCTTGATCACCCCTAATGTTAACCCCTTCCCTGCTAGTGACATTCACACAGTAATCAGTGCATTTTTATAGCACTGAAGGCTGTATAAATGCCAATGGTCCCAAAAAAGTGTCCAATCTGTCTGCCATAATGTTGCAGTCCCGATTAAAAATTGCAGAAATAATACTACTTCACTCACAAGTCCTCTGTCTCCTGCTACTCTCAGGAGAAAAACTTTAAGCTCCTCTCTCGATGGTACAGGGATCCTCACTCTTTACAAAAAATATTCACATCTGTGCCCCCTGTGTGTTGGAGATGCAGCTCGGTGGATGGAATCTACCTCCATATTTGGTGGAAGTGCCTGGCCGTTCAGCCCCTTTGGTCTCAGGTCTTTGCCATATACAGCAAGCTCTAAGATCGACCCCTGACAACAATTTTGTACCCATACAAAATTTGCGTCTTTTTTTTTTTTACCCCATAAATAGAGCTTTCTTTTGATGGTATTTGATTGCCTCTGCAATAGTAATTTTGCTGTTAAAAAATGCCAATAAGTGTATATTTATTGGTTTGCGCGAAAGTTATACAGTAGCGTCTACAAACTAGATCACATTTTCTGGAATTTACGCAGCTTTTACCTTTATGACTGCCTATCTCCTTTCTTGAGGTGCTAAAATGGCAGGGCAGTACAAATCCCCCAAATGACCCCATTTTGGAAAGTAGACTCCCCAAGAAAATTGCTGAGAGGCAAGTTGAGCCTGTTGAATATTTAGTTTTTTTGTCACAAGTGATTGAAAAAAAAAAAAAAGACAAAGTTGTCACTAAATGATATATTGCTCACACATGCCATGGTTTATATGAGGAATTACACCCCAAAATAAATTCTAAATATGGGGATACCATACGTGCAAGACTTTTTGGGAGCCTAGCTGTGTAGAGGAACCTGAAAACCAAGCACCGCCTTAAGGATCTCTAAGGGCATACATTTTAGATTTTCACTCCTCACTACCAATCGGTTTCGAAGACCATAAAATGCCAAGATAGCACAACCCCCCCCCCCCCAAATGATCCCATTTTGGAAAGTAGACACCTCTAGCTATCTGCTAAGAGGCATGTTGAGTATTTTGCAGATCTCTCTTTTTTACATTTTCAAAACTTGGTGACAAAAAGTAAAAAAATGATTTTCCTTTCTTCATTTTCAAAAACAAATGAGAGCTGCAAAATACTCACCATGCCTCTTGGCAAATACCTTGGGGTGTCTACTTTCCAAAATGGGGTCATTGGGGTGGGGCTTTATGCTATCTTGACATTTCAGGGCCTCTGTAACTATGATGGGTAGTGAGGAAGTGAAACCGCCATTTTACACCCTTAGAAAGTCTTATGGCAGTGATTGGTTTTCAGAGTCCTGTACACAGCTATTTGTGGTGGTCAAAACACCTCCTACAGCGCCGGAGTCACCGATTTACGTATTGTGGGAACAAACGATGTTGCTATAAAGGTAAATAAGTCAGTGCTGCAGCTGAATGGCGTACCGACTAAACAAATGATGGTTAACAATAAAACAAAATAACATTACAGTATAACGGTAAGACATGCCATACCTGCAAAGTAAATAAAACATAGTAATAATAAAACTTTTTTTAACGCAATTTGTGCCTAAAAATTTATGCTGAAGCATGGGGGCAATCCGCCCCTAATGTTAGGAGCAAATCTCTTCTCAACCCCTGCCCCCATGCTACTTTTTTTTTTAATTGTGGTGGTTAAATCACCTCCTACAGTGCTGGAGTCACAGCTTTTAGTTTCTTGGGTGAAAACGCTGTTGCTGTCAGAATAAAATAAACCCGTGCTGCAGCTGAATGGCATACCTGCTAAGCAAATGATGGTTAACAATAAAATAACATTACAGTAAGACAAGAAGAGAAGAAAAATAAAACCACGACTATTTTTGCCTTTTTTTAAAACTGTGAACGTTCCAGATTTAGGGTCTCTCAAAATGTGATGCCCATCTCATCTTTCGTGACCCTGTATTAGTGTGCTCTAGGACTGTCCTGCCTAAATTTGCGTTTTCTGCAGACACAACATCTTCTTTGGGGTGTTCTTTGGTCAGGAGTGCCAGGGAGAACATACAGAAAATGCCTCTCATGCAGCTGGCTTGCTCACTGCATTTGCGTTGGGAAGTTGGGCCACAGCACCATCTGGAAACAGAAGGGCTGCGATGATCTGTTCCTGGAATTTAGGGAAGGATCCAGTTCATCCTGAAGCTTTGTATAGCACAAAAGCATTCAGGAGAGCCAATTGGAATAAATATACAGACACTTTTTTTTATACCAGCGTCTGGCCTTGCGGGGCAATTAGGTATGGTGCCAACAACTGGTTGTTGAGGTCCACCCCTCCCCATCTGTCCCTGTTTACCTGTCACTAATTATCTTTTTGTGTATTTTTGTTATAGATACTATATGCTCTCCATTAAGGAAGGGATTCAATCCTGAAACACGTTGGGCCTCGCCTTCAATTACTACAGCATCCACATCAGAGCATATCTAATTTGTTATGTTTTGTTTGCATATTGTTTTTATATGCCAGTCATCTTTATGTTACATGACTTCTTAATACACTTATTAATAAATTATTAATCGTACACTTTATTGCATTTCATTCAGTTGCCCTTAAAGTCTCATTTCTTATAGGGGCACTCCCCTGTATTTGTTCAATTATTGCATATCATAAACATCACAACATTGAAAAAAAAAAAGAAGAGTAGGAAGAAAAAAGAAGGGAGAGAAGAGGGGAGGGGGGAAGAAGGGGGCGGGGTATCTGCCTCGGTCCAGTCTCTCCTATACAATAAAGTCAACAAACATCACATTACTTAGGCTGAGATATAATTTCCGCAGGAGTATACTTGAAGGCAAACCAGCAGGACCATATTTTCTTTGCCAAACCAGTCTTATTTTTAAAGGAGTAATGTCTTCCATATAGTACATATGATCAACTTCCAGTAGCCATTGGCGTAACGTAGGTATGGTTGATTCTTTCCAGTAGCGGGGAATAAGTGCCTTTGCTGTGTTAAGCAGGTGAGGTGTTTGCCTGTACAATAAAGTAACACTACCAATGGGTCGTTGAGAATTTCAAAACCCTTGATCGCTTTGGCCCAATGTAGAATAGTCCCCAAGTATGGGAGGATAAGCAGGCAGTACCACCAAACAAAAGCATGTGTTGCTCGTTTGCCGCACCCCCGCCAGCACTGAGGCGACGCTTGTGGGAAGGATTTGTGAAGCACCACTGGGGTGTAATACCACCTCGTCAACAGCTTGTAATTCACTTCTGCAGTTTTGTAAGCCATGGAGGAGGTATGAGTCATTAAGAGAATAGTAGATCGTTGGGTTTCTGAGAGCTCTTTGTGGAGATCCTTCTCCCAGTTGTTGAGGAAGGAGGGGGCTCCTGTGGAAGCTAACGTTTACAAGTCTTGATAAAAGTATGAAATGGGCTTCTCCACTGGTTAGTCTTCCGCAAAGGTGGATTCTATCCGAGATGGCCCGCAGAGACTTTGGAAGAGAGCGAATAAAAGCTACAAGTTGAAGGTAATGCCAATGGTCCATGGGCATCGCTGTAGAACTAGACATTAGTGTGGACAGGGGCACAATGCCCAAAGTGGTAGTCACTTGATGTAGTAGATTTGAAGATCCAAGTTTCCAAACATAAATGTTGAGGTCTGTTACCAGGAGGAAAGAAGTTATGGTCAGTTAATGGCAGTAGGGGCGAGTTATGTGCCCAGCCATGCACCTTACATAACGAGTCCCATACTATGAGGGTAGAGTGTGTAAGTGGTGTGGTAGTTGAGGACAAAGTTCTGTATTTCTTAGGGATCCAAATTTGTGGGAAAAGATCTGTGCCACTGAGCTCTATTTCTAGGCTCACCCAAAGCTTAGTCTTTGTGATATTTCCAGAGATTCTATTTAACACAATTACCATAAAGTACCTCTTAAGATCAGGTAGGGCTAAGCCTCCTTCCCTTTTGAGTCTAGAGAGGGTCCTAGCGAGTCTGGGATGCCTTCTGTTCCACGCATATTTACCAATCAGTGATCTTACTTTTATAGAAACCTGCAGGGATTCTATATGGAATCATCTGTAGCAAAAACAGCAGCCAGGGCAGAACATTCATCTTCACAACACTAATTCTACCCAAACACAAGTGGGCAATTTGAGACCATTTCTGCAGGTCCGCCCTAATCGCATTTAACAGGGGCAGAAAATTAGGGAGGCTGGATTAGGGGTGAGATATATACGTATTTCATATTACGCGCATGTCAGTTAAAGGGGAAGGATCTTTTCAGATGGGCTACCAATTTACCTGGGACGATACATTTAAGATTTCCGCATTCATCATGTTAATTTTAAATTGGAGATGTCACTAAACGCTGAGAATGCCGACATGAGATTTGGAAAGGATATAGATGTAGAACAGAATGTCATCCGCATATGTGGCATATGTGGCGTATTTGTCTTCCACGGTAATCCCATGAATGCATGGGTTGTGTCTGACTGTTGATAAAAATGGCTCTAGTGATAAGGCAAATAAGATAGACGAAAGGGGGCAGCCCTGACAAGTGCCATTGTATAACGTGAAAGAGTCACCGAGGGTGCCATTGGCATGCAATTGGGCTGTGGGGAAGTTATAGAGGGCTGAAATTTGGCGTAGGAGAAACTCACCAATACCCAGATGAGACAGTGCTGCCGTGAGATACCCCCAGTCCACACTATAAAATGCTTTTTCCGCGTTTGATAGGGTGGAAGATCCATGTGCACATGCCATTTAAGGACAGGGTGCGGAGGGAGTTATCACATGCCTCCCTGCCCGGGATAAATCCCGTTTGGTCTCTGGAGACCCACTGCGGGATCAGGGGGGGAGCCTGTTAGCAATAACTTTGGCATACAATTTAGCGTCAATATTCAACAACGAGATGGGGCGGTGACTCGCACAAGTGCTGGTGTCATTGCAGGGTTTGGGTATTACAGTAATGTGTGTGTGGAGAGTCTCAGGTCGGAGGGTACCACCAGCGGAGTTCGCATTGGCATAGAAGGTCAAGCGTGGTAGCAAGACGTCTGCGGTAGTACGCTACCATAAGTCCATCAGGGCCAGACACCTTGCCATTGGCCATGACTTTTAGGGCAACGCTCATCTCTGAGGTGGTGAACTCCCCTTCCAGGGTAGCAAGGGTATCCGATGGAAGTGTAGGTAAGTTGTACTGCTCCATATTGAAAGAGAAGATGCTACCTTCACTTTGTGCCCTTGGTTGTCGTGCATTTTTCCAACATGACAATGATCCAAAACACACATCTAAGGCCACGGTTGCATTACTGAAGAACAGGGTGACAGTGATTCAGAGGCCAAGTGTGTCTCCTGATCTGAACCCAATTGAACACCTATGGGAAATTCTGAAGAGACAAGTTGAGCATCACTCTCCATCCAGAATGCGTGCTCTAAAATTCCTGAAGAATGGAAAAAGATAGATGTTGCAATATGTCGTCAGCTTGTTTATTCCATGCCTAGACTTAGGCCCCTTTCACACAGGCAGACCTTGCTTTTAAATGGAAATACTTTGGATTACGAGCATTCTCCTGGAACTGATTATGCTCGTAATCCAAGGTTCCATTGTATATATTTTTTATTTAGTAAATGTCCTTTGCAATGTGAACCGATTAGGAAGCAACATCACAGAAAGCTGCTTTGTTGAAAAGAATCTTCTGTTTACTGTCAGATTGCCACTTCAACAGTGAAAATCTATGGCTGGTTAGGTTCTGTTGGATTGTGGGAAGACATTCTTTGTACATTTGTTATCCAGCAGGAAACATTTTAACTACAAAAACATACATGGCAGGTTTGCTTAAGCCAGATCATTTTAACCATAGTACCATTGTCACCCTGGGATGCCTTTTGGATTCTTTGGGGGTACCTTGGCAAAATGAATAACAAAATTCAACATTGTCAACAAGTGGATCAAGCCTTCCTTTTTCTGTTACATAAAGCCACAGGTTTTGGGGCATTTGGGCCCTAAAGAATTTTTTTTTTTTTGCCCCTTTCCTGCCCACCCTAGGGTTACGTCAAACTCTAGAATACTAGTCTGTACCAGTTTGCAAAGGTATGTTGCTTTATAAAAAATAAACCACCTCTGATGTTGGGTGTTCTATGTCTGTGGATGCTGTTGCAATATGTAAAACTACCAATTTAAGTTTCTAAATTTTCAAACAGGGTGCCTCGAGATTGTATATCATTTTAAAGGGTGCCTTAACCATAACAAGGTTGAAAAACACTGATTTGTACTGTTCTACAATGCATCCCTAGAGCGTGAAAATACCTAACCCTACGGTGCCATTTAACTGCGTCCCAGAAGCAATATTGTAGAGCAAGGATCTCCAAACCACGGCCCTCCAGCTGTTTCGGAACTACATTTCCCATGAGGCATTGTAAAATTCTGACATTCACAGACATGACTAAGCATGATGGGAATTGTAGTTCCTGAACAACTGGAGGGCCATAGTTTGGAGATCCCTGTTGTAGAGCCAGGCAGGACAGCTTATACAACGTCCTCCCATTCTTGCCACGCGTGCGAGGCCCTTGGGGGGGGGGGGCAGCAGCGCAGTGACCAGTAGTGCGCTGTGTCCTTCGGACATGGCACCGCAGTAAAGAGCCAATTACGTAGGCTCTTTACCATGTGATCAGCTGTGTCCAATCACAGCTGATCACATGTAAACAAATGCCAGTTACCAGCATTTCCTTTCCTCAGCGCTGTCAGTGTCTGAGAAAAGGAAAGCAGCTAACCGGCTTTCCTGGGGTAACAGGGGCATTTACACTGATAATCAAAGCTGTGATCATCACAGCTGATTATCAGTGCAGTCCCATCAGTGCCAATCAATGCCACCTTATCAGTGCTGCCTCATCAGTGCCTCTTCATCAGCGCTCGGCAGTGAAGAAGAAAATTACTTATTTACAAAACTATCTATGATGGTGGATCCTAGAGTGACATTTAAGTAGCCAATGATGCAGTTCAGCCACTGTGGATGCAAGACTATACGCTGTTTCTCTGGTCGTCCGTTGTGGTCAGTTAACCCACAAGTAACATATACCGCTTTAAGTCAGAGTGGTGACTGTTCAAGTCAGATCCAGTGATATCTAGAGGTGGATTAATCCCTTATGTTTATCGCCAATAACCAGAGGATAGCCAAAACGCAAAGTAACGAAGAGTGAATGTGTGGCGTGAACAATCCGGGCTACCCCCAAGAAGCAAAAGTGCAATAATGCAAAAAAGTGCTATTGTGCAAAGAATCTTTATTCCAAGTAATAGGTTACTGACATCAAGAAGCTTTTTGATAAAGAAAAGTTTTCAAATGAACAAACAGCCAGACGTAGCTCAAGCCAGCCAGCTGGTGCGCTGTGATATCAGGATCTTTGGCTCCGCCCGAAGCTGCATTTCTCCTTCGTTTTTTCTCTGATTTATTTGAAAACTTTTTTAATTAAAAGCTTCTTGATGTCAGTAATCCATTACTTGGAATAAAGGTTTTCCTTGAACATACATCACGGGACACAGAGCCTTAGTTACTTAATGGGTTATGTAGTCACCACAGGTGATTGGACACTGGCAAACCCAATTAAAATTGAGTTCCTCCCCTATATAACCCCTCCCAAGTGTTAAGGTGGTTGGTCACGTTCAACACGTGCTAAGAAGAAAAATGCTCTTTTGATGGTCTGGCTGTAGAGACCTAGGAGCTATAACCGGATCCTTTGCTTGGGCTGATATCAAAGGTATAAGATGGTTGGTACCCAGGCCTCATGTAAGAAGAAACAAGGTTTGCCTGTAATGTCTCTCTGCGGAGGTCTGGGCTCTGGGATCTAGGCTCTGTGGCAGGAAAAGTTTCTGGCAGAGTCTTCTACAGGTCCAGGTATGAGTTTTTTTTTATTAATAAAACCCTTGGTAAACCTGAAGGTTGCCCACTGTGATGGGTGAAAGCTAAAAATGGAAAGGTCCCCCCAGGGTGGGTTTTTTTTTAGCGACAATGTATTAAATTGAGGAGATGTTAAATGTATAAAAATGAATCTTTAGTTTATACCATATTTAAGGATACAACATAATTCAGTCATTAAAATAGGTGAACTTTGGTTATACATAATTGAAAAATTGTAACAGCAGTAATAAAGTGGTAAACAATACAATACAGTACAGTGAATAATAATCATGATTGAATTAACTTCCATATGAGTTCCCCAACGCGTTTCGACCAATACTGTCAAGGTCTTCTTCAGGGTGATTTTGTACTCTGGAGGAATATATCAGGAAAAATGTTAGGGTTCTAATCCTCCAACAAAATGCTGACATCAATTAAAAGAGTAATACAATTATATATTTACCGCTCAGAAAATATTCATGAAATGGCATATAACCAGAAGTTATGGCTAAATAAGTGTAATGATCCGAGGACCCTCACTAGAAAAAAGTCACCCATTTCTCCAGACGGGAGCCAGCCAAGGAAGGCTTGCAAGGAGTCGCATGCGTGGACCTTAGAGGGGGAGGAGAGAACTGGACGACACCTGTAAGGATTGGATAAATTGTTTAAATCAGATGTAAGATGGTGTTGTATTATAACAGCATGGGTAGCATCAATTGAGCTTAATCCCACCAACACAATAGAGCCTAATTAGATCCTGATAGAGTACATAAGCATACGTGAAAACAATATAGGGGTATATTGTGCTTTTTGTCTTTGCATCTTTTGGGGTGTGTGGCCTATGGACTCTATATACATGCGTTTTTTCTTTCTTATTCTACTTTTAGTAGCTTTCCTGCGGTGTGGAAAAGGTAAGAAGAGGATAATTTTATTTATGCATGATCTTCTTTTGAATAAGATGTCTTCCTGGTTCTCACCACTGGAAGGAGTAAGTGCAAACCTGGTATTTTCTTACATAGCCTTCCAGGATACATGCTCAGTGAAGTCAGTCAAATATAACACCACTCACCTCCTTCCGCTGCAGGCTCTGCCACAATACGCATACAGGGGTCCATAATGATGCCTCCCAGTAATCTCTCCCCCCTCTTTCTTCTTTCCCACGAGGGGGCCATTAAAAGCGGCGGGAACGTGCTTTTACTGTCTGAATGAGACATGGATAGGGGAGGGCCAAGTGGTTGCTAGTGATCCGTGCACAACGCAGGACACCTGTGTTCAGGCGCCAAGAGGCTGGTTCAAAGGCCCAGCACGCCAGAGCCTTCTGTAAAAGACATGGACACAAAGCTGTGGCCTGTAAGCATCCCTGTGGATTGAACCAGGCAAACCTAAGACTCCTACTCGGTATCAGGTTGTGCAGTGAGCTGATATTTTGTGTATTGTAAGACTATAGCACAACAGTGATTGAATTTGTGGATAGTACCTTTGCTATGCAATAAGGACTACGTCCCCGAGAAGAGGGTCTAGGGCGAGTAAAAGAGGAACCACAAAATCCCTGCGTACAGCTAAGGATTCTGAGCTTGCCTGCAGTTTACCATCCCCTCTGTCAACCTGATCGCAGCCATACAGGATAACCCCCTGTCTGGTTTTGCAGCTTCACCTATGGCAGCTCCTGTATACGTCACTGAGGACGCTTTAAAAGTTGCTTTGGATGGCTTAGGATTGCTGATATTGTCGCAACCTCCTTGAGAAATGGCAGAAAACGGGGTTAATCCCCATTCATCTGCTCTGGCTCTCTTTTCAGATGAGCCTTCTGAGGGTGAAAAATCCCTCTCTGGAGATGAGGATCATGTGCAGTCTGAGGACTCAGAGGATGAGAGGATTCCTGCAACTTCTCAGTCCTAAAGATGCAGGTGCAATATTATGCAGAGATGGTGCGTGACACTTACATATTGCCTCCTGTTGAAGCTTCTAGGCCCTCTGTTTCCTCTTTGAGATCCCAGAAATCCCAGCAGGCTGCATGCGCCTTTCCAGTTCATCCCTTGCTGGATAAACCGATGTATGGATGACTAGGTTCACCCAGATAAACAGTTTTCTCCTCCTAGGCAGTTTACCCTCCTTTATCCTATGGAGGAAGGTTTCACTAAGAAATTAGGGGGTACCTGCTATTGATGCAGCTACTTTTTGTGCAAACAAAAACCTCACCTTTCCTTTAGACAAAGCGCAGGGTTTTAAGGATCCAACTGATAAAAAGCTGGAGTCCCTATTAAAAACCTCCTTTTCCATGGCTGGGGCTGTAGTACAACCTGCAGTTGCAGCCATTGTTGTATGTCAGTTCCTCAAGGAACAAATGAAGCAGATGATTAACCTCCTCCCTACAGAGGAGATTGAGGTTTATGAGGACCTTTCTAAGGCCTTGTGCTTTGCGATTATGGACTCTGTTCAACAAGCATCTCGCTTGAATCTCCGGCAGGTACACATGCGCAGGTCCCGTTGGTTAAAACATTGGGAGGCCAAGGCTTCTTGCAAGAAATACTTGGCAGCGTTCCCCTTTGGGGGAGAACGCCTGTTTGGGGATGACCTGGATAAATACATCCAAAAGATTACTGGAGGCAAGTCTACTCTATTGCCGGTTAAGAAGAAGAGTAAGCGCCCCAATTTAAACGTACTCTCTTTCTCGAGCCCCTGGAAACTCTGTCTCCAGGCAGTGGCGACGGCCTCCCCAGTCTAACACTAGTGGAGAAACCCAGAGCCAAGCCCAAGGGCGGGAAAGAACGCGGGGTGCAGACCCCCAAAACTTCCCTATGAAGGTATGCCCCTGCTCGGCCCGAGTGGGGGGAAGGCTGCTGCATTTTGCAAACGCCTGGCGAAATGAAGTTCGGGACAAGTGGGTCATCGCCACAGTGTCCTCAGGCTACAAGCTAGAATTCAGAGAACTTCCGCCATACCGTTTTCTGAGATCAGGAGTTGCCAAAGATCCAGAAAAAATAAGGCCTCTACTGCTGACCTTGGAACACCTGTTGTCCCAAGGGATAATCTTGGAGTTAGAGGATCAGGGTATTAGGATTCTGTTCAAACCTGTTTACGGTTCCAAAACCAAACAGGGATGTCAGACCTATTCTAGATCTGAAAAGTCTGAATCAGTTTCTGAACATTTGCTCCTTGTCTGTCCGTTCAGTTGTTTCCAACCTTCAGGGAGGAGAATTCCTGGCATCAATAGACATCGGAGATGCAGATCTACATGTGCCAATATTTCCTGCTTACCAAAAGTTTCTAAGGTTTGCAGGAGATCAGCGCCACTTTCAGTTTGTGGCCCTTCCTTCCGAGCTGGCTACAGCACCTCGAGTGTTCACAGAAATACTGGCCCCGGCCCTGGCAAGGCTAAGGGCACGAGGCATAGCAGTAATAGCCTACCTGGACGATCTGTTGATCATGATCAGTCCGCCGCACGCTTGGACCACAATGTGCACAACATTGTGGAATATTTAGAGTACCTAGGCTGGGTCCTCAATCTGGAAAAATCTTCCTTGCAGCGTCAAAGAAGGGTGGAGTACTTGGGCATGAGGTATTACTTCCCAAGCCGAAGTCAAAGGCTGTCCCTTATTCCCAGATTCACTTGAGACCGCTACAGAGCGGAGTTCTGTCAGCTTGGAACAAAGATGTTCAGGCCCTGGATCTTCCTATGATATTATCTCCAGGGGTTCACCGAAGCCTCAATTAGTGGTTGCTTCCCCCAAAATCTGTCAGAAGGAAAATCCTTCACTCCAGTTACCTGGAAAGTGGTGACCACAGATGCCAGCCTTCTCGGCTAGGGGGCAGTGCTAGAAGAAGCATCTGCCCAGGGAAAGTGGTCCGCATCCGAAAACCTCCTACCCAGTAACGTTCTGGAGATTCGGGCAATTCATTTGGCCCTCAAAGTTTGGTCTTACAGACTGCAAAGCTGGTCTGTTTGGGTTCAGTCCAACAATGCTATGGCCGTGGCCTATATCAATCACCAAGGAGGCACCAGAAGTCTATATGCCCAAAAAGAGGTGTATCACATCTTGGCCTGGGCAGAAAGGCATAATCCTTGTCTATCTGCGGTCTTCATTCCAGGGGTAGAAAATTGGCAGGCGGATTTTGAGCCGCCAGCAACTGAGTCCAGGCCTTTGTTGATATCTGTTTTAACCTTCCAATGCTGCTTACTGCGATGGCCAGCTATAGATGAGGGCGGTGGACAAGTCTGTTTCACCTGTGGTGTGTGTATTGGTCCAGCAGCGCACCAGCACCTTTGCAGCCACTGTGCTACATGATGGATGTTTGGTGTGCTCCTGTACCTTTTTAAGATGGGGTGGGCTGTCCTTCAGTCAACCTGTTTTCATCTATCCATCAGAATGAATGTGCCTCCATTGTGGGGACACTCATAGTTTAGTGTTAGGACCACAGACTCCAGGGTGCCGTGACGTGGCTCATGCATGCGTTTGCAAATGCGTGCTCACAAAACCCCTGTTTTTAACGTATACTGTTAGAGAGGTTAATCGTTAGTGTTTGAAATCCTATGGAGGTCAGAGCACCTACTTCGGACTTCAAGTACATTAGATCCGAGAAAAACCCTACAGAATTTAAAGGATGGAATTATCTACTCCTTGCTGTAAGGATTGAATTGTATACAAGTAAGCCTAGAGACGGCATTAAAGGATAGATGACGCTCATTATGTCCTCACTCTCTGGGATCCAGTAACTGTTGCTTATTTTGGCAAACCAATTCCGAAAGACCAGGGCAGATAATTCTTTCCCCCCTGGGGTCTTCCAAATAGTGTGGGACACACTGTCTCACTCTCAATTCAGGAGGGATAAGACATCCTCAATATGGGCAGTAACACAGAAAAAGTATTTTGCATGGCTAATATGTCTAGAAGGATCTCAGATATCCAAGTGTCAAGCCATAAACTACCTTGTTGCTGAAACTATCAGGCAAAATAGTCTCTTCAACACTATACAGAGGTCTGCATTTTTGCAGCCTGGGTTAGAACATCATCCTTATGGCCTAGCCAAACTAAAGTGTTTGAAGTACCACAAGCATTAACCACCTGAGCCCCGGGCCATTGTCAAAAGACAGCCTCATGGTGGCTCTGAAAATCCAACAGGACGTCATATGACGTCCTGGATTCCTCCGGCCACTGGGGGGCGTGCGAGCATGCTCGGCGCGTGCCCAAGATGCCGATGCGCATGCCTGTCGGTCGCGATGTCCACCAGGTACACGCAATCGGCAATGACAGAGCAGGGACGTGGAGCTCTGTGTGTAAACACAGAGCTCCACGTCCTGTCAGGGAGAGAGGAGACCGATGATGTGTCCCTTGTACATAGGGACACAGCATCAGTCACCCCCTTCCCCCAACAGTTAGAACACAATACAGGGTACACATTTAACCCCTTCCTAACCCCCTAGTGTTAACCCCTTCAATGCTAGTCACATTTATACAGTAATAAGTGCATATTTATAGCACTGATCGTTGTATAAATGTGAATGGCGCCTAAACTTTGTCAAGTGTCTGATGTGTCCGCCATAATGTCGCAGTCCCAATAAAAATCGCAGATCGCCGCCATTACTAGTAAAAAAAATAATAATAATTCTGTCCCATATTTTGTAAGCACTATAACTTTTGCGCAAACCAGTCGCTTATTGCGATTTTTTTTTTTTACCAAAAATATGTCGAAGAATATGTATCAATCTAAACTGAAAATTTAAAAAAAAAAAAAAAAAAAAAATTGGGCTATTTATTATAGCAACAAGTAAAAACTATTATTATTTTTTTCAAAATTGTTGCTTTTTTTGTTTATAGCGCAAAAAATAAAAACCGCAGAGGTGATCAATTACCACCAAAAGAAAGCTCTATTTGTGGGGAAAAAAGTACGTCAATTTTGTTTGGGAGCCACGTCGCATGACCGCGCAATGGTCATTTAACCTCTTAAGGACCGCCGCATGTACATTTACGTCGGCAGAATGGCACATACAGGCACATCAATGTATATATACGTTGCTGCCTAGACGTGGGTCGGGGGTCCGGTCGGACCCCCCCTGTACATGCGGCGGTTCTGTAGGCTCCGGGAGCGATCCAGGATGAGGGGGTGGCTATTCATTTTCAGCCACCCCCTCGCGATTGCTCCCAGCCAATGCGCGCGCCCCCCGCCTCTTCCTGTGCTAAGTGTAAACACAGGAAGAGGGAAGTGATATGTTCCTCCTCATGTCGGTCTTTTCGTCCGACCCTGAGGAGTGAAGACATCACCTAATAAGTTGCACCAAGCACCACACTGACACAGGTACACATAGGCACACTTAACCCCTCCCAGTCACTGCCGACCACCCCCCCCCCCCCCAGTCCCCTGTCACAGTGTGTCACTGAATGCAGTGATCATTTATTTTCTGATTACTGCATTTAGTGTCAGTGTGACAGAAAAAAGTGTGAGGGCAGTTAGTCTTAGGCCCCTTTAGGTCCAGGGTAGCCCCCTACCCCCCCTAATAAAGGTTTAACCCCTTGATCACCGCCCTAGTTATCCCTTTCACCCCCTATTACCAGTGTCACTAAGCGATCGATTTTCTGATCGCTGTATTAGTGTCACTGTTGTCGCTAGGCAGTTAGTTTTTTTTGAGGTTCGCCGTCAGGTTCTATAGCGTTAGGTACCCCCATAAATAAAGTTTTTAACCCCTGATTGCCCCTAGAGTTAACCCTTTCACCAGTGATCACTATATAAGTGTCACTGGTGACGCAGGTTAGCCAGTTAGTTATTTAGGTTATTTAGAAAGCGTCAGTTATTTCGTTATTTAGGTTTTTAGAAAGCGTCAGGTACCCCCATATATTACCTAATAAGGGTTTTAACCCCCTGATTGCCCCCTAGTTAACCTTTTCACCAGTGATCACCGTATAAGTGTTACGGTTGACGCTGGTTAGTTAGTTTGCTGTTTATAGCATCAGGGCACCCGCCGTATATAACCCAATAAAGGTTTAACCCCCTGATCACCCAGCGGGTGATATCAATTAAATGTTAGCGTCAGTAAGGGTCTGCGTCGCCCCAGGCAGTGTTAGGTTAGTGCCAGTACCGCTTACACCCTCGCGCAAAGCATACACCTCCCTTAGTGGTATAGTATCTGAACGGATCGATACCTGATCTGATCAGATCTGTACTAGCGTACCCAGCAGTTTAGGGTACCCAAAAACGCATTGTTAGCGGAATCAGCCCAGATACCCGCTAGCACCTGCATTTTGCCCCTCCGCCCAGCCCAACCCACCCAAGTGCAGTATCGATCGATCACTGTCACTTCAAAAACACAACACACACAACTGCAGCGTTCGCAGAGACAAGGCTGATCCCTGCGATCGCCAACAGTTTTTTTGAAAAGTTTTCTACATTTGCTTTTCTATAGCCAGGTGCTTTTTTTACCTGTGAATCATCACCAGTCTATGACTAAATTTAGAGCCCAAAATGGCAAAGCGAATGTACACTGGTGAAGAGGCTTTTAGGATCCTGAGCATGTCAGATAGTGAAGAGGAGGTCACGCATCTGTCAGATTCGGGCTCAGAATACGATCCTATTTACGACAGCGGCTCCATGTCAGATAGCTCTGACGACAGAGTGGTGGTCCCGGCTAAGGCCAGGCGTACCTGACCCCGTTCTGAGGTTGTTGAGGAGCAAGTACAGCAGGACCCTTGTATGAAGCAGAGAGCCAGTACTAGCGCTGCTATTCCTGCTGGTGGATTGGCAAGCACCAGCGGCCTAGTACACCCTGGTCATTCATCCAGCACTGCAGTATCACTTGGTGACGTGGCGAGTCCCATAAGTGCAGTTCAAGCTTGCGAGGTGGCAAGCACAAGTAGTGTCCCACTGCCACCAAGAAAAAGACAAAGGCAGGCCCGTTGTGCCCATAGTGCCCTTCCTGCAGAATTTGCCTATCCTGATTGGGTCCCCACCACTTCTGCAGCACCCGTACTTCCCTCATTCACTGGCCAACCCGGTATTCAGGTGCATACAGCGAATTTTTTTATGCCACTTGATTTTTATTCGCTGTATTTCACGGAAGATCGCTATAGATCTATTGTGGACCAGACTAATTTATATGCTGGTACCTACATCGCCGCTAATCTCCAGACCCTCCTTGCCAAAGAATGGAAACCTCTTGAGGTTTCCGAATTTAAGACCTTTCTGGCCCTTACCCTCAATATGGGCATACACAAATTTCCTCAATTGCGCATGTATTGGTCCACAGAGCCAATCGACCAAATGCCCATATTCTCTGCTCACATGGCCAGGAAACGATACGAGACGATCCTGCGGTTCCTGCATTTCAGCGACAATCAGTTCCTAAAGAGTTCCTGAACGTCCGGATTACCTCTACCTCTGTTGACCCTGCCAGGCACTCATACCACTCCTCACTCCTGCGCCTCCTGTTACTTTACCAGGGGCCGAGAGTAGAAGCCATAAGGAAGGACTCCCTCTGCTATATCGGGCTTACCACCATCAGGTACGTGACAATCGGGTTGAGGTCAGGACCAGTCAAATTCTTCCACCCCAAACTTGCTCACCCATGTCTTTCTTTGTGCACTGATGGATGGGGGATAATGCTGTGGGGTTGTTTTTCAGGGGTTAGGCTTGGCCCCTTAGTTCCAGTGAAGGGAACTCCTAAGATGTCAGCATGAGCATACCAAAACATTTTGGAAAATTTCATGCTTCCAACTCTGTGAGAACAGTTTGGGAATGGCCCCTTCCTGTTCCAACATGACTGTGCACCAGTGCACAAAGGAAGGTCCATAAAGCCATGGATGAGTGAGTTTGGGGTGGAGGAAATTGACTGGCCTGCACACAGTTCTGACCTCAACCTGATAGAAAACCTTTGGGATGAATTACAGCGGAGACTGCGAGCCAGGCCTTCTCATCCAATATCGGTGCCTGACCTCATAAATGCACTTCTAGAAGAAAGGTCAAACATTCCCATAGACACACTAAACCTTGTGGACAGCCTTCCTAGAAAAATTGAAGCTGTTCTAGCTGAAAACAGTGGGTCAACTCATATATTGAACCCTAGGGACTAAGACTGGGGTGCCATTACAGTTCATGTGCATGTAAAAGCAGGCGTCACAATTTTTTTCACAATATAGTGTACAGTATGTCATTATGCACATGCATCATTGGATGAGATGCCACTGCACATGCAAGGTGACAGTGTCAAGCATTATAACTTTGAGATGTTATGATTATCAGCAGATAAACCCACCTTTTCACTGATATCCATGTGTATTTCAATAATTTCTTGTTATGTGCATGAAGGTCATTGTACATAACCAAGAACTGGCCTCTCTTTATTTTTTCTTATTCCACTTACAGCAATATGGTAGCTGTTGCAGCTGCTATCAAGAAGCATGGTGCAAGAGTACTGATAGCACAAGACATCAAAACACCACACAAAAAACAGGATATTGTTACAAGGATGACGACAACATATGATGTCAAAAATAATACTGCTTTCCATTGGCCAAAACAAAAACACCTGAAGCCTAAAAATACATGAAAAATTCTTTGAAAAGGCATGTTCATGTTTAAAAAAAAAAAAGAAAGAAAAGGCTTCAAAATCACCTGAAAATGCTCACACTCAAGCATGAATGGATGTTGAACTTTGTTTTAAATTCAGCTTAACCAAAAGTGTTCAGACATTAATACAAATTTGACAGCTGTGTTTAATCTATGATATTTACCTAGTTATTATTCACAACTTATGGAACACTGGAATGATGAAATATGGTCAACTTATTAGTTTCCTTTATTGGGTTATGAGTTAAATATTTTCTAGGTAGGATTTGGTATGCACAGAAGTGGATTTGTATAATATTCCTATGTGTTTCCTTTGGTCTCCTGCTGAGCTGTGTGACAAATATGTTGCTCCCAGGTTAATGTTGGTGAATAGTGATGGGAAAATGACAAAGCTGACTATTCCAGAAAAACTGGATTAGAAATAGTAGCTAGTGGCCAAATGCTGCTGGTCTTACTTTCAACAGATCACAGTGTTCTTTCCTATATGGACAAAATGATTATAAAAATACTGGAACAAAAAAAACAGAATAAATATTTATTATGGGGTCGACAGCCTTTTCCATTTTAAGTATCTATTTACAAGCATTAGACAAATGCCAGTGAACAACAGTGCACTGTAGTTTTCAACTTTTGCACTCATGGTTGTTAATGGCAAGTTAAACTCATTAGATTGCATTTATATTGATATTACTATTATTATGAAATAGACAATGTAGGATAATCTTGATAAAACCGCCCCCTAAGATTACCTCCGCTGCGCTAAAAAAGATCTGTTTAAATGTAGAATATGGGAGTAGATATAGGTGAAGTCACTTAAAGTGAAGTGTATACCTATAAACAGCGCTGTGACATGTGTACAAATCACAAAAAATTAAAAGACAATGAAAGTGTAGAATAAATTACCAACATAAATTAATAGTGTAGTGCAATAAATTAAACAATGAACCCGTGCACAAAAAAAGAGTGAATAAATGAAGAAAATAATGTCCATATGTTTCAGATAATTAATCTTCAAAAACTCTTCCACCACACCTCCAGTGTTCAGTGCATCCGTCACCCGCCAGAGTGCTCACTCACCAAATAAAGATGCCGCACACTCTCGTGTGCAAGCAAATCAGCTTGTAACAACAAATCTCTTCAAATTCACAATCCAGAGATGATCCACACCATTCCACATAGAGTAAGATAAAAATGAAGCACAATAGTGTAATACCGTAAAACCAATTTAATACACTAAAATAAACAAAGTTACACTCACAAACTCCTGTGTAAAAATGGCATGAAATCACATCACGTGACCAGGTAACACTTCCAAACGCACAGAGTGACAGGTCCTCATTGGTTGGCAATTCGGTCACGGCGGACCCACACTAAACTATGTAAAGTCTCACCGCTCCGCAGTTAACATCTGGTGGAAAGGTTGCTAGGTGGATAAGTTGAAAAAATGGAAGCACAGCTTGGGGCGTGGCCTAAGTGAGAGTGTTTGAACTAACGTGACACTATTTTGAGCATCCTGAGTGGCATTTGGAGTTTGTTTGCTGTGCTTCCATTTTTTTAACTTATCCAACGGTCCGTTTTCCCCTACACACGAGCAGATTTTTCGGCTGAAATGGTCCGTCGGACCATGTTCAGCGGATTTATTCCCTCGTGTGTACAAGGCCTTAGTGTCCTAAATTGTTTTACAGAAGTAGTAATTCTTAGCTAGGCTCTCTGTTGTTAAAGAGTCTTATAGGGACTATGCTATGCAGCCACGTTACCCTGATTGAGTCAAAGAGACATTGCTGCGAAGAGTCCATGTTTACAAATCATTCTATGTTTGTGCAGCTTTAATTATTCTGCAGTATTTACATTTTTTGCCATCCTAAACCCCTTTTGTATTATTTATTCCAACTTTACACTTGTTTACTGTATTTGCTGGCGTATAATACTACCTTTTACGCTTAAAAAAACTAGCCAAAAAGCAGGGGTCGTCTTATACGCCGGGTCAGCTGCTTGGATGCCTGCTGGATGTGCGGTAATACTGTATGTAGCTTCACTATATGGACCCCTTATATATTTGTACAAGTGGATCATATCCCCCCTTATTCTCCTCTTCTTCAGAGTGAATAAATTCAGTTCTTCTAATATTTCCTCATAGCTAAGCTCCTCCATGCCTCTTATAAGTTTGGTTGCCCTTCTCTGCACTTTCTTCAGTTCCCCCATATCATTTTTGAGAACTGGAGCCCAAAACTGAACTGCATATTCTAGATGAGGTCTTACTAATGATTTGTACAGGGGCAAAATGATATCTCTCTCTCTGGAGTGCATACCTCTCTTAATACAAGAAAGGACTTTGCTCGCTTTGGAAACGGCAGCTTGGCATTGCATGCCATTATTGCGCTTATGATCTACCAAAACACCCAGATCCTTCTCCACTACAGATCCCCCCAGTTGTACTCCTCCTAGTATGTATGGTGCATGCATATTCTTAGCCCCTAAGTGCATAACTTTACATTTATCAACATTAAACCTCATCTGCCACTTAGTCGCCCAATTTATGGCTTGCTTTTAAAGTTTTCTATAGCAAAAACATCCCTTTAAAGCAGGTCTGGATTTTTTTTAGTGGTCCCCAGAGCTCTTGCTATAATGTAAATGGATGCACAACATATTTGCACATTATGGCAGACTTAACTCCCAGGCCTCGTACACACGATGAGATATGTCCGCTCAAACTTGTCCGACGGACAGTTTAGAGCGGACATGTCTCAACAGATTTCGGTCCAATGGCGTGTACACACCATCGGATCAAAATCCCCGCCGGCAGACAGCGTGGTGACGCGGCGGTGACGTTGACGCCGCCACGTCACCGCTACGTCACGCACCAGGAAGTAAACACTTCCGCGCGCATGCGTCGGATCCATTCACAGGATACGACGCATGTGCGGGAGGATATGTCCGCTGGTTTCCCGTACTAACCAGCGGACATATCCGACGGACAGGTTTGTAGCGGACAAATTTCAAAGCATGCTTTGAAATTTGTCCGATGGACAAATCTGTCCGCTAGCCCGTACACACGATCAGATTTGTCTGCTGAAACGGTCCATCAGACCGTTTTCAGCGGACAAATTCGATCGTGTGTAAGCGGCCCCAAAGTGCCCTCCCTCAACAATGCAATCTGGTGGAGGGAAAAATAAACTTGTATTGTAGGTCATTAATTCCCCTATTTATACATTACATAATGGTTAGAAACTTATAATCAGCGGTTTGTAATTCATTGAGCATAATGCATAATACAGAATAGTAAATTTGATTGGTGCATAAAACAGCATATCCTGAAATTATGTATGCATTATCTGTGTAAATCATCTCCCAAACAAATAACTCCATTACCATACTGTGTAGATATAATGTCTTAGCAAATTTAAACTTGATACTTTATATTTGAGCTTTATGACAATACTTTCCTTTGATGACAGCTACATAGTATTGGCTAAATTATGATTAAACTAAATATGACATATAGTACATTCATTAAATGTACATAAACAAGGTGATTATAGCATTAAATGACTACAGGTCAAATCTAATGGACCATCAAGCCATGCAACAATGGTAATACTATGAGCTTCTGGGTAATGTATAGAGAAGATCATCTTACTTGTAAGCACTATAAGAGGAAGTTAGCTTTTACAAGCTATTGTGTGACACTGTACTTGAGAGACTGTTTTGAATTTGTGATTATTAGCTGATTATTTAATGGCTAGACAATGAATTACATGTTTTTTTGGTCAGAATAACTTAGGACTTAAAAAAATCCTACATTATGAAACTAAATGGGAAGAGTGTTAGATGCTGTTGTATGTATGCTCTGTTGGTGCCTCTAGATTTATAATTACTTTTTTTTAAATATTTTTTTTTTTTGTGCAAAAAATAAAATACAGGACAATTGTACAATACAATGTTAGTAGTAAGGAGAGTTTTTCATCCCAATAGACAAAACATTCAAACTTGTGTAGAAAAAGAAAGGCAAAACCTCTCTCAAACCCAAGAACAATAAAAGAAAAAAAAAAAAAAAAAAAATACAACTAGAACAACATAAGTCTGGTGTCAAATTATTGCCAAAGTAGTCAGTGTCCACATAATGTTTGTGCAACTATACAGGCAGTATGGGAGACAAGAGTAATGCCGCGTACACACGATCACTTTTTGCTATGAAAAAAAACGACGTTTTATCTCATGAAAAAAAACAACGTTTTTCAAACTTCATTTTCCAAAACGACGTTGCGTACACGCCATCGTTTTTCCAAAATGCTCTAGCAAAGCGTGGTGACGTAAGACACGTTCGACGGCACTCTGTTCCATTTTCATTTTCAACATCATTTTGCCCACACACCATCACTTTTTATGACACAAAAAACGACGTTTTGAAAAACGACACAAAAAATTCAAGCATGTTTTGCCCACACACGATCAATTTAAATGACGTTTTAAAAAACGTAGTTTTTTTCATCGCAAAAAGTGATCGTGTGTACGTGGCATAAGACCGTGTCAACAAGCAAGGTGCAGGTCAGATCTAGATTTATAATTACTTTTAATGCTTGCAACTCTTCACTATTCTCTGAAACTACTATAATCATCTGGTGCTAAGGATCTGTGGCCTCAGTGAACATCTTTATCTGCATTTGTTAGAACATTGCAGACTACAGCTAAAGTGGATGTAAACCCTCTCATATACCCAATGAAGTGAACAACCTGATATGATACACAGAGATGAAACAAATTTCCCTACACGTATATCTGCTGTGCTTCCCTTTCTACACTCTTTGGAAAGTGCAGATCTCTTTCTTTCTCTTTCAGCAGTGGGAGGGGAGTGTGTGGGCGCTGATTTTAGGAAAGGCACATAATGCTCACTCCATATAAGCAGAGGAGCGAAGGAATATGCAGAGGTGTATTATAAATAGACAAGCTTATCTACCTTTAAGCATTCCTCCCTGACACAAATTTTCAGCTGCTGTTATCTTGTGTGTCAGAGAACTTGTCAGAAGTTGCTGCTGATAACAGAGGGATGAGCAGCAAAAATACACGGCACTTAGTGCTTTGGAGAGAGATATGTAAACACTACAGATATGGTCAGAAAGTTAAACTTATGTCCTGTACACACCACCGGTTTTCCTGTCTGAATAAACTCTGACCATTCTGGAATTCTGCTCAAGCTGTCTTGCATACACACGGTCACACCAAATTCCAAAAAAGTCAGATGGGGCATACACACGGATGAGGGATTGTACATAACTACTAATAGAGAAGTAAAACAGAATAATACACATCTTTTATTTTTAGAAAATTTAAAAAAATGTTTTACTTCAAATTAATTAAAAAAGTGTTTTTCTTTGATATTTGTTTAAATCTTTCCAGTTACACTTGTTAAAAATACCTTCCTTTTTGTAAAATAATGTAATGGTTAGGTAAACCCTCAGATTTTTTTTAAATCAAGTGCAGATAGCAGTAAAAATGAATGAACACCTTGTACTATTTGCTCCTGTTCTGGAAGTGTAGCAACTGCCAGATTGGTAAACATGTTTTACCGTTTGCTGTGGATACGTGGAAAAAATCTTTTGGATAAGATGAAGTAAAGCCAAACAGATTATAAACTAATCTTTATTCAATTGCTGTACTTTTGAAAGAAGCTGTTTATTGGTAATATTGGTTAGATCATTAAGGTAAATCAGTTTCATAGTCATCTCCTTAGTATTAATACCCAAAGAAAATTGCCTACTTGGCTGGTGGCCGGTCTTAGAAGCTTATGCTCTCTTTAGCACATATGTTGTGCAAATGCTCCCTGTAAAAAAACAAGCAAGCTTAACTGATTTTACCAGTATTTTTTTTTACATCTGTGAAAGAGGTAGCAGGCAATGCCACAACTTGACTACCAAATTCAGGATGTCAACAAAGCAAAGCACGTGCATAAGGTTTTCCAAGCACAAGAGACAGCAATATGCAAGCCATTGTCACTGACCGCAGTGCCCACTTGCAGAAGATACAGTGACCAGTTTTTGGTGAACACACAGCAGCACCTTGTATGCTGCATTGTATTTTTCACACATGCTCATCGTGTGCAAGATTGTATGTGAGTGCTTTACTTTGAATGTGATGTACATTCAGTAAATACGTTTCACTTGGCAGTGTTGGTGTCAGGAATGAAGGGTGGGCCTGCAAGGTGGAAATGGAGAAGAATATTATCTACTCCTATAGCCTGAGTTGGTTATTCATGTTGGTGCTACCTGATTTGCATATCTGCCCCTTTGGTGCATTTTACCAATTAACAATTTTGCCAAAAACTGTTTAGTAGTCATGTTGCAACATATCAATCTTTTGGGAGTAGCACCCCGCTTAACCCCCCCACCGAGTCACCCCCTCATCGGTTCAGTGAAGTTTACTTTGGAGCCGCAATATCGTTAACTGGAGTATATCACTGGAGATATAAACTGATTGATATCAGGATAACTATCATGTCAAAAAAAGTTTGATTTTATTTCCATCATTTACACTTTCAAAATGTCAGAAAACAAAAAAATTGCATCTGCAAAAGTTTGGGCACCCTGCAGAATTTATAGCATGCACTGCCCCTTTTGCAAAGCTGAGATCTGTCAGTGTCATGGATTGTTCTCAATCATCACAGTGATGTCAATCTCAAAGGTTTTAAATGCCCAGACTCATCTGACCTTGCCCCAACAATCAGCACCATGGGTTCTTCTAAGCAGTTGTCTAGAAAACTGAAACTGAAAATAGTTGACGCTCACAAATCTGGAGAAGGCTATAAGAAGATAGCAAAGCGTTTTCAGATGTCAATATCCTCTGTTCGGAATGTAATTAAGAAATGGCAGTCATCAGGAACAGTGGAAGTTAAAGCAAGATCTGGAAGACCAAGAAAAATATCAGACAGAACAGATCGCAGGATTGTGAGAAAAGCAATTTAAAACCCATGTTTGACTGCACAACCCCTCCAGAAAGATCTGGCAGACACTGGAGTTGTGGTACACTATTCCACTATAAAGTGATACTTGTACAAATATGGTCTTCATGGAAGAGTCATCAGAAGAAAACCTCTTCTACGTTCTCACCACAAAAATCAGCGTTTGAACTTTGCAAATGAACATATAGACAAGCCTGATGCATTTTGGAAACAAGTTCTGTGGACCGATGAGTTTAAAATAGAGCGTTTACAAGCTGTGATACTTGCCAAAGGGGGCTGTATAAGATATTAACTCTGCAGGGTGCCCAAACTTTTGTAGACGCCATTGTTTTCTGTAATTTTGAAAGTGTTATGCCGCGTACACACGATCACTTTTTGTGATAAAAAAAAACGTTGTTTTAAAAAAATTTATTTAAAATGATCGTGTGTGGGCAAAACGTTGTTTTATGTCTTCTAAAAAAACGACCAAAAAAAATTCGAACATGCTTGAATTTTTTGAGTCATTTTTCAAAATGTCGTTTTTTGTGTCATAAAAAATGACCGTGTGTGGGCAAAACGACGTTTAAAACAACGTTTTTAAACCCGCGCATGCTCAGAAGCAAGTTATGAGACGGGAGCTTCAATGGAACAGAGTGCCGTCGAATGTGGTGTACGTCACCGCGCTTTGCTAGAGCATTTTGGAAAAACGATGGTGTGTACGCAACATCGTTTTTTAAAATGAAGTTTGAAAAACGTCGTTTTGTTTTGTGAGATAAAATTACGTTTTTTTTCATCACAAAAAGTGATCGTGTGTACGTGGCATAAATGATGGAAATAAAATCTAACTTTTTTTGACATATTATAAGAAAGTCTAATCTGTAATTTGATGCCTTTTGGAGATTTTTCCATCCTTCCTTTGCTTCGTTATGCACATTAATACAAATTTTTACCTGGGATGCCCAAACTTTCGATCCCCACTGTATATAATTTTCAGATAAATGGAAACTACCCGCATGAAGTGGGATACCATTCCGTGTGGCCATAATCACTCAGATTAAATTACTACAGTTACTACTCAGATGACTTAAGCTCTTACTATATCTTTGAGCTTCATGTTATATGATTATTTCACAGTGTTTGATTTGCTCCATATTCTTCCAGCATTTTTTGATTATAAGGAGAACATTTTAGACTACATCTACATCGTTTGTGGTGACCATTCCAGTGGATAAAAACACACATTCCATCATTCCCTTATTTTTGGAGCAGTGACTGCCATTATATATTTTTCATCTATTCTTTTATCACAGCTGTTAGCTCTTGATGTGTGATATCAATTAACACCTTTTTTTTCAGTTATCAGTTCCACCCAGGGACAGTGTACTATAATCACCTGATTTTCAGGGATTCACTGACCTGTGTAGGAACGTTCTACTGTAGATAGGGGTTTATTTAAAAAGTGATTCGGTCATTGTTAGGCGGTATTTGGGGGTGTTTGTGGTCCTGGGGGAGGGTGGGTGTGTATGCCGCATTCTCTTGTTTCCCTCTTTTAGAGAGGCATATCCTGATCTAGTCAACTGTTCATGCCATCACTGGATTCACATATAGGGAATGTTCTGGGTATGGTTCCCTATTAGATAGGGGACTTTAGGTTTTATATATGTCTTTTGGTACTGTTTTTTGATACATGCTTCTAGCATTTAATAAATATGCAGTTAACTCTTTAGGTAGTGTGTGTTTGTTTCTTATTTAATTTTGTGGCTATGTTGCAACATATACATACCATGATGCCATAAAATGTATGGACTTAATGTAAAAGAAGCTGTGCTTGGGAGAACTACACTTTTGGTTCTCTTATTTCCCCTGCCCACATTCACAAACATATATGCGTTTTTCTTTGATGAAGCAAAGTTTGTTGAAGAGTTTAAAGTGTCCAGATTCTTTAGACTCATTATAAAGCAAGTGCTTGCACTGAGCTGCCATACAGCTTTTGTAAGTAGACTGGGTACACTGAATGTACCATATTCTGTGGGTAATAACCCTACACCTGATTTTAACTTCTAATTATAATTGTTATGATTAATTTAAACTTCAGCTTGAAATATACCTATATTTATAAAGAAGTTAATTTGATATTCAGCAAACGTTGCATGTTAATCGTCCTGGTCCATGTTTTTTAAATCACAGTAATTGATTCTCCACCAGCGAACGTTTGGTAAAAGACTCTTTGAAGTAATGAAAACCCCTCATTTTATTAGGAACAAAACATTATAATTGGGAAAAACAAAACACACTAATAATTATAATAATAATTAATATCCAAATCACATTGAAATATTCCTGCGCCAAAATACAAGAACTGCAGTGCAACCAAACTATGCCATAATTAGTGATCTGATGTATTCTACATTATTATACAGAAAATCAATAAAGTAAGATAATTTAGAGATCATGGTACTTTCATTTATTTATTTTTTATTACAGGTACTTTTATAGTGCTGTCAATTTACGCAGAACTTTACATATATATTGTACATCCACATCTATCCCTGCCCTCAAGGAGCTTACAATCTAAGGCTTCATTTTCAAACTGCCCACCAAACACAATTGCCATCTCCACCCAAAACCTATTTTACCAGCCTGGCAAATAAAAAATATACAGAAAATCAATAAAGTGAGATCATTTAGAGATCATGGTACTTTCATGTATTTCTTTTTTATTACAGGTACTTTTATAGTGCTGTCAATTTACGCAGAACTTTACATATATATTGTACATCTACATCAGTCCCTGCACTTAGGGAGCTTACAATCTAAGGTTTAATTTTCAAACTGACCACAATACACAGTTGCCGTCTCCAGGCAAAACCTACTGTACCAGCCTGGTAAATAAGGGTCAATGAAACAAAAAATACTGACCCACTGTGGTCTGTTAATTTGCTCCCTGGCTTATTCTGATAGATTCGACCAATTCTAGACACAGTCTGCTCCCTCTGTCTCCAAATGACTTTGTTCTTTAGTAGCAGTTTACTGATGGTTACTCCACCCAATTACCAGGCTGTCAAAATGTTAGTTGACCCTCTGCATCACAAAACAATTGTAGATACTAGAAAAGGGAATTTCACAGAATCCACTGGCCACCCAATATTCACAAACAAACTCCACAAGGGATTATGCAGAGCAGTGCTCACTTGAAACCACCTGGGCAAGCAACAGTGTACAGCAAAGAAATGTGGTACAAATTCAAGAAACAAGATTAAAATCAAACAAGCAAGTGGTCAAGACAGATGGATCATCACAAACCAGGCAAACGTTCTTAACAGGTATCGGAAACTGGAGATCATAGGAACAGGAGCAGGTTTTTGTTCAGGCAATTGTACTGCGCAAGTTTAAAAAGCTCTCCTAGACATAACATCAGAGGAAATGCCAGCACTTCAAAATGAATAAAAAGAGAAAATGTGGAAATGCCTATACACGAGGACAAAGTAAACTTTAGTACACATTTATAGGGAAGATGAAAAACATTTGTTCGGGGAAAGATGAATGGGAATCAAGCATTGAGCTCAGATTGCAAACTGATTTTGCAGAAACTCTGCTATAGCAGGCAAAGCTATGCACAGTAGCATTGTTAATTGTGAAGACAGTAAATTGGGTGGGCATAGTGGCTTTGAAACACTTCACAAGGCAGCCCTTCCTCAGACCTGTCATCACTAGCATTACTACGCTCTCTAAAAATGTGCATTCAGCTTCTTTTATGTGTATCCTACCTCCTTAGTCCTAAAGTCATCAAATGACAAACAAACAAAAAAAAACTGCTATGTCTACTGTTGGAATGTACTTCTCCCTATCAGGCTGCGCACACACTTTTATAAGGAAGTTTATGTAAACACCAAACTTTTTTAACGTTTTTGAGTATAGTTAAACCCTCCATTAAGGTTTTTTGGTGTTTTATCTCGCTGAGAAGGTTTCCCTTCACTTCCTGTGCTGTAGATGCAACATGAAATAAGAGAAAATAAGAGAACATCTCTCCAAAGTGTACAGAGTTTTCGTACAAAAAAATTGAGGGCCACATGAAATGTCCTAGGGGGACGGATTCGGTCCATGGCCTTGTGTTTGACACCTGTGTTCTATAACATAGGTTCATGATTTAAAACCATAGGAAGGGATATGCACATTTCCTCTTTTAATCCTGCTATATAAGACTTTGATTGAGTAGAATATGACTTTGAACATGTGTCAACATAAACTGCTTTCTGTGTTGATAGGTATGATGAAGGGATGTATTTAATGGGCTTTAGTCAGTTGTAACCAACTTACATTTTTTAGCATGATATTAAAACCCAAAACAAAATGTAAAATACTGCAATTTACCAATCCCTAAAGCAGGGATGTCAAATTAGTGACCCTTAATGTTGGGTTGGGCCGATCAATGGTGGTGTGAGACATGTCTCACCTGAGCATCCTGCCTCAGATGGACAAAGGCAAAACTCTGTCTCTTTCCCTGGCTTTTCAGCTTAGGTCCCTGGTTTTTCAGCTTAGATCATGGGTGCAATGGGATGGCCTGTGATACTCAGAGACTTTTGAAGGATGCAATGTACTCCTGTGCCAGCTTCACCAATGACGATAGGGGCATAGGGTGACTGAGAAATTATATCATAAATTACATGAGATGGGACAGTAACGATAATTTGTGTATTGCAGTATATCTTGAAATAATACAAGTTGTTAAAGTCTGACTCCAACCAGTCAATGGAATGTTTTCATTTAATGTGGGGACTTTTGAGGTGTTAATTAAGTCTGCTCCTAGATATTTCATTGTGTGATGCTAATGACACTGTTTTGTGTGAAAATACTATTGATGATAAGATGTGGAATGTGACTGAGCACCCTCTAAAGGTCAGACATCTCTTTTCAGGTGTATTGGATTAGCATGTCAATTACGTCTACAAAGGAATGTGCATTATGCAGGCAAATAGCTTATTGTCGGAGTGGGGACGTCTGGGGAATGACTAAAAATTAGCTCATCTGAATGTCACTATCTAAGAGAGTGTGTATTGAAGTGGAGTTTATTCATTGTTCACTTGGTTTCTAAAACTGTATATAAGACTGAGAGTTAGCATTAAAAGTATTCATTCGTTTGACCCAGAGAAACAGAGCTGTGTGTCTCGTCTTTTCTGGGGGAATTCTTAGGCCTCGTACACACGATCAAATCTGTCTGCTGGAAACGGTCTGCTAGACCGTCCCAGCAGACAGATTCGATCGTGTGTACGGGCGAGCAGACGGATTTGGCCACCCGACAGATTGGAAAGCATGCTTACCAATCCGTCGGCTGGGAACCCATCCGCCCGAAATGTCTGCTGGTTAGTACGCTAACCAGCAGACATGTCTTCTCGCACACGCGCCGAATATTTTCGACGCATGCGCGGAAGTGTTTTACTTCCTGGTGCGGTGACGTGGCGGCGTCAACGTCACCGCCACGTCACCGACACGTCAGCGCGCTGTCTGCTGGCGGGGATTTTGGTTTGCTCGTGTGTACACGCGAGCAAACCAAAATCCAAACAGACAGATCTGTTCAAATCGGTCGGTCCGACCGATTTTAACAGATAGATTGCCTCGTGTGTACGAGGCCTTTTGGATCGTGTCGGCTGGATGGTCGGAGTGTCGGATATGCTGTCTTTGGTTGGTGGAATGGAAAATCATAAACGGTGTTGACCGTTACAATGGGGAATAGAAAACCTCTCAAGACGGACCCCCCAATGGATCTCTTATCAAAAGAGTCAAGCCGACTGTCAAGATCGGGTCCTCTTTGGCAGCTTTGGTCTTCCCAGTCCTTGCAGTGCTGTATCCCTGTGCCATCCTCTGCACTCACTGGACACTCTGGATACTCTGCAATAAACCTGGTTGATTTTGCTGTTCACTGTGTATGTGTCCCTGCTGTAGTCTGAGATTGTGTATATTTACAATTGCTACATCTACTAAGTATGCTCCAGTTTCAGCTTGCTTTTAGGCTGTTCATTTCCTCTTTTTTCTTATCTGTGCAGCACAACTCTTATATATTTTATTCAAAACAATAATTTTGCAAGGGGTTTATCTTTTTTTTAAGCTTTATGAAAATGTTATTAGAAATATATATTAAAATCTTATTTGCAGTCATGTAGCTCATAAACAGAAAAAACGAATTTAAAAGTAAACCGTGACTATCTGTACTTACTTTTGGACAGGTTTGGATATACAATCTAGGCACACATGTACAGTATATCTATTTTACACACTTACTGAGAGATGCTAAGTCTTGTGAGATCATTGTCACCTCATTAGGTTGTGTGAGAGGAAAAACAGAGGTGTGATAAACCCACTCTGTTCATTTTTTTGGACAAAGTCTAATGTTTCCAAGAAATAACAAAAATATTATTCAATAGAATAAATTATACCAGAGGATTATTACTCATAGACCAACATATCCCCTGGAAGGTTAGTGAGAAAAAATACAAACAGTAAACTTTTACAGTAACTACTATCGAGGAGGACATCTGCTTTAACTTTCATTCATTTTTTTTATTTTTTTACAAACTCAATGCACCCTTGCTAAGAAGGATGTTTTATTTCAAGCTAATCAGGTTTGAGTCGTGTTTGGTTTCGGTAATTGGACCTGATGTAATTTGCCACACTTGGCACAGACATTTTCGAAGGCGTTTCCTTGATTATTATGTGCGCGGGAGAAAATAGTCTATTTTCACCAAGGTGTCTGAAAGGAGTTTTTGATACATTTACTTACATTTCAGGAAACTAAGTATACGTGGGTCTTGATTACTGTGTTATGGCATGACAATATTTCCTTTAGCTGCCAGATGCTTAAGTCTGTTAGATTAATATTGTGTCGGCTTCCATGAAAGCTTAGCCGTATGTTTTTACTGTAAAAAAACAAAAAATTATTTTGCCATTACATATTTCACCTTGAAACGTGGCCCATTTCCCTCTTAGAGTACAGCTGTCCTGTCCATTTATACAGAACACTACGTTTTCCAGCAAAAAAAAAAAAAAATCTAAAATGTATATTTTGATTTTCCAATACCGTTGAGCTGTGGTTTTCTTCAAAGCAAAGTGTAGCCAGACCCTCAGCATGGGAGGGGCACCATGCTATCAGTCTGGTTACAGTGCTCATCAGCAGAGTTCATCTAGTGACTTTGAAGTTCAAAATCATTACATACAGATTATAATTATTAATGGAGATGTACACTATATTACCAAAAGTATTGGAACGCCTGCCTTTACACGCACATGAACTTTAATGGCATCCCAGTCTTAGTCCGTAGGGCTTTAACTCTTCTGGGAAGGCTGCCCATGAGGTTTAGTTTGAACATTCTTCCAGAAGCGTATTTGTGAGGTTGGGCACTGACGTGGACGAGAAGGCCTGGCTCGCAGTCTCCACTCTAATTCATCCCAAAGCTGTTCTATCAGGTTGAAGTCAGGACTCTGAGCAGGCCAGTCAAGTTCCTCCCCCTCAAACTCGCTCATCCATTGTCTTCTAGGAACTTGCTTTGTGCACTGGTCCAAATCATTTGGTGGAGGGGGGATTATGGTGTGGGGTTGCTTTTCAGGAGTTGGGTTTGGCCCCTTAGTTCCAGTGAAAGGAACTCTTAAGGAGTCAGCATACCAAGACATTTTGGACAATTTTATGCTCCCAACATTGTGGAAACAGTTTGGGGATGGCTCTTTCCTTTTCCAACATGACTGTACCAATACACAAAGCAAGTTCCCTGAAGACATGAATGAGCCTGTTTGGGGCTGAGGAACTTGCCTGGCTTGCACAGAGTCCTGACCTCAACCTGATAGAATGCCTTTGGGATGAATTAGAGGTTAGACTGCAAGCCAGGCCTTCTTGCCCACATCAGTGCCTGACGTCACAAATGCGCTTATGGAAGAATGATCAAACATTCCCATAGACACACTCCTAAACCTTGTAGACAGCCTTCCCAGAAGAGTTGAATCTGTTAAAGCTGCAAAGGGTGGGCCAACTCAATATTGTACCCAACAGACTAAGGCCTCGTACACACGATCAAATCTGTCTGCTGGAAACAGTCTGCTAGACCGTTTCAGCAGACAGATTCGATCGTGTGTACGGGCTAACAGACGGATTTGGCCACCCGACAGATTTCAAAGCATGCTTTGAAATCTGTCGGCTGGGAACCCGTCCGCCCGACATGTCTGCTGGTTAGTATGCTAACCAGCAGACATGTCTTCTCGCAGACGCGCCGAATGATTTCGACGCATGCGCGGAAGTGTTTTACTTCCTGGTGCGGTGACGTGGCGGCGTCAACGTCACCGCCACGTCACCGACACGTCAGCGCGCTGTCTGCTGGCGGGGATTTTGGTTTGCTCGTGTGTACACGCGAGCAAACCAAAATCCCAGCAGACAGATTTGTTCAAATCTGTCGGACAGACAGATTTGAACAAATCTGTCTGCTCGTGTGTACGAGGCCTAAGACTGGGATGCCATTAAAGTTCATGTGCGTGTAAAGGCAGGCGCCCCAATACTTTTCGTAATATAGTGTATCTTTAGTCTTCTTTGTGGACAATACAGGGACCAAGTTTTTGAGAGCATGAAAGGCTTAAAGTGCTATTAAACTTAAAGGCTTAAAGTGCTATTAAACCCACAACAGTAAAATCATTCTGTATATGCAGTAAATCATGCTTGTTATACTCACTGTGGGAGCTAAGGGGTTAGTCATCTGCATTGATTAAAAAGGCTTGATCCTGACTACAGTCCCCAAACCATCTCTCGATAGAACAGAGCCTTGGGGGCAAGCGGCACATGTTTCATTTGGTTGTATTTCTAGAGAGTTTTTTTTTCTTGGGAGAATGCATGTGGGATTGCATTTTTCTGCACCGAAATTACACATCCCAAAATCCATGAATCTCATAGCCTAGCAATAGTAGACATGTGCACACTAAAAAAAAAATTTTGCTTTGTAATTTCGTTTTCGTCTGCAAAATACATTTATTTTACATTATTTTATTTTGTTTCATTAAAAAATGCATTTGTCCAAAAATCCAAATTAATTAAGGTCGAATCTGTCATTGAAGGCTCATAGGGCCAGATTCAGGAAAGAAATAAGCTGGCTCATCTCCGGATAAGCCTTCTTATTTCAGCGTCTGGCCCTCCTATCTATGCGCCTCATTCATCGAATCGGTTACGCATAGATTTCCATAAGATTCAACAGGCATAAGTCTCTTACGCCGTTGAATTTTATTTTCATATTTTAGGCTGGACGCTAGGTGGCGTTCCCATCTAAAATATGTAAATGAGCCTATACGCCGATTCCCGAACATGTGCCCGGCCGGCGTATCTCGTTACGTCGTTTACGTAAGACTTACTCCCAGCCAATGTTAAGTATGGACGTCGGAACCGACGTAACTTACGTTGTTTGCGTACGTCCATTCACAATTGAGCTGGCCGTCAGTTACGCTGACGACGCTTTCATTGACAAGTAGCAACGTGATTTGGAGCATGCGCACTGGGAACCAATCATGGCCGGCGCATTCGCAGTTCGTTCGGCACGGGGATGCGCTTCATTTAAATGATACACGCCCCCTACCCGCCGAATTTGAATTTGGCCGGGTGATTTACGCTACGCCGCCTCAACTTTTCAGGCAAGTGCTTTATGAATAAAGCACTTGCCTGAAAAAGTTGCGGCGGCCTAACGTAAATGAGATACGTTAGGCCAAATTAAAGATAGGCTCAAATCTAGCCCATAGTGTTTGTCGAATGTTCTAAGAAGATTTAACGGAGCAGCTAAATTGTACAACACTGCAATCGTACATTTCCGGTCGATGTTGTATTAAACTAGTAATAATTATATTTATAAATTATTATTATTATTAGTCAACCAACATTAGAATTCTTCTATAGCCTATGGGCCGAGGATCTGACCGGAAATGTACGATTGCGACGTCATACAGTTTAGCTGTTCCTTCGAATCTTCTTAGAACTTTCAACAGACACCATAAGCCTTCAATGACAGATGATTCGACATTTGTATGTTTTTTGCTGCTTCTTTGAATCTTCGTCATTCATGTCAAATGGTCTACCCCAACTCTGTATCTATAATGTCGAATCTTTCCTCTCTATGTAGAATAATCTTGGACTAATATAGTTAAGGTTAGGCACATTTGACCACAGGTTCGATAGACACAGATTGCTATTGCCAGCATCATGACAAATCTCTTATCTATATCGAACTGTTGTAGCAACGAAAACGTTCGGATTTCGGCTTCTGTTTGTTTTTGTTTGTTAAAACAATAACGAAAATACCTGAAATTCGGACGAAAACGAATGCACATGTCTAAGCAGTAGTGAAGGTGAGAGCTACACAGTAATTTGATTTGACATAGATACAGGTAGAGAATTCTCAGACAGATTCCACATTGCTCTGTAATGTGTCCACAGTAGAAAATGTGTTTAACCTTTTATGGTTTGCCTTCAATTGTAAACACCTCATGTATAAAAATTAGAACTCTGAGATGGGCTTAAACAATCAATAAAGAGGTTGTAAAGGTAAAAAAAAAATCCCCTATATAGCTTCCTTTACCTTAGTGCAGTCCTCCTTCACTTACCTCATCCTTCGATTTTGCTTTTAAATGTCCTTATTTCTTCTGAGAAATTCTCACTTCCTGTTCTTCTGTCTGTAACTCCACACAGTAATGCAAGGCTTTCTCCCTGATGTGGAGTGTCGTTCTCGTGCTCTCCCTTGAGAGGGGAGAGGGCGAGCAGGAGAGTCATGACGCTCTCTACGTTGCAGATAGAGAAAGGAGAAGCTGTGTGTTAGTGGGTATCCTGACTCTCCTGCTCGTCCCATCCCCCCTCAAGGGAGGGGGCGAGCACGACAGAAATAAGGACATTTAAAAGCAAAATTGAAGGATGAGGTAAGTGAAGGAGGACTGCACTAAGGTAAAGGAAGGTATTTAGGGGAATTTTTTTTTTTACCTTTTCAACCCCTTTAAGAATGGAAGTTTAACTTAATAAGGTTCTTCTACTCATTAGGCTTATCCCTAAAACATTGTAATTAAAAGGATTAGAAAACACAATAAACTGCCAAATGTACAGAATTACAATACAATAAAGGTTTACTTAATTTCCTTCATTTTTTTTATTTTCATTAACATGGGCATTATTTTATTTTTTTTCATCCATCATGACATTTTGTCCATAGCTATAACAAATGGTACCTCAGTATGAGCATAGTCAAAGTACAGTGACACTATTAACCCCTTCCTTACCTGGCCATAGGGGAATGACGTTATGGTCATCCCCTCGCCGATGAGACTGGACGTTGCACAACGTCCTGTCATCACGGCGTTCTAGGGCGCGCGCGTGCCGGTCGGCTGCGATTGCCGCTGGCCACCCGCGATTTCCAGCAATCACGTCAGGAGTGTGGATCTGTGTGTGTAAACACACAGATCCACCTCCTGTCAGCGGTGAGGAGATCGATGTGTGTTCCCAGTACAGAGGAACACACATCGATCTCCTCCCCCTGTGAGTCCCCCTCCCCCTACAGTTAGAACATACTTTAGGACACATTTTAACCCCTTCAGCACCCCCTAGTGTTAACCCCTTCCCTGCCAGTCACATTTACAAGTAATCAGTGCAGTTTTATAGCACTAATCGCTGTGTAAATGTGAATGGTCCCAAAAATGTGTCAAAAGTGTCCGATATGTCCGCCGCAACGTCACGGTCACAAAAAAAAAACGCAGATCGCCGCCATTACTAGTAAAAAAATAAAAATGCCATAAATCTATCACCTATTTTGTAGACGCTATAACTTTTGCGCAAACCAATCAATATACGATTATTGCGTTGTTTTTTTTACCAAAAATACGTAGAATACGTATCGGTCTAAACTGAGGGGAAAAAAAGTTTTTTTTTAAAAAATATTGTGATATGTATTAAATAAAAAGGAAAAAATATTGTGTTTTTTTTTTAAATTGTCGCTCTTCTTTTGTTTATAGCACAAAAAATAAAAACCGCAGAGATGATCAAATACCACTAAAAGAAATCTCTATTTTTGTGGGGAAAAAACAAAACGATTTAATTTGGGTACAGTGTTGCCTGACCGCGCAATTGTCATTCAAAGTGCAACAGCGCTGAAAACTTAAAATTTGGTCTGGGCAGGAAGGGGGTGAAAATGCGCTGTATGGAAGGGGTTAAGCACTGTGTCAAATCATCTTGCTGCCATGTAAATCTAAATGAAGAGAATTTGCAAGTTCCCACACATAATTCAGCTGACAATTCTTCCAGACAGAAAAATATAATGCAGGACAGCCAAGCACGCAGATGTGTGCAGTCGAACAAAAAATACCGGTGAATTCTACCGTCATTATACATAATTATGTCTCAAAAACCTATTTTAAATTTACAGTAGTTCATCTGGCTTCCATCAAAACATACAGAGAATGTTCTCATATTTAACTAATGAGCACATAGAAAGGTGCAAAGCTCCATTTTGTTGTCAGGGAGAGTCCCTTCATGCCCTTCATTTAGTAAAATATTTATCCTGGATAATGTGTTTTTGTCACATACAGCACCTTAAAAAAGTATTCATACCCCTTGAAATTTCCCACATTTTGTCATGTTACAACCAAAATCGTAAATGTATTGTATCGGGATTTTATGCGATAGACCAACAAAAAGTGGCACATTTTTGTGAATTGGAAGGAAAATGATAAACGTTTTAAATTTTTTTTTTTTTTACAAATAAGTATGTTAAAAACGTGGTGTGCATTTGCAGAGTCAATACTTTGTAGAACCACAGTTCGTTGCAATTACAGCTGTGAGGCCGTGTACACACGGCAGAGATCCTCGACGGGCAGAACACATCGTTCCGCCCGTCGAGGTTCTCTGCCGGCCGTCGAAATCGGCGACCCGCCCGTCGGGAATGGCAACCAGCCATTCATCCAAATTGCAGAAGGTAACATCTTCACCACACTGCCAGGATCCATCCGCTGGTGGACGCCAGTACTGCGGCCCAAAGATGACATAACACCAGCAGGTAGAAGCTCCCCTGACAGTTCCAAACTGCCAGGAGACACCTGCTGGTGGACCCCAGTACTGCATGCCAAATGATAGATACATTCGTATGCAAAAATTTAGGAACCCCTGACAATTTCCAAGATTATCATTTATAAATATTTGGGTGTTTGGATAAGCAATATCATTTTGATCTATCAAATAACAGAAGGTCACAGTAATATTTTAGTAGTGAAATGAGGTTTATTGGATTAACAGAAAATGCGCAATATGCATCAAAATGAAATTAGACAGGTGAATACATTTGGGCACTTTTGTCATTTTGTTGATTTGAATACCTGTAACTGCTTGGCACGGATTAATTGAAACACACAATTGGTTTGGTGACCTCTATAAGCCAAGCCCCCAAATATTTATAAATGATAATCATGGAAATTGTCAGGGGCTCCTAAACTTTTGCATAAGACTGTATATGTTTATAGAGAATAAATTGTGTTTGTGTGTAAAAAAATAGACTTTTTTTTTTTTTAACCAAATCTTGTTTTATTGAAGTTTACATTAGCATACAAAGCTAGCCCACGCAGGGGCCGAACCTTTGCCCACACAAGGGCAGTTCCTCTGTTGCTACAACATACCACAACAGGGCACAACACACAGCATAAACATCCTAACTTAACTTATACTATAACCCCAATGTCGGGACAGGTTCATTTCAGGATAATCTGTGCTCAAATTGATATCGATAGGAGAGTGCAGCATGAGAATAGTTGGGTCAATAAACTAACACACTAAAGACATATTTTCAATCTAGGCATTAGCTACTGCATCAGTAGTCGTGGTGTTATCATCTAGCCAACAGTTCCATACTGTGACGGTAGTAGAAAATATCCCCGTCATCCATTCCCTTCTTCTCTAATAAAAAAAAATCACCCAATATTCCACGAGTAGGAATATCCCTGGAATCGCTGAATAATCCACACATGAGCCAAAGCTTAATGCTGGATGTAAACAGGACACCTTTATTGAAAGTACACAGCACACTTTTATACAGCATTTGGAACATCCTGCCCCCAACAACCAATTTCTTATTGGTCCTTTTTAAAGTCCAGGCAGTCTCCCATCAGGTCCTCCTTAACCATGCAATTGAGGACTTGAAAATGACACAGCAGAGATTGGTCAGTAAGGTTTGAATAGAAAGACTGTTATGTGTATTGAGACAAAAGCCCCCAGGGGGTAATTACTACAATGAAGCAATCAGAACAACAATTAACACGAGTCAATTATCTAATCAGGTAGTCGGGCGAGGTGGCTAGGCGTCTCGTCTCTGACAACGGCTATTCATCTGCAGAACACAATGGAAAGGTATTTCACAAGCCACTTAGCATTCCAATAGTCTGTTCTAAGCAGTGAAAGGTCATTGTCCTAGTGACCTAGTCAGGACACATTAAGCCACTTGTAATATGTACTATCCACAATGTCTCATCTTCTGCAATACAAGAATTAGGATTTCACATAGAAACACTTTAATATCTCACAATCCATGACACATACCTTCTCAAATGTTTGTGGACATCCCCTGCCCGAGTAGGTGGCCTTATACAGGGGCAAACTGGCATTCACTAGGCTTTTCCAGAAACTGACAGAAGGGGTAGACGATTGTTTCCAGGTCATCGTAGTGGCCTTACGAGCATAATACAGTAACAGGGATATGAGTATTTTCCTGGATCTAATCATTGACATTTGTTCCACCAGCCCCAGCAGACAGTATTTAGGATCATAGGGAACACGTCTCTTAGTGACCTTGGCAATCACTTGGAGAACTTCTTTTCAATAAAGTTCGATTGCCGGGCAAGCCCAAAAAATTTGGAAAAATTCACCTGGTTGATAGGAGCAATGCCAGCACGCCAGAAAATTAGCCAGCGACATCTGGTGCAACCTGTGAGGTGTGTAGTGAGCTCTATGCACAATTTTGTATTGGACTAATTTGTCCCTTGCTGAAACAAGAGGGGAGAAGGGAAAGTCACAAATTTTTCTCCAGTCGTCCTCATCCAACCCTGGTATATCCCCCACCCATTTCCTGCGGAGGGAGGACAGCCTGGGGTCGGCAGCAACCAGCAGAGATCCATACAGCTGAAATGTGGGCTCCTCCGAGTCCTTTACCCGGAGGGTGGATTCGAGCTCAGAGTATACCAATTCAACTGGTTGGCCTAAAAATTGACATCTGTAGGCATGAGTAATTTGAAGATACCTATAATGGGGCTGTGCAGGCACGTTAAATTTGGTGTGTAAAATGTGAAAGGGAGTGAGCTCTCTGTTGGTGATAACATGTTCAAGGGTCAGTATTTTGTATTTGGCCCAGGCCTGCGGGTCCAGGATGGTATAGAACTGCGATAGGTTAGGATTCAGCCACAGGGGGATGTGAGGAGACCAAGAGTTTGACTGGGGGTGCCTCACCCACCTTCCATGCCCGCAGAGTGGTACACATCGAAGGGGTGATATGGTGAGGCGTTTTAGGCCCCCTGACTAGCAGCCCCCTCAATGCCTCCAGAGAACCCACTAAGGCCGCCTCCAACACCGTCGCAGAGTTGGTCAGGTCCGACTGCAGCCACCAATGTGCGTTCACAAGCTGAGTGGCGAAGTAGTACTTGTGGCAATCAGGGAGAGCCAAGCCCCCATTGTCCACAAGCCTGGTCAAAGTGGTATATTTGAATCTAGGTGGTTTGGACCCCCAAATAAAGGAGAGGAAGAGTTGCCTGAGAGAATTAAAGAAACCCTTAGTCAGCCATTGTGGGGAGTTCCGAAAAATGTACATTTAGGGAGGACTTTCATCTTGAGAAGATTAATGCACCCAATAAGGGAAAGAGGGAGATTACTCCATGCTTTTAATTTGTTTTTAATGACTACCAAGACAGGGTCAAGATTGAGCCACACAAAGTCCCCACTCTCTCTTGAAACAACAACACCTAAATAAGTAAACTGTTCAACCCACTGAAGTGGGAGGGAGGAGGGTGAGGAGGACCTGGCCCCCGCATCCAATAAAATAGATTTTAGTATGTTTTTTCCTGAAAATATAGATTTGCTAAACAGTTATACAAAGATTGTGCAACATAAAAAAAATGCAACTACCATCTCTTTTAGCCTCTGCATTCATAAAATATATAATGTTGTTAGAGTTTTAAGTAATTTGAAAGCCAAAACTTGATTTGTGGAAATTGTTTATTTATGTAATAGTGCAGCATTACCTTTCCAGAATACTCGTCTGCCCTGTTATTAAGTTGCATTCTTTCCTTATAAGACCAGTGTACTGTAGTATATGCGCAGTGTATAGCTATGGGCTGCCAGGGAGCCTGTTCGCTCTTCTTTCTGAATACATTCCACAAACAAACTTTGACCCTGCATTCACTATATCTGGTCTCCCACAGTACACAGAACATGGAAATGCAATTATTTTAGTAAGTATAAACTGCTAAACACCTTTTCTCATCAGCAATATATAGCAGTTTTGTGACTTCTATCAGTGTCTGGCCGAGCACTGGTTAAAGCTTGTAGGAGAAGTTTTTATTCTCCTCTGACTGTCCTATGAGGCTGCATGACCCCTGAGCCTCTGTCTGGACAGTGCCAATCGGCCCTGTGCTCATCACATGCACCCTCCCCAAGAAAAAAACAACTCTCTAGCAATACACACCAAACTGAGCATATGCATAATGCCTCCTAGGACTCTGTGCTATTAGCAGATGGATTAGGGGCAGTAAAAGAAGTAACTGCATTTTATTTTTAAGTATTCTTATCCTATTATGTATGTGAATTGAGACAATTGGCTGTCTTGGCAACCTAGGAGAGCAACACAAAAGAGCTGATCGTGGGACAGTGCTTTGGCCTAGGGACTGGTTGCTTGGCCTGAGCACTGTCTAATGTAAGCAGGCCCGGGTATTCTTGCGGGCTAAAAACAATAGAGAGAAATGAGTCACCACTCCAGGTGGGATCACTATATGGTTACAGGTGGTGCAGGATACCGAGGGTGCTGGCGGTGCACTAAGCAAAATGAGGGCAAAGAAAAATGGATAGCCGCACTCCAAAACCTGATGGGTGGTCTTTTATTTAATAGACAGCATGTACAAAAATAGGGTCACAGCAGTGGAAAACAAGGAGCAGCCGACGCGTTTCGCACTGGATCAGTGCTTATTCATGGCATGAATAAGCACTGATCCAGTGCGAAACGCATCGGCTGCTCCTTGTTTTCCACTGCTGTGACCCTATTTTTGTACATGCTGTCTATTGAATAAAAGACCACCCATCAGGTTTTGGAGTGCGGCTATCCATTTTTCTTTGCCCTCATTCTTGCGGGCTGACGAGGATGAAGGAGCGGCAAGGGGTCAATGGATATCCTTTGCAGAGACACTCTCACTTTGCCCTATATTTAAATTTGCATATTTGTGAAGTAAATACAATAGAAATGTATGTGTAATTAGAAACAGTTACCACCATAAAAAGTAATCTAACCTAAATGTAGCTTATTAAACCCCTTTTAGCTCTTAACTTGTTCAGAGATGTTTAAATTATGTTGTTTTTAGGAGTTTTATCTCCTCATGTCCTAAATGGGCTAAGAATAAAGTTGTTGAGTATAGTAATGACTTTAGCATACCTATTTTTGGGGGAAAAACAAGATCAGAAAAGGCATTCACTTCTAATGTGTACTCTTCAAAATTTTACACTTTCTGTTAAATACATATTACAAAATAGTGTAAGATTGATAGCTTCCGGTCATATGGCTTGGCAGAAAGAATAACACAACCTAAACATTCTTGCTTAGCCAAAAGGAAGGAAACGTTGTCAGTGCCCTATGGGTAATTTTTAAGATTGAAGCAAAATATTTGACAACAGTATGAAAATATGCTGCATATATTAGAACTCTCCAAGCTGTGGGTTCCTGGAATTTCTATGTCAATTTGTTGGCTGGTATGGATATGAGGCATGATATATTGAATAACATTAGAGAGAGAATTAACTTTAAATCCTGAAAAAGCATGTTGGTTTCCAACATCAATAATAGTCTACTGTTGTGATTGCTTAAACAGAAATGTTCAGTGACTCCCTGCCAACAAATAAATTGGCCAGAAAAATGTGAGCATTGTGAAATAAATTATAACGAATGTAGAGGTAATAAAACTGACAGCAATCACTGAGTCTTTGTAATACCACCAAGAAATCGGCTCAGAAAGGGGCTTTAAATTGTATTGTGTATTTTCATGGACACCAGGAAGTATATTTATGGGAAATGTAATATGTTGTAAATTAAAATGTATACTACCAAAAGTAATTTACTACCTGAATTTATGGCACCTGTTTCCTTAAATATTTATTTAGCTTCTGCTTTTATACTATATAGTTTAACAATTTTACTCTCATTTTGTGTTCTAATTTATAGTTATTTTTTGAACAAGAAATTGTAGTGCACTGTTGCGCTGCCTCTTAATACTTAAGGTAGGGCAGTGAAATAATGCTAATCTATATATAAAAAAAAAAAGCGGTCATATTGCCCCACTTCTTGTAAAGGCTTTCCATTAGGGTTGATTCGCTGAATGTAAGAACGCTCTTCACTTTGCAAAGGAATTTGCTCCAGAGCAAGAAAATTTGAAATGTGAAGGAAGCATTCTAGCTTGCACATTATTGGATAATGGAAGTCAGCAGAGCTAAAACTCATTTACCAAGTTCTGGGGAAAATTACCTTACAACGTGCATCTTCCCTTGCAAAGCTATTTGCTTTTAGTAAATCATCCCCATTGTGTCACTTGGCAAGTGATTTTCCCCAGAGCTTAGTAAATTAGTAAAGCTCTGCTGACTTCCATCCTCCAATCAAGGGCAAACAAAAATAAAAATAAATGTATTTCCCTTGTATGTGATCGGGTATTTATTGCAAAGTGAATTTTACAACATTCATTAAGCTAAGGAAAATTCCCTTGCAAAGTGAATTTTACAACATTCATCATGCTAAGGAATATTTCTGGGGAAAATTACTTTAAAAAGTGCAACTTTCCTTGTAAAGTGAACAGTCTATTTGCGCTTAGTAAATCATCCCCGTTGTGTCACTTGGAAAGTGATCATATATTGATTTCAGGTAGCTACATTAGTGAAATACAATGAATATGAAAATTAGAAGACTGTTTTTAGAAAAGGCTATACTCTGTAGGTATAAAAGTAATTACTCTACTTTGGTCCCTTACATCTAGTGCCACCTACTTTCTTTTTCTTTATCTGACGAGCAATAGATTGTCCGGTAGGAGCTGTATTCTGTAACACTGGGAGGCTGTCACAGTCAAGTCCTTAAAGCGCAGTTCCACCCAGTTCTGTGTTTATTAAAAGTCAGCAGGTCCCAAAAGTGTAGCTGCTGACTTTTAATAAACACACACTTGCCTGTCTCAAGGTCTAGCGATGCAGGCGCCTGAAGCCTCACTCCTCTCCTCCATCTGTCCATATATATATATATATATACACTATATTACCAAAAGTACTGGGACATCTGACTTTACACGCACATGAACTTTAATGGTATCCTAGTCTTAGTCTGTGGGGTTCAATATTGAGTTGGCCCACCCTTTGTAGCTACAACAGCTTCAACTCTTCTGGGAAGGCTGTCCACAAGGTTTAGGAGTGTTTCTAAGAGAATGTTTGACTATTCTTCCAGAAGTGCATTTGTGAGGTCAGCCACTGATGTAGACGAGAAGACCTGGCTCGCAGCCTCTGCTCTAATTCATCTCAAAGGTGTTCTATCAGGTTCAAGTCAGGACTCTGTGGTGGCCAGTCTAGTTCCTTCACCCCAAATGCACTTATTCATGTCTTCCATCATCTGATTGGATGATGAAAGACAGGAGAGATTCTGCTCATTTCCTAAGCTCTGGAGCAACTGCTCTTGCAGAGTGCAACCACAATTTGCAAAGTGCACAATTTATTAGCCTTTAGTAAACCAACCCCTTAGAGCCAATGCTGGCAGTGCTGCACCATTGTGTAGAAGAGTTAGTGAATGTCTCCCATCTAGTTTTGTGTATGAGTCTCCTGTTAATGAACATTCAAATAACTCTTTGGTTGATATGTATGTCTGCAAAGCTGGCATGTAAAACACAATTGTTGTGCATGCCCCTTAAGAGTCAATGTCTCTTCTGAGCTCTCTTGGGCACATTCATCAAGAATGTCCCTGGCAGTAAGAGCACTCATCTACCCTAGCAGAAAACTCTAGCTCTCAAGGTTTTAGATTTTACCCTTCTGGCATCAAGAAGAGTTTACTTTTTTACCCCCAGGATTTAACCTTTAAAGTGGTATTAAAGGCAGGTATTTTTAAATAACAAACATGTCATACTTACATTCTCTGTGCAGTGGCTTTGTAAAGATCAGCCCAGATCCTCCTTGTGGGTCCCCCTCCAGCAGCCCTGACCCCGCCCTCCTGCTGAGTGCCTCCATAGCAAGCAGCTTGCTATGAGGGAACCCGAGCAGGCTCACTCCCTCACACACAGGGTGGCTCGGCTCAGCCCCCACTCTCTCTTCATTGGCTCACTGGCTGTCAGCTGGCTCTTTGTTTCTGCATAGGAATCATGGTGCTTATAGTAGTCTTTTTTGAGGTAGTCCTGTTCGCAACATCCTAAAATCATGGAATCATGGCCTTTTCTTGCCAAACCTGCATTTTTTATTTGAATACATGCCTTTGAGCAGCACTGCATTTGCATTGGATGGAAATAGCTGTGTTTACCAGAATGTCTGTGCACATGATGAACTCTAGGTTTTGTATATACAGGGTGTATTATTTTTTATTACTTAAAGGGGTTGTAAAGGAAATTTTGTTTTCCCTAAATAGCTTCCTTAGTGCAGTCCTCCTTCACTTACCTCATCCTTCGATTTTGCTTTTTAATGTCCTTATTTGAAAAATGCTCACTTCCTGTTCTTCTGTCTGTAACTCAACACTGTAATGCGAGGCTTTCTTCCTGGTGTGGAGAAAGCCTCTTGAGGGGGAGGGGGCGAGCAGGCGGGTCAGGACACCCACTAACACACAGCTCCTTTCTCTATCTGCAAAGTAGAGATTTTCGTGCTCGACCCCTCCCTCCTCAAGAGGCTTTCTCCACACCAGGAAGAAAGCCTTGCATTACGGTGTTGAGTTACAGACAGAAGAACAGGAAGTGAGGATTTTTCTCAGAAGAATTAAGGACATTTAAAGGCAAAATTGAAGGATGAGGTAAGTGAAGGAGGACTGCACTAAGGTAAAGAAAGCTGTTTAGGGGGGAAAAAAATCCTTTACAACCCCTTTAATTTTGGGGAGCAGAAATGGCATTTCTGGTACTTAATTCTTGTCCTCATGTAAACTTTTACTTGGTCTAAAGCAGCAAAAAAGTGTTTGTTTTTAATTGCAATATTATGACTTTATCCAGCAAATGTGTCATAGTGTTCTGCCAGGCTCTAAGACTCCGCTTATTGCTAGTATGCTAATTATGTGATGGAATTCAAAAACAGTGTATTAGATACCAGATGTTTGAAATGGGAGGACAACAATTTTCAAAGATGCCATTTGCAATAACTGTTCCATGGTTGAGATTGACAGAAGAGGAAGAAGAGGAAGTGATTCATTGCACACAAACCTTCCAAAAAACGGAGAGCGGTCTATTAAAAGGTTGTGCTGGCACGAAAAAGCTGCTGATTAGCTAATCACCCATTGGTGTTTCCCAAGTGGAAGTTAAGATATTTCTTTTTTATGCCTTAAATTTTATATTATACAGTTGGTTGAGTGCAGTTCCCAAATAATGGAAACTTGAGATTAAAGTCACCTGCCCCCTCTTAGATTCTCTAAAGAGTGTTTTGAATGTTTGGAAACTGAGGCACGTTTGTTACTGTCATAGCAGAAAAGGGACAATTCTTCCTGCTGAGGTCCCAGATCTCTTAAACAATTTAAAAACCTGATCTACACCTTTCATATCTGAAACAATAATTTTGTGTCATCTTATTCTTTAACCACTTAAGACCCGGACCAATACGCTGGCAAATGACCCAAGGGGTTTTGCGATTCGGCACTGCGTCGCTTTAACAGACAATTGCGCGGTCGTGCGACGTGGCTCCCAAACAAAATTCGCGTCCTTTTTTTCCCACAAATAGAGCTTTCTTTTGGTGGTATTTGATCGCCTCTGCGATTTTTATTTTTTGCGCTATATACAAAAATAGAGCGACATTTTTGAAAAAAAATCAATATTTTTTACTTTTTGTTATAATAAAAAACCAATAAACTAAATTTCAGTCAAACATTTAGGCCAAAATTTATTTAGCCACATGTCTTTAGTAAAAAAAAAATCGCATTAAAAAAAAAATAGCTACCTAGCGGGAACAGCGACACTAATACAGCGATCAGAAAAATGATCGCTTAGTGACGCTGGCAATAGGGAGTGAAAGGGTTAACTAGGGCAGTGATCAAGGGGTTAAAACTTTATTGGGGGGGTGGGGGGGGCTACCCTGACACTACTGACTGTCACACTGACACTAAATACAGTAATCATACATGATTACTGCATTCAGTGACACTGTGACAGGGGGGAGGGGGGGGGGGGCGATCGCGGGGGTTAAATGTGTGTGTCAGTGTGCTGTTTGGTGCAGGACTTACTTGTTCTGTAGTGATCTCTCCTCAGCGGCGCTTGAAACAAACGCCGAGGGAGAGATCACGTCGCTTCCTCCTTCCTGTGTTTACACAGGAGGAGGAAGTGACAGGGCGGGCGGGCGCGCGCATTGGCTGGGAGCGATCCGGAGGGGGCGGATGAAAACGGATAGCCGCCCCCACTTGTCGGATCGCTCCTGCAGCCGCGTGGACCGCCGCATGTACGGCGGTCCTTAAGTGGTTAAAAAATGCAATACCTTACCTCCTGCTTACCTCCTCTGTGCAGTTGGTTTTGCACAGAGCAGCCCAGTTCCTCCTCTTCTCAGGTCCCTCTTTGCTGCTCCTAGCCCCATCCTCTTTTGAGTACAGCTTGCTACAGGGGACACCCAAGCCATGTCAGAACTCCATGTATTTTTCAGACACGAAGCCCCAACCTGGCCATGCCCCCTCTCTTACCTGATTGGATGACTTAATTTAATTGACAGCCGTGGAGCCAAAGACGCTGCTGCTCTGTCTCAGCCAATCAGGTGGAGTGTACTGGATGGCTAAGGGGATCATGGACATCACATGAGGGAGAAGGAGCTTACGTAGGTAATTGGGTTGTGCCTGGGAGGCTGATACACATAGAGGAGTTTTTAATAAATAGAATGCATTACAACTCCTTTAACAAAAAACAAAAAAAAACTTTTTATGACAGGCAATGTGCATTTATTGCCAAGATAGGATGTTACATTACATTTTTTTTTTGTCTGTTTGTGCATAATCAAATTGTGTCTCCAAGACAGGGCCGCCATCAGGGGGGTACAGGCATTACACCTGTAAGGGGCCCGGGGGTCCCCAGGGGCCCGGATGGGAACCACCCTAAAAAAAAACAAAAAAAATAAAAAATGTGTTTATTTTTTTTTTTAGGGGTCCGAAGGTCCCCAGGGGCCTGGAGGCCACTAAGGGCCCCAGATGACAACCCCCCTTTTTTTATAAAATAAATATATTTTTTATATATTTTTTTATTTCTTTTATTTTCATATTATATATATATATATATATATATATATATATATATATATATATATATATATATATATATAGGGCCAGATTCATGAAAGGTTACGCTGGCGGATCGAGTGATCCGCCAGCGTAACAGTGGCTTTGAGCCGGCGTTTCTGTTTTCTGTAACCAGAAAACAAGAAACGCCGGGTTAAAGTTCCGATGCGAGCAGCGTAACTGAGTTTCGCCATCGCATCGTTACTTCAACTTAAAAATGGCGCCGGGGGCGTTCCCGCCGATTTACGCTCAAAAAATATGTTAATGAGCGGAAATCGGCAATTCACGATCGAAATCCGGCGCGACGCAGTGGCGTTACGACGTTTCCGGACGGGATACGCGGCGCATAGATATACCTACATGGGGCTGGAGTATCCTATGTTAGGTATAGGCGTCGTCATCGCGTCGGGAAAAAAAAAAAAAACGTCGCTTGCGTAAAACGGTCATGAATGGGAATGTGACGTCATTGACGTTCATTCACAGATTTTGGAGCATGCGCACGGGGATGTTTTGACACTCGACGCATGCGCAGTACGTCGGCGGCGGGATCGCGCGTAGTTAGCATACTACACGCCCCGTACCCGCGACATTTGAATTCCGCCGGCTCATTTGCGATGCGCTGCCGCAACTTTAGGAGCAAGTGCTTCGTGAATGACAGCACTTGCTCCTAAAAATTCGGCAGCGCAACGCAAATCAGAAGCGTTACTCCAGAGCAAAGATGCTCTGGAATACGTGAATCTGGCCCATATATATTTATATATTATTAAAGGGCCCAGAGGTCCCCAGGGCCCCATGTGTCAAACCCCCTTTTTTTTTATACATTTTTTTTATATTTTTAATTTTTATTAAAGGGCCCAGAGGTCCCCAGGGCCCTGGAAGGCAACCCCCTTGTTTTTTTTATATATATAAATGTTATATTTAAAAAAATATATATATATATTTTCTCTCTTTTTTCTTTTTATTTTATAAAGGGCACAGAGGTCCCCAGGGCCCGGATGGCTACCCCCCTTTTTTATATATATTTTTCTTTATTTTTTCTTTTTGTAAAGGGCCCCCCCGCTTCTCAATTCGCGGCAGCACCCCCCCCCCCCGATTCTCAATTTCAAGCGGCAGCACCCCCGCCCCCCGGTTCTCTGCTCCAGGGGGCCCATGCCTGAAGCTGTGTAAGGGGCCCCAAAATTCCTGATGGCGGCCCTGCTCCAAGATGTGACCTGTCCTCATTCTCAAAGGTAATTTGGAACTCCCATGATGCAAAGAAGGTCTGATGCTTCACTTTGGTTGTCAGAAGTTTGGTGAAGAAGTTCTCCATTTCAACCTCAATAAGTGTGGTTGCACCCCAGTAACTACTGTTTGGTACTTTGGGCCATCCGTGCTATGGCTCTGAGGTGAGCATTTTAGTACCACAAGAGGTGTGCGCACCGAAGTCTGCCTGCTTTCACACCGTAGCTGCTTTCACACCGTACCACTTTTTGGGCTTTGGAGTCTCCATTTTTTATGGACTTTTCACGTGTTTATATGCTTTACACCTAGCCGTGTGCTGTCACACACAGCTATTTTCATTTTTTTTTAATTCAAATTTTTTTTATTTTTTGGTTCATATTTTGTATATTGCATTTTATTTATTCCATTGTGTGTTTGGTACATTTCACATGTTTATTTATTTGTTGCTTATTCACCTCTCTGTTCACCATACAGTCACTTAGCTTATCTCCCTTGGTATTTACCCTTTGGTTATATACCCTATTAGGATTCACAGCGCTTCACCATCACCTACCTATAGACCATCAGACCACTTCAGCCTGGTTCGATGAAAACGGTTCGTCAGACCAGTCTCATCGGACCAGTCTGATCGTGTGTATGTGGCCTAAGGGTCTAAATTATCTAGCAACAAAAATTTTTTTTTATTTTAACATGCTTATAAAAAAGCCCAGTAGGCAAGCAGCTAAGAGCATTTAGTTGCCTCAAAGCAAAAAAATAAAAAAATAAAGATTTTTTTTTTAATATTTTGTAATACTTTGTTACCACTTTAATTTTAAAGTAGTTCTCTGTCTAGTGCAGTACCTGGAGCATGCTAGTGTGTAGCCCACTTTCTAATATTGTGCATTCAGCTTAATCTGGGCCAAATTACTACTGTTGTGAGGGCTTCAATGAAAACAGGCAACTGAAAACTCTAGTGAATCTTCTTGGCCTGGCAAACCATAGTCCACATAGACAAATGTCCGTGCAAGGTTCTACACCCACTCTTTAGAAAAAGACAAAATATAAAACAACAAAGAGTCTCAGAAGTCATTTGAAGTTTGAATGCCAAATGATTTCCTAGATTCACATAGGTAAATGTGTGTTATAAAATAATATTTAATAGTAACATTAGCTAAATGAATAATAAAAAAAAAAAGTTTTATAAGCAGGCTACATATATATTAGCAGGCATTACACAGCACTAAGATAATTTACAACCTCTGGACAGGCAGTATATAAATAACTTTGTGGGCAAGGAGATACATTATTTGAATACAGTATAGCTTGCAAAGCAGCTGCTGGGGATTCCCTGTGGACATCTTGACTGTAACACTCTGTAAAAATGAATCACAGGCATTATCAGAATAGATATGTGAGACATATTATCAGTTTATAAGTCTTAGCTTCCCCTTATTATTATACAATTTATCATGTTCAAAACACGGGTAATAAAGTTTGGGTACTTTCTGAGCCGAAATCCCAATAAAAGATAATCTCTATCATTTTTAAGAGCTAGTGATAAGATATTGCTTCAGTTTCAATAAATAACTCTTGAAATTCAGTCACTTTCTATAGCAGATGCACACATTGCAGCATTGCCTTTATTAAAGTAAAACCTTTGGTCACAGCATACACATTTCTGGCCACCCATGCTGCATAAGCATAAGGGTCTGGTATAGATTTTTTGTGTAAGGTTCCCCCTTAAAATCCATTGATGGGGTCCCGCTTGAAATCCTTACCAAACCTTAAGGGTCTGGTATGAATTTTGGCAGGGGATCTCCATTTATTAGTTTTTTTACACTATCCTCGATGTAGCCCCCTTTAGTGTGCTAGATGTAGATAAGTTTGTTGTTAATGTAGGTACATTTTAGTTTAGCCCAGGGCTAAGCCTGAGTTATGAATCTGGGTTAAGGGTTTAGTGACACTGGGTGGAGGTTAGGAGGAGCTGCTTGACATATTTATAAGGGCCTCAGCCAATCCTCAGTAAATGGCTGGCAGGGGGCAGGCTACCTCATAAAAAGGCATAAGTCATGCCAGGAGGCCAGGAGGGGCAGTCTGGTTGAAAATGGAAATGGAGTGTTGAGGAGGCTGTTGGTGGCCCTTGAGGATGCCCCTTAGTCTGGGGGGTTAACTTGGGCCTGGGGCTTGGCTGTTGGAAAGATCCTACCAAAATTCATGGAGGAAGCCCTTTCCTGGAGGAAGAGGAGCAAGAAGGAGTAGGTCAGCACATCTGGTAGATCTCCTGAGAGTCAGCCAGGTGGGCTGGTGAGTGTCAGTCTGGAGGACTGTGGGGAGAAGTTAGCCTGGAGGGCTAGTAAAAGGGGCACCTGTAGCCAGGTGGGTTGGCAGTGTCTAAAGAGCAATCAGTAGTCACAAGAGTGGTGCGAGCTGGATACTGAAATTTTTCTATACACCTAAGGGACCTTGGGTTCCTGCCTGTAATGGGTAGTTGTTTTCATCTGACTGTCGGTGACTGTCAGGTATTCATAGTGTTCCAGCTAGGTTCTACAAGCAAGTGTTTAATGGAGGAAGAAGTGTAGCTGTAAATACAGACTGTATATAGGAAGAGTTGTCCCTGAAGTTGTTTTTGAAGTCAAATGGTCAACCCATAACCTCACACCCGTATCCAAGTTATTACCCTCAATAAATAACAAAAACAAAGTCACTGACTGTTCTCTGATTTAAGAGTGCCTATGCAAATTCAGTGTGCCTTGCTGTGTAGGGTGGGGGATCCTAGGTTACTCGCGGGTGCGCTACACTGATGTTTGTTTACATTCACCTTTAAGTTGGGAATCCCAGCTGACAGCTAAATGTGCCAGGTTAGGGTGAGTCACTGGTTGTTAGGACACCAATGGATTGTGGCAGGCTCCCTATTAACCAGGAGGAAATTGTCACATTTAGCAGTGGTCTGTCCCTCTGTAGCTGGATCAGTGATGGTCAACCAGCTTCCAGCTTAATATGGGGTCTCAAGTGTGGCCCCCCACATCAGCAAAGGACTGCACATAAAAATCACTAATTATTTATTATCAGAGACAGCAAACACACAACAAGATATAGTCAAATAATAATGGCATGATACAAGAGATGGGCAGAAACTGTGAACATGATATAAGAAATTATATACTTTCTCCATCAGCTCATCCCCACAGCTATTACCTTTTGCATCAATTGACCCTCCCTCCTAGATTGTAAGCTCTAGCGAGCAGGGCCCTCTGATTCCTCTTGTACCAAATTGTAATGTAAACTGTAATGTCTGCCTTCATTTTGTTTAGTGCTGCACAAACTATTGGCTGCAGACATGATACAAGCAATGGTCAGAGACTGCAGACATGATACAAGAATGGTCAGAGACTGTGGGTATGATGCAAAAGATGTTCAGAGACTGTGGACATGATACAAGAGATGATCAGAGACTGTGGACATGATACAGGCAGAAGTCAGACACTGCAGACATGATACAAGCAATGGTCAGAGACTCAAGACATAATAAAAGCGATGGTCAGAGACTGTGAATATGATGCAAAAGATGTTCAGAAACTGTGGACTTGATGCAAGAGATGTTTGTAGACTGCAGACATGATACAAGCGAAAATCAGACACTGCAGAAATGATACAGGAGATGATCAGAGACTGTTGACATGATACAAGCCAAAGTCAGACACTGTAGAAATGGTCAGAGACTGCAGACATGATACAAGCGATGACCAAATACTGTGGACAAGATTAAATCAAAAACATGTTAAAAAGCAAATGAAATATAGTTGGGTAACAGACCTATACCCAGGCCCGGACTGTTCATAGGGCACTCCAGGCTGGGGCTGGCGGTGGGCTGAGGCCACCCGTTGGGCTGGGGCTGACGGGCCGCATATCCTTGTTGGGTCCAAGGTAGCTGGGCTACTCTTTGATAAAAAACAGGCCAAGGATAAATCCGAAGAAAACTCTAAGCTTCTTTACCGACCAGCCCACGGACAACCAAATTAACCTGTCTAAAGTCACGTACACAAGTTCGGACATTCCGACAACAAAACCGTAGATTTTTTTTCGATCGGCAAGAACAAGAACGCAGTCACAGTCCCATCATGCTCTGGGTGTTGATGACAAAAGGGGGCGGGGTAATTATCACCAACCAAAGCATGATGGGACTGTGACATCATAAGAGGCCTATATAAATCATTTCGCACCGCACACCCAGCATTACAGCGGAAGGAAGCGTCGTGGTAACATCGGAAAAAAAGAAGAGGAAAGAAGACGATGGAGGAAGACCAGGCTGCCGCTAGTAAAAGAGCTGCAAGAAGATAGCGGAGCAGCCCGGCAGAAGGAAGAAGGCATAAAATCAAACGGCACAAACATTCATTTTTGCAGTACAATAATTCTATCTTTGTTTTACATTTTTTATAAATGGGGTGCAGATTAGGTGGGTCTTGAGGTCACATAACCTAAATTTAATATGCAACTTCAAAACCGAATGACAGAAACATTCATTTTTGTGGCACAAAACTGTTTTTAACCTCCCTGGCGGTCTTCCCGTGTGTGGCACGGGGTGAGATTTTCAAGCTACGATCGGTAACCCCGTGCCACACACGGACTTGCCTCGCTGGATGCAGAAAAAAGTTTACTTACCTTTTCTCTGCGATCCAGCGATGAATCTCCGCAGTACACGGCGGGCGGATGTCCGCCTGATGCTGTGTGTTCCGCCGATTCCCTTCCCTGCGAGCGTCGCGACGTAGGGGGGGGAACGGCGCCAAATTTAAAAAAGTAAACAAACACTATACATACAGTACACTGTAATCTTATAGATTACAGTACTGTATGTAAAAAATACACACCCCCCATGTCCCTAGTGGTCTGCCCTGTACACTACATGTCCTTTTATATAATAAAAACTGTTCTTTCTCCCTGCAAACTGTAGATTGCCCATAGCAACCAAAAGTGTCCCTTTATGGCAAAAATTGTTTTAGAGCAGCTAAAAAACAGCGATAATAAATCAGAATCACTTGCAGAATTTAGCGATAGCGATTTATGGGGAAATTCGTCATAAAAAAAAAAAAATAATGACAGCAAAAATTCTGCAACTGAGCAAATTTCAGTGATTTTGATTTGATTACATTATTGAATAATTTTTACTATAATTATATTATTATTTGTTATAATTTTTTATAATTATTTATTATATTATAATTTTTAATAAGAAAAAAAAAAAAAATCATACCCAGGATGCCTATTAGACTCTTGTTTGGATAGATTTCAGTGAGTTATTCCTAAGAATTACAAGCCTACAGTATAAAACGCCAAATTCCCTTGCAAATAATGGTACCGCTTTTAGCACCTAAAATCTGAAAGAATCATACCGCCAGGGAGGTTAAGTTTAACAGGCGGCAGTCCCACACCCTGCATCTTGGTAGCGTTTTGCCGAATGCAGTAAGCGCAAACTTTGCGTGCCCATAAGTGAGTTGCCCAATAGGTGTAAAAAGAAAAAATGCGGCGCTAAAAACAATATAGTAGACAGGGTAGTCCACTATCGTGACAAAATGTGAGTAATGGTAAATATCATTAAGTGTAGCAAACAAGTTATACAAAGTGTAAATAAATAAACTTATATATGTAAATATAATATAGCACAAGATCAGATGTTAAAGTCCAAGATTTACATAGTGACTCTCTGAAAAAAGTCAACCATACGCAATAATGAAAGTGATGGTAGAAACTATTAACCCCCCTGGCGGTATTCCCGAGTCTGTCTCCGGGTTAAATTTCTGTTCTGCGATCGGTAACCTCGAGTCAGACTCGGGCTCGCCTTTGCAGAATCCACAGGCAGGGTTTACTTACCGTGTTCCTGGATCCAGCGATGCATCCGTGCTGTGTGAGCGAGTGGGTGCTCGCTCGAATCACACAGTGTCCCTGTGTGCCGCCGAGCTCCGTTCCCTGTGACATTAAGACTCACGGGGGCGGAGAACAGCGCCATATTCAAAAATGTAAACAAACACATTACATACAGTATACTGTAATCTTATAGATTACAGTACTGTATGTAAAAAACACACACCCCCATGTCCCTAGTGGTCTGCCCAGTGCCCTGCATGTTCTTTTACATAATAAAAACTGTTCTTTCTGCCTGCAAACTGTAGATTGTCCATAGCAACCAAAAGTGTGCCTTTATGTTAAAAATGGTTTTAGAGCAGCTAGAAAACAGCGATAAAAAATTAGAATCACTTGCAGAATTGAGTGATAACGATTTGTGGGGAAATTCGTCATAAAAAAAATAAAAAAAAATTCTGCAACTGAGCAGGTTTCAGTGATTTTGATTTGATTACACTATTGAATATTTTGAATGTTAGGCAACATTTAAATCATGTGAATGATAATTTGTTCAATATTCATTTTATACTATTCAATATCACTGCATGGGCTTTGTAGTAACTTGGAAAAATTCTTGTCAATGGTGACCCTCTTTTGACCTGATGGGCCTCAAATGTATGGAAAGTGCCTTGTGCAGATCTTCAAAGTTCCAAAAGACGTCAAACCCCTTAAAATTACAGCATCAAAACGTGTGCGGTTGCACATTTGGCAAACATCTGCTTAAATTTCAGTCAAATGAAAAGATAATTTTCTTAACTATATGTAACTCAATTAGAATATGGAAATGCACATACCTTAAAAGTTTTGTCTAGATCACGCAATATTATATATTATTTTTGTAAATGTAAAAGGTGTGTTTTAAAAACTAATGAAAATTAAGTAAGGTACTTAAAATATCAAAGTCAATTAATTAACATTTATATATTTTTTGAAGATGCTAAAATGTATATGTTAAAATTACAAGCCAACAGAATTTTTTTTATGAGTGAATGATAAAATAATAGAAAGAGAGAAAAACATAAAACATAGAAAATAATAGTTTTAAGCACTACACAGTTGATTGTTTAAATGTGTATTGATACATATGTAGGATTGTGATTAGTGTCAGCAGTTTTTTAGGCTTTTCATTATCACATTTTAGGAGTGGCGCTTAGTATTTCTTGTTGATTTGTAGAAAATAATTTTATATATGATTTTTTATTTACTTAATTTTTAATAGGTGTTAATCTTGTCTTCCAGGGATCCAAAAGATCAGGGAAGCTCTAGATCTTGTCCAATCTATTCCTGCAATAAAAATAATTAAATGAATAGAAATATAGTTTAGTTTAGACCGATATACGTATTATTCTACATATTTGTATTACAAATAAAAATCGCAGTAAGCGTATAGTGATTGGTTTGCACAAACGTTATAGCATCTACAAAATAGGGGATAGAATTATGACATTTTTATTTTATTTTTACTACTAATGGCGGCAATCCGCAATTTTTGTCAGGGCTGCAATATTGCGGCGGACACATCGGACACTTTTGACACATTTTTGGGACCATCCACATTTAAACAGCGAACAATGCTATAAATATGCACTGATTACTGTATAAATGTGACTGGCAGGGAGGGGGTTAACACTAGGGGGCGAGGAAGGGGTTAATGTATTCCCTAATTAGTGATTCTTACTGTGGGGGGAGGAGAATGACTGGCGGAGGTGACCGATGGTTGTCCCTGTGTACAAGGGACACACCATTGGTCTCCTCTCCCTGACAGGACGTGGAGCTCTGTGTTTACACACAGAGCTCCACTTCCCTGTCTCCGTGACTGCCGATTGTGGGTGCCCGGCGGACATCGCGGCCGACAGGCACGCGCATCGGCACTTGACTGACTCCGCTCCGCTCGCGCGCGCCCCAGTGGCTGGAGGCCAGAGGCCGTATATAGACGGCCTCCCGACAATTAGGATCCACAATGTGGCCATAAAAACCCACTGTGCGAGCGGGAAGAGGTTAAAGTGCAAATTACTTTTCTAAAAGACTTAAAAAAGTTAATATATTCTGTGTTTACAGATATACTGTATGTTACATGTGTGTGTTTCAGTTTGATTTGTTAGCTGAGAAAGAGGAATTTACATTTGATGCTGCTTTAATAATATTACATTTGTAAAACTTTATAAATAGTAAATGCTAATTTGTTTTGAAGGCCTGTTTTTAGACTATTCCTTTTAAAAAAAAAAAAAAAACATGTTATTGTAGTATTATTATTATTATTATTATATAAAAACCTGCAAACATATATCAAATGCATTTGGAAAATAAGTTGCATGAAAAAAATCAGTCAATATTACTTAAACCTGCACACTTCTCCACTGACTGAAACTGTGCCTGCACACCTCTTCTGACCACCACTGCACATGCACACTTCTCCTCCGACTGACACTGCATATGCACACATCTTCACTGACTGACACTGCACCTGCACACTTCTCCACTGACTGATACTGCGCCTGCACACTGCTCCGCTGACTGACACTACACATGCACACTTCTCCACTGACCGACACTGCACACTTCTCCACTGACTGATACTGCGCCTGCACACTTCTCCACTGACTGACACTGCACCTGCACACTTCTTCACTGACTAACACTGCACCTGCACACTTCTTCACTGACTAACACTGCACCTGCACCCTTCTCCACTGACTGACACTGCACCTGCACACTTCTCCACTGACTTACACTGCACCTGCATACTTCTCCACTGACTTACACTGCACCTGCACACTTCTCCACTGACTGACACTGCACCTGCACACTTCTCCACTGACTGATACTGCACCTGCACACTTCTCCACTGACTGATACTGCACCTGCACACTTCTCCACTGACTTACACTGCACCTGCACACTTCTCCACTGACTGACACTGCACCTGCACACTTCTCCACTGACTGACACTGCACCTGCACACTTCTCCACTGACTTACACTGCACCTGCACACTTCTCCACTGACTGATACTGCACCTGCACACTTCTCCACTGACTGACACTGCACCTGCACACTTCTCCACTGACTGATACTGCACCTGCACACTTCTCCACTGACTTACACTGCACCTGCACACTTCTCCACTGACTGACACTGCACCTGCACACTTCTCCACTGACTTACACTGCACCTGCACACTTCTCCACTGACTGACACTGCACCTGCACACTTCTCCACTGACTTACACTGCACCTGCATACTTCTCCGACTTACACTGCACCTGCACACTTCTCCACTGACCGACACTGCACCTGTACACTTCTCCACTGACTGACACTGCACCTGCACACTTCTCCACTGACTGATACTGCACCTGCACACTTCTCCACTGACTTACACTACACCTGCACACTTCTCCACTGACCGACACTGCACCTGTACACTTCTCCACTGACTGACACTGCACCTGCACACTTCTCCACTGACTGATACTGCGCCTGCACACTTCTCCACTGACTTACACTGCACCTGCACACTTCTTCACTGACTAACACTGCACCTGCACACTTCTCTACTGATTGCCTCTGCACATTGCTATGCCAACTTCTCTGCTGGCTGCATCTGCACTTAGTAATTACTTCACTGCACCAAGAACTTCCTAACTCTAACACACACTTTGTCACCAACCATCACTACATCTCGTGTATCTCTGCATCAGGCCGAATACACATATGGAAGAAATAGAACCCCTTTGTTAACTTTATTCATAATAATAACTTATACCGTGTTTCCCCGAAAATAAGACACCGTCTTATATTTTTTTTTCCTCAAGAAATCACACTATGGCTTATTTTCGGGGGGTGTCTTATTTTTATTACAGAAAATAAAGGTTGCCTACCTGAACCACACTTGCGCTACTTTCCTCTGTCCACCTGTAGACTGAGATTATCGTATTCTGCACGCCATTTTTGGACCATTCGGATATCCAACTTCTTCTCTTTGCAAAAAGCCGTAAGATTCTTGCCTCGGGAGTCCTCCACAATTCCTTTCTTGTACTCAACAGAATAACTCTTTCTTTTTGCACTCATCTTGTCTGGTTGTACCACTACAAGATATCACTACAAGATTCGACACTACATCTTATTTTCGGAGATTCGACACTACATCTTATTTTCGGAGATTCGACACTACATCTTATTTTCGGAGATTCGACACTACATCGCTACGTCTTATTTTCGGAGGGGTGTCTTATATTTCTATCTTGCGTCGAAATCCCGCTACGGCTTATTTTCGGAGTACGTCTTATTTTCGGGGAAACACGGTAGTGGTTGCCATATCAACACACAGATTAACAAACACTGACACAAACTGATCATTTTTACAGGGTAATTGAAGTTTGACGTAAAAATTTTTGCAAATGCCGCCATGACCCCCCTCATTAAAAGCAATAGTAACTGTAAAGATTTAGTTCCCCCCTCCCCACCACTGCATTGTTCAGCATTCACAGCGCTCAGAAGTGTTTTAATTAGAAAATGAGTTTGGACCTTTGCTCAGTTAGGGCCTTTGCTTTCTTCACATAACATCTGAATCATACAAATAAATAGAATGACCATCTACCTGCCAAGCACCCTTCCCCATTTCTGATTAAACACTTACTGCCCAGCTCTTTGGAAAGAGAGTGAGGGCACCAGGGGTCTTTATAATAATGATTTTGATGAAGGAGGAGTATTTTCACAATTTATTATTGAAAAGGTTATCTATTTTCAGATACAAACTGACATATATTGAAAAAGAAGATGATGAATAGCAATAGACACTGACAGATACAAGGTTTATTTAAACCGTTGACAGGAAACCTCTAAACAAACTGTACCCATAATGACCAACACCACTATGAATAGTACTTAAGAATAATTCTATGTGTTTCAAAAGTGATACATTCTGCTATACACATGATTCCCACATTCATATTCACTAAAGCCACGTACACACGATTAGTCCATCCGATGAGAGCGGTCTGATAGACCGTTTCCATCCGTTAACCGATGAAGCTGACTGATGGTCCATCGCGCCTACACACCATCGGTTAAAAAAACTATCGGGTCAGAACGCGGTGACGTAAAACACAACGACGTGCTGAAAAAAATTAAGTTCAATGCTTCCAAGCATGCGTCCACTTGATTCTGAGCATGCCTGGATTTTTAACAAGTTGGCTTTTTTTTAACCGATGGATAAATAACCGATGGCGCCCACACACGATGAAAACGGTGCATCAGACCGTTCTCATCGGTTTAACCTATCGTGTGTATGCGGCCTAAGAGTCATTACATTAAAGTAGTTGTAAAGTCAGAAGGTTTTTTATCTTAATGCATTAATATAAAAAAAACTTCTGTGTGCAGCAGCCGCCCAGCACCTTCTAATGCTTATCTGAGCCAATCTTTCCCCAGTGATGTCCACAAGTTCCCCGGCCATCCAGGATGCTCATCCTGATTGGCTGAGACACAGCAGTGTTGTCATTTGCTCCCGCTGCTGTCAATCAAAGTCAGTTAACCAATCAGGAGAGAGAGGGGTGGGGCTGAATATCAGGGCTCTGTGTCTGAATAACTTGGGTTCCCCCATAGCAAGCTGCTTGCTGTGGGGGCACTCGACAGGAGGGAGGGTCCAGGAGCACAGCAGAGGGACCCAAGAAGAGGAGAATCTGGCCTGCTCTGTGCAAAACCAACTGCACAGGGGAGGTAAGTATAACGTTTGTTATTTTTAGAGAAAAATAAATTAGACTTTACAATCACTATAAATAAAAATACTACTAATACTTTTCAAATATTGTGAATTTGCTAGAGGGCTGATTACATAGAAGAGCTACAAGCAAATGTCAGCATTCCCATACAAATTAACGCCTGAATGCTCCTGTTATTTATAAGTTGCAACTGTAAGTTAAATATAATGATGAAAAACATTTCATGGATCTAAATTTACAAGGTATGTATGTACATACTACACTAGTATAATGTATGACTGCAGTTTACTGCTGCAGAACAAATTGTAAAGGTGCTGGAAGAGGAAAAAAAAGCTTCTCTGGATAGCAGGGCCACCTTTTTTAATAACTTAAATATGTTCTGATCTTCGATCTCCAAATATTAGCACAAGCATGAATCCTGAAAAAATTATGGAGGTCATTTGTAGGCAGCTGACATATCAAACTGTGAATTACAGATACAGTAGCAGTCAACTGCAGACCACATGACAATTAGATTTGGCTCCTAAGGTTGGAACAGTTTCACACTCAGTTTTTTTCCAAACCAGATATTTTTAGTAGTCTTATGTGATGGCTAAAAAACTTTGGCCTTGAAAAAGCCCACAGCTGTTGGCTTAGGAGCCATTGCTAATTGTCCCTGGTACTTTGTCCTTGCTGTACCTGGATTACAACCAGAATACATCAACTGCCTGCTAAATAGGTCTGCCTTGTATTAACACAAAATTCATAGCAGTGATGTAGAAGGCAGTGTGTTCTTCAGACATGGTAGTGCTGGGTGGTCTGGCATATAATGGAACTTACGTTTCAAAAATAAATAATATGCTGGGATAGCAAATTTTTATCGTTTTAGTGTGTGTTTTAAAAGAAATGTACCTTTAAAGAGTGACTCTTTTGACAAACTTTTTTTGCAGCAACCACCAAAATTAGGAGGGGAGGATTTAGATAGGGTGGGGAAGGAAAAAAGTTAAGAAGGGATGGGAGAAGAGAAATAGAACCGAATGACACAGTAGAAAAGCACTCACATTTGCCACATCTGTATATAGTAGGGGAAAAAAACAATTGCTAAGAGTAGAAATTGATGGTCGGACTTTGAGGCAGATCGGAAGTATATTAAAAAAAAAAATTTTTTATTACAAACGTAGAATATTACATCAATGCAGAGATGATTACATAAAAAATTACATAAAAATAACCATGTAAATAAACAAGTGATACTGGAAAAATCCTTTGAAGTCGCCTACGCGTTTCGCCGTGGGGCTTCTTCAGGACGATACAAATGGAATTTTTGATAGTATGTAAATATTATTTTGTTGTCTGAAACAATATATATTATATTAGTACGTTGTTATAACATTTTTAGTGGTTGAGAAGAGAATAAAAAATGAATAAAAGCAACACATATTCACGTCATGTATGACTTCACGATGAATACAGCCAGCGAGTGAGTTTATCACAAGAATAGTGGGCCACATGACAGAGGCAGTGCAGGACGTCAGCTGCAACTGCGCTGCAGTGGTGACCAGCCTGGGGGAGGTGCAGGCTGATGTTCGGCACCTTACTGCAGCCATCCAGGCCAACACAGCTGCCATCCGGGAACAGGGGAGGCAGAGGCAGCGGGCCCAGCAGTATCATGTGACCCGGCAGCTGAGGATGCAGGCCCAGACTAATTCATTCCTCAGCCGGATAGCCGTGGCCTTGGAGGGCATGCAGGCCACACCTGCCAGGAGTGGCCCACCCGGGGATCAGCCACCTCCAGATGTCCCCCCCCCACCCAAGACTTCCTCCAGGCAGCTGAGGAGCCAGGGACGGCCCACCAGAAGGAGCACCCGTAAGGCCAAATGATGGGGGGGGTTTTTGGCTCTTTTTTTTCTACATTTTTTTTCTCGGCTCAGGTTATGAGCCTTTTTTTATGATTTTATGCTCAAGTTATGAGCCTTTTTTATTTAAAACAAACTGCACACGGTCATTAGTGCAGGCTACTGTGTGAATGGTGTGTGAATGTGGGGGTGGCACTCCTGCCAGTAAGGGGTGTCCCCCTCGGTAGTTGGGGAGAAGTTATCCCTGTGTGAATGTAGTATGAATGGACAGCGACATTATTGGGGCCTTGACGCGGCGTTGCTGCTCCCAAGTCCAGCATGTTGGACTTGGGCTAATCCAATGTGAAGTGGATCTGGTGTGTGTGATCTAGGGACCTCAGTGGTGTGCATGCGTGCATTGTATGTGTGATCAATGTATTTGTTTATTGTCCAAAGATGCCTACCGCGAGGACCCTCCTGACTGCTCTTCTATCAGCAGACGGGGTAGCCTCTGGCAGGTGGGGACTGTGTGGGTCGGGGGTCAGGTCATCACATATGTCAATCTGCAGGCCCTTTCTCATGGCGTAGTTGTGCAGCATGCAACATGCACCGATGATCTGACACACGAAGGTAGGGGAATACAAGAGGCCCCCCCCCCGGACTTATCCAGGCATCGGAAACGGGACTTCAGGAGTCCAAATATTTGCTCCACCACTGCACGGGTTTTGATATGTGCTTCATTGTATCTTCTCTCTCCTGGGGTTTGGGGGTTCCGGAAAGGAGTCATGAGATGGGGTCCAAGTGCATATGCCGAGCCACCTGGAAGGGAAAAGACAGGAGGATGTTAATAGTGCGTGTGCCCCTTGTGATGTCGGCATCATGGGGTCGGACAGTCATGCCTGACTCCCATGTCACTCACCAACCAACCAGCTGTCCCTGTACAGGTTCTGCTCGAATTCTGCTGGGATGGGGCTCTGGTTGTATATGTAGCTGTCATGGCTGGATACGGGGTGTTTGGCACGGACGTGCCATATGAGGCATTGGGCATCGGCTATCACCTGTACGTTGATGGAATGCCAATGCTTCCGATTGCGATATATGTGCTCTGTGGCACGGGGGGGCTGTAGTGCCACATGCGTGCAATCAATGGCCCCCACGGTGCGTGGGAATCCTGCAATGCTGTAGAAATCTGTCATTGCCTTCTGCCGCAGGTCCTCAGTGGTGGGCCTGATGATGTGGTGGGACATGCGTCTGAGGATTGCCGGGACAACCTGGTGCACACATCTGCTTATGGTGGATTGTGACATCCCAGCCACCACTCCACTGGCAAGGAAATGGAGTGTTGCCAGTACCTTCACCAGTGGCTGCACTGCTTGTGAGCGGTGTGTCTTGCTGGTGATGTCATTCTGCAGGGCTGTGGTTATTTCCAGGATTGCATCAGGGCTGAATCTGAAGATGCGATACACCTCCTCATCACCCATGCCAAAGAGGCTCATGCGCGTGCGGTATATCCTCTCACGTGCCTGCCTCCTCCATACCGGGGGACCCATTAGTAGTACTAGGACCACGGCTGCCCCTGGCATGTTGGCACACAGAGGTGTTGTCCTGCAAGTGGGGTTGCTCAGCTTGCTATTTTCGTCGGTAACACTGCTGCTGTAGCTGCTCTCCTGCTGACCTGTGGCTGTCAGGTGTAAAGATAAAGCAGCGATTTGTAGGAATAACTTTGCGCCGGACGTACGACGTACGCGCGGCGCACGTAGCCAGGGTCTGGTGCTAATCCGGCTTTAAGAACCGGGTCTTGCCCAAGGGAACATGTATCAATGGAAAAAAGTTTTAAAAACGGTCGTTTTTTCAGGACTCCTGAAAAAACGACAGTTTTTAAAACTTTTTTTCCATTGATACATGTTCCCTCGGGCAAGACCCGAGTTCTCAAAGACGCTTTTTTAAAGGCAAACTATAGACACTCAGCAGGTACAATATTTAAAGGAATCTCTCATTTTTTTTATTTAAACATTATTAAAATCACTGCTCCAGGAGCAGTGATTTTAATGATGCTTAAATTAAAAAATAAAAATAAAATTCCTTTAAATATTGTACCTGCTGGGTGTCTATACGTGTGATAAACGTCTTTAAATAGCACAATCACCTGCCTGCCAGTAAATTAGGAAGAACTGATCTATCTAAGCTATACAGTGTATAAATATGTCCAACTCCTAGGGATGTATATATATTCTCTACACACTGTAAATTAAGCCTGCCTGCTCTATCTAGCTATATAAAAAGACAATCTCTCTGTCTTTCTGACTGCTCTCATTAACAAGCAGGAACACACTATACGAGGCCGCCCAGCAGGCGGCCTTATATAGTGTGGGGGGTGTGCTAAAGCCCTGAGCCATAATTGGCCAAAGCCACCCAGGCTTTGGCCAATTATGGCTCTTTGTTTTTTGCGCGCTGTGATTGGCCAAGCATACGGGACATACAGCATGCTTGGCCAATCATCAGGGCGCAATGCCGCAGTGAATTATGGGCCGTTTTGCGTCACTCGAATTTGGCGCGAACAACCGCTTTTGTTCGAATTTCGTCGAACGTATGAACAGACAATGTTCGAGTCGGATCGAACGCAAAGCTCATCCCTAGTCAGAAGTTTTTTTTTATCTTAATGCATTGTATGCCTTATGCGTGCAGCAGCCCTCCCCAGACCCCTAATACTTACCTAAGCTCCCTCTCACTCCAGCGATTTCCATGAGTGCCTCAGCCATCCAGGATTGACTGGGACACAGCAGCGATGCCATTGTTTTTTTTTATTAACTGATATGAGTCAAACTGTTTATTTCTTTTCATCTTCCTAATTCTATTTTTTTTTTTACAAAGAAAGCTGTGCTTTATTGTGCAGACAGTAAATATACAGGATATACAAAAAGAGGTCCAGATCAAAGACATGGTACAGAATCGATGCATGGTCGTACAGAAATAAAGCATATCAACAGTTCAGAGGGAGTGGAGAACACTGGTAATGCACGGTCAATTACATAAAATTGTCACATAGGCAAAGGCTTGGAATGACAAGGGACCAAATTACAACCCGGGGATGCCCGCGAAACCACATAGAATCAAGCTCAGAGCACACCAACAGCCGTGGAAGGGGGAGGGTGAAAGCAAAGAGTGGTAAACTTAGGTAGGAATGTCATCACACGAAGCAGCGGTTCCCAGCCATGCGTCCCATATCTTACCATACTTAGCAGGGCAACCTCTATGGGCGTATATTTCTTTTTTATATGGCAATACAGCATTTACTGCAGAGATCCACTCACGGAGAGAAGGCGGCTCAACCTGGAGCCACCTCTGCGCCACGAGAAGCCTGGCAATAAACAACGACTCTTGTAGGAAGACCTTGTGGTACTTATCCAAATCAGGGTCCGGAAATATTCCCAACAGACATTGCTTAGGACATAGCGTCAAAGGGGACCCCATCTCATCGTGGATGAACTGTATTACATGCGTCCAATAGTCCTGTATGACTGGGCAGGACCAGAGGAGGTGGAAAAAGGTGCTGGTGGGGCTATCACATCTGGGGCATAGCAGGTTTTGATCGGGTTTGTATTTGGTGAGGCGAGTGGGGGTCATATATGTTCTGTGTAACATATAAAGGTGTGTGAGGCGGTCAGCCAGCTTGACTGATACCTTCTTGCTAGTCTCTAGAGCGTCTTCCCATTCGTCCTCCTCCAACTCCCCGACATCTACTTCCCAACGGTCCTTAAGGCTGTAGGCCAGAGCAACAGCCGTAGGCCGAAGAAGCGTTGCATAAAACTCTGAAATAAGTTTCCGGGAATCTATCCCCTGTATGGTGCGTATAATATCCAATTTGTCTATACTGGGAGATGCTTCACCAAATTGCGCCCGAAGAGCGTGGCGGAGCTGGAGATAACGAAAATGCATGGAGTTGGGGAGGCCGAACCCGTCTTTTAGTTGTTGAAATGATTTGAGGACAGGGCCGTGATATACTGTACATCAGAAAGGTATCGCACCCCCCACCGAAGCCACAGGGCCTGATCTGGGACAGTCAATAGTTCGCGTAACCCAGGATTATCCCAGAGGGGTGTATGAGAGTGGGTGGGCAGGACTTTAAGCCTGCGCCTCACCACCTCCCAGATTTTACAGTGATGGTAAAGCAAGCTTTTGTTATTCCCCGGAGACCAGGCGCCTCCCAGGTCCCGAAAGAGAACCTGAAAAGGGTGAGTGACCCCAGGAGTGGAGGGGAGGCATATAAGGGATAAGTAACGGCTCCTGTCAATCTTGTCTAGGTAATACAAGGTAAAGTCAGGTAGAGCTGTTCCACCTAGGTCCGTGGGGTTTTTCAGCGCCTGCCAGGACAACTTGTGGCGAGCGGTGCCCCACACAAACGAATTAAGGATGGCTTTGATGGACTTGAAAAATCGAAGGGGGATATAAGCGGGGGCATGCCAGAGTACATACAAAAACTTAGGGAGAAGGATCATTTTAATAAGATTTACTCGACCCATCACCCCCAATGGTAGCTTGGCCCACGTCTGCGTTTTGGCTTTCAAGAATTGCACCAACGGCTCAAGGTTAGAAGCAATGTAATCCTCGGGAGATCTAGAAATCCGAATCCCCAAGTATTTCAGAGAGCTAACTCTAAGGAGAGGGAAAGAGGCCTGGAGTTCTGTGGGGACACTGACGTCTATAGGGAGAATCTGAGATTTGTCCCAGTTAATGCGTAGCCCGGAAATTCTATTTATTTTTAAATGTGTAGTATTGGACTTTCCCAATCTCTGGAGCACTTAAAAGCCTACCTCCTGGCAAAATATGAACAAGGCTCAGGCCTGGAATGTCCTTAGGTGAGTAAAAGGTCTCATTCTCATGAACGTATTTAAATTGGGTCAATTGGGGCACAGCAGCTGCACACTCTCTTCATTTGGAAACCCACACACACCCGCATCCACATGAATGTCAAATTGCTGTTTCCCAATTGACTTGAACTTGCCTGCACACAGATGCACAAAACACTTATGCATCCTATGCGGGCAAAACATATCCCTTACATGGGTATACAATTAAATACGATTAAAAATGGTCACATGAACAAGGCCAAAAGAGAATTTTGATATTTTTTTTTTGTGATGCCAGTGATCACTTATGGGAGGTGGGGGGGATCGGGGCAACCCAGAAGTCAACTTTAAAGAAAATATGACAGACTAGGGGCTGAAATTCTTTGCACTGTAGAGCTTATCATTGCCATGTAGTGCAGATAAAGCCAACTTTGAGTCCAGTTGGAGAGCTATAGAAAGAAATAATATTTATCTTAGATGAATGGTTTCAATAGAACAGACTCTCTGAAGGTCTGCAATAAATCTCAAATTTCATAAACTTGAAATGGATTGAATCAAATTAATTTTCCAGCTTTGCTATAATACCGATTTTCTACCAGAAAAAAAAGAAGAACAATTGACATGCAGCAGATATGTCTGCTCTAAGGTTTCCAGACAAATATTTCCTGTAGAAACGATCAAGTCAATAATCTTGAAGCGTGTAGAAGAAAATATACTTCAAGCTTATTGGGCTTAAACCTGAACTTCAGTTTGCAGTAGTCTATGGGCCAGATTCAGATACAATTGCCCTGGCGCAGAGTATCAGAGATACACTACGCCGCCGTATTTTACCTGGCTCTAAGACGAATTCAGGAAGATTTCGGCCCGTAAGGTACGGTGGCGTAGTGTATTTCTCGCGGCGGAATCGAAATACGCGATTAGGGGGCGTGAATCATTTAAATTAGGCGTGTCCCCGCGGCGATCGAACTGCGCATGCTCCGTTCAGAAATTTCCCGCTGTAACGTCGTTACATCATTTATTTTTAGTAGCGTCACTTATGTACATTCCTATTCCTAGACGACTTACGCAAAAAAAATAAAAAATTGAAATTCGACGCGGGAACGACGGCCATACTTAACATGGCCCGTCTAACTATAGACCGGATAATAACAGCTTTAACTTTACGCAGCAAAACGCTGACTACAGATGCCGTAAGAGAATGCGACAGCCAATCGTAACTTTGTGGATCGCCGGAAAAAGCTAATTTGCATACCCCGACGCGGAAAACTGTGCAAACTCCACCCAGCGGCCGCAAAAAAGATTGCAGCGTAGATCCGAAGGCGTACGAAGACGTAAGCCTGTCGGATCGAAGCCATCGTATCATGGTTTGAGGATTCAAACTAATGATACGACGCAAGTAATTTGAAAGTACTCCAGCCTATCAGGAGATAGACAGGAGTAATGGCTCTGTGAATCTGGCCCTATATTCTTGTCCTCCTCCCGGGCCTGCTGTATGGCTTTCTGCACTATTTTTACCATTTGTTTGTAGTTTACAGCCTCAAGGCCTGATTCACACCTATGGCATTGTTAGTGCTTTTTGTATTTTGCAGATTTTCACTACAGAACGTGTTCCATAGGAAACCATGTTCAATGGTCTGTAGTGCAAATCTGCAAAATGCAAAAAGCATTAAAAATGCATAGGTGTGAATACAGCCTTACACTACAAGCAGGTAAATGCCACAAAAATTAATACAGTTTTGTAATCATTAATACATTATCAAATGTCATTTTAATAAGCTAAAACTGCATTTATGTATGTATAAAATCAGTTTTCCTAAAGTTCATTGTTAAAATTGGAAATAAAAAAAGAGGTTACATAGCCATCCTTGCTTTTATCATCTTGTGGGAGGAGTCAGGTGGAGGCAACACATTACTGCAGTGACACCTACAGAAGCAGTCATTGACATTTTGCAGACATCATGCTGATCAACGTGAATATACAACCTTTTACCAAAAAGAGAACAGTAGAAGACAGTAAACCAGATGCTGTACTTTTCATTTGTTTGCAGCCCCAGTCATGCTGCGCAGCATAGAACTGTAGGCTGAACTCCCCTTTAATATTTATTTCTGCTCTTGTGTAAGTGGATTATATAAAACGCACATATAGCTCCATTCAGAGTGGCATCTTAGCACATCTGAGTATGCGGTAAGATGCCGCATATCGTTTTTCAAAACGTTTTTTAGGCTTCACCAAAATACCTCATGAGTTACTTTATGAAGTCATGTGGTATTTAAGTAGTGAAAGCCTGTCACACTCACTAGCTGGTAGTTAGGGAGAGGGCAGCCACCAGCAACTGTCATGGTCATTAATGAACGGGTGACCGTCGCGTCATAAGCTAACAGCTGAAAGTAAAAAAAAAAATGTACACAATTAAAAAATCAGGGGGAAAACAGTGTGGGGTCCCTCCAAAATCTATACCAGGCTCATTGGGTCTGGTTTGGATTCTGAAGAGAATCTCTATGCCAAAATGTAAAAAAAATGGTGTGGTATTCCCCCAAAATCCATACCAGATTCTTATCATTAGCATGCAGCCTGGCAGGTCAGTAAAGGTGAGAGCGCCCCCTTCAAACCATATCAGGCCACATGCCCTCAACATGGGAGAGGTGCTTGATGTTGATGGGGACAAGGGCCTCTCCCCCACAACTCTGGCCAGTGGTAATGGGGGTCTGCGGGCAGGGGGCATATTACACTATACTCATTCACCCAAATGAGTAGTGCAAAAAAAAGAAAAAAAAAATGACAGTTTTTGAAAAGCAAAAATTACAACAACAACAATTAGAACAACACTGAGGCCATATCTGTGTGGGGTTAAGTTTACAGAAAAAAATGGAGAGCTCTAAATCAGACTTTGTAGGCAAAAAAATTCAATTTTTTTAACAGCAAATCATTTACAAACAGATTACCCACTTAAGGACTGCCTCCTGCACATATACATCGGCAGAATGGCACAGATGGGCACATGCATAAAAACCGCAGAGGTGATAAAATACCACCAAAAGAAAGCTCTATTTGTGGGAAAAAGGACGCCAATTTTGTTTGGGAGCCACGTAGCTGACTAAAGGTCCGGGTCTTAAGTGGTTAAGTATAGAAAGAGTTAAAAAACATACACTTAACACAAAATTTTAAATATACATCGACATATGGTGTAAACAAGAGTTTGACACCAAATAGACAGCAGTGAGCCCCTGTGTATCAACAAGTTTCCCTATTTTGCTTCATCAGGACACACTCAGGGATTGTTGGAAGGAACAGGCCTCACTATCTTGTCAGCAAAAGATTATCCCCACATGGAAAACTCCAGGATGAACCTCAAGACTTATCGTGTGGAAAGGAAGTAATGTTAAAAGCCATATATTATGTAGCAAAGGAGTATAAATATTTCTTCATGCAGAGTTTATTGCAGAGTATCATTCACCGGAAATACACGGTGGGCACCGGGACGATTGGAGGGAGGGGGGGTGGTATATCCAAAGCCTTTTAAACGGTGTTTGGTCCGTAATATCAGAGACTTGAAAATTCACCCACATAGACAAATATAAGTCTTATTTAACATGGGTAACAGCCTATCCTGCATCTATCAAAGGTAAGTGTGGCTGCATAGAGTCCAGGAATCTTTTAAGACAGGCATGGATGGTAAAGAAAATGTCAGTGTACCTCCAAGGAAGGTATCAAGACAACCACCGTGTTTGAGGGTTTGTTGGTGAGTTTGATCAGAAGGTAAATAGAAAAATACTACATAGGGTAGTAGAAAGGCGGACTTTTTCAGGCAATCACAAGGACATAAAAGTTAAGAAAAAATATTTAATTATATATCATAAAATCCAAAAACAAAGAATAAAATATACAAAAACAGGGTATACAGAATATACATAAGCAATGTTAGCTTGCATCTCGCCTACGCGTTTCGCCTAGCGGCTTCTTCAGGGCGAGTTTGAGAGAGGGCTGGTAGTATATAATTGCTAATTTCATACATCAAAAGAATTGCTATCCATCCGATTACATCAAAGATGAAGAAATAAGTATCCGTATGGCTTGTAAGAGCTCAATGCGACAGACAAAGTACTCCAAGATACACGAAAAAATATATATATATCCTATAGTTGGCATCGAGTCATCATATAAGGATGAACAAGTGTATTTCTGAAATAAAGCCAGAAATCAAAAAACAGACCCGGGACTGATCACAGCAGTGAACATGGAACATAGCCAGGGAGGAGTAAGTATCCAATCAACTAGGCTAGACCAGGTTAAAGTGTCCAATATAGGGCAGCCCAGTAAGTCAGGAGCCTTGGTGAAGAACGCTGTTCGTGTGTCCCGGGGGGGTTTAGCCCAATAGGGGATAGTATTATGGCATTTTTATTAATAATTTTTACCAGTAATAGCGGCAATCAGCGATTTTTATCGTGACTCTGACATTATGGCAGACATATCGGACACTTCTGATGCTATTTTAGGACCATTCACATTTATACAGTGATCCGTGCTATAAAAATGCACTAATTTCTGTATAAATGTGAATGACAGTGAAGGGTTAACCACTATGGGTCTAGGAAGGTGTTAAGTGTGTCCTAGGGATTGATTCTAACTGTTAGGGGGCGTGGCTATGAGTCACACGTCACTGATCGCTGCTCCAGATGAGAGTGAGGAGACGATCAGTGTTAGTGTCACTGTCACTAGGCAGAACGGGTAGATGCCATTTTTACACGGGCACGGTCGCGGAGCTTTTGGCAGGGGCGCATGCCCGCACGGTGGGAAATTTAAAGTGACGTAAATGTACGTCACTTTGCCCAGCCGTGCCATTCTGCCGATGTATTTATTCGTGAGCCGGTCTTTAAGTGGTTAAACCCCTGAAGTCCTGTGTATCATTGGGGAGATTTCCCTTGACTTTCAGTTTTGAAACACAGCAGGAAGTTAAAACAGATTTCCCCAAAATAAAGGGTAATCCATGTTTAGTCAACTGTCACTAAAACAAGTGCCACAATTGGAAAGTTTTTCCTGATCTGGTGGCAGCTAAATATATATTTTCCATTACCTTTATCATCAGTAACAGTGATCACCAGGAAAACTTAAAAGGGTGAGTCTCCCTAGCAAGGATACCAACAGCAATACAAACCCAACAATGGCTCTAACCTTTCTGTACTCTAATAAAACTGCTTAATTTTTTTTTGAAAAAACAATAAAATGGTTGTAAACCTCGGAAATGAAAATTAAACAGAGCATATCTTTATATAGTGTGTACTAGCCTTAATCCAAAGCACCAAAGTCTTAGTCACTTCTAACAGGTTATCCCATCCCCACAGAATACCAGGAGACGGCCCTGCCGTGCTCCAGCACACAGAAGGCAAAGAAGGAAAGAAGCCTCAACTGTGCATTTTTCTCTACGAGACTGTATGCCATATGAGGTAGATATGTGCATTCTCGTTCGTACGAAAGTTATTTTCGTACGAAAATTTTCATTTTCGTACCCGCGGGATAATGTGTACATACGAAAAAATAAAAACACCAAAATACAAAAAAGACGGGATTACGAATGAGCCACATAACGAACAACCACAAATACGAACAAGCGATCCGACGAAAATACGACAAAACGAAAACGGCAAAAGAACGAAAATGACATCTATAACAAAAGATTTGCATTCCGTATTTTGTTTAAATCCTTTTTCTGTTTGTATTTTCAGTCGTATGTTCATTGTTCATATGACATCTATAACAAAAGATTTGCATTCTGTATTTTGAATTCCTTTTTTCTGTTCGTATTTTGCATTCAAAATACAGAATGCAAATCTTTTGTTATAGATGTCATATGAACATACGACTGAAAATACCAAAAGAAAAATAATTCAAGATACAGAATGCAAATCTTTTGTTATAGATGTCATTTTCGTTTTTTTGAATGGGCAGTGAGTGAGTGTAGTTAGTAAAGCAGCTTCTCTTTTGTGCTAAAAACACTAGTACAGTGAGTAGTACAGTAAAGCCAAATAAACTTTTCTGTGGATATTTATCTGAAGGAAGATCAGTTGGCCAGACTTTTGAACCCAAAAATGGTTTTCTGATGGAGTTTAAAAACGAACTAATTTTCTGAGAACGAACGGAAAACGATCGTTTTTATGTTTGTTGTTAAAAAAGTTTGACCAAGTGTACGGGGCTTAACAATAGTTAATATGGATCAGCCGCGTGTTGAAAGTGCCACGAATTCCGCAATATATTTACGAAAGTACAAAATGACGAAAATGCTTTTTCTGTTCGTATTTTCAGTTGCATGTTCATATGACATCTATAACAAAAGATTTGCATTCTGTATTTTGAATCCAAAATACGAACAGAAAAAGGAATTCAAAATACAGAATGCAAATCATTGATGAGAATTCACGAAAATTATTGTCTAACAAGTAACGAACATGAATTAAACAGAATAACGAACAATCCCGCATGTACGAAAATAAAACGGTAACGGAAATACGAAACGATCGGAATACGAAAAAATTGCGTCGTACGAAAAACGAATGGGAACGAACAGGAAAACGGGCGTTTTTTACAAAAAACGAACGGAAATGAACCTACAGAACGATACGAAATGGAACAAAAAAAACGAAAAAAAATTCTGTGCACATGTCTAATATGAGGTGTCCCTTCTCATATGGCACTCAGCTTCCTACTGTATGCTGTGTACTGTGAGACATCAGATCTCCATACACTGCCTTCTGGAGCTGAGAAATAGCCCTTGATCTGTGTGGTTTAAAAATCTGTAGAAGAGAGAGGAATGCAGGTTAAAAGGTACAACTTCTGTGGGAGGAATTGTTTCATCTCTGTGTATCACCAGTTACTTCAGTGGGTACTGTATTTGTAGGGTTTGCAGCTGATCTGTGAAGAACTAAAATATTTTAAAAGCCCACCCACCGTCTTTAATTAATTTTAATAAATTGGTCACATGATACACTGGGCTGCAGAGTAGAAGGTGCTTAATTGAATGTCCATGTCAGTGTCTGAGTGATGTGAACCCTATTCATTGGCTGTCCGTCAGTTTTTTTGCAGGCTTCTGAAGACTGTAGCACCATGAATGATGTCATGATGGGAAGGAGCAGCCCTAAATTCCAGTAATGAATTAGGATCATTCATCCCTAGAAAAGATGCTGCAGAGGATTACATGACAGCAGACAGAGGAAACGATGAGTGGGAACATGATGGGTGGGTTGGAGAGATTGGGGATGTTGTATGCATGGAGACAGGCTTTACGTGCTTTGAAAAGAATCAACTCATGTGAGGGAGCATGTGGTTACCATCATCCCAATTATGATAAAAAAATAAAACTCTAAAGGCGGGATTTTTTAGGCAACAAGATTAAACTCAAAAAATTATAAAAAGTATAATTTATTACAAAATTTAAATACAATACAATTCCAATTCTAAATATCATGATGTACAGAATAAAACTATAAAATATGACAATGATACTGTTCGTCACTGATTACATGTCACCAGATCAACTGATGACACGTTGGGTGGATGATCCGACGCGTTTCAAATGTAAAACATTCTTCTTCAGGAATATTACAGTATCAATTTTTTCCTTTTTAAATCATGTGTATCCAGAACCTACAGATACATTTCCCAAGAAATCCCCAAACAGAGGTGCTTATCTTCCATCTCCCATCTCCCGCATTCAATGCATTCCTCATCCCTGAAGTTCCATAGGTGGGCCAGATCAATAATGTCCAAATAATGGCGCTTAAAAAGATGACACCTGCAATGAGTGGAAAGAAAGATCCCCAAGATGTAATTAGGAAAAGGTCCTAGAAGCCCAAACATGGCTGGAAAAACTGCCCCGGTTCCCCCAGCAAAGAAAGTGCCTCCTAACCTCCTAATAGTGGCTTTATGTGCTTTTAGGTGCAGTCAGCTTGTTTTTGGGATTTGGCTTGATATCTTAATGACCTCTTTTTGACCCGTATTTGACCTGCATCAGCCCACTTTAAGTAGTTTTTGAGTTTGAAATGACTGGCATGAGGAGAAAAGCAGTACTGATATTCACAAAAGCCCTTGTTCATGGACACCCACAGCCTGAGAATTCTTGAACAGATTTCCTTTTGATGTTATATATCATTTGGTCATTGAAGGTTGAAGAAAACTATATAATTTGATTATGTCTGATTTGATTAAAATTAAAGGGGTTGTACAGTTTCGTATTTTATTTTCTAAATAGGTTCCTTTAAGCTAGTGCATTGTTGGTCCACTTACCTTTTCCTTCCATTTCCCTTCTAAATGTTTTTTTTCTTTGTCTGAATTTCTCACTTCCTGTTTCTCCTCAGTAAGATTTCCACCATAATCCGAGCGGTGGTTAGTCAGCCAGAAAAGCTTACTGAACAGCTAGTGAGAAATTCAGACAAAGAAAACAAAGAAAAAAAACATTTAGAAGGGAAATGGAAGGAAAAGGTAAGTGAACCAACAATGCACTAGCTTAAAGGAACCAATTTAGAAAATAAAAAAACAAACCTTTACAACCCCTTTAAGGAACATTCCTACTAATATGGGATCATTGATAACAGTACCTTGCACAAATACTGTATGCCACAGCACGCATTAGCAATATCTAAGTGAATGTTCTTCTTGCAGGCGCATGTACGAGCATAACGCTTTCGTGGGCATTTTGGTGTAAGGACTTTGTAAGAATGTGGTTTATTCTGGGATACTCTAGGACATCGATATTTGACCCACACTTGATTAAGATATGATGAAAATCTAGGCATCAAATACGCTGGTGCTGTCATGTAAGCTGATCACATTTACTAGATGGCAGTTTACCAACTATACTCTGTTTATAGAGTACATTACCATGCATTTTCGTTTTGTCCTAGCAATCTCCATATTTTATAACAGAACAATAAGAACATGTAATCTCATAATCTATCTCTCTTCTTAAGTGTATTGTCTTTTGAACTGATTCACATTACTCTGGGGAACAATAAACAATTTACACTTTTCAATAAATGAGTTACTCTATTCTTTTTTTCCTTATACATTTTTCTTTTTTTTTTCTTTTAAAGAAATCTGTCATCATGGAGGCTTCCATTATAAACTCTGGCCCAGATTCACAGAGCGATTACGCCTGCGCAACAGGAGATGCGCGTGCATAAGTCGAAATGTGCGCGTGCGTTTCGATGCGCGGCACCCCCAGAACGAGATACGCAAAAAATCTACTTTTTTTGTCCCGCGTAATTTCGTTAGACTGGCGCATCCGTCCGCGCAAAAGTGCGCTAGACACACCATTGATTTGCTAGTCAAATATGCTAATGAGGGACTTACGGGGATCCACAAAACAACGTTGGGGCAGCGCAGGCGACACAGTGTGCGCAACAGCAAAATGTCCTGTCTAAAATTAGAGCATATAAAAGCTGGTCTAAAAAGAGAAAAAAAGTCTACTTGTTAGATAAAGCAACACTGTTAGTGAGGAGCTCAGCAGTCACACGTGTTGCACAACAATCTGTATGCCAACATGCCAGGGGCATCGTCGCACATAGCTATACTACTGACTTTAGATGAACAAAGAAGGATGAGGGCACGGAGGATGGCACGGGAGAGGATATACCGCACCCGCATAGACCTGTTTGGCATGAGTGATTCTGAGGTGTTTCGCATCTTCAGATTCACCCCTCATGCCATCCTGGAATTAACCACAACCCTGCAGGAGGACATCACCAGCCCAACACACCGCTCACATGCAGTGCAGCCACTGGTCAAGGTACTGGCAACACTCCATGTCCTTGCCAGTGGCTCTTTTCAGCGTACAAGTGGAGTGGTGGCTGGGATGTCACAATCCTCCATGAGCAGATGTGTGCACCAGGTTGTCCCTGCAATTCTCAGACGCAGGGCCAAACAAATCATCAAACCCACCACTGAGGAGCTGCGGCTGAAGGCAATGACAGATTTCTACAGAATTGCCAGATTCCCACGCACTGTGGGGGCCATTGATTGCACACATGTGGCACTCCAGCCCCCCCAGGAGACAGAGCACATGTACCGCAATCGGAAGCATTGGCATTCCATCAATGTACAGGTGATAGTCGATGCCCAAGGCCTCATATGGCACGTCCGTGCCAAACACCCAGGGTCCAGCCATGACAGCTACATATACAATCAATGCCACATCCGAATGGAATTCGATCAGAACGTGTATGGGGACACCTGGCTGGTTGGTGAGTGACATGGGTGGCAGGCATGACTATCCCCTCCCATGATGCACATCACAAGGGGCACATGCATGACTAACATCCTCCTGTCTTTTCCCTTACAGGTGACTCTGCATATCCACTGGGACCCCATCTCATGACTCCTATCCGGAACCCCCAAACCCCAGGAGAGGAAAGATACAATCAAGCACATGCCCAAACACGAGCAGTGGTGGAGCGCACCTTTGGCCTCCTAAAGTCATGTTTCCGATGCCTGGATAAGTCTGGGGGTACCCTCTTGTATTCCCCAAACTTTGTGTGCCAGATCATCGGTGCATGTTGCATGCTGCACAACTTTGCAGAAAGAAAGGGCCTTCAGATTGACCTACGTGATGACCTGACCCCTGAACCAGACAATCCCCCCCTAACCGAGGCTACCCCATCTTCTGAGGGAAGAGCAGCCAGGAGACAGCTCACATTGGGCATCTTTGCACGTTAAACATACACATTAATCATGGCACAATGAGAATGCATGCATGCACAACACTGTGGTCCCTAGCACACACACCCCACATCCACATCAAATTGGATTGGCACCAGTCCACCATGCAGGACTTGTGAGCAGCAACGCCACGCCAAGGCTCCAATTATGTCACTGTACATTCATACACCATTCACACGGACCTGGGGATCACTTCTCCCTGGTCCTGGGGAACCCTTCTCCACCAAAATTGAGGGTGACACCCCTTTTCCAGCAGGAATGTCACCCCCACATTCACACAGCATTCACAACCCAAAAAAAAAAAAAAAAAATGACCTGCAAAAGCAAAAAATTTTCAGCAAAAAAAAAAAAAAAGGGGAAAAACAAATTATTGCCCTTTTGCGTGAGCCACGCCTGGGGCGCCCCCGGCCACGGCCCTGGCTTCTCAGGGGAGACTCATGGGGGAGGGGTAAAACCGGGGAAGGAGGAGCAGCCCCTGATCTCTGCCCACCTGGCGGCCTGCCCTCCAAGGCCACGGCTATTCTGTCCAGGGCAGCACCAAGTGTTGCCGTGTTGGCCTGGATAGCCAGGGTAAGGGCCCTCACATCCTGCCCAACGCCTGCTGATGTCATCTGCAGTTCGTTTAGGCAGGTTGTGAAAGCCCGGGAGTGGGAGTCCAGGTTCCCCAGCGTATCCTTGATGGAGGACAGGCTCTCCTCCATCCGCACCAATGTCTGGCTGACCTGTCCCAGATGGCGGGTCTGGAGGAACTGGTCCCTTCTCAGAGTGGCGGGCAGGAGATCGGCCACCCCCCTGGTGGTCTGGGATGACATCCTGCCTCCAGCTGATGCTTGTGGCCGGGGAGAAGGGGAGGCCCTTGTGAGGGGAGCCATGTTGGGGGAGGAGGGGGGGCTCCCCCTTAGGGAGGCCTGCCTGCTGCCAGCCAGAGGGGAAGAGTCCTCAAAAACCAAACGTCCAGTGCCTAACATGGACTCCTCCTCCTCATGATTCTCCTCCTCCTCATGATTCTCCTGCTCCTCTTGAACCTCCTCCGCGGACTCCGGCCTTGTTGGGGGGGCCTCATTAGGCTGCTGTCCTGGGGTTGGTGCGGTCAGGCCAGATGGCCCTGCACCCTCCTGCACATCTGTGGATGACACAAAACATTCACAGGTTGGAGGATCCACACACTTGCCACATATTCCCTTTCACCCCCTCCCCCACACATGCTACACACCTGATATTAAAAAAAAAAAAAACTTACCTGGCACCACGGGCTCCGGACTTGAGTCAAAGCCGGACAGGCCCTCAACTTCATGCCGATGAAAGGTCAGGGCCACCGCACGCTCCTCCGCTGTCAGCCTAATACGGCATGGTGGGCCCCCTCCTGTGCCCCTGGCATGGGCATGCATTCTGGCCAGCTTCTGTTTGACCAGACGCCGGAGGTCATTGATTTTTTTGTCAATCCCAGACCGGGTCCGTGTCTCCCCCTGCCCCGCTGAATTGACCTGCTCAGTGATCCTATCCAAAATCTCCCTCCTTCTGGCCGGGGTGGTGTTGGCACTCTCTGGGCCGTGGAGGTAACGCCCATACTCGCTAATGGCCCGGGCAAGAATTTGTTTTTCCACAACTGTAAAATTCAGCTTTCGTTTTCTCTCAGTCATCCTTCCAAAAAAACTCACTCCCAGTCAACAAAATTCACTCACACAAACAAGCCCAACCAATCAAGCAAAAACACACACAGAGAGAAAACTACTCAGCAATAAACAGTCACAAAAAAACAAAACAAAAATACAGCAGGAAAACAAACAAACACAAATATATCAATCAAACAAACAGTCTCTCAAACACTTATCAAAAACCACTTTCAAAAATCTACTAACAAACACTTGATCACACAGAACACTAATCTGACAACTACAAAACACACCGCAACGAACAACAGGACAAAAGCACTTGGTTAAATGGGAAGGGACAAAGGGATGTACTTTTGCAAAGCAAGTGCGTTTGTGTGTGTCTATTTATGCTGTTTGCGTAGTTCACAATGATGCCCTAGTCCATTTCCAATTTCACTGATTGCGCCGCTCCCGAGTTGTGAGCATGCGCACAGCGGAGCTGACATGGTATGCTTCAAGCACGCATGCGCGAGCCGGCCGGCCCTTCATTTGCATGGGGTCACGGCTCATTTCAATGTAACACGCCCACGTCCTTCCCAATTTGTATTACTCCTCCTTACGCCTCTGAAAAAACGTTGCGCATGTGCAATTTCCTGCGCAAAAGCTAAGAGAATAGGGTGATTACGCGGCAAAATTGCGCAAGTCTAACGTAAAGGCGGTGCGCTACGCCGGTACAATAATGCGCAGATGTACCTGAATCTGGGCCTCTGTTCTGAAAATTTTACTTACAGCGGAACTTTAGTTTGGTTTTAAATGTTGTAAAGTGCTGCGCAAACTGTTGACGCTATATAAATCCTGTATAGTAATAAAAATAATGTACACATTTTCAGGATCGATTCATGACAGGGTGTTGTCATGGCTAATGTCACGTTAACACTACTTTGTGCACTTTGATTAAAGAGAACAGTGATTCCAATTACAGTTGTATTCAAAATTATTCAACCCCCCAATGCTGTAAAGGGTTTTAGGGAATTTAGTGTACATTTGTAATTGAATTCAGAATGAAATCCTACAAGGACTTCTTAAAGAACCATATGCAACTAAAATTACATCAATTGGTTTTGTAATACAGTAGTAAATGTTTATTTTGTGAATTCTTCATTTACACAATTATTCAACCCCTTAAAGACTACCACTCTGAAGAACAGAGGTTCATTGAAGTGTTTTAAATCAGGTATTGAAAACACCTGTGGATGTCAGGGAGCAGCAATAAAGCCTAATAAGCACCAATTAGGCAGCTTTAAAATTACTGTGATACTCAGCTCCTTCTAGACATTTACTGGTGTGGTTACAAACATGGTGAAGTCAAGAGAATGGTCCAGGAAGACAAGAGAAGAGGTGATTAGAGGGGTGTCCTAGCAATCTCCATATTTTATAACAGAACAATAAGAACATGTAATCTCATAATCTATCTCTCTTCTTAAGTGTATTGTCTTTTGAACTGATTCACATTACTCTGGGGAACAATAAACAATTTACACTTTTCAATAAATGAGTTACTCTATTCTTTTTTTCCTTATACATTTTTCTTTTTTTTTTCTTTTAAAGAAATCTGTCATCATGGAGGCTTCCATTATAAACTCTGGCCCAGATTCACAGAGCGATTACGCCTGCGCAACAGGAGATGCGCGTGCATAAGTCGAAATGTGCGCGTGCGTTTCGATGCGCGGCACCCCCAGAACGAGATACGCAAAAAATCTACTTTTTTTGTCCCGCGTAATTTCGTTAGACTGGCGCATCCGTCCGCGCAAAAGTGCGCTAGACACACCATTGATTTGCTAGTCAAATATGCTAATGAGGGACTTACGGGGATCCACAAAACAACGTTGGGGCAGCGCAGGCGACACAGTGTGCGCAACAGCAAAATGTCCTGTCTAAAATTAGAGCATATAAAAGCTGGTCTAAAAAGAGAAAAAAAGTCTACTTGTTAGATAAAGCAACACTGTTAGTGAGGAGCTCAGCAGTCACACGTGTTGCACAACAATCTGTATGCCAACATGCCAGGGGCATCGTCGCACATAGCTATACTACTGACTTTAGATGAACAAAGAAGGATGAGGGCACGGAGGATGGCACGGGAGAGGATATACCGCACCCGCATAGACCTGTTTGGCATGAGTGATTCTGAGGAGCTGCGGCTGAAGGCAATGACAGATTTCCAATAGGCTGCGACTTATCATGCGATTTGATCTCTCAAATCACATGACAAATCGCTTCAATGTGAACCTATACTAATAGTGATGGAGCATAGCCTACTTAATTAGGGTGTGCACCCTAAATCTCAAACACACCTGTCTGGGTGGGTCTACATATATTTGACCCCAGCACATTGATCTCCCTGCCTGCACAGTGAAAGAGAAGTGCAAAAAAACTTCTCTTATGGCAGACACAATAAAAGGGAGATCTTTCTAATCCTTCTGCTGGCACACAGAGCAATGATTCTAATGTGCATGGGGTGGTTAGGGTGTGCCTAGGCATACCTGGCACACCCTGTGAGCACGCCTATGTGATGGAGGCACTTGACAGTTCATGTCTCGGCCTCCTATAAAGCCCCAAACCCCCTTTTTTCCATTAAAGTACTGACATAAATGGGGTGATCCTTTTTCCAACTCATTGAAAGAGAGACAATTATTTCAGAAGCATTACTGTAGGTTTAGAACTTTATATGCTACCTAGACTAGTCATCTACAATTCATATATAATAAATATGCATACGCTTCTCATAAGTGGAAAAGGTCAGGTGCTAGAAGTGAGGCAATTTTTTTGGCTCCACTTTTAGAAGTGCAGACTTGATTGTGTTTTGTCTACTCTGAGTTCTGCAGCTGCAAGCTTGCCTGTCTCTCCCTGTCTTTCAAATATCTTCTGGAAACATAGTGATCAGGAAAGGGCAGGGTCTGTGCTGGCCCTGGATACAGATTTGGCCAATCCCTGGTAGAGAAGAATGGCCAGCAGGGAGCTGTCAGGTGTGTATAAGGCTGAGACCAGAGAGTAGCAGGGTTCTTTGCCAGCAGGAGAGTGACCCACCCTTGAAATACTGTCAAATCTTCAAAGGTTCAGCAAGGCTCAGGAGGAACCTTAAAGTTATTGTAAAAGTTTGTTTTTTATTTTTTTAAATAACAAACATATTATACTTACCTCCACTGTGCAGCTGGTTTTGCACAGAGTGGCCCCGAACATCCTCTTCTGGGGTCCCACGGCAGCTCTCGCGGCTCCTCCCCACATCAGATAAACCCTAGAAGAAGTGCTCTTCTGAGCGGTTACCTTGCAGGCGTGCTCCCAAGTCCAGCATTTGCTTTCCATAGACGCGAATGGTGGACTCGCGCCCGCCCCCACGACGCGTCATTGGAATTGATTGACAGCAGCGGGAGCCAATGGCTGTGCTGTTATAAATCTATGCTCTTATGCTCTAATACCAGAAGTGAAGGGGAAACTCCCCAACAAGGGGAAACTATACAAAACCCTTACCGGAGTTTTAATCTGTTCCCTACCCTACTCTTTCCAAAACTGAAAAATGTATATCCACCATTAGTAACAATCATTGCAATGTGTTTCTGTGTAATAAATAAATAATTCCAAAAAGTAGCTACAATAAAAAATGTACGTAAGCATAAACAAAGGACCCAGGTGAGGTCATACTTTTATGTAGGGATATCTGGAATAACACCAGTTGTGTTGAGAAGAAACAGTATTCACAGCTGGGCGGAATTGCATATTAGCCAATGAAAACTTAAAGGGGAAGAGCAAAGGTCAAGAAGCAGAAGTGAAAACTCAACTATTAAGTTCAAAAACCATAAAAAAAAAGATTAATTTCCTCACTGGAAATGCTTGATACACAATGTTCTTGTGCAGACTAACATACAACGTTTGTAATTTTGTAGCATTTTTAACTATGTAATCATTTGTACTGTACATATAGTTTAGAACGTTATTCATTAATATGTAATTAGATAAACAGTACTAATTAACCACTTAAGACCCGGACCAATACGCTGGTAAATGACCCAAGGTGTTTTTGCGATTCGGCACTGCGTCGCTTTAACAGACAATTGCGCGGTCGTGCGACGTGGCTCCCAAACAAAATTTGCGTCCTTTTCTTCCCACAAATAGAGCTTTCTTTTGGTGGTATTTGATCACCTCTGCGATTTTTATTTTTTGCGCTATATACAAAAATAGAGCGACATTTTTGAAAAAAAAACACTATTTTTTACTTTTTGTTAAAAAAAAATCAAATAAACTAAATTTTAGTCAAACATTTAGGCCAAAATTTATTTAGCCACATGTCTTTAGTAAAAAAAAAAAATCGCAATAAAAAAAATAGCTACCTAGCGGGAACAGCGACACTAATACAGCGATCAGAAAAATGATCGCTTAGTGACGCTGGCAATAGGGAGTGAAACGGTTAACTAGGGCGGTGATCAGGGGGTTAAAACTTTATTAGGGGGGGTGGGGGGGCTACCCTGGACCTAACACTAACTGTTTTTTACAGTGCCTGTCACACTGACACTAAATGCAGTGATTAAATCACTGCATTCAGTAACACTGTGACAGGGGGGTGGGGGGGGGGCGATCACAAGGGGTTAATATGCCTATGTGAGTGTGTGTCAGTGTTGTGTTGGTGCACACTTACTTGTGATGTCTTCTCTCATCAGCAGCGCTGGGAAACAGCGCTGCGATGAGAGAATACATCATTTCCTCCTTCCTGTGTAAACACAGGAGGAGGAAGTGACAGGCTGGGAGCGCGCTCCCATTGGCTGGGAGCGATCGCGGGGGGGGGGCGGATATCACGGACATCCGCCCGCAGATCCCGGATCGCTCCCAGAGGTAGGGAGACCCCCGCACGCCGCGGAGGGGGTCCCGATGGGACCCCCGAACCGCACTCAGGCGGGGACGTAAATTTACGCCCTTGTGCCTGTACGAGCCATGTTGTGGCCGTATATGTGCGCGCGGGGGTCTTTAAGTGGTTAAAATGAATTACCTTTCTGTGCTCTGTCAGTTATGAAAAAGGGTTCTGCCAGGCTAAAATCTTCCATATACTGTATTTTGTATGCGTAAGACAAATAGGTCAAGTTCTGATGCCAGGTTCTTACTGTATGCAGGTACCCACACTCCCTCGCGTACACTACAATCCCTACAAATACAAATGCTCCAGTATGTCCATGATTTGATCTGGTGGCTGGAGTAAATTTTAAAAATCGCAGCAAAGCATTTTCAGCTCTCCCACGTGGAGCAGGGTGTTACTTGAAATGTCACACAGTCAAGTCCAATCTTACTTGCAGGGGGCAAGATTTGAGCCCATGGCTAATGTCTGTGACAAATTCAAATTATGCCGCGTACACACGGTCGGAATTTCCAATGGAAAAAGTCAGATGGGAGCTTTTCATCGGATATTCCGACCGTGTGTATGCCCCATCGGACCTTTTCCGTCTGAATTTCTGACAGACTTAGATAGAGAGCAAAGAACAATAAAAAATATCGCGCTAAAGGATATGAATAGCTAAAATTGAAAATAAATATGTGTAAATGTGAAAATAATGTTAACTTAATAACCCAAGCAGCAATCTTTAGCTACACGTGGTAGTCATGTAAATACAAGTAGAAAACATTGGAGAAAAAATTGCGCTAGTCATACCATGTGGTGAACAAAGTGTTAAAAAATAATTAAATAAATAAATAAATAATATTAAATATTAGAAATATATTAAACTCTAGGGAAAGAATGTAAGGAAAACCTTCTAGTGAGACAACCAAAATAAATTGAATTTATGACTGTGTGAAAAAAAATAATAATAATAAAAAAAAAAAAAAAAAAAAAAACATTCAGTCCAAAAAAATCTGTGACTTCTTAAACATAATGTCCCCATCAAAGTATCAACTCCATGGATGTATGTTGAAGGGGGGAAAAAGCCAAGATGAAAGGGATTCCACCACCAGTCAGGTTTGGATAGAATAGAAAAGATCCACCAGGAGAGGGGTAGGTAATAAACTCTTACCAGATTCCCAGCTAGTAAAGCATATAGATCCACTCGATCCCAGAAGGGAGGGGGGGGGGAACTGCAGCACTCCTCTGCATTCAGCTGGTCCTCGTTTTGATAGGTGTGGATCCCAAAACTCCTTTCCAGGTCCTAAGCTGGTTGCACAGCTTCAAAGGATCCAGTTGGAGACCCAGAAAAAAAGGGGGACTCAAATAGTGAAGTACCGTAATTATCCGGGTTTTATTAAAATTGTAAGAGTATACACTAGATGCACTTCATAAGTCCAAAATACAAAGGCATTACATCCAGTCAAAGTAAAACAAAATATAGCAAACAAAACGAACGTGCGCACGTGCTTACGGGGTCACTTCTGGACACGGTGATGTCAGTGCGTGGCTCCGCCCTGACTAGTTTTGATCAATACGATCGTTCTCAAAGGGCACCTTTGAGAACGATCGTATTGATCGAAACTAGTCACGCACTGACATCACCGTGTCCAGAAGTGACCCCGTAAGCACGGGCGCACGTTTGTTTTGTTTGCTATATTTTGTTTTACTTTGACTGGATGTAATGCCTTTGTATTTTGGACTTATGAAGTGCATCTAGTGTATACTCTTACAATTTTAATAAAACCCGGATAATTACAGTACTTCACTATTTGAGTCCCCCTTTTTTTCTGGGTCTCCAACTGGATCCTTTGGAGCTGTGCAACCAGCTTAGGACCTGGAAAGGAGTTTTGGGATCCACACCTATCAAAACGAGGACCAGCTGAATGCAGAGGAGTGCTGCAGTCCCCCCCCTCCCTTCTGGGATCGAGTGGATCTATATGCTTTACTAGCTGGGAATCTGGTAAGAGTTTATTACCTACCCCTCTCCTGGTGGATCTTTTCTATTCTATCCAAACCTGACTGGTGGTGGAATCCCTTTCATCTTGGCTTTTTCCCCCCTTCAACATACATCCATGGAGTTGATACTTTGATGGGGACATTATGTTTAAGAAGTCACAGATTTTTTTGGACTGAATGGTTTTTTATTTTTTATTTTTTTATTTTTTATTATTATTATTATTATTATTATTATTTTTTCTTTCACACAGTCATAAATTCAATTTATTTTGGTTGTCTCACTAGAAGGTTTTCCTTACCTTCTTTCCCTAGAGTTTAATATATTTCTTATATTTAATATTATTTATTTATTTAATTATTTTTTAACACTTTGTTCACCACATGGTATGACTAGCGCAATTTTTTCCCCAATGTTTTCTACTTAGATAGAGAGCAGGCTCTCTATTTTTCAGACGGAAAAAATTCCTTTTGGAAAATCCGTTCGTCTGTAAGGAATTCTGACGCACTAAAAACCATGCATGCTCAGAATCAAATCGATGTACACTCGGGAGCATTGAACTTTTTTTATATGCAGTCAAAAACATAAACCATGAAAAATGAAACATTATTGAATAACATCATCACCTTCTAAGAAAGGAAGGCATATCATTGGTTCCTCACATATGCAAAAAGAGGTCTCATTGTCCATTGAAGTGATCTTTGGTTCTTTTGGCTTAACTTGCCAGAGTATCATGACTACTAATTAAAATAACAAAATAATTTCACATTTTGTCCCGTCCAGCATAACATAGATCACTACCATTATTTATGTATTTATTTAAATATCTTTTTATTTAGATTGAACAACATACAGAACAACCAGCTCAGAGAAGAAAAACAAAACAATGATTTACATTGAAAGAGAAGGAGCAAGGAATTCCACATCCATCCCTGCTGGGGGCCCTATAATGCTGAGTATCTTCTCATCTGGAGCTAGGCAACCAAAACAATAAACTAGGTATAGCGTGCTTAGCTTGGCTCTCACTCAAATTAAGAAGTTATACATGTCAGAAGAAATTAATCAATAATGGGGGATTGTCACTAGGTCATGCTCATCACCTCAATTTCATAATTATTACAAGAAACATCAGAGCGTACATATATCTTCAATTGTCTATCGTAGAAGCTGTGCTGGGCTCAGCCAGCCACTTAGACCACACCTTGTCATATTTTCTCGGACAGACCCTATTTGCATATGTGTCTTTGTATAATGGAAGGTTCTTATTAACTAATTTTTTCCAAAAGACGAGAGAGGGAGGTGTAACCTTTTTCCATGATATAGTTATGGCCTTGTGAGCATAGAAGAGTATAGACATGTGCATTCGTTTTCGTTAGAATGCATTTTCGTCCGAAAATCGTTTTTTTCGTTATTGTTTTAACAAACGATAACGAAAGCGCAAGAAACGAAAACCGAAAGATCCGACATAAAAAATGCTTTATTTTCGTTTTTGTTGCGGTAAAAATTCGATATAGAGAGATTCGACATTATAGGGAAAAGATTCGACATCATAGAGAAAAGATTCAACACTATAGTGGGTATTTCAGAGGGAAGAAAGTAGGGTAGCTAGGCAGCGAAGTCATCAAGAAAGCACGATACTGGTCCGGGAGGCCGATAAATTGCTGCAATCCTCATTGAAATTGGAGAAAACAGGCGGATACAGTGCATCTCGAAAGAAGAGAGGGATAGAGAGGGAGGGATAGGAAGGACTTGGAAGGTGCATTGTGGGGATAGAAGAAATCCAACTCCACCGCCTTTCTGTCCGTTCTGGTCTGAAGGAGTGAGTCCAATGAAGGCCTCCTTGGGATAGGGCAGCAGGAGAAGCAGAGTCCAAATTTTGAAGCCAGGTTTTGGTTATGGCGAGTATGATAAAGCCATAAGAGATGAAGAGGTCATGTACCAATGTTAGCTTGTTACAGATGGAACGGGTGTTCCAAAATGCGCACGATTGCAGTGATTGCCAGATGAGGGGTATTGGACATGTGGCTTACTGTTGGAAAATGGTGGACCAGGATTAGGAGAAATATCACCTGAGACTAGGAGAAGGAGGAGGGTGATGAAGGCATGATGGGAGTGGGATGTGCATAAGCGCACGTGTCTAATGGCCCTGGTGTTTATGTCAGTATGTGGGTGCAGCAAATGCAGGAGATGATGGGTGCTGTAGTAGGGAGAGGGTAGGAGTGAGGGTGATATGTGCATGCTGCAGGGTAGAGAGGAGGGGTAGAGTAAGGATAATTTCAGGATAGAAGACACAGATGTGAGAAGGAAGAGAACGAGCATGATATTTGATAGAGAGTATGACTCTGACCTCATATAAAATGTCAAATGCTGGCTTGCCTGTAGTCTCAGAGTTCTTGCTGTATCCTCCTCCAGCTTAACTTATCCTGCTTTCATTAAACTGCAGCGTTGACACTGTGCATTACTCATGACAGAGCCACTCAGGATAGAGCCACAGTATCTGCGCCACCCCCATAGAATGCTTTAAATTTATAGGGAGACTGATCAGGCATACATTTCTCTATTGGTCATTATGGGGTCAGATTTAAGACACCTGAATATGTAAGAGGAGATGGGCAATACCAGACCAGACACAGGCTAGGGTCGTAAAGCTAATTAGCCCTCTTGATCACTCAAGCCATATGGGGTTGAGAATCAATCACCAGTAATGTTGCTATTGGGAGACTGTTAGCATTTAAAATATACGTTTGAAAGAACGTACATGAGCGGGTCCTTAAGTGGTTAAATAACATGTAAAGCTGTTCTATATTATAGGGTTAAAACAAATGGATGACCAATAATTACATCTGGGACTGCTTTTATGCAATTGGAGGCTGAAAAAACATTAATAGGCTTTACATGGCTTTCCTATAGAGACTATTGAAATTCTTTTATTTGATTTATTCATTTCAATCATCGGTAAACCCCATTTGTTAAATATATCTTCAGAAAAAAAGCAAAACCAAAAAGCTGAATGGCAGAGGCTAAATTTTACTTCCTGTACCTTGACATCATCAGCTCAAAAAGACTATTATCACTAAGCAACAGAGGCAAACAGGGGAAAGAAGACAAAGTCATGATTAGACATCTGGCATGTCAATTTCAAAATGAATTAGTAAATTATGGCATCAAACAATGCAAATGTATTTATAGGATTAGAACTGAATATATGCACCAACCAATTTATGGTTGAGTAGTTTCAGTTAGATATTTCACCAATGTAATGCTTCTGCCTTCTTACTACAAAGATCTTTACCTCTATTAAGAAACATAAAAGATTTTCTGAAAAAATGTATAAATACTATTAAGAAAGAGATATAAAATGTTTAATTGCTTTTAAACATTTGATTGAAAATTGAAAACGTTTAATTGCTATTTAAGAAAATGCCTCCTTTGCCAGTTGAAACCTTTTATGGGAAAAGGAGCCGGGCAGAGCCGAATTTTGTGATGTCATCCTAGAGGAGCAGGTTGATGCTGACCACCATCGTGTGAGATCATTTTTGCTATTGATTGATCGCTGGTTTGAATCTACTTAATTGTAAGTGTAATCTGTGCTTTTTAATAAATACTTTTAAAACATATTACACTGCAAGGTCTTCTTCTTTTCTCTATACATACGGGTAGTAACTACCAGCTGAACTGCCAGCTGACTTCCTCATATTTGACACTATGGAGCTTTCCTTGTGAAAGTCAGTGGAACAGACTTCTTCCCCAGTCTGGCTGCTGAGTCCTTTTATATTAATTGAAGCTAGTGTGATCTCTATAACTTGAGATCCACGATTTCTGGTAAATGGCATATATATATATATGTGGCAAAAGGATTCATTTGAGCACTGGTTTGTCTGGATTTATTATGGACACAAAACTATATATCTATAATTCATCACTGAATCGGGTGTCTGTTTTTAAACAATTTTCACCTTAGGGATTTTGTTTTTGAACTTTTCAAAATTACTAATTACGAAAGGCATTTGCACTAGAAGTGCACATGGAAGTGTAGTCGCTTTAGATCTTGGGGGAAGATCTGAAACGAGGGGAAGCTCTGCTGATTTTATCATCCAATCATGTGCAAGCTAAAATGCTGTTTTTTATTTTCCTTGCATGTCCCCCTCAGATCTACAGCGACTGCACTTCCAAGTGCACTTTCAGTGCAATTTCAAGTGCACTTGTAGTGCAAAGTGGATTTGCTTTTAGTAAATCGACCCCTATGGGTTGATTTGCTAAAGGCAAAAAGACTCTGCACTTTGTAAAGTGCAGTTACATTCTGCAAGTGCAGTTGCTCCGGACCTTTGTAAATTAGTGGAAGCTCTGCTGACTTCCATCATCCAATCACGTGCAAGCAAAAATGCTGTTTTTTTTATTTATTTTCCTTGCACGTGATTGGGTACTCTTTGAGGCGATTTAGTTTGCATTTGTAGTGCTATATAAGTTACTCACTCACTCTTTGCAAAGTGAAGTCTTACCTCATTTACTAAGCTTTGGAGCAACTGCACTTGCAAAGTACAAAGTCTTTTTGCCTTTAGTAATTCGACCCCAATGTTTGTTTAACCACTTCCCGCCCGGCCAATAGCCGATTTACGGCAGGGAAGTGGTTATGAAATCGTGACTAGACGTTCTCAAACGTCTAGCACGATTTCATGCCGCACGCGCCCGTGCGGGCGCGCAGCGCGGCGATCGGTGATGCGGGGTGTCAGTCTGACACCCTGCACCTCTGATCTCGGTAACGAGTCTCCGGCGGAGCCTCGTTACCACGTGATCAGCCGTGTCCAATCACGGCTGATCACGATGTAAACAGGAAGAGCCGCCGACGGCTCTTCCTCACTCGCGTCTGACAGACGCGAGTACAGGAGAGCCGATCAGCGGCTCTCCTGACAGGGGGGGTTCGCGCTGATTGTTTATCAGCGCAGCCCCCCCTCGGATCGCCACACTAGACCACCAGGAAAATAAAAAAAATACAAAAAAAAGACACAAAAAAATGACAAAAAAAAAAAATGACAAAAAAAAAAAAGACAAAAAAAAAAAGGGGTGGCAGTAAAAAAAAATGATGCCAATCAGTGCCCACACATGGGCACTGATTGGCAACATTGATCCATCAGTGCCACCCCTCAGTGATCATCAGTGCCACCCCAGTGTCACCCCACAGTGCCAATCCATGCCCAGTGCCCACCTACCAGTGCCCACCTGTGCCACCTATCAGTGCCCACCTGTGCCGCCTATCAGTGCCCACCTGTGCCGCCTATCAGTGCCCACCTGTGCCGCCTATCAGTGCCCACCTGTGCCGCCTATGAGTGCCCACCTGTGCCGCCTATGAGTGCCCATCTGTGCTGCCTATGAGTGCCCAGTGCTGCCTATGAGTGCCCATCAGTGCCGCCCATGAGTGCCCATCAGTGCCGCCCATGAGTGCCCATCAGTGCCCAATACCAGCGCCGCCTATCAGTGCCCATCAGTGCTACCTAATCGGTGCCCATCAGAACTACCTCATCGGTGCCCATCAGTGCCACCTCATCGGTGCCCATCAGTGCCACCATATCAGTGCCCGTAATTGAAAGAGAAAACATACTAATTTACAAAAAAATTAACAGAAAAAAATAAAAACTTTATTTTTTTTCAAAATCTTCGCTCTATTTTTAGTTGTTGCGCAAAAAAAAAAAACCGCAGAGGTGATCAAATACCACCAAAAGAAAGCTCTATTTGTGGGGAAAAAAGGACGCCAATTTTGTTTGGGTGCAGTGTAGCATGACCGCGCAATTGTCATTCAAATTGCGACAGTGCTGAAAGCTGAAAATTGGCTTGGGCGGGAAGGTGCGTAAGTGCCTGGTATGGAAGTGGTTAAAGATATTTATCAAATTGATACATTCACCAGAATTTGTATTATCCATGTAAAAACTCTCAGGGTTGTGAAATTAAGTCTGTTATGTGATTAGCGCACAAACTTTCTTAAAGGGGCTGCAAACGTTTGTTTTTTATTTTCTAAATTGGTTCCTTTAAGCTAGTGCATTGTTGGTTCACGTACATTTTCCTTCCATTTTCCTTCTAAATGTTTTTTTCTTTGTCTGAATTTCTCACTTCCTGTTTCTCCTCAGTGAGCTTGCCCCCATCATCCATGCCGTTCTGGCTGGCAGTTAGCCAGCATGCTCCCCCCCCTCCCTTGGGACTACATCCCTGCGGGGAGATGCTGTGTTAAAAAATTCAGAAATTCAGACAAAGAAAAAAAACATATTTTTTTTAAAACAGTACTGTAAATCACATACTGTACCATATGCACTGCATAATCTAGCAGCTGACTGAAAGATTAATGTCTGGAAAGAACAAAGGAATGCAGGGCTGCAGCAATCTTTTGTACGAATCATATTTTGCTGTGATGATTTGAAGAATATGATAGAAAGTCATACAGAATCATTTATATTTGGTCAATGTTGCCACCTGGGATACTCTGCCTCTGCTTACAATCCCAATTACAATACCCTATAAGATGCTTTTATACCCAATCATGTTACTGACCTATTGCCAATTTAACAAATTACCGTATTTATCGGTGTATAACACGCACCCTAACATTAAGAGGGAAGTTTCAGAAAAAAACATTCCACAGCCCACTGCGTATAAGACGCAGGCACAGTTTACCCTCTAATTTTAGGGTAAAAAAGTGATTGCTATACGCCAATAAATACAGTAGTTGCAAAATAATCTTCCAGCTCTTTCTAATTTTGAAAAAATGTTGTTGCCCTTTCCCAATTTTTTGGAGATGTGTTGCTACCATCAATTCCAAAATTACCTTAATTTTTTTCAAATGGTAAATTTTCTCAGTTTAAACATTTGTTATTTTTTTAATGCAAATCATTGCATTCTGTTTTTATGTGGATTTTTCACAATTAGGCTTGTACTTTTACCAAGAGAAGTCTTTTGCGCTGAGCCAGTGGTATGATTATACATGTCATTATGCAGGGTTTTTTCTTTTGGCGGGCTTCGGGCTTCATTCATCATGACTGATATTGATCTGCATCACTGGACAACGTAACTGACAATGGATTTACATCATTGTTTTTTTTATTTTTTTATAATGGACTGTGTGAGTGTCTTTTGTTACTGTTAACTTTTTGCTTGAAAGAGTAGGGGTACTAGGCTCAGAAAGAGACCCCCTTTCCTTGCCTTCCATGCTGCATGCTCAGATAAGGGTCTGATATGGATTTTTGAGGAGGCCAAATGCTTTTTTTCCTCATTTTTTTCTTTTCTTTTCTTCATGGGGTTTCCCCTTAAAATTTAAATTCATATCAGAGGATTTGATGTAGATAAAGGGAATCCCATGATGCTTTGTTTACAAAAAAAGAAAGAAGTGGCCAAAGCTGTAATTTTCCTGCAATTTAAAATGCAGTTTTCTTTGTAAAGGTCAGTTTCTCTGTAGTGGGTTGTATACATTGTACAGTGTCACTTGATAGGCAAGTTATGGTATTTAGAATATTTTTTCATTTTTAATGTTTCACCTAAAGCATTATTAAAAATGAAGGGTCGATCTTTTTTTTAATTTGGTAGATGTCCCCCAGAGCAATGTCCAGCTTCCTATCTCTTTGTTGGACAATTCTTTGCCTATAAGCCCAGATGATTGCAGATTGCCAATGATTTCAATTTCAATTGTTTTTAATAGAAAAACCATGTAATGTTTACCAATGCTTTTTCAGCCTCCGATTGGATAAATGCAGTTGCAGATGTAATTATTGGTCTATTATTTGTTTTAATCCTAAAATATAGGCCATCTTTACATGTTATTTAAATACATTGGCCCAGATTCACAGAGAATTAGATTCTCGTAGAGTATCAGAAATACACTACGCTGCCGTATTTTACCTGGCTCTACGTGGAATCCAGGTAGATTTTGTCCAGTAAACGACGGCGGCGTAGTGTATTTCTCCCGTCGCAATCCATCTGCGCGAGTAGGGGGCGTGAAGCATTTAAAATAGGCGCGTTCCCGCGGCGATCGAACTGCGCATGCTCCGTTCGCAAATTTCCCGCCGTGCATTGCGCGAAAACACGTCGTTACGTCATTCGTTGTTTGAGTAGCGTCGTTTACGGACAATCCTAGTCCCGGACGAGTTACGTCAAAAAAAATAAATAAAAAAAAAAATCGACGTGTGAACGACGGCCATACTTAACATTGGCTACGTACCGTTAGACCAGCAAAAAGCTGGTCTAACAGTACGTAAAAAAAAATAGACGAAAGCGATTGCGAAGACCACTCGTACCTTCGTGGATCGCCGTAAAAACACATTTGCATATCCCGACGCATGAAAACAACGCAAACTCCTCCCAGCGGCCGCAAATATATCGCAGCGTAGATCCGAAGGCTTACGAAGACGTAAACCTCTCGGATCGAAGCCCGAAGCCGCCGTATCATGGTTTGAGGATTCAAACTAGTGATACGGCGCGCGAAATTTGAAATTACTCCTGTCTAACACCAGTTAGACAGGCGTAATTGCTTTATGAATCTGGGCCATTATGTCTGTACTATTATTTTTATTATTAAGTATATATCCTTCCTTGAAAAGTATCACTGTAGCCGGCGGGAGGGGAGGGGGGAAAAGTGAATAGCCGCTCCAGGTGGGAACCCAGATGAATATCCCCTGCTGCAGACAACTCAGGTGCAGGCAATGCACTTAGCAAAGCAGGAACAAAAATTATCTAACTCTGAACAAATTGTAGCCTTTATTAAAAGATGGACAGCACTACAAGTCACAGCAAAATAAAAATAAAACCCTGACTGCTGATGCGTTTCACACTGAAACTAGTGCTTAGTCATAGCAGGGAGGGGGTAGCTAACAGCACTGCAGGGGGACCAAGGGGGCACATGTGGGGCTCAGGCAGCAGAATGAAGGGGGCCCTGGATGTTAGGCAACATTTACTGTATTTTCCTTTGGCAAAAGCTGAATATCGGTTTCTTCTCCCTCCCACCAGCATTCAGCTGCCACAGGAAAAAAATACAATGGACCAGTGGGACTAAACAACACTTTTTTGTTTGATTGAAGCATCCCTGTCATTTGGTTTTAGGTATAGCATGAAAAAAATTATGATGAAAGGTAGATTAAATTAAAGCCTCTTGGAGTAAACACAACCGTAAACAAGCATAAAAGTACCATCATCCTAAATATCAATAGAATAAATCAAATATAACTGGGACCCCAAAGGTAACCCAGAAATAATTTGGAAAAAGGGGGGGTGGGCGGGTGGACTATAGCGGTACTGCGTACAAGAAGGTACAAGGGACCTGGTTTGGCATGCACTGTGTCACATTTTTAATATTGTTTTTGTTTGTTTGTTTTTTATGATCTAATAACGTGTGTCCTACTTGTTCATTATAATAAACAATTGTAATTTTTAACCTCAGTCCATGTTCCCTTGTACCTTCTTGTACGCAGTACCGCTATAGTCCACCCGCCCACCCCCCCTTTTTCCAAATTATTTCTGGGTTACCTTTGGGGTCCCAGTTATATTTGATTTATTCTATGATGAAAGGTACAATGATCCAAATCTAACACAAAATGCTCAAAAAATCTCAATTAAAAAAAAAAAAAGTTTTTAAACAGTTTTAAGTGCAAAGACCACTGCAAAGTGCCCCAAAGGGTGTCATCTCTTGGCATAGTATTATTTTATACCAAGCTATTTATTAGTATGAAACTGCAGATGGCACTCTATCAAAATACCACATTTTAGACCATTTCACTGTCATAAAATATATGAAGTAGTGGAAAATACATTAACAGAAGAACAGGGAGTATAAATGTCAGACATTACTGTTTCTTGCGTTAGTTCTTATAATTTAGTTTTACTGTGTAATCCCAGGGGATATCTTAATTTCATATGTAAATACAATTATTAACTTTTACGTTTATTTTGGCTTTGCATTTCAAGTGTTCAAGTTATAACTTAATATCCATTTTTCATTGCGCTACACAACCATTACTTTGTTGAAAAAGGAAAAAATATTGTTATACAGTTTATCATTATTTATAGCTTGCAAACAGAAAAGCAAACATTTAATATTTGCTATAATTCCTAACCAAATTGAAAAAAAAAACATTTATTCACTGAGGACTAGAAAAGTGAATTTTTCGCTAATTAGATCACAGACAAATACTAAAAAAATATGAGTTTAGTACTCTGTGCTACTGTATATGAGGATGGTGATACTGAATGTTAGTAAGCTAAAACCATTGCAAATCCCAAAGCACCTGACCCTGTTTATGTTACTTTGACATAGAAAATTCAAAGACATGTTCTACACTTCACAAATCAGCTATTTAACTTTTTCAATTACTTTAATAAAAAAATGGTACAGAACTAGTAGACTATTTTAATCCATACTATGAACTGAATTCTTGGAAGTGCTTGTATATTGGTCACTTGAGGTCTAGGCACACGTATAGTTAATCATATACCAATAGCATTATTTTATTATTCTATCTTACTTTTCAAAGTTGCTCCTCGACTTCTTTTATTTATAATTTGTAGTAGGATGCTACTTGGTCAAAGGCTACTTAGTAGCAAATTTATACAGCTTTTGCAGTGTATTTTTCACAGGACAAATGACTCAAAAACAGCATCAATAACACAACACATGTTTTCAATGCATTTCAATGGGGAGGTCTGTTTGTGGTGCGGTTTCTTATTTAACTGTTCCATAATGCACCAAAAATGCGGTAAGCAGGATTTGTTACTCCGCAACGGAAGCGCAACAGACCAGTGTGAAGACAAACATAGAATTTAAAGGGATGCATATTTCCTCAGCTTTGCTTGTGCTTTTTTAAAAAAAAAACCACAAAAGCGCTTCAAAAACTGCTCAGTGTGAAAACAGCCTAATGCCGCGTACACAAAATGGTAAATTTAGACAAGAAATCCGTGGAATTTTGGCTCAAACTTGTGTTGCATACACACAAAATTCCGACCGTCAAGAACGCGTCACATACAACACTACAACGAGCCGAGAAAAATTAAGTTCAATGAGTCCATCGGTCCGTTTTCATCAGACGAACTGATCGTGTGTACAGGGCATTACATTGCCACAACTATTATTGCTATGTTTTATCATAAAAATCTAAGTCACCCCCATGAATTTTTTTAAATTCCGCCATCCGACATGATTATTTTACTTTTCATGTACTGTATACTTTTCATTATGAATTATATACACTAACACACATTTTCAACATTTTGATCCATATATATTTCATATATTTAAAATAGGGTAACTATATTCATGATTAAGTAGTGCCCATTTAAATTGGAAAAAGTGGCTACACTGTACAAAAGGTCAGCTTGAAAAGACGTTCTTCAGAATGCAGTGTTATATGCCAAGGATCCCTAAATTTATACAACCTTCACAAGAATTATCAATTATGTGTGACTTTTATGTTCCACCACTGAAGAAAGCTGGCAGCACTCTGTTAGCAAACGTAACTTTCCAGTCACCAATGTTTAATGTAAAATTACAAAGAGAAATAGAATGTCATCCTTGGTAAGTTTGAAACTAGCTGCATAATGTGTCACATATTTCTGGAAATCCAATTGTCTGGCTGTAAAAATAAGCTTTTTATACCTACCTTGAATACTTTTCTAGGAGTCCATTAGGGGACACAGGAATTCATAACATTCTTACACTGATGGGTTATATTGTCGCCTAGAGGAGAAGATGAAACTGACAACAAAAAAAGCCATAAACCAGCACAGGATGACCCCCACCCAGTACCATCATGCCTCATTTTTGTAACAAAGTAGAACTAAAAACATGGACATAAACATGGAGAGGAGGAACCCGGTTTAATGTCTTCTTGTCCTTCTCCTTGTGAATGGGGCGCGCTGCTTTCTGGGAACTGTGTGTGTTCTCAAAGAGCAGCGCGCCCATTCACAAGCCAGCGTGAGACTCACGCAGGCGCAGTAGGAAACGGGCAGTGAAGCCGTACGGCTTCACTGCCTGTTTCCCATAGTGTGAATGGCGGCGCGGGACCCGGAGCGATCGTGGGAACGGCATCGGGGGGGGCCGTCAGCGCGGGCGCCTAGGACAGGTAAGTGTCCTTATTTAAAGTCAGCAGCTACACTGTTAGTAGCTGCTGACTTTAAAAAAAAAATGTTTCGCGGCTGGAGCTCCGCTTTAAAGCAGTCCAAAAGTGCAATGGGTAACACATCTATAAAGACTTATGCCCCGTTCACACAATAAGAATTTCGGTAGGGATAAACTCCAGTTCCATACAGACGAACAGAATTTCATCAGAAAAAAAGAGAACATGTTCTCCTTCGAAGTCGTTCGGAATTTCCGATGGAAAAACTCAGATGGGGCACACACACAGTAGGAATATCCGTTGAAAAAATGTTGTCTGACTTTTTTCATCGGAAATTACAATCGTGTGTAGAAGGCATAACAGAACCAAAAAAAAAACGGAACTGATTTTAGTATAAAAAGCCACCAGAAGGCAGTGGTTTTTGAAACTGGCATCAAAAGAGGTTTAAATATTCACCTAGTAGAACTTAAAAAACTAAAGACCAGTTGGTATTCTGAGTTGGTACTCAGGAAAGTGTGGGCTCATCTGCATGATCTGGAATGCTTGTCTGAAGGAAGAGGAGGACAAAGAGAATGTTTCTTAACAGCCAGAGAGAGGGAAGACTCAAAAGTCCAATTTCCTGGATCCTCCATGGCAGCATACCTGTGACAAGCTCCGCCTTGGCTCCTCCTTCAGGACTAGTGAATATTATAAAAGAGTTGGCTAGCACCGCCCCCACATTCTTCTTTTTTTCCTCATACCTCATGGCATTGAATGCTGGTCGAATGTCCTACCTTCTGCAGTCGGCAGCATCCATCCGGGTTCAAGCCTCTCCCAGATGCGGTCCCTTCTCTTGGGCAGCTAAATGCGCTAATAAGGTTGGGAGTCCCTTCTGTAGGGTCTTTTGGGACAGGCAGTTTGTCTCTTAAACTAAGAGCTCTATCTGCAGTATACATCTTAGAGGCGTCTGGCTCCCATGGTAACAGAAGCAGCAGCTAGTACTTTTTTTCTCTCACTCCTTCTCTCCCCTTTCTTAGGTGTTTCTTACTGACCTCTCTCACTTTCTCATATGCGCCCCTTCATTTCCCCCTCGTCCACCCCCCCGTGTTTCATTTGCTTCCCCTGTGTTCCCACAGCCTCCCTGTCCTCCTCTCTCCCCTTAGGGATCGCGCGCGCTCACCCCCACTCATTTAGTACACTAGCGGCGTCCTTCGCCGCATTCTGCGTTGACGCCGACGGCCGGGACTTGCGGGTCCTAGAGCCGCCGGTTCGCGCATTCTAGGTGGGTGCGGAATCCGCGGCGGCCATCTTGGAAAAGGGAAAGGTGACGATTTTTTGCCATTTTTCCCAAGTTTCAGGGCAGAGGCGTTCCTCTCCATCCGGTCCTCCCCTTTATCTCCCTGGCTGCCCCAGTAGAATACCTGAGGCTGTCCAGGGAAAATCGTTTATTGAGAGCTCCAGGGCAAAGAATCTCCCCCCTTTCTCAGGTAAAAAAAAAAAACACAACAATTAAAAAAAAAAAAAAAAAAGAGAAACAGGGGGAGGAATTAAAAAAAAGGACTGATGCATGTGTAAAAAAAAAAAAAAAAGGTAGAAAAAGTGTTTTCTTTTAGAAACTTTTTCTCTACACTTATGCGGAAATGTAGGGATGGTTTAAAAAAAAAAAACAACGAAACAGTGAACATGTTTTTTTTTTTTTTTTGTTCAGTTAGCCAAGTTCAAACATGACCCTTAACCCTTTCCTGTTCTTTTCTTGGCTGCTTCCTCTGCTAGTCCACCTAACATGAGCCATTCGCCGTCCATACAAGATCCTACTCTACACTTAAGGTAAGGACCTACGTCCAGGTAAGTTTACGCACGTTAACAAAAAAAAAAAGAGTGCACTGAGGCTCATACTTTTATGTGTTACAGCCCTGTACGCCAGAAGACGTCTAAGAAGACCTCAAGGCGACATGAAGACTCTGACTCAAGCCCCAGCAGAGATAGGTCTTCCAGGCGAGGGGACCAGGGAAGTGGCAGGAAGTCATCGGCCAAAAAACGCCATCACTCATGCTCCCCGAGACCCAGATCTCCAAAGTGTCAGGCCTGTGGAGCCACCCCTCTTCCACATAAACGGATCTGTCAAGCTTGCCTGAAGGACTATGCGGCGGACAGAGAGTCCAAGGGCCTGCAAGTGGCGGACCTGCTTAAGAAAGCAATAAAAGATTCCTTTGCAGAATTAGTGGCCACAATGCCAACGCAGCAACCGGTATCTCCTCCTCAGGAGCAACTGGCTGAGGAGGCCATTCCCGGCCCTTCCACTAGTGGAATTCCTTGCATGACACCTGCTCCATCCTCTAAGCATCAGGAGGAGAATAACGCCTCAGGGGACTCCTCCGATGACTTGGATGTTTTTGGCTTTGCCTTCGCCATGGTCCAGCCCTATGTACAGGCGGTAAAACAGGCGATTGGCTGGGAAGAGACTGAGACAGAAGTCAAGAAGTCTAAGGCGTACTTCCCCTTTCCTAAACGCCAAATTTCCGTTTTCCCTCTCATGGACGAGATTAAGGGTGTGATTGAGGAGGAATGGAAAAAGACGGAAAAAAGATTTTCCCTTAATCGCATGGCAAAACTATACCCTCTTTCGGAAGCCGACTCTGCAATGCTTGAAGCCCCTCCAGTGGTGGACGCAGCGGTGGTAAGATTAGCAAAAAACGTTACGCTGCCCATGAAAGACTCGACTTCATTTAAAGATCCACTCGATAGAAGAATGGATCTTGATCTCAGGAAAGCTTATCAGATGGCGGGCAATGCTTGTAAACCTGCGATAGCCCTAACATCAGTGTCCAACGCGCTATGGGCCTGGACGGATAACATAGAGTCGGCAATCCAACAGAATATCCCTAAGGAGGACATTATTAAGGCCTTGGACGAGCTAAAACTCTCAGCAGACTTTATTGGGGAAGCTGCTATTGATTCAATCAATGCTCCACACAGTAATGGCCAAACGGGCCTTGTGGCTGAAACCATGGTCAGCAGATATTGCATCGAAACAAAATTGGTGCAAAATGCCATTTGATGGGAAAGCCCTATTCGGGGAGAAATTAGATGAAGCCATCTCTCGCGTTACTGGCGGGAAGTCGGGCCTGTTGCCCCAGGACAGGCGACCCAGGCGCTCCAGGACATTCGCACCCAGATTCCAGTATTCTAAAGCAAGGACTACAGACAATTCAGACAATTCAGACAGGGAAAAGGCTTTAGGCAGAATTGGAAAGGCACGCAGTCCACCTTCCTCAAGAACCGTAGACAGGGAACCATGCCTACTCCACAGGTGTCCTTTTGACACCAAACCATTCCAAGCTATTCCTGTGGGGGCCAGACTCCAACCCTTCTCGAAAATATGGGAGAAAAAGTGCAGGGATCCTTGGGTAATTTCCACGGTCAAATACGGGCACTTCTGGACATTTCTAGACAAACCCCCCAAAGACTTCTTCTCCCCAACGAGGGTGTCAAGGTCCCCTCAAAAAGCGGAAGCACTTCAGCAGTTCCTTCTCTCTTTACAGGAACAGCAGGCAGTAATTCCAGTACCTCAATCAGAAAGATTTACAGGTTTTTATTCCACCCTGTTCTTAGTCCCCAAAAAAACGGAGGTTGGAGACCTGTCATAGACCTAAAAAGGCTAAATCGCTACATTTTCCTAGAGCGGTTCAAGATGGAGTCACTACAAACAATCGTTTGTGTAATCCAACCGGGGGACTGGATGTTGTCAATAGACTTACAGGATGCATACCTGCATATACCCATACTCCCTTCTTTCCAGAAGTATCTGAGGTTTGCAGTAGGCCAGGTACATCTTCAATTCCGGAGTCTCCCGTTTGGCCTTTGCACTTCACCAATAGTCTTCACAAAGACCTTAATTGCCATTGCAGCCCCTCTAAGGGAGCGGGGGCTCCGAGTTTACCATTACTTGGACGATCTTCTTCTCCTGGCGAAGGATCCAGCCCAATTAATGGAACACAGGGAAGTTCTCCTGACAACACTAGCAGAATTTGGATGGAAGATAAACCAAGAGAAGAGTCACCTTTCTCCAACCCAGGAAATGATTTATCTGGGGGCACTGTTCAACACAGAGATTGGAACAGTGTCCCTTCCACCTCAGAAGGTGACGTCTATCATTCGGCAGATGAAGAGCGTGAGTGTGAGACCTCATCTGACCGCCTCGAACTGTCTGAGCCTGATAGGCCTGATGTCGTCATGCATCCCTATGGTCCCTTGGGCTCATTGGCATTTGAGATATTTCCAACTGGAATTCTTGAGGCAGTGGAACAAACGATATCTTTCTCAGCCCATACTCCTGACGACCTTGATGCTCAGAAGTCTTCATTGGTGGATGAAGAAACACACACTGATGAAGTCACGTCCGTTAGGGCATGTCAACTGGATCATAGTTACCACCAATGCCAGTTTAGCAGGCTGGGGAGCACACTGCAACCAGATTTTAGTGCAGGGGAGATGGTCCTTTCAGGCAACTGGCCTGGTATCGAATATCCTGGAGATCCGGGCAGTCTACCGTGCATTGCTAGCCCTGGAATTCGAAATCACGGGGAGACCAGTTCTTCTACGGATGGACAACAGAGCCGCTGTATCTTATATACACCGACAAGGAGGGATGCACAGGAGGTCCCTGCTGAGGGAGGTGGAACCCATAATCCTCTGGGCGGAAATAAATCTTAAAGACCTAAGGGCAATCTACCTGCCCGGTCATCTGAACTCAAGAGCCGACCTCCTGTCTCGCAGGTTCATAGATGCCAACGAATGGTCTCTGCACCCAAGAGTTTTCAACTGGATAGTGAACCAGTGGGGGCCCGCCGAGCTGGACCTATTTGCGACAGCGTGCAATACCAAGCTACCAAGGTTCATCTCGAGGCTCCCACATCCCCAGGCGGAAGCAGTAGACGCTCTCTCAGCCCCCTGGGTATGCAATCTGGCCTATGCCTTCGCTCCGCGGCCTCTCATTCCAAAGCTCCTAGCGACGATAATGACGGAATCCACAACAGTAATAGCGGTTCTACCATACTGGCCGAGACGTCCTTGGTTTCCTACGGCAATGTACCTGAGTACTCAGCCTCCGGTCAAAATTCCATTGGTACCCTTCCTCCTGTCTCAGGGACATCACACCTATCCAGATCCAGGCAGGCTGAACCTTCACATCTGGCAGCTGAAAGGCAAAGGTTTGAATCCCTAGGATGTTCCAAAGAGGTTATCGCAACCCTCCTCAGGGCTAGAAAGCCTTCCACAAACAGTATATACAATAGGGTGTGGAACAAGTTCAGAGCCTTCATGATAGGCAGAAGCGGCGATCCAGATTCTCCATCTTCCTCTCAAATTCTTGAATTTTTGCAGGCAGGCCTGAACATGGGCCTTGCTCTGAGTACGTTAAAGGTTCAGGTAGCAGCAATTTCAACAGCAACCAGTAGGAGGTGGGCCGAGGATCCGTTAATAATCCAATTTTTCAAGGCCGTCAGAAAGATCTGACCACCAACTAAACAGTCTTTTCCCACCTGGGACCTCGCTATCATCCTAGAGTCCTTAGCCAGCCCACCTTTTGCTCCTTTGGACTCGGCATCACTTTGGAATCTAACCTTGAAGCTTACCTTCTTGATAGCCATAACCTCTGGCAGACGGGTTTCAGAGCTCCAAGCTCTAGGGGCAGATGATAATCATCGTATTCTACCCTGACAGAGTGGAACTCAGAACAGTGCGAGGATTTATCCCCAAGGTCGCATCATCCTTGTCCATGTCGGAGCCCTGGGCACTTCCAACGTTTTTGGAACAGGACTCTGATTCTCTTCACGAACTGGACATTGCCTCCACCCTGAGATGTTATCTTCAGGCCACGGCATCCTTCAGAGACTCTACCAGGTTCCTCATAATTCCCTGGTGGAAGAACAAAGGCAAGGAGGCGTCAGCAAGAACAATTGTTTCATGGATCGTGAAGCTCATCCACAAGGGGTGTACAGGGCGAGGGGTCTGGACCCCCCTTTGATGGTCAAGGCGCACTCCACGTGTCAATCGAAACCATTTGTAGGGCAGCGACCTGGTCGTCCCAACATACATTTATGAAGCACTACCGGGTAGACCCAGGAGCTCTCTCGTCGGTAGAGTTCGGCAGACGGACAATCAAATCAGCGGTCGCTTCCTCTAATGATCAATAATAATAATTCCTTTGAAATAAACCTCTAAGCATCATCCCACCCGTCTCAGCTAGTTATTTGTCACAGGTATGCTGCCATGGAGGCACCAGGAAAACAGAAAATTGTACCATACTTACCGTAATTTTCTTTTCCTGGTGCCTATCCATGGCAGCATACAATCCCACCCTCGGTATTCTATATTACGGAGAATGTGGGGGAGATGCTAGCCAACTCTTTTATAATATTCACTAGTCCTGAGGGAGGAGCCAAGGCAGAGCTTGTCACAGGTATGCTGCCATGGATAGGCACCAGGAAAATAAAATTACGGTAAGTATGGTACAATTTTCTGTTTTCTAGGCTACTTCCTCTGAGGAAGATAGGTGCTGTTGCCATTACTCCTCAGAAAAGTAATAGAGAAGAAATCTTCCAATGGAGACACTAGTTCTGGGGGCATATGGGTCTCCAAGGAATTCCCTTAATTTACAGTGATTTTCCTTCACTTCCTTTTTGGCTATAGGACAGGAAGTGAAGGGAAATCTCCACAATGGCACACAGATGGTTAAAAAATATCTGACAGGGGTTATAACCCTCCCTTGCTCTATCCGAAATGAAAAAAAAAGTTTTGCCTACAGTTCTACTTTAATTACAAATGGAGCCCTGTCACCGTGGGAATTAAAAATTGCCACTTAGACTGCACCTGGAGTGGGGCCCTGCTATGTTAAGTGTGGACTATATATATATACATATATATATATAAATATACAGTAGATATCAGACTTTTAGGCCATTGTGATTTTAAAATGCTGATTGACCACTTAAGGACCACCTCCTGCACATATACGTCGGCAGAATGGCTCGGCTGGGCACATCCATGTACAGGTACGTCCTGTACTAGTACCCAGCCGTGGGACGGGGAAGCTCCGGGACTGCGGGACTCGCGGACCGATCGCTGCTGGAGTCCGGCGATCGGTCCCCTGAGCTGAAGAACAGGGAGAGCCGTGTGTAAACATGGCTTCCTCATTCTTCACTGTGGCGGCGTCATCGATCGCGTGATCCCTTTTATAGGGAGACACAATCGATGATGCCACACCTGCAGCCACACCCCCCTACAGTTGTAAACACATATTAGGGATCACATAACCCCTTCAGTGCCCCCTTGTGGTTAACTCCCAAACTGCAAAAGTCATTTTCATAATAAAGAATGCATTTTAAATGCATTTTTTGCTGTGAAAATGACAATTGTCCCAAAAATGTGTCAAAATTGTCCGAAGTATCCGCCATAATGTCGCAGTCATGAAAAAAATTGCGGATCGCCGCCATTAGTAGTAAAAAAAAAATATTCATAAAAATGCAATAAAACTATCTCCTATTTTGTAAACACTATAATTTTTGCGCAAACCAACCGATAAACGCTTATTGCATTTTTTTTTTTTTCCAAAAATAGGTAGAAGAATACGTATCGGCCTAAAGTGAGGAAAACATTTTTTGTATATATTTTTGGGGGATATTTATTACAGCAAAAAGTTAAAAATATTGAATTTTTTTCAAAATTGTTGCTCTATTTTTGTTTATAGCGCAACAAATAAAAACTGCAGAGGTGATCAAATACCACCAAAAGAAACCTCTATTTGTGGAGGGAAAAGGACGCCAATTTTGTTTGGGAGCCACGTCGCACGACCGCGTCTGTTGTCTGTTAAAGCAACGCAGTGCCGAATCGCAAAACCTGGCCGGGTCCTTTAGCTGACTAAAGGTCTGGGTCTTAAGTGGTTAAGGGGTCAATTGGAAAAATGTAAATCATGAGACCCAAACTGTGCCTAAAGGGCATGTTGTATCTGTAAATACTTATTTAAGGCAACATGGGGTAATTCATAAGCTTCTCTGTCAAGCCCTAGGGCTGCTAAAAGGAGGAGTCTGGGAAATGATACAAATGAGAAAAAATTATGCCTAAGTAGTAGTATCAAAGCCATATATGAGGAAATCTTTTCAGACTCATAAAATATGGATCTCATCAGGTAAGGATGGGTATTTTAACTCTTGATAGCATTGACCCGGTAGCCTCAAGACCAATCAGAAGGTGAATTTTGTACAAAGCAATGTTCTTTTTTACTGTTCCTTCTGTTACAATCTTCTGCATGTTTGTTATCTGCTTCTACAAATAAATGGAGCTAGTGCTGTTCATGTTTTGTTATAAAATACATAAATGCTCATGGACATACAAGACAAAATGAGCCAGGTCCACTTTAAATGCCAATTGCAATTCTCAGGTAGAATGTCAGAAATATTTACTTTGAGAAGTCCAATTATAAACCGCAAAAATATAACTTGAAATTATAGTGTGCTCACATGCAGCTGCTATGAGCGCTTGCCAAAAGAAAGGTCATGAAACCCAAGTCAGACCACTAATGGCTACTGAAAGATTGTATGCTCTGAAATTTATACGGTGTAAAGGACATATCCTGTACATTACAATTCTGGAAAATACAAGGCCTCCCAAATTTGATATGCTATACATTTGCACGGTTCTGAATTTCTACGTGTCTTGTTAACAATCAGTCTAATTTAATAAGGGAAACACCAAATTGCAATTGGTCACCTTCCATTACCCAAGCTGCAATGACCATGACATCTGTCACTATTAAATTTACAGGGTATAGGTCACAATGTCTATAAATGATGATTTAACATTACTTTAATTCGATCAATCAAAGTTTGCAATACATTCTAGTTTTATCTCTCACCTTAACTATTGCAACTCCCTCCTCTTAGGTCGACTTCTCTATAGGCTATCCCCTCTTGCATGATAACACAGTAACTGATGCCACCAGGGGGATGAGGCATAGTTGTAGAAGGAGGAAAAAACCGCCACTCAACCCACCCGCCTCCCCCCTAGTTGTAGGTGATGAAATGGCAAGCCGGAATGGCGAGGAGAACAGGGCAGTTAGCCAAGAAGTGGAAAAAAAACGTGATCTCCCATAATCAAAAAAAAAGGGAAAGTCTGCTCTGGAGTAAACTGACATCTGATAACAATCCGGGACGCACAGCCGTGCATTAAAGCGGAGCTCCACCCTGATATTTTTTTTTTTTTTAAATCTGAAAAAAAAAAAAATGAAATGGAAAAAAAATAAAATAAATACTCACCCTAAATAGGCTGTTGCTATGCGGAAGTCCCGAATCTGCCCTCATGATCCGCAGTGCTGTTTTCTTCCTCCTCCTCTTCTTGGTGTCTTCTTGTGAATGGGCCGCGCTGCATTCTGGGAACTGTGTGTATCCCAGAAAGCAGCCGGACCATTCACAAAGCGTCGCTCGCACATGCGCAGTAGGAAACGGGCAGTGAAGCCGCACGGTGCCGGGATCGAGGATCGGCATCGGCGGGGGCCGTCAGTGCGGGCGCCTAGGACAGGTAAGTGTCCTTATTCAAAGTCAGCAGCTACACTGTTAGTAGCTGCCGACTTTGAAAAAAAAAAAATTGCGGCTGGAGCTCCGCTTTAAGTGAACATGCAGATCTCGCTCGTTGCAGGCCAGCCGCCTGAATGGCCTGAACACCCATCTGCACATAGGCCCTTCGTAGGTTCAAACACTGGGGCGCCAACAGGCAAACCCAACAAGCATGGGACAACAGGTCACTCAAATCCTCAAATTGGCCAACTAACGTGGCAACAAAGTCGCCAACCATCTTTATTGGGTGTGGTAACAAATACATTTCGAACTCGCATTGCATGAAGAAAAAGGTATGTATGTTTCCTCAGCCGAGCGAACAGCAAAGCAGCCCAAATGGTATTCAGCAAGTGTGTCAATCATCTACTGCAGGGGGTCTCTGGGCCTGACGAAGTGCCCCTTCATTAGCATCCAGTCAGTCCGAGGCTTCAGCACGATGTTCAAAAAAGTGGGCCTGGCCTCTCAGGATAACTCTAAGTCTCGCTGGGTACAACATTGCATATGGCACCTGCACCTTCTGCAGGCGTTTTTTAATCTCAGTGAACCGCGCACGGCTCTTCTGTACTGTTGCATAAAAGTCGGGATAAAATGAGACCCGCGTGCCATTGAACTCTTCTCCCTGGCCAGTCTCATTATTATTTCCCTGTCCCTGTAGTTTAACAGTCGAGCCAGCATCGAGCAGGGAGGATTGCCTGGTGGGAGAGGCCTGGTTGGTACTCTGTGGGCCCTCTCAACCGCATATAGATGTGTAAAAGCTTCTTTTCCAAACATGTCGGCCATCCACTATTCCACAAACTGCGTGGGGTCCACCTTCTCTGGTAGCCCCACTATACGTACAATATTGCGCCTGAGGCGATTCTCAAAATCTTCTGCCCGCATGTCCACGGCCCTGGCCAGACGTGAAGTAGATTGAGTATCTCTAATCAGCGTGGGGAGCTTGTCTTCTATGCCACTGATCCTGCCTTCCGCAGCGGTGGTTCTCTCCCTTCTCTCCTCTTCCAGGCTCCCAAATCTGAGTTGCAGGCCATTCACAGATGCTGTATATTTATTTACTGCTTTCAGTATGGCAGCAAGTGTAGGCTGGTCTCCCCCCTCCACTTCAGTATCATCCGACACCTCCACTAAGTTAGAGCTGCTCCCAGCCTGGTCCATCATGGCCCCTGCTCCCTGCACACTCTCCCCCTCCTCCATGTCAGTGTCACTGAGCGCAGCACCATCATCCAGGGGCTGTGTGTCCGCTGTGCTGGATTTCCCTGCCAGTTTCTGGGCATAGTACCTCATATCTTTGGGGGGGTCCCCGGGAAACTCTTTGGGGCACTTCAAGGGCTTACTCACCCCCTCCTTCGCTTTGTCCCCCCCCCGCGCGCCTTCTGAGCTGATGGTGGAGCGGTGCCATTTTGGGAGACCTGCCTCGAGCCGTCTTGCTTCTGTCCGTGGGTCATCATGCCCTCCAGCAGCGGTCAAATGTCAGCCGAGTGTTGAGGGAATGTTCCCCGGCTAGGTCAGCAAAAATCCGGTTGTTTAGAGGTGCCGGAAACCGGATCTATTCAGGATCACAGCGGGAGCTCTGTGAACACACGTCTGCCACGCCCCCGGCTATCCCCTCTTCAGTCTGTCATGAATGCTACTGCCAGACTCATCTACCTTACCAACCACTCAGTGTCTGCCACCCCTCTCTGCCAGTTTCATAATGGCTTCTGATCGCCAAGTTTATTCAATTAAAAATACTAACTACAACATACAAAGCCATTCACAACCAGGTGAATATATGGTGATGGCTGCTAGTACCACAACACAAAAATTATCATAAAAAATAAACATTACACATAAAACTATACAAAGTTAAAAACACATGAGCCAGACTACTGAAGGGTGACCCCATAAGGTGTTTTTCGCAGTGGAGAATGGCCAAAAAACTATGGTTTTGCAGGCTCAGCTGCTGAAGAAGCGACTGAGCCCACAAAACCGGTAGAGGATTTTGGCCATTCTCCACTGCAACAGACACCTTACGGGGTCATCTGTCAGCAGTAACTGCTGTTTTGAATGTGGGGTCTGTCTCATGTGTTTTTAACTTTGTACAGTTTTATGTGTAATAAAAAAAAATTATGATAATGTTTGTGTAATGTTATCAGTACCGAGAAAGTCCAACCAACACCCCCCTTCTAGGTGACCATTTACTGGTTTAGGCGATACTAGCAGCTGCATTTTTTAGTATTGTAACTATATTGTCTCCCTTTTATATTGTAAAGCGCTATATAAATCCTGTATAATATTAGTGATAATAGTGTGCAACTGAGAGTTCATAATACAAAAGCAATCACAATTGCCAGGTTACTCATGAAGTCCACAGGTTGATCTCCAGCCTTCTTACATGCAAGTTCAGAAGCATGGATAAAACATATCTGTAAGACAATAGTAAAACACACTGTTAGGCCTTGTACACACGAGGGAATGTATCCGGTCGGAAACATCCGACGGATATTTCCCAGCGGATAAGTCAAATTTGTCCGTTGGTCTGATGAGCGTACACACCATCGGACCGAAATCCCAGCGGACCAGAACGCGGGCACGTAAACCACGTACGACGTCACTATAAAGGGGAATGAGGAAGCCATCGGCGCCGCCCTCTGTTCCGCTTCTGCTAGTTCCGTGTTAGCGAAGGTTTGGTTAGAGCTGATTCGTGCTTTTCAGTCTCCGCGCTTAACAGGTCGTATTTTCAGGTTCAGTGTGTGCTTGTGGGCTCGTATTTGTCATTCAGTGTCGCCGTACGCGGCGTTTCTGCTTTGCAGTGCCGTCCTGTACGGTCGTATCTGTTTGACGTGCGATCTTTGCAGGTCTTGCTGGATTTGGGGGTGCTTTCTGTTTGAGTGTGTTGTTGACTGACCACCCGGCCGGTTTGAAGCCATGATGGAGCAGCAGCGCAACTTTTCACGAGTTCGTGCTGTTTATGGGTTTTGTTCTGGAGTCTGTGTGCATTCCAGTGATTTGGACAGGAACAGTAGGAGGAGGAGGAGTTCCTGGGCCAAGAATTGGTTGCGGCAGCGTAATCGATTCTCTCATATGTCTCTGCTTAGGGAGATCCGGGAGAATAATCCTGATGACTTTAGGAACTTTCTCCGTATGACGGACCCCGTTTTCCACCGTCTGCTGGATCTCCTGTCCCCCTATATCACGAGGCAGGACACTGTGATGCGCCAAGCCATTCCGGCTGAGCAGAGGCTTATTGCCACGTTGCGGTACCTGGCGACTGGGAGGAGCCTGCAGGACCTCAAGTTCTCAACAGGCATCTCTCCCCAGGCGCTTGGGATCATCATACCGGAGACGTGTTCTGCCATCATACAAGTCATGCAGGAGGAGTTTATTAAGGTAAGTTTCCTCCTTTAACATCACAATCTGTGTCTTTAATAATGTTTGCATATTTTTCTCACCTTTTTGTGTTGGTTTTCCTAGTCGCCATGATTGTAATATGCTGTGTGCTTAATGTTCCCTTTTCTCCCCATGCATGTTGTTAAGCTTTCCAGGTTAATGTGGTTTGGCCTACCTGCATATTTTTACCTTCAACACTACTAACCTGTCCAGCATCATCTCCTAGGGACAAAAACACCTTTTTTTTTTTTTGGTGTCCTGCTCCATTGTAGTTCAACTCCCTCCCCCTAAAAAAGTGTATTGCCCTATCAGCGGGATGTGGAGTCTGATAATAATTGGCTCTAGATTTGTTGCCCTAAATACTCTCTATACACTAATTTTTAGAAATGTTAATACCGTGATGTTGCAGAATGTTGTTTTTTTACTAGTGTTTGCAATGTTGTTTCTGTGCCAAAGTGCTAATTATTTTTTTGCTTTTGTCCCCACAGTTTCCCTCCACGCCGCAGGAATGGCAGACTGTGGCTGCCCACTTTGCCCAGCGTTGTGATTTTCCAAACTGCGGAGGGGCAATTGATGGGAAGCACGTCCGCATAGTGCCGCCACCTCTTTCGGGCTCGTACTATTATAACTACAAAGGTTTTCATAGTATCGTGTTGATGGCGGTGGTGTCGGCAGACTACGAATTTTTGTATGTGGACGTGGGGAAGAATGGCCGGCTGTCTGATGGGGGAGTGTTCGCGCGGACCAAATTTTACAGGCGTCTACAAACTGGTGGTCTTGAACTGCCACCGGATGAAGACAATGTGGAAGGACTTCCGTTTGTTTTTTAAGCGGACGAGTCTTTTGGACTTGGACCTCACCTCATGCGGCCTTTTCCCCAGAGGACCCTCAACCCGGAGAGGAGAGTCTTCAATTTCCGGCTGGCCAGGGCCCGGAGGGTAGTCGAGAATGCCTTTGGGATACTCGCCAGCCGGTTCCGCCTGTTCCAGACAGCGATACATCTGGCGGAATATAAATTTAACTCTGTTATTTTGGCCTGCTGCATATTGCATAATTTTTTACGCAGGCATTCCCAGACGTACCTACCCAACATCGGTGCTGAGGCAGGACTACCCTCAGATACCCTTCCTGGGCTGGACACTGGTCGCGCTGGCTCGGTCACCCAATCTGCTCGTGAGGTACGCGACAAATATGTTGAGTACTTTATGGGTCGGGGGGCCATAGCTATGCCAGATTAATATTTCTTTATAATTCGGCCCCCAAAATAAAGAAATATTACCAAGAAATAATAAATAATTTGACCATTGGACTTTATACAGTTGTTTGTCATTATTGCTTTTTCTCTTTTTATCTGTCTTCCAGGTTCTGAAACTAGTGCATTTCTTGTGCCCAATTTAGTTAGCAGGTTTTAGTAAATACACACAATTGCACATTCTAGTCACTCTTCTACAAACTGGGTATTGAGGTTAGAAATAAGAAGCCACTGGTGTGTGTGTTTTTAAAAGGTTTTTTTATTTCTTTTTTATTTACGAAAATCTTTGTGTTTTCTTAGAAAAATTGGTTTAGAAAGTATTTATTTATTCAAAAAATATTTTGTGGTTTTGACAAACATATATAACAATCGAACTTACAAAGTTCAACCTTTTATTTGGCATAACAAACCCAGACAACATGGTCTTAGGTCACGCCGGAACCCCCCAAAATTTGAGGATGCACACATGCTGTGTGTGTGATGGGCCAAATGGTGATTTTTCACATGAGATCCCATGCGAAATGTTCACATGTGCTATCTGCCATCATGGGTGATCAATGTATGTGCTTTGTGGGTGCAACCCCTTTCTGTCACCTACTTGATAAGTAAGGAAGGGGTTGCACCCACAAAGCACATACAATTGATGTCCTGTGATGGCAGATCGCACATGTGAACACACATTGGGGTTTATTTACTAAACAGTCCAAACTCCGGCTTATTTGTGCATATAAGCCAATCAGCTTCTAAATTAAGCTTAGTCAATTAAGACTTCGCATCCAAACATGGAAGATGATTGTTTTATATGCCAAGTGATGCTGCTTTTGCACCTTATAGCTTTAGTAAATAAACCTGTGTGTGTGTGTGCATCCTCAAATTTTGGGGGATATTAAACGAACATTATACAACATCTTTGAGAGTGGGGTGGTTAGGGGTGAGGGCAGGGGGGGCAGGGGGGGGCATGGGGGGCAGCTGGGGGGGATAGTCTTCTATATACGTCCCAAAATATCGAGCATGTTTTTGAAGTTTTGGTCCATCACCACCATCCTTTCCCTCATATTGGCCAGATCGGTGCTGCACTCCATTATCTGCTGTATTAGGATTTGTGCACTTGCACGAGAAAAAATAGGAGCGACAGATGTGCTAATCCCATCTTCATCCCCTAAAAATGCCAAAGGAAAAACACAACATTGTAAGTAAGTAAGGTGCAGGCCTATCTACATCTCTTTTTCCCTGCAAAGCTGGGGTGTCACTGACCTGTTGTACTGACAAGTTCAACATCTTCTACAACTTCTCCTTCTTCTTCAACTTCTCCTTCCTCCACTAATCCGCCTTCCTCCTCCAATCCGCCTTCCTCCACCAATCCGCCAAATTCCACCAAACCGCCTTCCTCCACCAATCCGCCAAATTCCACCAAACCGCCTTCCTCCACCAATCCGCCTTCCTCCACCAATCCGCCTTCCTCCACCAATCCGCCTTCCTCCTCTCTCCCTTCCTCCTCTCTCCCTTCCTCCTCTCCTTCTTCCTCTTCTCCTTCTTCATCATCCTCCTGCTCAACAATTTTTTCGGGCCGTTTGGGAGACAGTGTGGGCCTCCCTGACTCCTCATAACGCTGTCCTCTTCTGTCCCCTAAAAACAACAAAAAATAAGGAAAATCATCAGCAAACAGATATTTTTGGAGGGACTAATTTGCAAACATTGCTTAGAAGTGGCGTTCCAATTCTAGTTTTGGCCTTATTACAGCAAAAACCATGTATTTTTTTTTGGGAGATGACTTCTCCCTAGCTGTGATATAATGAGGCTTTTTGGTGAAGTGACACACATGGCTGGCCTCCTGAATAAGTAGTTTTTGGAGTCCCTTCTCCAAAAGTCAAAATTACTATTTTAGGGGGGGAGACAGGTTCTCAAAATTACAGATGTCAAAACAGGTGCCTATTAGGTTATCTCATCACTGTGTGAATTAATGAATCCTGTTTGCCTTTTGAAATCAACTTAGTTTGCACAAACACATCATATTTTCCACATTGTTTCTAGAAACGATGTTTTTCGCCAAATAGCCACGTCCAGGTGTGATGTTCCTGGACCCGCAGATTGAGGATAAACTATGTGATGGAACGATGTTGACTACGATCGTGGCAAGTCGTCGGATTTATATTAGACAAACATTACTACATTTACAATGCAGGGTTTCAAAAATACAAGGAGGCCAACGAGGCAGATGGCGAAATAGACATGGCAAAACATTTTATCCAAAAATAGGCACTCCAAAGACATTTTAAAGTACTTACTTTTTTCAATGATTTTCTTTATTTTGCGATACTGCTCTGGCTCGCGCAGTTTTAAGTCGGACCAGCGTTTCCGGAGCTGCTCTTTGGACCTGGTGACCCCAAACATCTCATAAAGTTTCCTCACTGCCTTATCCATAATTTTGGACTTCCTCCGGTTAGGGGTGCTGTATGGGCCATGCTCACCATCATAGTCCTTCCGTCGCAGGATGGACACCAACTCCACCATCTCTTGTAGAGACATGTTTGTGGCCTTGTAACGTTTTGGCCTGGATCTGGACGTTCCGGCCTCTGTCCCTTCCTGATCCCGATCAGAGCCTAATGTGCGCTCGTGTGACATCGCCATATTTTCCAATCCACGTTGCATATGGGCGTGGAAAACAGGAATTGGTACGTCATGGGCGGCGACGAGGGCGGCGTTTCTTGATTGCGTGGGGATATAATGAAAACGACGTGATTACGTAGGTTACGCGGAGATTACTCGAGCGGAAACGAGGAGAGAGAGAGACAAAGGTAAATGAAAACATCGGATCAGATGCCTATAATTTGAACAGCCATGGGGGATGGGGCTTTTCAATGTGGTTTGCACCCTTTTTGTGCTACTGTTATTTATGTATTTTGGGGCCCACCATAAAATTTGGAGAGCCAAGTGCTTGTACACATCACTTCATCAAGATATATGTAGAGAATGCTCTATCCTCTTTATTTGGATTTTAGAGTATGCAGTCAGATCATGCAAGTATTGTTGTGTGTTGGTTGGACAGAGATAAGTAGGTAGTGTTTTCTGCCATCAATGCTGAGGGCCATGATAGCTACACATGAACTAGTGCCTTGAGATGATTGCTAGCATTCATATTCATGGTGGATGTGTTCTTAACTACATGCTACAACTTGCAAAATGGGCTCTGAATGCCAACTTTTTGGGGGGTACAACAATGCGGCAGAGCTGGCCAGCTATGTAGCAGCAGAAGACACTGTGTTTGTATAATGTTGATGCTCTAAAATGAATGAATGTGCACATATTTTAAGAATGTCAAAGCTGAGCCTTTTTAAAGTTGTGCTTTGTGTTTGATTGTCATTTTCTATTCTAGACATTACTATTGAAGCTACATCTAGGAGCTGAAAAAAAATGGATTTGCTGAAAGGGAAGGAGGCAACAATGGAACTAATAACCCGATATCGGGATATACCCCTTCTTTGGGACACCAGACACACACATTATTTGGACACTGGAAAGAGAGAGGCAGCACTTGATGAGATTGCTACATACCTGCACACTTGGGTGCCAAGTTGCACAGGCGACATGGTTAAGGAAAAATTTAGTAACCTCAGGAGAAGCTACAGGAATGTATATAAAAAACGGAAATATCCAAAATCAGGATCAGCAGCAGCTAAGACAAAGGAACCCAAGCTCTGGTACTACAAAGAGCTCAGTTTTTTGAATGATGAACTGGATGGCAGGCCTTCGGATTCTACACTACCTTGCAGCCTTCCTCCCAGCGGAACTTCCCCGGATCCCAGGAGCCCTGCAGAATGTGAAGCGGGGCTGGCTGACATGGAGCCAGATCTGGCCATCTTCAGTGAGGTCTAGTATTTTAAAAAATATTTTGGTGCTGCTATTTATTTTGAATTAGTGAGTTGATCTTGTAACCCAAAAACAAACAGGGATGCCAAATGCAGGGGTCAGAAGGACAGTCTGTTTAATTTAAAAAAATACTAACTAAAACAGTCTAGAGAAAGAAAATGTGTGTGATTGATTGTGCAAAAAACTAAAACATGTTGCCTTTTTTATCCACAGGAAGAAGAGACCAGCCAGGAGGTGGCAGCTCCTGAGGCCCATGTCAGCCAGGCGGAAGGGGGAAGTGGCAGCCAGGAGGAGGCCGGCCCAAGTGAGGTGCAGCAGGTCCCCAGACCCAGGCTGAGCACCATCAGCCAAGTTCCTCCCCTCCAGATGAGGCCACCAGCTGCAAGGAGGCGCAGGAGGGAGGTGCACGATGAAAGCCTTCAGGTCATCCGGGAAGCTGCAGAAATCATGAGGGCCCCCCTCAACCCAACGGAATGCTATAGCGCATTTGTGGCCAATGAGCTGAACCAAGGGGGGGAGGAGCAAAAAAGCCTGGCCAAGGACATTATTAATCAGGTCCTGGCCAGGATGAAAAGGGACGAGCTGACCAGGGACACTGTGCTGTGGGACCCGGCTTGGCCTGCTCCCCATCATCCTCATCCTCCTCCTGCTGCCACATCACCCCCACCTGCAAGGGTCCGTGGACGGACCCGTGGAAGTTTCGCTGGAAGGAAGTCTGCAAAGAAGTCGAGAAGATGATTCCCTGCCATCCAGTTGATTGTCCAAAAAACTGAGCTTGTTGTAGTAGCACAGCTTGGGTTCCTTTGTTCATGTGCTGCTGATCCTGATTTTTGTTATTGACTCCTGAGGTTACTAAATTTTTCCTTAATCATGTTGTAATTCCCAAGTATGCATGTATGTTGCAATCTCATCAAGTGCTGCCGTTCTGGTGATTTCAAATTTTTTTTTTGGCCGGAAATAAATGGCTTTTGGATTTACTTTCAAACCTTGTCTATTGTGTTTTATATTGTAGTGAGTAAGCATCAGACATTTGTAAAAGAAAATGTGTCATTTGCAAAGGACACAAACTCCTTGGGGGGGGGGGGGGGTTGGAACCTTTTCTGTTCGAACTTGGTAAACCCAAAAAGAAGCATAAAATGTAAAAAAAAAATATAAATACCCCAAAATAAAGTAAAAAATAAAGGACAAAACAACTAAATTACATAAGTTGAGGAAAAAAAAGGGAAATTTTAATTTTAAAATAAAAATAACATGGTAAAACAAGAAATGATTCAAAAACCGTTAAATCCAACTGTAAAAAATAAAATAAAAATAATAACAAAAAATGATACGCTCAACATGAAGTCCAAATAGACATAATAAAAATGTGCAGAACAGAAACAAATGTGGGGACATCTGGCTAGCAAACTGTGTCAAATTGAAAAAAAAATAATGAAAATGCAAGCTAGCAGTATGTGACATCTGGACAAAATTGCATTAGCAAGACAACGGCTTGCTTCTAGCAAGAGAAGAAAGAACAAAAAAACGATATAAACGGAACACTATATAGAGAGTTTAGGTGACGAATGTGGCAGGTCTCAAACAAACGCAAGTTTTACCTGAACGAGTGCTCCCGTCCCATCGTTTTAACTGAGCATGCGCGGGTTTTTGGTCCGAGGCTTTTGTGTACTAACGAGCGGACATATCCGACGGACATGTGTCCGGCAGAAAAATTTCAAATCATGCTTTGAAATTTTTCCGCTGGAAAAATCCGGCCAAAACGGTCCGTTTGCCCATACAGACGACCGGATTTTTCGGATGAAATGGTCCGTCGGACCAGTTTCAGCGGATTTATTCCCTCGTGTGTACAAGGCCTTACTGTTCATATACCCAGGACAAAAAATTCATCATACAAGCAGTTATTAAAATGCAACCCTATATGCAATTTACAGGACTTATAAAACAGTACAATATATTGAGCAATATAGACTAATATAGAAATCAGTCAATAATAGTGATGAGCTAAACATAAATGGGTTAAGCCAATTTTGTCTTTATTTTGTTGTTCTATATATAACTGTTTTGATCGTTTTTTGGATAGGGAATACCTGTTGAAAAGGTCTTTCCCTTACTCTGTCCCTTCTCCAAAATGGCGGGGCCACGTCTATGTGAAACCGACTCCGCCTGCTGAGGGTTCTTATGCGATGACGTGGTGCGTCGTCCTTATCCCGTGACCAAGTCTTTTGTGAAGACGAAACGTTGGGAGGAGACGTTCCCACGTCATCGCAACCACACGAGGGGACGTACGCGTTCCACAAGCCGGCCGGCATCTTTTATCATACGCCTCGAATCTGCATTTGTTTGTAAGTGCATTTCTTTGGCTTTTTAGAATACATTTTTTTATGGATTTACACTATTTTAGTTTTTTTTTTGCTTCCATGCTGTGACTTATCGAGGATTGGTTTCCGATGTGTTGAGAACAGTGTATTCACCCTTTTGCTGCCCATATTGATCCTAGCGTGGATCTTATTGTCTGGTAAGGGTCAGTGTGTTTATTCGGTGGTGGTACCAGCACTTCCCTTCCCCACAGTTTTTGTTGTTTTCCTTCACGGGTGATTACGACCTATTTCCATGCAGTCTATACTATGAAAAGTCTTCTCTGTTTTTTTTCACTGAGGAAAACATCATCATGACGATTTAAGTGAAGTTTATATATATCATCCTTAAGGCTGTTTTTGACCTCAAGAGGGTCACATCATCTGGTAAGGGTCAGTGTGTACTGTGTTCCATGGTGAAGGGTTGTCACTGTCCCCTGTCTACAATATAGCTATTCTTCACGGGTGGATATCATTTACAATCCTCAACAGTATCACACTATGAATGTTTTTTTCTCTTCTTTTTGGAGTTACTGCTACTGAAATCTACAAGTGCAAGATTGTCGTGACCTGTAACGGGACATTGTTTTTTTTCTAACATCTCGCCTGTAAAATTCAGCATCATTAGCTTCACAGATGAACCACTGACCAACACAGAGAACTTTAACTCTTCTTGTTCACGTTTGACTCATCAGGTTCTGTTTTGCACATATATAATTTATTTTGTGGATTTTACTAATACCATTTAGGTTTTGTATTCCATACCACTTTTTGTTTTTGATAACATATTGTGCTAGTATCAGGCATTGTTTCACGTTTAGCGCGATTCCTCACCTTCTTCCAGTCTATTTTATGTTGTATAACATTTTTGAATCGCAGCTTCTATTTTTTTGTATATTAGGTACGCGCAATTTTCTTTCCATTCTCCATATTCTGTTCTTATACAATATATTGCAGCTACCCCATTTGTACTCTATTATAGAGTACGGTTTTCTCTGTTAATATCATTTTTTCCTTGTTATGGATATTTTTGAGTTTAGGGCTACACGCGTTGTCAACCCCGAGGGAGTGTTTGAAACTTTCAAAGAGGGTGAAAGTGATATAGGAGGTCTATTTATGAGACTTAAAAACCTCACCATTTCTGAACTACATACCCAGTGGGATGTGGTTTTTCTAGAAACATACCTCAAACATCAGATGGTTCCCCGGAGCCTCAGATGGGAAGTTGCCCCCAAAAAGGTGATACTGACTTGGAGGGGTGGTACAAACACTTTAACGACATGGGGCTTAATCTTTTGAGGTTTTTAAGTGACCGCAAAGCCATCAAGCTAAAAAAGTTGGATGATGAAGTCAAACTCATCAAAGAAAAGCTCTCCCCCTTTATGTCTAGTACGGACTATGCTGATAGATCAAGAAATCTTCTCAAGATACTAGAAAAAGAGGAAAGAGAACAGAAGATAAAAAAGAAGAAAAAGTTTAATAGAGATTTTGGAGACTATCATTCTAAGATCGTGTTTGAGTGGCAAAAGAAATTGGTGACAGATACCAATAACTCAAACCCTTCTGAGATGGAAGCCACTCCAGCTAACTCGCAAATGGCCAATGGGGTTGTCAGCATGCTTCCAGCACCGGGGATTAGGAATAATCACAACCGTGCGGGGACAGGTGGCACACCTAAAAGCCTTTTTAAACATAAAAAAGTTTTTTTGCAAAAAAATTCTGCTCCACAACCCCACCATCTGGGAGGGTCGGGAGGGCAACGCAATCAATTTGGCCCACCCCCAGGCTACCGGCCCCAACTTTGGGGACCAGGAGCTGCAGGGGGATTAGCTCCACCCCCCACTCGGGGTCGTGGAAACTATGGTGGGCCCCCCCCCCCCTTTTTTTCCGCCGGGTTATGATAATGGCCAGATTAATACACAGGGCCCCATGAGAGGCAACGTATACAATCAGGGGCCTAATTCTAATACTTTACAGACATTTAGAAATAATGATGTGGTACATTACACAGGTAATTTTGAACCAGAATACAATGTCTTGACCCAAAATAGTTTTTTACCATTAGGGGATATTGACAGTATGGGGACTGAAAATTTGTTTCCAAATACTCACCACACTATGCCGTCTATACCATATGAACTTGGTTATGGCAACCAATCTATGAACTTTGTCCAGCCCAATTGGGGTTTTCCCCGAGCTGGACAAGGGATAAAAAGACTGGCAGAGTTAAAAGAGGGGTCAGAGGGGGGAGGCATGCTAAGCCCCAAAAGACCAAAAACGTAACAAATTCTGGGATCTTTAACCTAAGTTCCCATAACCTAACCGAACCTGAACTCCTTGTATTAGATAAAGGGTTGAAATATGCCCCTCCAAAAAATATGAGTAAATTTAAAACCTACATGGACATCCATAGGTATGTCCGAAAATTGAATATCCAACGATATATATCGTCCAATCCCTTTAGTCCATCCAAAACTTCGGTCCATAACTGTGTCCACTCTGGCCTGGCAAACGCTTCTACGTATAACCCACCGGGACAGTTACCGGCTGCTTTGAAGGTTTTCAGAGATTTGTCTCTTAGGGATTTAGACAACATACGAGTTAAAAAAGTTCGGTGTAAATTGGATATAGAAATGGGCATTAAAACTCTTTGTGATAACAAGAACCTTGTGATCCGCCCCGCTGACAAGGGGGGGGGGTATTGTAGTCCTAAATAAACAAGACTATCTACAGGAGATGTCTAACATCTTAAGTGACAGGGACACATATACCCCTCTCCCTCTCAACCCGGGAGAGAAATATAGAAGATCCTTGGTGGAGATTGTAAACAGGGGGTATCGGTCAAATATACTTAACCTTAAGGAGAAATCCTTTTTGGTCCCCAAGGCGCCCCGTGTGCCAATTATGTATTACCTGCCCAAGGTGCATAAGGATCCAGTTTGCCCCCCGGGTCGTCCCATTGTCAGTGGCATTGACTCTGTGACGTCCCGGGTGGGCAAATATATTGATTTTTACCTCCAGCCCTTGGTGAAGGCCATGCCCTCGTTTGTTAAAGACACTAGCCACATTATTGGTCTATTGGCTGGTTTGACACTCCCTCCGAATGTATGGCTTGTGACTGCTGACGTCACATCACTATACACCATAATCCCACATGAGGTGGGTTTAGAGGCAGTCTCACACTTTTTAAAGAGGGATTCGGGCCTCATTGATGGGCAAATCGCGTTTATTATGGAATTACTTCACTATGCGGCATCCCACAATTTTTTTTGGCATGATGGGCAGTTCTATCGCCAAGATAGGGGTGTTGCGATGGGGGCCAAGTATGCCCCTAGCTTGGCCAATTTATTTATGGCCAAGTGGGAGGAGGATGTGGTCGATGTGCCTTCCAGACCCCAGGTGCTCCTGTGGGCCAGGTACATCGATGACATCCTCCTCCTATGGGAGGGCAGTGAGAATGACCTTACCCAGTTCATGCGTTTCCTCAATACTAACGATATCGGGATTATTCTCAAGTATGAGGCAAGCATGAAAACTATTAATTTCTTGGATTTGGTCATCACGAGAGAGGGAGACGAGTTGTCTACGTCCACTTATTTTAAAACTACAGACAGAAACTCATTTATCCCTCATGATAGTTGTCACCATGCCAGTTGGCTGAAGGCCGTCCCCAAGGGTCAATTTCTCCGGTTGAGGAGAAATTGCAATGATCAGGAGGTTTTTTTAAAACAGGCTGAAACCTTGAATAAACAGTTTTTGGAAAAGGGCTATAGTCCCTCTTTCTTGACTGAAGCTCTGATATCAGTAACCAACACCAGTAGAGAGGACATACTGAAAAGTAAATCTAAGCCTGCCATGGTGGACAAATACAGATACCCCTTCGTGACTGACTACTCATGCCAACACGCTTCTATAAAGCACATATTGAATAAACACTGGCATGTGCTTAAGAACGATAGAATTTTGAATGACATCTTGCCTGACAAGCCCCAGGTAGTGTTTAGGGGTGCTACATCGTTGAGGAACAAATTGGCCCCCAATGTTCTGGATCCACCCAAGATTCTATCTATGTTTTCATCTGGCCTAAAAGGTTTTTTTAAATGTGGACGCTGTAGGGTGTGTATGGTCAGTAACCATACCCCTAGGAGAACCACTAGTTTTTGTTCTAGATACTCTACTAAGGTTCACCAGATTAAATCCTTTATAACGTGCTCTACAGTGGGAGTCATCTATATGATCCAGTGCCTGTGCGGGCTACAATATGTGGGCAGGACTAAACGTCCACTACACATACGCTTAAACGAACATTTGACCAATATATGTAGTGGGTTCCCTGACCATTCGGTCTCTAAACATTTCTTAATTACACACAATAAGGACCCAAAGGGCACCATTTTTGTGGGGATTGACAAATACCAAGCCCATTGGAGAGGAAGTGATCTTGTTAGGAGTATTTCCCGCTCTGAGATGACATGGATCCACACTCTCAGATGTTTTGAACCACATGGCCTCAACATAGAAGTGGATGTCAATTGCTTCATAGACAACTCTTGAGGTACCATGTCGGATAGCCACTATCTTGCTGAGTCCCCTTGTCATAGCATTGTATGTATTTTCCACTCTACTTTGCCATCTTTGGCCTATACTATGTAGTGTGATATATTAATTACCCCCCATAGAGCTCTTTACCTGTAAGGCCTACATGGGTGTATAGGGTGTATTTATTATAAAATAATTTTCTTTGATTGTAATTTAATTTTTGTTATTATTTAGTAATTGTTATTATCCTTTTTGATTAATATCCAGATGTGCCCCATTGTTGTCTTTAGGTAACACATTGTGGCCACATCAGGCAATATAGTCTTTTGATATTATTGAGGTGAACACTCATGTTCCAGTCATCATGTGACATATATCATGGGTCATAATATATACCTACTTGTCTAAGTACAAGCGTATTGTCCAGCATTGTTTGTTAGGTATATATTGTACAAGTGGCGTTGAGCCGGTCCCACATGGTAACATGGCCCCCTTGGTAGTGTTTTCATAGTTTTCTTTTTCTTTAGTATTGCGCCGAGCTCCAGTGCTATTTTAAACAAGTGCCTGTGGTTTGCAAGCTCCTTATATTATCTGTTCCTGCTCCCGCACTATTACATGATAGACAGTGGCTACCTATATGAAATTAGCCAATTTTGTCTTTATTTTGTTGTTCTATATATAACTGTTTTGATCGTTTTTTGGATAGGGAATACCTGTTGAAACGGTCTTTCCCTTACTCTGTCCCTTCTCCAAAATGGCGGGGCCACGTCTATGTGAAACCGACTCCGCCTGCTGAGGGTTCTTATGCGATGACGTGGTGCGTCGTCCTTATCCCGTGACCAAGTCTTTTGTGAAGACGAAACGTTGGGAGGAGACGTTCCCACGTCATCGCAACCACACGAGGGGACGTACGCGTTCCACAAGCCGGCCGGCATCTTTTATCATACGCCTCGAATCTGCATTTGTTTGTAAGTGCATTTCTTTGGCTTTTTAGAATAATTTTTTTTATGGATTTACACTATTTTAGTTTTTTTTGCTTCCATGCTGTGACTTATCGAGGATTGGTTTCCGATGTGTTGAGAACAGTGTATTCACCCTTTTGCTGCCCATATTGATCCTAGCGTGGATCTTATTGTCTGGTAAGGGTCAGTGTGTTTATTCGGTGGTGGTACCAGCACTTCCCTTCCCCACAGTTTTTGTTGTTTTCCTTCACGGGTGATTACGACCTATTTCCATGCAGACTATACTATGAAAAGTCTTCTCTGTTTTTTTTCACTGAGGAAAACATCATCATGACGATTTAAGTGAAGTTTATATATATCATCCTTAAGGCTGTTTTTGACCTCAAGAGGGTCACATCATCTGGTAAGGGTCAGTGTGTACTGTGTTCCATGGTGAAGGGTTGTCACTGTCCCCTGTCTACAATATAGCTATTCTTCACGGGTGGATATCATTTACAATCCTCAACGGTATCACACTATGAATGTTTTTTTCTCTTCTTTTTGAAGTTACTGCTACACATTGAAATCTACAAGTGCAAGATTGTCGTGACCTGTAACGGGACATTGGTTTTTTTCTAACATCTCGCCTGTAAAATTCAGCATCATTAGCTTCACAGATGAACCACTGACCAACACAGAGGACTTTAACTCTTCTTGTTCACGTTTGACTCATCAGGTTCTGTTTTGCACATATATAATTTATTTTGTGGATTTTACTAATACCATTTAGGTTTTGTATTCCATACCACTTTTTGTTTTTGATAACATATTGTGCTAGTATCAGGCATTGTTTCACGTTTAGCGCGATTCCTCACCTTCTTCCAGTCTATTTTATGTTGTATAACATTTTTGAATCGCAGCTTCTATTTTTTTGTATATTAGGTACGCGCAATTTTCTTTCCATTCTCCATAAATGGGTTAAGATCAAACAGATTTTGATCTAAAGTTTATGTACCAAATCTGAATACCATTAAAATCAATGGTAGCAGAAAGTAAAAAACAACAAAAAAAAAAACAGATCTAGCCATTTTATGGGCTAAAATCCAAAGGATTGTAAGACAAATGACATGGTGGCATTTGGCAGGAAGCAGCGATTTTAATAATGCTTAAAGTGAAATTGCAAAATCTTGGGTGATGCCTAAGTCCTGCCTGTGAAGTGGTGCACCTGTGCAATGTTTACAACCTACTGCAGCAAAGCTAACATTTACAAAGAAAGAAGTGTGTTTAAATTGCTAGCAAAATGAGAGTTGTGGCTGCTTCATTCTGTTTGTAAAGAAAATGTCTGAGGATTCCATTCATCTATGCCAAACCCTTATTCTACTGTAGATGAGAGTTAGTTACAGATGTTAATGTGATTCTCCTCCAAATTTGGGTCTGGTATGCATTTTAAGGGATGCAAAATTAGTAAACACATGTGTGAGGTGCCCCCCAAAAAATCCATATCAGATCTATATGTGAACATGCAACCTAGTAGGCCAAGGGAGGTGGGGACAGGCTGCAGACTCTCCTTGAACCGTACAGGCCACATGCCCTCAACATTGGGGGGGGGGAGTACCTTTCCCATGGTAAAGCAACTTTTCCCCATATTGATGAGGACAAGGGCTCCTTCCCCACAATATAGAACCCCTACTCTTTCACAAAAAATAAATTAAGTGTAAAGAAAACAAAAACAGTTTTTGACAAGTCCTTTACTAAAAGAAGAAAGTCCCACAATGTGCATCCATCACCATATTGTCCAGCTATGTAGATTCAAATAAGCTCACCACCCTCAGACCCCCCCCCCAATCACCTGGGCCAGTTTGTGGAGAACAGATCCTTGTCCTCATCAACATGTTGAGGTCATGTGGCCTGAAAATAGTCAGGAGCTAGTCACTCCTAGCACCAAAGTCAAAAGTCTCTGAGTCATTTTCGACACCTACATGACAATGGATGCACAAATAGGGTCAGTAGTCAGCGGATCGCACCATCTGCTGTGCCTGCTACGTAGACTCATTCCCTTTATCCTGAAAGAAGACATAGCAGTCGTGGTGGGAACAATTATCAACTCCAGACTTGACTATGCAAATGCCCTTTACCTCGGACTCCCAAAGTACCAAATCACTCGTTTGCAAGTCGTTCAAAATACGCCCACTCGACTTGTGACTGGGAAAAAACTATGGGAATCAATCTCACCTTCACTGAGATCCCTTCATTGTTTGCCAGTAAAAGACAGAATCACTTTCAAGGCACTCTGTCTGACACATAAGTGTGTTCAAGGAAATGCCCCCCAATATCTATGCGAAAAATTCAAATGTCACAACCCCAATCGCGTTCTGCGATCCATCAACCAAAATCTACTCCAGATACCCAAAGCTAGACACAAGTCCAAAGGAGAACGAAGATTTGCAGTCCAAGGACCTAGACTATGGAACGTTCTACCAACCAGCATCCGCTTAGAGGTGAATTACCTGGCTTTCAGAAAAAAAATCAAAGCCCATCTTTTCTGAGGGCAGAAAGTTCAGTTAGGGAATGGATACTAAGCTCCCAGAGGCGATTCAGTTTGCATGTGTTGCGCTATATAAGTTTCTCACTCACTGACTCAGGAGGGGGCTGCATGTATGTTTCCCCCTTTTCTGGATTTTTGGGGGGACCTCATTTTGTGTGTGGGATTCCCCCTTAAAATCCACTTCAGTCTAAAGAGCTTGTTATTCTCTTCATCTATACCAGACCCTTATCCCAGATGAGGCTCTGATTTAGATGTTAATAGGGGACCCCAAAACAAAAAAGTGTGAGGTACCCTCAAAATTCTATACATGACTTCTATCCACTCATGTAGCTTAGTAGATCAGGGCAGGGGGGAAAGCATGCTCCCCTCCTGAACCATACTGCGTCACATATCCTCAGTGGAGGGGGAGTTTGTCGGGGGGGATTATCAGAATCTCTAGGAATATTAATTTGAAGCACCTGTTATTTACTGCATCCAAATAGCACATGGATATTGACTTTTCCAGAGCATATGCAAGAGGTCCCCATATATCTAGAATAATAAGTGAAGTGCTCAGTAATTAAATCCTCTCCCTAAATTTTACAATGTAAACAAATCAATTATTATCTTATAAATTCAATCTGTGCAAAAAAATGTGCAATATAACAAAAACATCAGAAAGCAAATGTGAATCAGTATTATATGCAAATGTGAATTAACAATGTAAATCAGTATATTATAGCAGATATAGTCCTTGAATTATACAGTATATCCCCAAGAAAAAATTAGCAAATTATCCAAAATGATAATAATAGTCCCATACACCATCCAATCTTCATGTGACAATAATCTCCTGAAAGTGCAACAAGTTTCTTCGATGTGTATAAGGAATTCAAACTTTATCCCCCAATGGAAACAGCACAGATGTGGCCACCACCAAATCTCCTCTCTGGGTGTCCTCTCACCTGGTTTGATGTACCCACTAACAACTAGACATTTTTTGTCCGAATTTTTGGTATGTTTGTCGGAATTTTGGGTATTTTCGTTATCGTTTTAACAAACTAAAACGAACATGCAGAATCCGAAATCTGAAAGATCCGACATAAAAAATTGCTTTATTTTCATTGCTACAACAGTTCGATATAGATAGGAGTTTTGATATGACGCTGACAATAGCAATCGGTGTCTATCGAACCCGTGGTCGAATGTACCTAATCTTAACTCTATTAGTCCAAGATTATTCTACATAGAGAGAAAACATTTGACATAGAGAGAAAAGATTTGACATTATAGAGACAGTTAGACCATTCGACATGAACGATGAAGATTTGACGAAGCAGTGAAAAACATACAAATGTTGAATCTGTCATTAAAGTCTTATGGTGTCTGTCGAAAGTTCTAAGAAGATTCGACAAGCAGCTAAACTGTATGATGCCGCAATCGTACATTTCCGGTCAAATGCTCGGCCCATAGGCTATAGAAGAACTCGAATGTTGGTTGACTAGTATTAATAATTTATAAATATAATTATTACTAGTGTCATACAACATTAAAATTCTTCTATAGTTTGTAGGCGGAACAATCGACCGGAAATGTACAATTGCGGTGTCGTACAGTTTAGCTGCTCTGTCGAAACATTCAACAGACACCATAAGCCTTCAATGACAGATTCGTCCTTTATTCATTCGGATTTTTGGACGAATGCATTTTTTTAATGAAACAAAAATAAATAATAACGAATATCGGGAGTAACTAAATACATTTCTTTTTCGGACAAAACAAAATTTCCGAAACAAAATATTTCAATGTGCACATGTCTACTGACAACAGGAAGTTAAACTCACTTTTTAGTAGAAAGATGTATCACAGCTTGCATCCAGGGCCACTCTTCATACTGGTCATCTGTCACCAATATAGATATCATAGGAAAAAAAAGCAAAATGTGCAGACCGCAAACGACTAGTTTATTAAAAAACTAAAGATTAGACCTCAGCAAGATGGCATACTAGCTCCACCCTACATAATGACATTATCACCCACCTGACCCGTATTGCCCAGTCAGTTTTTACGTCAGGTGGGCGGTGATGTCATTACGTAGGGTGGAGCTAGGAAGTCATCTTGCTGAGGTTTTTTTTGTTGCAAAGAATGACATTATCCTCAGCTGTCTCTCTTGAGCCACGCACCACTCCTAGGGTACTGGAGGCATAAAACCCACCCCTGGAAGACTGCCCCATGTCATTTTCAGCTTCAATGTCCCCACGGCAATCATGCTTCTCCTCTAATGATATTTTTGGCAATGCATTATGGGATGTTTGACGGAGCAATTCCCAAAGGTTTGAGATTCACCCAAATGGTAGAACAGCAAATGTTTGGTACAAACTTATGTTTGGACTGAACATTAACCTTATCCCTAGTTGGGGGAGTATGCACAGGCTATAATGGGGAGCTCACTAAAGGGAGAAATGTGAGACAAGAGTATGCATGGGATAAGGAGAAGTGGTAAGGGAGAAGCGAATGTAATAGCGGTAGAGAGTGTTGGTTAAGGGTGTCTGCAGGAGAGATTAAAGCATTCCTTTTTTTTCATTTTATGTGATATCTGTGGTTTTCTAACTTTGTCTTTATTATATACACTTTCTTTTCTATTAGTCACTGACAGACTCTAAAACTGACCATGCTTAAAATTGGACGTGTGTGTGTCACAATAACAATGCCACTGTGAGGCACCTAAAATATTAGTATGTTATATGAATTAGTGACAGCTTGTACCTTAATAAGGTATAACATTTAAATTTCTGCAAAGTGCATTATCATTACTGTTACCACAGTTTCAAAGCAAACAGAAAGACTAGCCAGAGGGATTACAAAGTAAAAATGATTTGCTGGAAGGAAAATAAAGAAGAAAGCAAGCTTAGCCAAGACATAGAGTGGTTCATATTATACATTTCTGTTATATGCTTCAGACTGATAGCTACAATTAATAGAGATATTTCAAAGCATTTGCAAATGGGTTTAGCCAGTGTACTTTATCATGCGTACATTAAACATGCCAGAGTTAGAGGGACTTGAGGTGTAGTTCTGAGTAATGTGCTGCCAATGTTTTCTATATGAGGGCGCAGCAAGAAGCCCTTTCCTCCAGAAGACATTTTCTTGAGCCAAGGAACACCTTCTAGAACTCTTGAAAGAGAAAGAATTGCAAGTATGCAGTGTCAATGTTTCCTTAGTTCTGCTTTTCTTTTTATGTTAAATATTATAATTAAATATCAACCATAGAAGCTCATCCACTGAGTTGCAATGGAAATTTATGTGTATGGAAAAAAATGTACTGTAAAGTAGGAAATTACATAAAAGAGCATTAAAAAACATTAGTGCTGTGAGGAGGGAAACTTATAAGGAGGTAATAGTCTTTGTGCAATAAAATAAATCTAGTCTTCTGGCTAGGTGTTATATTAAAGTGACAGAGTGAAGGCCATTAAGTGACTCCTATTTAAAACAGAACTCCAGTGAAAAAAATGAGTAACCCATTTAAAGATTAAAAAAAAAAAAGAAAAGAAAAAGAAAACATTAATATTTACCTTTAATCCAAAACTGTCCCTGCAGTACTTCCTTTGCATGAGATGTCCTCAGTCTTCTTTAACCCACTTCCTCTGAGTCCAGGTTGTAAGGGACCCTCTCCCAGCCTGTGCCTGGGCTCCAAAGGACAAGCAGCACAGTGAAGTGATCATTTCTAAATCATTCTCTCCTCCTATATGCATGTTCCTTGGCAGTACATGAATTGATTGGCTCCTTATTCTGCTTTTTCCCCTCCCACTCATGGACTTCAAAATGCTGATACCAAGTCTAATTCCAGTACTTATTCTGTGTGCATTTCAAGCTACGTTTACTTCTTGACACTAACAGAACTGCATTAACAAGTGCATTTTATAAATGCCTTTTACACCGGGACATTCACTGTTCAATTGTATTGTCGATTTTGGGACTCATTTTTAAGGCCTCAAACACATGATCATTTTCCTCGACAGAATTCATCATGAAACTTGGTGGCAGAGCTTTTTTGCTGAAGAAAACAGCCGTGTGTATGTTTTTAGTCGAGAAAACTGTCGTGGAACTCGACGAGCAAAAAAAGAGAACAAGTTCTCTTTTTCCTCCTCGGGAGTCTCAATTTCCTCGTCGTGTTTCTCGTCAGGCTGGTTTAGGACGAGAAACATGTTCATGTGTAAGCTTAGAAACTCGCGCACGCTCAGAATAAAGTATGAGATGGAAGCGAATCTTAGGTAAAAGTAGTGAAGCGCTACCCCCGCAGGAGCGGCTGGTTTGATTTGGGATCGTCGTGTTACCTTTTAGCATGTCTAGGGGTATGATGAAAGTAGATGATGTGAGCAGTAATAGAATGTCCAAACAGCAAGGTTTCGTTTTTTGTGCTTTTATTCTTGCGCCCAACACGGCAACAGGTAACTTCAGGTGAATAGAGGAAAGGCGATGAAAAGAAGAAGTTGCAGATTCAGGCCTAAGTTATGCAGAAACAGTCCTGCTTCAATGATACCCTTTTTAATTTGTCGCCATTCCAGCCGGAGTGGGTATAGCGCACCTGGACAGTCTCACACACAGAACTGGCAGCCGGGGCGTCGCTCGGACCCCTGAGAAGGAAAACAAACCTCTGCCACAGGCTTGGCTCAATAAAAATTAGGAGTGGTGCCTCTGCCACAGGCCCTTGCTCTGGAATGCAACTTGACGGAGCAATTCCTTCTCAGTAAAGCATTGTCTGAATTGTCTTCAGATAGTTTTTGACTTTTAGGTCACCGACTGACAGGTTGCCATATAACAAACTCCCAGTGTCCGGTTACCTTGATCCCCGATTGGCTCTTCCAGGCCCTATTGGATCGCCTGCCTCCGGGCTCTCCTCAGACTGACTCCCCACCGAACAGCACAACTCGCTTGGGATCTCCTCGTAAAGGTGGAGACCCAGTAAGTCACTGGGGCCCCTCTGTGGCTTTAGTTGCTCCAGGCCATGAGGGCCCAGAGTTAGGAACTCTGTGTAACATGTGCGCCCCAGGCCTGGTAGGCCATTTCGCCGGTGCCCGTGACATGCACACACCCTAAAGGTGAAATAACCTCCCCCAGCATGCCCCGCGAGGGAAAAACCCTTCTGATTGGCTGTTGGCAAGAAGGCGCTCCCACTGGTCTCCACTGCCCCCACCTGTCGTTCCAAGATGGAAGGGTATCTTTGGAACACAGAATCAAGCAACAGCACAGCACTAAACTAACGTAATTCACACTGATGAGAGCCAAGTAGTTCTCTCATCTCCCTCTAAATTTACACAGTGTCCGTACTAAGAAGTACAGGGGCGCTACACACTCCCCCCACTTGGATTGACACTGTTCCCAGTGTCCTAACAAGGCATTCAAGCCTGAATGCCGGCCTGAGTCTGCGTGACAGCAACAGAGAAAGAATGAAAAATAGATGAACAACTTAAAAGTGTACAAATATTAGCTTCATTGAATATTACAGGAAGAACTATGGAATTACACACAAATTATTGAAACAATCCTATCTATCTAACTGCCCCTTTCTCTGGCAATGTCGATAGTGGTTCCACAATCCTGAAAAAAAACACAAAGAGACATACAAAAAAAAAATAGAATATATATATATATATATATATATATATATATATATATATATATATACACATAGGCATACACAGCTGTGTATACCTATCTACTCAATGGAAGACAACAAAAAACATAAAAATCCCCCCTAGGGGAGAAAAAACACTGCGCTAACGTGAATAAGTGAAAAATTATTGAAAATATATTGAATATACAGGCTGCCAGTACCAATTACTTAAACCAAAGCAATCCACGAAAATATAAAAAACTATAGGTACAGCGAAAGAAAAAACATGACATAAATAATATTGAAAGGGAATAATAATTAAATGTAAAATAACTTATAAATAAAGTAAGAGTAGTGTGATTAAAGGAAGTGAGATTCAAAAGTGATCCAATAGATATAGTCCATAATCTGTGAAATTAAACATAATGGGCCAGATTCACGAACACTTGCGCTGGAGTATTTGGATATGCGCCGCGTAACTGTGATGATGCGCCGTCGTTTCTATGTGCCCGTACCCACCAAACTAGATGCGCCCAATAACGGGTCATTTGCGACCGGCAGAACGTTCCGACGCCAGAGTATCGTCAGCGCTTATTTTCGCTGGGCGCATCAGTCGCGCCCATTGATTTCCCCTGCAAATATGCAAATGAGGGATTTTTCCCAATTCACGAACGGATTAGCACCATACGCTGGCTACATGCGCCGCGCGTATCTCGTCCGTCCGGCGCAAAGTTATTTCTACAAAAGGCTGCTTTATCTTTACTCCAGATGGCCTCAGGTCAGCAGGAGAGCAGCTACAGCAGCGTTACCGACGATAAGAGCTAGCTGAGCACCCCAACTTGCAGGACAACACCTCTGTCCATGCTTGTCTGTCAAATTTTACAGCCATGGAGGAAGACATCATAGGTCTCCATAGCCGAGATGATGGCTGACAGCTCCCGGCCATTAAAGTTCAGCTTTCTCCTGTGTGTTTGCGGGGAACGGGAGCAGCCATCTCAGAACAAAAGTAACATCACTGCGGGGAGGGGGAGCAGGATATACTTTAGTGCCGGAATGGCGCTTCTACGGGCGCATTTACACGCCCAACAGAAGGCATTGCGCTGACGTTTCCCGTGAAGTGGTGCCGACGGAAGTTGTGAGCATGCGCACAAAGGGGGCGAGTGGAGCCTCACTCACTGCGCATGCTCCGTGGTTGATGCGCTGAACGTAAGCCTCTGAGCTGGGCTCCGCCCATCATTTACATATGATCACACCCACTTCCACTTGCGTCGGGTTACGCCAGCGCATTATCGTTACTCTGGCGCAAGTTTACGCGCAACTGCTATGTGAATTACAGGACTTGCGCTGAAAGGGTCTTCAGAGTAACGTAAATGAGAAGCGTTACTCCAGAGGAAAGATACTCTCATGTACCTGAATCTGGCCCATAATCTTCTTCCACCAAACGACACCCAGTGAATAAGGTTGGCTCCTTACCACAAAGATAGACCGTATATACACCGGTCAGATGAGCCTAGGGATAATTAAAGTCTTCCCAGACAGACCTCTCCAGAGCAACAGACAGAACATATGATGGTTCCACGGCGTTGTTTGAACAAGGTATAGGGATGTTTTCAAAGGCTCATGGGAGAGAAAACAAAAAGACCCATGGTGTAGTACGTAAAAATAACAGGTTTATTGAACGAAGAATTGAATGGAAATGCACTCACATTTTAGTTGCAAATATAGCGCGAAATAGTAAGATTGCGGCGTCTCCTCTGCTCCGTGCTAGTGTGTTAGGGCTCCGTGCACACAGCACGGAGCCCTAACACACTAGCACGGAGCAGAGGAGACGCCGCAATCTTACTATTTCGCGCTATATTTGCAACTAAAATGTGAGTGCATTTCCATTCAATTCTTCGTTCAATAAACCTGTTATTTTTACGTACTACACCATGGGTCTTTTTGTTTTCTCTCCCATGAGCCTTTGAAAACATCCCTATACCTTGTTCAAACAACGCCGTGGAACCATCATATGTTCTGTCTGTTGCTCTGGAGAGGTCTGTCTGGGAAGACTTTAATTATCCCTAGGCTCATCTGACCGGTGTATATACGGTCTATCTTTGTGGTAAGGAGCCAACCTTATTCACTGGGTGTCGTTTGGTGGAAGAAGATATTGGCCCAGATTCACAGAGCGATTACGCCTGCGCAACTAGTGTTGCGCGTGCGTAAGTCTAAATGTGCGCGTGCGTTTAGATGCGCGCGATTCAGAAAACGAATTACGCCAGAAATCTACTTTTTTTTGTCCGGCGTAATTTCGTTAGACAGACGCATCCGTCCGCGCAAAAATGCGCTAGACACACCATTGATTTGCTAGTCAAATATGCTAATGAGGGAGTTGCGGGGATCCACAAAAAAACGCAGTTGCTGCGCAGGCTACGCGATGTGCGCAACAGCAAAATGTCCTGTCTAAAGTTAGAGCACCTAAAAGCTGGTCTAAATTTTGAAAAAACGTCTACATCTCACAGAAAGCAACACCGTTACTGAGGAGCAGACCACACACACGTGTTGCACTACAATTTGACTGCCAACATGCCAGGGGCATCGTCGCTCATAGCTGCACTAGTGAATTTAGATGACCAAAGAAGGAGGAGGGCACAGAGGATGGCACGGAGGATGGCACGGGAGAGGGTATACCGCACACACATAGACCTCTTTGGCATGAGTGATTCTGAGGTGTATCGCATCTTCAGATTCCCCCCTCATGCCATCCTGGAATTAACCACAACCCTGCAGGAGGACATCACCAGCCCAACACAACGCTCACATCCAGTGCAGCCACTGGTGAAGGTCCTGGCAACACTCCATGTCCTTGCCAGTGGCTCTTTTCAGCGTACAAGTGGAGTGGTGGCTGGGATGTCACAATCCTCCGTGAGCAGATGTGTGCACCAGGTTGTCCCTGCAATCCTCACACGCTTGGCCAACCAAATCATCAAACCCACCACTGAGGACCTGCGGCTGAAGGCAATGACAGATTTCTACAGAATTGCCAGATTCCCACGCACCATCGGGGCCATTGATTGCACACATGTGGCACTCCAGCCCCCCCATGAGACAGAGCACATGTACCGCAATCGGAAGAATTGGCACTCCATCAACGTACAGGTGATAGTTGATGCCCAAGGCCTCATATGGCACGTCCGTGCCAAACACCCCGGATCCACCCATGACAGCTACATCTACAATCAATGCCACATCCGAATGGAATTCGATCAGAACGTGTATGGGAGCACCTGGCTGGTTGGTGAGTGACATGGGAGTCAGGCATGACTATCCCCTCCCGTGATGCACACCTCACAAGTGGCACATGCATGACTAACATTCTCCTGTCTTTTCCCTTCCAGGTGACTCTGCATATGCACTGGGACCCCATCTCATGACTCCTATCCGGAACCCCCAAACCCCAGGGGAGGAAAGATACAATCAAGCACACATCAAAACCCGTGCAGTGGTGGAGCGCACCTTTGGCCTCCTGAAGTCACGTTTCCGATGCCTGGATAAGTCTGGGGGTACACTGTTGTATTCCCCAAACTTCGTGTGCCATATCATCGTTGCATGTTGCATGCTGCACAATCTCGCAGTGAGGAAGGGCCTGCAGGTTGAGCTACGTGATGACCTGACCCCCCAACCAGACAATCAACCCCTAACCGAGGATACCCCGTCTTCTGAGGGAAGAGCAGTCAGGAGGCAGCTCATATTGGGCATCTTTGCACGTTAAACACACACATTAATCATGGCACAATGAGAATGCATGCATGCACACCACTGTGGTCCCTAGCACACACACCCCACATCCTCATCAAATTGGATTGGCACCAGTCCACCATGCAGGACTGGTGAGCAGTAACGCCACGTCAAGGCTCCAATTATGTCACTGAACATTCATACACCAATCACACGGACCTGAGGATCACTTCTCCCTGGTCCTGGGGAACCCTTCTCCACCAAAATTGAGGATGACACCCCTTTTCCAGCAGGAATGTCACCCCCACATTCAAACAGCATGCACAACCCAAAATTTAAAAAAAATGTCAGCAAAAAAAAAATGCAAAAAATGTCAGCCAAAAAAAAAAAGGGGGAAAAAAAATGTATTGCCCTCTGCGTGAGCCACGCCTGGGGTGCCCCCGGCCACGGCCCCGGCCCCTCAGGGGAGACTCATGGGGGAGGGGCAAAGCCGGGGAAGGAGGAGCAGCCCCTGATATCTGCCCACCTGGCGGCCTGCCCTCCAAGGCCACGGCAATTCTGTCCAGGGAAGCACCAAGTGTTGCCGTGTTGGCCTGGATAGCCTGGGTAAGGGCCCTCACATCCTGCCCAACGCCTGCTGCTGTAGTCTGCAGTTCATTTAGGCAGGTTGTGAAAGCCCGGGAGTGGGAGTCCAGGTTACCCAGCGTATCCTTCATGGAGGACAGGCTCTCCTCCACCCGCCCAAAAGTCTGGCAGAGCTGTCCCAGATGGCGGGTCTGGAGGGCCTGGTCCCTTCGCAGACTGGCGGGCAGGAGATTGGGCGCCCCCCTGGTGCTCTGGGATGACATCCTGCCTCCAGCTGATGGTTGTGGGCGGGGAGAAGGGGAGGCCCTTGTGAGGGGAGCCATGTTGGGGGAGGAGGGGGGGGGGCTCCCCCTTAGGGAGGGCAGGCTTCTGCCAGCCAGAGGGGAAGAGTCCGCACAAACCACTCGTCCAGTGCCTGACTCCTCCTCCTCATGATCGTCCTCCTCCTCATGATCGTCCTCCTCCTCATGATCGTCCTCCTCCTCTCGAACCTCCTCCGCGGACTGTGGCCTTGTTGGGGGGGCCTCATTAGGCTGCTGTTCTGGTGTTGGAGCGGTCAGGCCAGATGGCCCTGCACCCTCCTGCACATCTGTGGATGACACAAACCATTCACAGGTTGGAGGATCCACACACTTGCCACATATTCCCTTTCACCCCCTCCCCCACACATGCTACACACCTGATAGAACAAAAAACCTTACCTGGCACCGCGGGGACCGGACTTGTGTCAAAGCCTGGCAGGCCCTCCACTTCATGCCGGTGAAAGGTCAGGGCCACCACATGCTCCGTCGCTGTAAGCCTAATACGGCATGGTGGGCCCCCTCCTGTGCCCCTGGCATGGGCATGCATTGCGGCCAGTTTTTTTTTCACCAGACGCCGGAGATCATTTATTTTTTTTTCGATCCCAGACCGGGTCCGTGTCTCCCCCTCCCCCGATGAATTCACCTGCTCCGTGATCCTATCCAATATCTCCCTCCTCCTGGCCGGGGTGGTGGCGGCACTCTGCGGGCCGTGGAGAAAACGCCCATACTCGCTAATGGCCCGGGCAAGAATTCTTTTTTCCCCCACAGTAAAATTAAGCTTTCTTTTTCTCTCAGTCATACTTCCAAACAAACTCACTACCAGTCTCCAAAAATCAGTCACAAATACAAGCACAACCAATCAGGCAAGAACACACACAAAGAGAAAACGAACACCCAAAAATCACACTAGCACTCAGCAAGAAACAGTCACAAAAAAAAAAAAAAAGCAAGAAAACAAACGAACAAAAATATATCAATCAAACAAACAGTCTCTCAAACACTTATCAAAAACACTTTCACAAATATACCAACAAGCACTTGATCACACAGAACACTAATCTGACAACTACAAGACACACTGCAACGAACAACAGGAACAAAAGCACTAGGTTCAATGGGAAGGGACACAAAGGGATGTACTTTTGCAATGCAAGTGCGTTTGTGTGTGTCTATTTATGCTGTCTGCGTAGTTCACAACGTTGCCCTAGTCCATTTCCAATTTCACTGATTGCGCCGCTCCCGAGTTGTGAGCATGCGCACAGCGGAGCTGACATGGTCTCCTTCACGCGCGCATGCACGAGCCGGCCGGCCCTTCATTTGCATGGGGTCACGGCTCATTTCAATGTAACACGCCCACGTCCCTCCCAATTTGTATTACTCCTCCTTACGCCTCTGGAAAAAACCTTACGCTTGCGCAATTTCCTACGCAAAAGCTACGTGAATCGGGGGATTACGCGGCTAGATGGCGCAAGTCTAACGTAAAGGCGGTGCGCTACGCCGGTCCAATAATGCGCCGATGTACGTGAATCTGGGCCATTATGTTTAATTTCACAGATTATGGACTATATCTATTGGATCACTTTTGAATCTCACTTCCTTTAATCACACTACTCTTACTTTATTTATAAGTTATTTTACATTTAATTATTATTCCCTTTCAATATTATTTATGTCATGTTTTTTCTAGCGCAGTACCTATAGTTTTTTATACTCAATGGAAGAACCTAAGACTGCACCCTCTAGCCAGAGAATGAAATCTCCTTTCCTTTCAAGGAGTACAAAGGAAAAAAAATAAAAATAAGTGCTTGACATTTCCTACATTATTGAACCTAGGAAGGGAGAAAATAATTATATACATCTCCTCTTTTTTTTTTTTTTTTGCTTTCAAAGAAAAAACAAATTGGGCCAGATTCAGGTAGATGAGAGTATCTTTCCTCTGGAGTAACGCTTCTCATTTACGTTACTCTGAAGACCCTTTCAGCGCAAGTCCTGTAATTCACATAGCAGTTGCGCGTAAACTTGCGCAAGAGTAACGATAATGCGCTGGCGTAACCCGACGCAAGTGGAAGTGGGTGTGATCATATGTAAATGATGGGCGGAGCCCAGCGCAGAGGCTTACGTTCAGCGCATCATCCACGGAGCATGCGCAGTGAGTGCGGCTCCACTCGCCCCCCTTGTGCGCATGCTCACAACTTCCGTCGGCACCACTTCCTGGGAAACGTCAGCGCAATGCGTTCCGCTGGGCGCTTAAAAGCGCTGGCGGAAACGCCATTCCGGCGCAAAAGTAGTTCCGCTTCCCCCCACCCCAGGGAAGATACTTTTGCCCTGTAATGGCTGCTCCCGCTACCCCCAAAGAGAGGAGGAACCTAAATTATAATGCCCAGGAGGTCACAGTGATAATATCGGCTATGGAGGCATTTAATGATTTTCTCCATGGGAAAAAAAGCAGGAACACCAGCCGGGAAAGGAAGCAGGGTATCCTGGCCACCATTGCTGCCAGGGTCAATGTGCTGGGGTACTCCACCCGGAGTGCTTCAGACATTCAAAAAAAAATAAATGACCTGCGGCGCAAGGTGAGGGGCAAGGTGTCCACCATTAGGAGCCATGAGAGGGGCACAGGTGGTGGTCCCCCATGTCCTGTCACCCTGACCGCGGAGGAGGAGGTGGTCGCCCGCTGCCTGGACAGGGAGCAGTTGGAGGGGGTCCCTGGCTATGACTCCGTGGAGGAAGGCTCCAGGACAGGTAAGTGATTTTTACCCCCTTTTTGGTGTGTTGCATGTGGGGGGGGGGTGGGTACATGTGCCAAGTGTGTGGGACCACCAACATGTGTCTGCTTTGTGTCATCCACAGATGACGGTGCTGGGCCATCTCGTGCCGGCCAGTCCACCCCAACCCCCCAACGGGATGCTGAAGACGAGGCCCTGGGTGCTGGAGACACCGAGGTGGAGGAGGAGAGTGCCCACACCACTTCAGCAGAGGTGGTTGTGGAGGAGCCTGTCCCTGAACAGGAGTTTATTTTAATGTTGGAGGAGTCCTCCTCCTCTGCAGGGCCCTCTGTGATCCCCTCCCCCATCCTAGGTAGCCCCTCAAGGGCGACTCCATCCCCACGGGGACAACCTTCCTCTGCCCCCAGGAAGGCCACCCGGAAGACCAGGGGGGTGTGTGATTTGGTCGAGGACCAGGTGCTGTTGGACCACGCCAAACAGACCCAGCAAATGGGGGAGATGGCTGGCCACCTGGACAGGGTCGCAGACAGCCTGGGCTCTCTGTCACAGCTGCCCAGTCGCGTGCAGGGCGTTGTGACCAGCCTGGGGGAGGTGCAGGCTGATATCCGGCACTTGACAGCAGCTGTTCGAGACAACACTGCTGCCATTCGGGAAGAGGGGAGGCAGCGGCAACGTGACCAGCGGCACAATATCACCCGCCAGTTGAGGATGCAGGCCCAAACAAATTTGTATCTGAGCCGTATCGCTGTGGCATTGGAGGGCATGCAGCCAACAGCTCCCAGGAGTGGCCCACCCGGGGATCAGCCTCCTCCTGATGCCCCCCCACCCCCACCACCCACTCCCTCCAGGCAGATGAGGAGCCCGAGAGTGCCCCCAAGGAGGAGCCCCCGTCATCACAGATGAGGGTTTTTTTTATTTTTGGTTGTTATATATTTTTGTTTATACTCAGGACATGAGTTTTTTTTTTTTTTTTATTATTATTGTTTATACTCAGGACATGAGTTTTTGTTATTTTTTTATTATTATTGTTTATACTCAGGACATGAGTTTTTATTTTATTTGGGTTCTCAGGTTATGAGATATTTTTTTTATTTTTGATACTGCACACGTTGCAGTGTGAATGGTGTGTGAATGTGAGAGGGTGGCACTCCTGAAAGTAAGGGGTGTCACCCTCGGCCGTGGTGGTGAAGTTAACCCCACGGCTGAATGAATGACGTGTGAAAGGTGTGTGAATGGACAGTGACATCATTGGGGCCTTGACGCTGGCGTTACTGCTCCCAACTCCTACATGCTGGACTTGGGCTAATCCAATGTGATGTGCATGTGGTGTGTGTGATCTAGGGACATCAGTGGTGTACACGCGTGCACTGTCTGTGTTATTAATGTTTTGGTTTAGTGTCCAAAGTTGCCTACGGCGAGGACCCTCCTGACTGCTCTTCCATCAGCAGACTGGGTGTCCTCTGGCAGGTGGGGACTGTGTGGGTCGGGGGTCAGGTCATCACGTATGTCAATCTGCAGGCCTTTTCTCATAGCAAAGTTGTGCAGAATACAACATGCAGCGATGATCTGACACACGAAGGTAGGGGAATACAATAGGGTACCCCCGGACTTATCCAGGCATCGGAAACGGGACTTCAGGAGCCCGAATGTTTGCTCCACCACTCCACGGGTTTTGATGTGTGCTTCATTGTATTTTCTCTCTCCTCTGGTTTGGGGGTTCCGGAAAGGAGTCATTAGATGGGGTCCCAGTGCATATGCAGAGTCACCTGTAAGGTAAAAGACAGGAGAATGTTAGTCATGCATGTGCGACTTCTGTTGTGCATCACGGGAGGGGATAGTCATGCCTGACTCCCTTGTCACTCACCAACCAGCCAGCTGTCCCCATACATGTTCTGCTCGAATTCTGCTGGGATGGGGCTCTGACGGTATATGAAGCTGTCATGGCTGGACCCGGGGTGTTTGGCACGGACGTGCCATATGAGGCGTTGGGCATCAGCTATCACCTGTACATTGATGGAATGCCAATGCTTCCGATTGCGGTATATGTGCTCTGTGGCACTGGGGGGCTGTAGGGCCACATGTGTGCAATCAATGGCCCCCACAGTGCGTGGGAATCTGGCAATGTTGTAGAAATCTGTCATTGCCTTCAGCCGCAGCTCCTCAGTGGTGGGTCTGATGAACTGGTTGGACATGCGTCTGAGGATTGCGGGGACAACCTGGTGCACACATCTGCTTATGGAGGACTGTGACATCCCAGCCACCACTCCACTTGTACGCTGGAATGATCCACTGGCAAGGAAATGAAGTGTTGCCAGGACCTTCACCAGTGGCTGCACTGCTTGTGAGCGGTGTGTCTTGCTGGTGATGTCATCCTGCAGGGTTGTGGTTAGTTCAAGTATTACATCAGGACTGAATCTGAAGAGGCGATACACCTCCTCATCCCCCATGCCAAAGAGGTTCATACGAGTGCGGTATATCCTCTCACGTGCCCGCCTCCTCCGTAGCGAGGGACCCAGTACTAGTCTTAGGACCACGAGTGCCCCTGGCATGTTGGCACACAGAGGTGTTGTCCTTGCAAGTGTTGTTGTTCAGCTTGCTAGTTTCGTCGGTAACGCTGCTGTAGCTGCTCTCCTGCTGACCTGTGACCGTCTGGAGTAAAGATAAAGCAGCCTTTTGTAGAAATAACTTTGCGCCGGACGGACCAGATACGCACGGCGCATGTAGCCAGCGTATGGTGCTAATCCGTTCGTGAATTGGGAAAAATACCTCATTTGCATATTTGCAGGGGAAATCAATGGGCGCGACTGATGCGCCCAGCGAAAATACGCGCTGACGATACTCTGGCGTCGGAACGTTCCGCCGGTCGCAAATGACCCGTTATTGGGCGCATCTAGTTTGGTGGGTACGGGCACATAGAAACGACGGCGCATCATCACAGTTACGCGGCGCATATCCAAATACTCCAGCGCAAGTGTTCGTGAATCTGGCCCATAGAGTCTGTAGAACACTGCCCCTAGCGGCCAGTACGCTGGTACTGCAAGGCAGGCTATGGGCCAGATTCAGGTAGATGAGAGCATCTTTGCTCCAGAGTAACGCTTCTCATTTACGTTACTCTGACGACCCTTTCAGCGCAAGTACTGTTATTCACATAGCAGTTGCGCGTAAACTTGCGCCAGAGTAACGATAATGCGCTGGCGTAACCCGACGCAAGGGGAAGTGGGTGTGATCATATGTAAATGATGGGCGGAGTCCATCGCAGAGGCTTACGTTCAGCGCATCAACCACGGAGCATGCGCAGTGAGTGAGGCTCCACTCGCCCCCTTTGTGCGCATGCTCACAACTTCCGTCGGCACCACTTCACGGGAAACGTCAGCGCAATGCCTTCCATTGGGCGTTTAAATGCGCCCGTAGAAGCGCCATTCCGGCACTAAAGTATATCCTGCTCCCCCTCCCCGCAGTGATGTTACTTTTGTTCTGAGATGGCTGCTCCCGTTCCCCGCAAACACACAGGAGAAAGCTGAACTTTAATGGCCAGGAGCTGTCAGCCGTCATCTCGGCTATGGAGACCTATGATGTCTTCCTCCATGGCTGTAAAATTTGACAGACAAGCATGGACAGAGGTGTTGTCCTGCAAGTGGGGGTGCTCAGCTAGCTCTTATCGTCGGTAACGCTGCTGTAGCTGCTCTCCTGCTGACCTGTGACCGTCTGGAGTAAAGATAAAGCAGCCTTTTGTAGAAATAACTTTGCGCCGGACGGACGAGATACGCGCGGCGCATGTAGCCAGCGTATGGTGCTAATCCGTTCGTGAATTGGGAAAAATCCCTCATTTGCATATTTGCAGGGGAAATCAATAGGCGCGACTGATGCGCCAAGCGAAATTAAGCGCTGACGATACTCTGGCGTCGGAACGTTCCGCCGGTCGCAAATGGCCCGTTATTGGGCGCATCTAGTTTGGTGGGTACGGGCACATAGAAACGACGGCGCATCTTCACAGTTACGCGGCGCATATCGAAATACTCCAGCGCAAGTGTTGCTGAATCTGGCCCTATAATTGTTCAGTTCAGCGTGTACAGCAACGGGAGGGAAATATAAAACATGACATCTCCCTTGCTGAGAATTCTTCTGGTGCTGCAAAGAAAGAAAGACCCGCAAAAACCTATTCTGACTAACTGAGACAAATCCCTCCCGAAGTTCTGCACATGCACTGTAACGGTCACCATCGTTTACGACCTTCCATCCAACCACGACAAGCTTATCCGACACTCCACAATCCTGCATACACGATCCATATCATTCCCAGAAAATGAGACTGACTGCTCTATCTTCTGGTTTCCAAATATATGAACACTTTAATGGTATTTTCTCAGCTTCTTATACAGTTTACAAGCATGTGGCAGTAATCACAGGACAATACAATCTCCACCCCCCTTCACACCATGGGGGGCTTCAATCACATTCTACAAGGCATTCAGGTAAGCTAATTATGCAGACATGTCGGCACCGCATCATCAATAGACTTAACTCAGAGAATGACATTCCGGTAGATAATGACATGCTAATTCAGTACATCTGAATGGAGAATTTAACACATTGTTTTAGACACAATGAATCACACAATCAAAAGGTCTTTCAGGCCCTGATGCAATTAACACCTTTCAAAAGCATGTGTGCCCATATTGAATAGGCAACAGCTTGTGATATCTCAAGACATCCACTTTGTAATATTCCAGTCCTGCAATATGAATTATTATTAATGTCCCATCTCATGTAATATATGAATTCTTTGTCACTCTATGGCCCTAGTGGACATAAGGTGACCCTAGACATAGGAGAATCTCAGTCTGTCACAGGTAATTCCGTTACATGCACCAATATGTGGATCCGGTGGAATAGGCAAACAAACATTCGAATAGGGCAAGAGTCCTTGTCCAGGTCTTCTTCAAAAGCAGCAGTAATTGAAACATAGGCATGGGGCCTCAGCGGTAGAAGCATGGGTCAGGCAATACAAGAGTGTCCCCATGGAATATCAGTGATGGTGATAGAGAACACCTGATCCACCTTCCTGGGGGATTTCAAGACCACACAATCCGCAAAAATGTATCTCCCAGGGCTCCAATCTCTCAGGCAACGCTCAAACCTGGGATTCAGGTATGCAAGGTTGATATCCGTGCCCTAATGAACCTGGGTACCTTCAGATGGGACCATATGTCGTCATGGTACCATCCCTCTCTCTCCCGGTCAATTTCAAGCAGGAGTGCCGGGGGCACTATGGGTACTCCCAACCACAGTCCGCAGCGGCTCTGCGCATCACAACCCGCTTAAGACAGGCCAAATTTGGCAACATGCGGGAATCTCCATATCCCGGCTTAACTATAGAGTCAGGCGCCCTTTTAAGTGTAGGCACAATGGTGGTTAGGGGAGTGGTGAGGTTAGAAATAGGCAAAGACTCACCAACTCCCCAGGTCAGCTGCGGGATGCTCGGGTTCATTGAGCGGGATACATAAGGTACGTTCCAGCCGGAGCGCTTCTTCCTCCGTCGAGTTCTGGGGGCCCGGAATCCTCCAAAACCCTGTTGTTCTGGGAACTCGGGCTCAAAATACTGCTAGATCCCCCCGTCATCTGATAGGGATTCAAGGTCCGAGGAATTATATTCCTCAGCGATGCAACAGACAAATCCGGACGAGTAGGTAGCCTCCAATCACTACAGCGAGGTCGTTGGAGAGGGCCCTCTCCGATAACGCCAGACGGAGACCGCATTAACAGGGGCAGTCTCCGTAACAGTCTTGGCCTGCGCGCTTGACACACTGGCCACACAGTCACATTTCTCCATCTCGTCCAGCAGGCTTACCTCCGGGGAACAGGATGGCAAGGTAGCCAACAACAGAGTCTTGGTGGACGAGACGGTGATGACCTCAATGTCCATGGCCTCTGGTTCCACAATCTCCACGGTTTGGGGAGGGTTTCCGGCCATGGGGCCTCCACCTCCGCGGTAACAGTGCCGGTGAACCAGTCAACTCGATACTCCCGAGGAGCTTCAGTGGGCGACTGAACTTGGAATAGGTAGGCCCGACACCTCTTGCATCGGGCGAACGGCAGAAGCTGGACAGCGAGCTCCGCTCAACGAGGGAAGGATAATCCAAGGGCCTCCATTCCTCCGCTCGTGTACAGCACGAACTTGGCATCCGTATGCATCCGGATCCCCGTATCAGTAAGGGGTACTCCAGCTACGGTAGACATGGTGGAGACTCCCGGGGTGGTCATTGGGGGTCTCAATCTTGCAAAAGCGGCAGATCTTTCAGAGGGAACAGACATCTCTCACGTGTCTCTCTAGTGGGAAAAAAATATTGGTTTGCTGGTTTGGCGCGAAGATGGACGTTTCTTTGCTCGTTTGATGCAAAACGTTACCCTATGTCTCACGCAGGGGTGGGTGACTCTTCCTACTTGAAGAACTTGTTCAGACATGTTGCAGCACACGCGGCACCACAGCATGTGTGCCCAGACTCCCGGGCCTGAAGTTAACTCCTCCTCTGCCGCACAGTTCCACACCGCAATTGTTCCTTTTCTCAATAAAGTAAACTCACAGTTCCGGTCCTAATGGCAACAGCCAAATTCTGGACGAGCCCCCACGTGTAGCGCTTCCCCTGCAGGAGCCACTGGTTTGATTTGGGATTGGCGTGTTACGACAAGAAACACGTTCGTGTGTATGCTTAGAAACCCGCGCATGCTCAGAATAAAGAATGAGACGGGAGCGCACCTTCGGTAAAAGTAGCGTTCGTAATGGAGATAGCACATTCGTCACGCTGTACCAGACTGAAAAGCGCGAATCGTCTCTCACCAAACTTTTACTTATCATGCAGTAACATGAGATTAGCAAAAGCAGCCCCAAGGGTGGCACCAGTGGAATCGAACTTCCCCTTTATAGTGCCGTCGTACGTGTTGTACGTCACCTTGTTTGAGAACGACGAGATTTTGTCTTGACAGTGTGTATGCAAGGAAAACTTGACAATAATCTTGTCAAGCTTGACAAAAACCTCGTCGAGAAAACAACGTTTCTTTTAGGACAAGATTCTCATTCGTGTTAGAGGCCTAAGTGTAGCAATATGGTTACATTTAATGAAGGTACAACATTTAGCAACTTATTGCTACACTTAGAGGTGCCTCTCTTCTCTATTATACCCTGTAAAAAACTGCTTTGATATACAAGTGCGTTGGATTACAAGCATGTTTCTGGAACGAATTATGCTCGAAAACCAAGGTTTTACTGTATAAAGTATTAGCTGGAGTTCACTTCAATGTGTTAGTGTATTTATATCTGCTAGTATATCTAACACTCCCCGGCCGCAACGTGACTTCAGCTGTTTGCAGTATCGCCCTATAGGGGAAGCTCGCGAGCATAGACTGTTCACCAGTTAGCTGAATGGTACCATTCTTCAGTATAGGTCCTGTCCCAGGGGACATGTATCAATGCAAAAAAAGTTTTAAAAACGGCAGTTTTTTCGGGAGCAGTAAATTTAATAATGCTAAAAGTGAAACAATTCATGTGAATTATTCCTTTAAATTTCGTACCTAGGGGGGGTGTAAAGTTAGCATGTGAAATATCGCATGTTTCCCGTACTTAAAACTGTCCCTGCACAAAGTGTCATTTCTGAAAGGAAAAAAAAGTCATTTAAACCGGACTTGCGGCTATAATGAATTGTCGGCTCCGGCAATTCAAAGAGAATTCATTCATAAAAAAAAAAAAGCGTGGGGGTCCCCCGAAAATTCAATTACCAGGCCCTTCAGGTCTGGTATGGATATTAAGGGGAACCTCGCCATCAATTAAAAAAAAATGACGTGGGGTTCCCCCAAATATCCATTCCAGACCCTTCAGGTCTGGTGTGGATTTTAAGGGGAACTCCACCCAATTTTTTTTTTAAATGGCGGCATGTGGCCTGGTACGGTTCAGGAGAGGGGGGCCGCAGTCTGTCCCCCCCTCTTTTCTGCAGCCGGCCAGGTTAACGTGCTCGGATAAGGGGTCTGGTGTGGATTTTTTGGGGAACTCCGTGCCATTTTTTTTTTAAATTTGGGGTGGAGTTCCCCTTAAAATCCACACCAGACCTGAAGGGTCTGGAATGGATATTTGGGGGGAACTCAACGTCATTTTTTTTTTCAATTGACGGCGGGGTTCCCCTTAATATAAGAAAAATATATAAATCGCGCTACATCAACTGACATTAGCAAACACAAATAAAAATAAATGCAAATAAGTGATCACAAATGATGTGTGTAAAAAAGGCTAGCTGCTAGGTCAGAAAGGTGACCTGTGATGGCCACTGAACAATATGCAGTCACCTCAAATCGTAAATGTTGTTAGTGATGGTGATAAACCAAAAAAAAAAAAAAAAAATTGTAAATATATTAGGTGATATACAAATATAAACATCAACTCTGAACAACATTACTCTGAATAAATTGATACACAATCCAAAGTGTTAACAAAAACAAGTCCGTGAATAAAGATTAGCAAATACCCGTGCTTCTGAATCATAACGGATTAATAAAACGTGTCCAAAGGCAAATAATGTGTCCTCCACCAAACTTATGAATTGGCCTCTTACCGGAAACCCACAATCCCTTGTGACAGGGGATCAGAAACAGCATGTAACGTGTCCTAATCTTGTGGTGTCAAATGTGCAGTCCTGATGGATCTCGTATCCCAAAGTGTTGCAGCAATTTGGATGCCCACCATGCAAAAACATCAATGGCTCCACATAGTGTATTAACGTATAAAATGTATTTAACTGCTTCAGCCCCGCCCGCCGTCATTTTACTGTGGGACAGTGGCTCTCCTGGGCGAGAGCCCGTAGCTTTACGTCCGCATTAAAGCGGCCACTAGGGGGCGCACGCGCGTGCCCGGCGGGTACGATCGCTGCCGGGCACCCGCGATTTGCTCGTTACAGAGCGGGGACCGGGAGCTTTGTGTGTAAACACAAAGCTCCCGGTCCTGTCAGCGGGGGGAACGCTGATCTTCTGTTCATACAATGTATGAATGGAAGATCAGTGATTTCCCCTAGTGAGGCCACCCCCCCCATACAGTAAGAACACACCCAGGAGCACACTTAACCCCTTCCCCGCCCCCTAGTGTTAACCCCTTCACTGCCAATGGCATTTTTATAGTAATACAATGCATTTTTATAGCATTGATCGCTAAAAAAAATGCCAATGGTCCGAAAAATGTGTCAAAAGTGTCCGAAGTGCCCGCCATAATGTCACAGTACTGAAAAAAAATGCTGATCGCCGCCATTATTAATAAAAAAAAAATATTAATAAAAATGTCATAAAACTACCCCCTATTTTGTAAACGCTATAACTTTTGCGCAAACCAATCAATAAACGCTTATTATGATTTTTTTTACGAAAAATATGTAGAAGAATACGTATCAGCTTAAACTGAGGAAAAAAAATGTTTTTTTTATATATTTTTGGGGGATATTTATTATAGCAAAAAGTAAAAAATATTGCATTTTTTTCAAAATTGTCGCTCTATTTTTGTTTATAGCGCAAAAAATAAAAACCGCAGAGATGATCAATTACCACCAAAAGAAAGGTCTATTTGTGGGAAAAAAAGACACCAATTTTGTTTGGGAGCCATGTCGCACAACCGCGCAATTGTCAGTTAAAGCGACGCAGTGCCGAATCACAAAAAGTGCTCTGGTCATTGGGCAGCAATATGGTCCGGGGCTGAAGTGGTTAAAAAAAGATAAAAATGCACTTACAGTCATGCAATGTTGTAAACGCCTTGAAATTTTAATGTGCCGGTCGGTACACAAAAATCCTCAAGCACTCGTCCACTGGGGGAACGTTCAGGAACTTGGGTGACAACAGCGCGTCGCTTGCCCAGGTCCCCAAACACTTTTTAGGACAATAACTTGCATATTAGCCTTTAAAATTAGCACTTTTAACAGGGTGTTCCACGGCTTTTCGAATTTGCCGCGAACACCCCAAATTGTTCGTTGTTTAGCGAAAAGGCAATGTTCGAGTCGAACATGAGTTTGACTCGAACTTGAAGCTCATCCCTACTGAGTACACTAAAACCTTGGTTTGAGAGTAACTTGGTTTGAGTGCTTTTTGCAAGACAAGCAAAATGTTTTAATAAATGTTGCCTTGATATACAAGCGATGTCTTGATATAAGAGTAGCATCATGTCACGTACACACAACGGTTTTCCTGGGCAAAATCCATCAAGAAAAATGCTGGCAGAGCATTTTTGCCAAGAAAAATGTTTGTGTGTATGTTTTTAGTCGAGAAAACTGTCGTGGATCTCGACAAGAAAAAAGGAGAACATGCTCAATTTTCTTGTCGTGTTTCTCATCGGGCTGGTTTACGACAAGAAACACGTTCGTGTGTATGCTTAGAAACCCGCGCATGCTCAGAATAAAGAATGAGACGGGAGCGCACCTTCGGTAAAAGTAGCGTTCGTAATGGAGATAGCACATTCGTCACGCTGTACCAGACTGAAAAGCGCGAATCGTCTCTCACCAAACTTTTACTTATCACGCAGTAACATGAGATTAGCAAAAGCAGCCCCAAGGGTGGCACCAGTGGAATCGAACTTCCCCTTTATAGTGCCGTCGTACGTGTTGTACGTCACCTTGTTTGAGAACGACGAGATTTTGTCTTGACAGTGTGTATGCAAGGAAAACTTGACAATAATCTTGTCAAGCTTGACAAAAACCTCGTCGAGAAAACAACGTTTCTTTTAGGACAAGATTCTCATTCGTGTTAGAGGCCTAAGTGTAGCAATATGGTTACATTTAATGAAGGTACAACATTTAGCAACTTATTGCTACACTTAGAGGTGCCTCTCTTCTCTATTATACCCTGTAAAAAACTGCTTTGATATACAAGTGCGTTGGATTACAAGCATGTTTCTGGAACGAATTATGCTCGAAAACCAAGGTTTTACTGTATAAAGTATTAGCTGGAGTTCACTTCAATGTGTTAGTGTATTTATATCTGCTAGTATATCTAACACTCCCCTCCCCCCAGACTGACAATGCTGCTGTCCAAATGTACCCCTGTGCGCATTCATCCAGAGTGTAGGCACTCTAAGCCCTGGTTCACATTAATGCTTCCACAATTTAAAAGTAGCAGATTAAAAGAGCGATTTCAGGTGCTACTTGGCTGACATATGTGCCACTTCATGCACATATGTCTATTAATGTCACAGCTGAAATTGCCAAAAAATAGTGCAAGAACCTTTTTTTTTTTTCAAATCGATTTGGCACCGCAAAGTTGGAGTCGTGCCAATTTGAATGGTTCCATTGTGACTGGACCTGTTAAATCACATGACAAGTCACACCAGTGTGTTGCTGGCCAGATCTCCATGCAAAAGACACATCTAATGATTAGTAAGCTGCAATACATAACATTTTTGGTTTTGGGTTTAATACAACTTTAATATGTTCTTGCTTTTAAGAGAGTAGGAGGAGATTGAGAAGGAAGTGTGTTGAATTGAAAAAACTCTGTGACCTGTTAACAGTCTGTCTGCACTTCCGAGATACAACACATAATTCACCAATTTTGCAATCATAGGGCCAGATTCACGAACACTTGCGCTGGAGTATTTGGATATGCGCCGCGTAACTGTGCTGAAGCGCCGTCGTTTCTATGTGCCCGTACCCACCAAACTAGATGCGCCCAATAACGGGTCATTTGCGACCGGCGGAACGTTCCGACGCCAGAGTATCGTCAGCGCTTATTTTCGCTGGGCGCATCAGTCGCGCCCATTGATTTCCCCTGCAAATATGCAAATGAGGGAGATTTCCCAATTCACGAACGGATTAGCACCATACGCTGGCTACATGCGCCGCGCGTATCTGGTCCGTCTGCTTTATCTTTACTCCAGACAGTCACAGGTCAGCAGGAGAGCAGCTACAGCAGCGGTACCGACGATAAGAGCTAGCTGAACAACAACACTTGCAAGGACAACACCTCTGTGTGCCAACATGCCAGGGGCAATTGTGGTCCTAGAACTACTGATGGGTCCCCTGGAACCAAGAAGGCGGCCACGTGAGAGGATATACCGCACTCGTATGAACCTCTTTGGCATGGGGGATGAGGAGGTGTATCGCCTCTTCAGATTCAGCCCAGATGCAATACTTGAACTAACCACAACCCTGCAGGATGACATCACCAGCAAGACACACCGCTCACAAGCAGTGCAGCCACTGGTGAAGGTACTGGCAACACTTCATTTCCTTGCAAGTGGATCATTCCAGCGTACAAGTGGAGTGGTGGCTGGGATGTCACAATCCTCCGTGAGCAGATGTGTGCACCAGGTTGTCCCTGCAATCCTCAGACGCATGTCCAACCAGTTCATCAGACCCACCACTGAGGAGCTGCGGCAGAAGGCAATGACAGATTTCTACAACATTGCCAGATTCCCACGCACTGTGGGGGCCATTGATTGCACACATGTGGCCCTACAGCCCCCCAGTGCCACAGAGCACATATACCGCAATCGGAAGCATTGGCATTCCATCAACGTACAGGTGATAGCTGATGCCCAACGCCTCATATGGCACGTCCGTGCCAAACACCCCGGGTCCAGCCATGACAGCTACATATACAATCAGAGCCCCATCCCAGCAGAATTTAACCAGAACATGTATGGGGACAGCTGGCTGGTTGGTGAGTGACAAGGGAGTCAGGCATGACTATCCCCTCCCGTGATGCACAACAGAAATCGCACATGCATGACTAACATTATCCTGTCTTTTCCCTTACAGGTGACTCTGCATATGCACTGGGACCCCATCTAATGACTCCTTTCCGGAACCCCCAAACCAGAGGAGAGAGAAAATACAATGAAGCACACATCAAAACCCATGCAGTGGTGGAGCAAACATTTGGGCTCCTGAAGTCCCGTTTCTGATGCCTGGATAAGTCTGGGGGGACCCTATTGTATTCCCCTACCTTTGTGTGTCAGATCATCGGTGCATGTTGCATACTACATAACTTTGCTATGAAAAAAGGCCTGCATATTGACATACGTGATGACCTGACCCCCGACCCACACAGTCCCCACCTGCCAGAGGACACCCAGTCTGCTGATGGAAGAGCAGTCAGGAGGGTCCTCACCGTAGGCATCTTTGGACACTAAACCAAAACATTAATAACACAGACAGTGCACGCGTGTACACCACTGATGTCCCTAGATCACACACACCACATGCACATCGCATTGGATTAGCCCAAGTCCAGCATGTAGGAGTTGGGAGCAGTAACGCCAGCGTCAAGGCCCCAATGATGTCACTGTCCATTCACACACCTTTCACACGTCATTCATTCAGCCGTGGGGTTCACTTCACCACCACGGCCGAGGGTGACACCCCTTACTTTCAGGAGTGCCACCCCCTCACATTCACACACCATTCACACTGTCCCCTGCACTCCTGACCGTGTGCAGTACAAAAATAAATTAATAATATCATATCCTGATAAATAAAATAAACAAAATCTCATAACCTGAGAAAAAGAAAAAATAAACTCATGACCTGAGTATGTCCAAACCAAAAATATAAAACAAGAAAAAAAAAAAAGGCCTCATCGGGGATGCCGGGGGCTTCTTCTGGGGGCCCCTCTCTGGCTCCGCAGCTGCCTGGATGGAGTGGGTGGGGGTGGGGGGGCATCTGGAGGTGGCTGATCCCCAGGTGGGCCACTCCTGACAGGTGTGGCCTGCATGCCCTCCAAGGCCCTGGCTATCCGTCCAAGGTAGGAGTTCGTCTGGGCCTGCATCCGGAGCTGACGGGTGACCTGGTAGTGCTGGGCCCGCCGACTCAGCCTCCCCTGGTCCCGGATGGCAGCACTGTTGGCCTGGACGGCTGCAGTAAGGTGCAGAATATCCCCCTGCACCTCCCCCAAAGTGGTGACCACTGCAGCGCAGTTGCAGCTTACATCCTGCACTGCGTTGCTGAGGTTGGCAACGGAGCCCAGGCTGTCAGACACTTTCTGTAAGTGCCCAACTATGGCCCCCATCTGTTCCGTCTGCCTGGCGTGATCCCTCGCCAACTGGTCCTGGACACCATCAGACACCCCCCTGGTCTTCTGGGTCGCCTTCCTGGGGCCAGAAGATGGTTGTCCTCGGGTGGAAGGAGTCGCCCTTGAGGGGCTTCCAAGGATGGGGGAGGGGACGACAGACGGCCCAGGAGAAGGGGAGGAGACAGACAACACTAAGGTAAAGTCCTGCTCTGCCACAGCAGGATCCTCTACAACCACCTCGGCAGGTGTGGTGTGGCCACTCTCCTCCTCCACAACCTCTTCACCACCCAGTGGCTCGGGCACACGATGGCGTGGGGGGGATGGGGTGGAATGCACGCTGACAGATGATGGCCCAGCTCCGTCATCTGTGGATGACACAAAGCAGACACATGTTGGTGGTCCCACACACTTGGCACATGTACCCTCCCCCCCCCAAATGCAAAACAACAAATAGGGGATTATAAAACACTTACCTGTCCTTGTGCCTTCCTCCACGGAGTCATAGCCTGCGACCCCCTCCACCTGCTCCCTCTCCAGGCAGCGAGCAACCACCTCCTCCTCTGCGGTTAGGGTGACAGGACATGGGGGACCACCACCTGTGCCCCTCTCATACCTCCAGATGGAGGCCACCTTGCCCCTCACCTTGCGCCGCAGGTCATTAATTTTTTTTTGTATGTCCCCAGCAGTCCGGGTGGAGTACCCCAGGACATTGACCCTGGCAGCAATGGACTCCAGGATGCCCTGCTTCCTCTCCCGGCTGGTCTTTCGGCTTTTTTTGCCATGGAGAAAAGCATTATCCGTCTCCATTGCCGAAATGATGAGCGAGACCTCCTGTGCATTAAAATTCAGGTTCCTCCTCTCTCTGGGGGTAGCGGGAGCAGCCATCACCAAACAAAAGTATCTTCCCTGGGGTGGGGGGAAGCGGAAATACTTTTGCGCCGGAATGGCGTTTCCGCCAGCGCTTTTAAGCGCCCAGCGGAACGCATTGCGCTGACGTTTCCCAGGAAGTGGTGCCGACGGAAGTTGTGAGCATGCGCACAAGGGGGGCGAGTGGAGCCGCACTCACTGCGCATGCTCCGTGGATGATGCGCTGAACGTAAGCCTCTGCGCTGGGCTCCGCCCATCATTTACATATGATCACACCCACTTCCACTTGCGTCGGGTTACGCCAGCGCATTATCGTTACTCTGGCGCAAGTTTACGCGCAACTGCTATGTGAATTACAGGACTTGCGCTGAAAGGGTCTTCAGAGTAACGTAAATGAGAAGCGTTACTCCAGAGGAAAGATACTCTCATCTACCTGAATCTGGCCCATAGTTTTTTATGTATTTGACTTTCTTCTAGCCCACCCACATATTCGATAGGTGATGACAATTTTACAGCAGATCACACATTGTTTGGCTAGAAAGGATGTAAAATGCTGAATTAGTTGAAAATAACATTTGCAGAATTTCATAGGGTTTTTTTCAGATATGATGGCTCTTAATATCTTAGTTGTTCTACAAAAACTTACCCTGGTAGGAATATATTTTCAATTACAATTTCAAGTTTCTAAATTTAAATATAAGAAGAAGCAAGTGGAGAATGTTTTGCTCCATATCACAGTTTACAAGGATAATGGATGTTACTTTGTTTTGTGCAAAAGCTTGTTAAGGCAAGATACTTAACCTCCTGCTCTGTTTATCTGAGCAACCACACTATTTATATTCACTCCTTTCATTTACATGAAGGCCTGTTTGGGCTCTGTGTTTCTACTTGTACAAGTGGATAAATACAATGTATTATAAAGCCTTGAAATTGGATGAGTTTCTCTTTCTAACTGGAAATGCAGTTAGAATCCACCAGTCATCTGGTCATCTAACATTTTCATTTTCCAAGTTTGGAGCATTATATCCCTATATGGTAAATTTTATGTCTTTATGGCTCAGCTGTTTTAAACCATTACACATTAAAATTATATTTATTTTCTAATGCTAACAAAAGAGATCCCTTGGTGATTTTCTTAGATAAAAAGTTAAGAAGCAACCACAGTGTTTACATTTAAACTATATTTAGTAGAGATGGGAATAATTGCTGTCATCTATTACCATTTTCAGAAAGTAAATATATTTGAAATTGTATATATTAGACAAATATACACCAACAGTACCCAGGTTACAATATATTGCATGTATGAAACTGTGGCTATTTAGCTTTTTATTGATTCAAACTTTCTATGTCTTACATGTTTACCTAAAACTTTTGTGCCAATAGTTTTCTTACTTACTTATTAATTAGAAAATATTGTCATAGTTATTGATAAATCTGTATGTATAAGTTATATCAGCCAATCAGAAGCCATCTTTTATCTTTATTATTTATGGACTTATGTATTAAAGAGCTAAGCAAATTACATTGTAGATGTGATTGTTTAATTTTGATGTTCACTTCACAATACCTTTGCCTGCAAAGCTAAACAGTCCGTGTGGTTTATTAAGACATTTTAAGGGCCAGTTAACACCACATGCAGTCCAGTACGTTTTTTTAATGCATGGACAGTAGGTTATATGGTTTCCAATGGCTAAGTTCACACCAGTGTGGTCAGTTCCAGGGCATTCCAGTTCCAGCACTGGACTGTACTGAAATGCGGTAAAACGCATAAAAAACACACAAGAATTCACTGGAACACATTAAAAACACATCGGACCCCAGTACAGTGGAAAAAAACAAAACAGAAATAAAGCATCTGGAATGCATCCGGAAACGCATCTGGAGTTTGTTTTTGTGGTGAAAACTTGCCCTGAAACAGAAGAGAATGACATAGCAAACAAATTATAGGCGATTACTCAGTGTGGCTGATTTACTATGGGGGAAAGCCTGTTCACTTTGCAAAATGAATTTTCACTTTGGAATGGTAAATGTTCGCTTTCCTTAGTAAATGTTGTTAAAATTGACTTTGCAAAGAATACCCAAACATGTGCAAAACTGTTGGATTGGATGATAGACGTCGGTACAGGTTCATCTTTTTTACTAAGCTAAGTGAAATTTATTTTTCAAAGTCGTAATGCTTTACGTCTATCTATTAGGTTCTTGTGGTAAAACCAAGGAAGCTTAGACTTCTGTAGTGTATCAATGCTTTACTAAATAAGGAAAAATCTGCACATACAACTGTAGGATGCACAACACAAAACAATTCATAGCTTACAAAATATATGCCTACAAATATAAGTGTAGCGCTACCCCCTCAAGAGCCGCTGATTAGATTTGGGATCGGCATATTTAAATTACTGAGGAAAGGTGGCTCTGTTCTGGAACCCCTCTGGCACCACCTGCTGCCCAAGGATGGTAACATATCCTCAGCACAGAGAATGGAACCACAGACAGCCCAGCCCGAAATGCAAATTTAGGGAATTAACATGGATGGGAGCAGGGTAACTCTCTCATCCCCCAACTAAATTTACAATAGCACTCATAACTGACAGTAGGGGGCGCTACATAAGCATATACGATACGTACACATTAGTAAACTAAACATGTACTCAATTTAGGGGGTCAAGATGTAATGTCCATAGTCCAACTCAAAAGTTCTCCAAAGCTCTTCAGCTTCAGGCCACCATCTTCCTCTTTGTCCTTCCAAACACCATCTATTGTTCAAACACCCTCAGTGAGATTGATCATGGAAGTGACATGCTCCCACATTACCTGGTAGCTCATTCCACTGTTTTTATTCTCCCCTGCTCTGTTTGCTTTGTACAAAATCATATGTGAAAAAAAAAAATTCTCACGGTCCTTACAGTGCACAGTTACTTAAAACAGCATTTGGGAATTTTGGTTTGTATAAACTCACATGCTCTGTTTTATGTACAAAATACTTGTGTGATCATGGTCTTATTACTGAACAGGCATTGCATTTATTTTGGGTGCATTCAAAGAAAATCTTTATTTGAATAGAAATGAATGGCAGACTACATGTCTGCACAGGCAAAATTCAATATGCGTTGTTTTTTTCTAATATGTAGCAATACAGCATGTTGGTGAGAACAAATGATTTTCTAATGGCAGTGCATTTTGCTGTGATATAAAATGTATTAGAATGTGTGACTAAATCCTTAACAAACTTTAGATATTCCTCATAAGTAACCTTTCTAGTGTTGTGCATCGTCAGTTATGAATATTGTTCTTTTAGGTTCAAGTGTCATATACCCTGAAAATAACACTGATCCTAATGCCCACTGCCAGGTCCTTAGATATTGGTTTCTAAATATAACCAGATAAAAGGTGCCTGCAGCATCACTCAAGCTTTGACACTGCAACATTTATTTTAGTTACTGAATTACATGAGCTCAAAGTGCTTCCAGTGCTAACACTGGAAAGAACTTTAAAGTTCCCCATTTTTCTATGGGGAAAACATCACGTGTCACTGTGAAGTCATGTAAACTGTCAGATAACTGTCAATAATCGATCTTCTACTGTTACTAAATATTAATAAAAAATACATCTAAAAAGAGTAATGTTTTGCTGGAGGGGAAGTACATTCTATCCCTGTGTTTTTATCAAAGGGTCAAATAAGGTTTTGTTCTCTGTTTGCAGATTTATAAGCAGGATGCATGTGTACTACAAGCAAGTGCTTTCTGCCAAAAATATAAATTATAATTAGCTGCAGGCATTACTGAAAATGTCAGATGACTTAGAAGATACTAATCAAAGAGTTATAATTTAGCAAAACAGAAAAATAATCCTAATTCACTGAATTTCTTTATTTTTCTATTACAGATTTTTTTTTATTATTGTTTAAAGTTTGTGGTCTAGAGATGAGTAAGGCCGCGTACACACAATAGGTGAAAACGTTGAGAACGGTCTGATGGACTGTTTTCATCTGACCAAACCGATCGTGTGTGGGCTACATCGGTTAAAAATCCATGCATGCTCAGAATCAAGTCGACGCATTCTTGGAAGCATTGAACTTCATTTTTTTCAGCACGTCGTTTTGTTTTACGTCACCGCGTTCTGACCCGATCGTTTTTTAACCGATGGTGTGTAAGCGCAACAGACCATCAGTCAGCTTCATCGGTTAACCGATGAAAACGGTCCATCAGACCATTTTTATCGGATGGACTGATCATGTGTACGCGGCATAAGGCTCCATGCACACTGGCATAAAAAAGATTGCTTCTACAGGAGTTTTGTGTTCTACCTGTAGAAGAAGCTCAATGTTATCCTATGTGTCCATGCACATTAGGACTAAAACTCTCCTTAACTCTTTTAAACTTTGAACACAAAATGCTCTATATGGATGTTTTTTACTCCAAAGAGAACAGACGTTTTTTAAGCCCAGTGTGCATGGAGCCTGAGGCGGCGTACACGCGACTGGTTTCCTCGACAGAATCCATCAAGAAACTTGGTGGGAGAGCTTTTTTTGCTGAGGAAACCGGTCGTGTGTATGCTTTTCATCGAGAAAACTGTTGAGGAACTTAATGAGGAAAAAACAGAGCAAGTTCTCTTTTTTCTCTATGGGAGTCTCAATTTCCTCATCGCGTTCCTCGTCAGGCTGTTTTTTGACGAGAAACACGATCGTGTTATGCTTATCACTGCAGCCTGCTCTGCAACCTTCTCTGCAGCCTTCTCTGCAGCGTTCCTTCTCTGCTTGGCTGGAGGCTGTGCCACTGGAGGTGTACTCGTGCCAGGAGGAGGAGGAGAAGGTGGAGGAGGTGAAGGAGGAGGAGAAGGAGAAGGAGAAGGAGGAGGAGGAGGAGGAGGAGAAGAAGTAGGAGGAGGAAAAGAAGGAGGAGGGGGAGGAGGTTGGGATTAAGCTGTTGGGGGGAATTTGCCGTGGCAACAAATTACTGTGTCCTCAGTTAGTAGCCCCCTCACCCCCTTATTTGCCAAACTAATAAGAAGCGGCTCAAATAAGAGGCGCTGGTCCTCACTCATTTGGCCCATTTTGGCAATCACAAGGGTGCCATAGCCCTCTTCAGTGGTGGTAGGCTGCTGGAGGGTGGCCTGTGCCTCTCTAATCAGGGCCAGTGATGCCTCACTCACCCTTATATCTACCTTCTTGTAGGAGGGCGGATGGGAGGCACCTGGCACCTTGTGCTGCCACTTGGCCCTGCCACCTCCTCTGTGATACTCACTCCTGCCACCTCCTCTGTGCCACTCACCCTGGCCTCCTCCTGCCTGGCACTTTCCTGACCCTCCTCCTGGCTGATGTCCTCCTGTGTATAAAAAAGGGACAGTTTGATTTTTTTTTTCTAAAATCACACACAATTTTCAGCTCATGACTGTTGCAAACAGATTTTAGATAAATTGAAAAGACAAACATTCTGACCCCAGCAGTTTTCATTCTTTTCTCCCCAACTTTTTCGGCCACTACTGACTAACGATATGGAAAACCCTTCTTTTTTTTAACATATTAATGTATTTTGCAGCATTTAATAATAAAACCCCAAAAAAGCAAAACATTTGAAATACTAATACCTGGCTCCAGACAGCCAAATCCAGATCTTCCTCCAGGATGGAAGGCTTCTCTTGCTCTTGAGAGGGCTCACCTTGAGAAGGAGGATCAGCTTGGCTGCAGGGAAGGCTGGAGGCTTGGCTGGGGGGAAGGCTGCAGGGAAGGCTGGAGGCTTGTCTTGTGTTTTTTCTTCTGGGTTGTCTGGGGGGAAGGCTGGAAAGGGATTCCCTTGTTTCAAGGTGGTCATCCTGAAAGGTCTGGAATTTTTTTTTTATTAAACGGCCGTTTTTTGCGGAGCAGCCATTTTAATGATGCTTAAAGTAAAAAAAAAATAAAAATAAAATTCCTTTAAATATCACACCTGCTGGGTGTCTATAGTAGTGGCACGTGTTTAGAAATGTCCCTGCACAACATGAGAGGACTATAAAAAAAAAGTAATTAATGCTACTTGCACACGTTCTGTGTGGCAACAATATGTCGATTATTTTAGCGGTAGTGGGGGGCCATTATTATTTTGTAAAAGAAACATTTTAGAAAAAAGGGCACCCCTCAAACATACTGTTATTGGGCGCCCCTGTTAAACAGGGGCTGAAAAATTGTGCCTTGGGCACAACACAACACTGCAACCCCTCCCAATAACTCCAATTGGAGCGCAACAAGGAGCCACGTGCAAAGTATTGCATCAAAAATTGTTATTAGGCGCCCCTGTTAAACAGGGGCAGAAAAATTGGGCCTTGGGCACAACACAACACTGCAACCCCTCCCAATAACTCCAATTGGAGCGCAACAAGGAGCCACGTGCAAAGTATTGCATCAAAAATTGTTATTAGGCGCCCCTGTTAAACAGGGGCAGAAAAATTGTGCCTTGGGCACAACACAACACTGCAACCCCTCCCAATAACTCCAATTGGAGCGCAGCAAGGAGCCACGTGCAAAGTATTGCATCAAAAATTGTTATTAGGCGCCCCTGTTAAACAGGGGCTGAAAAATTGTGCCTTGGGTACAACACAACACTGCAACCCCTTCCAATAACTCCAATTGGACCGCAACAAGGAGCCACGTGCAAAGTATTGCATCAAAAATTGTTATTAGGTGCCCCTGTTAAACAGGGGCTGAAAAATTGTGCCTTGGGCACAACACAACACTGCAACCCCTTCCAATAACTCCAATTGGAGCGCAACAAGGAGCCATGTGCAAAGTATTGCATCAAAAATTGTTATTAGGCGCCCCTGTTAAACAGGGGCTGAAAAATTGTGCCTTGGGCACAACACAACACTGCAACCCCTTCCAATAACTCCAATTGGAGCGCAACAAGGAGCCACGTGCAAAGTATTGCATCAAAAATTGTTATTAGGCGCCCCTGTTAAACAGGGGCTGAAAAATTGTGCCTTGGGCACAACACAACACTGCAACCCCTCCCAATAACTCCAATTGCAGCGCAACAAGGAGCCACGTGCAAAGTATTGCATCAAAAATTGTTATTAGGCGCCCCTGTTAAACAGGGGCAGAAAAATTGGGCCTTGGGCACAACACAACACTGCAACCCCTCACAATAACTCCAATTGGAGCGCAACAAGGAGCCACGTGCAAAGTATTGCATCAAAAATTATTAGACGCCCCTGTTAAACAGGGCTGAAAAATTGTGCCTTAGGCACTGGTGGCGGAGCCCAGAAACACAACATTTCTTACTAGCTATCAGCAAGAAAAGTGAGGAGGAGAAGGATATTCCATCAGCAGCATACGAGGACAGTCACTCAGCATCAGCAGTCTAAAAGGGATCCGACTTTTCAACAAAAAGATATTATTCATTAATATCAGCATCAGGTGCTTGGTAGCTGGTGTTGATCCAAGCCTGATTCATTTTGATGAAGGTCAGTCGATCAACAGAGCCGGTGGAGAGGCGCACCCTGTGATCAGTGACAAAGCCTCCAGCAGCACTGAATGTCCGTTCTGAAAGAACACTGGATGCAGGGCAAGCCAGTAGCTCAATTGCGTACTGGGCAAGCTCTGGCCAGTGATCCATCCTCAAGACCCAGTAAGCCAGAGGATTTTCAGTGGGGAAGATGTCCAAGTCAGGTCTTGCCCCTAGGTTTTTCCGGACCATGTAAACCAGATGCTGGCGATGGTTGCTGGAACCGGTCAGACCTTGGGGCTGCGGACTAAAAAACTGTCTAAATGCATCGGTCAGATGACCACCTTCTCCACCGCCCCTTCTGTGACTCACCGAAGCCTCAGCAAGACGTTGTCCAGAGCCAGGTTTTGGTAATCCCCCCGGTTCTGGGAACGCATTGCACAGACCCTTCTGCAAGGCCTCCCGCAGAAGTTTCATCTTCTGCTCCCTCTGCGATGGCAACATAAGGTCCGCAACCTTACTCTTGTAACATGGATCAAGGAGAGTCGCCAGCCAGTAATGATCCCTCTCCTTAATAGCACGTACACGAGGATCCTTACGCAGGCTTTGCAGAATCAGGGAGGCCATGCAGCGTAGGTTTGCTGAGGCATTCGGGCCACAGTCCTCTGGGTCACTGAGGACAACAGGATCCACAGGCACCTCATCCCAGCCACGTAAAACTCCACGTGCTCCTTGGGACTGTAAATGATCCCTTGAAGACTGCTGCTGCTGAGTGCTAGGCTCCACCTCCATGCTGCTGATACAATCCTCCTCCTCCTCCTCCTCATCCTCTTCCTGTGTGCTAGGTGGGCAAGCAGGACCACTGTCTGGCTAAAGGGGGCCTTGAGAGGTAAGGAAGTCCTCCTCTTCCTCCCTCTGTTCTGCCTCAAGGGCCCTGTCCATTATTCCACGTAGCGTGTGCTCCAACATGTGAATAAGAGGGACAGTCTCACTGATGCATGCACTGTCACTGCTCACCATCCTCGTGGCCTTCTCAAATGGTGACAGGACAGTGCATGCATCCCTGATCAAGGCCCACTGGCGTGGGGAAAAAAAACCTAGCTCCCCTGACCCAGTTCTGTTGCCATATTGGCACAGGTACTCATTGATGGCCCGTTGCTGCGTGTGCAGCCGCTGCAGCATGGCCAACGTTGAGTTCCATCTGGTGGGCATGTCACAAATTAGGCGGTTCTTGGGCAGGTTGTATTCCCTTTGGAGGTCAGTCAGCCGAGCAGTGCCATTATATGACCTCCGGAAATGCACACAGACTTTCCTGGCCTGCTTTAGGACATCCTGCAATCCCGGGTACCTGCCCAAGAACCGCTGCACCACCAAATTGAGGACATGTGCAAAACAGGGCACGTTGGTGAGTTTACCCTGTCGCAGGGCAGAGAGGAGGTTGGTGCCATTATCGCTGACCACCATTCCAGGCTTCAGCTGGCGTGGCGTCAACCACCTCTCAGCCTGACCCCGCAGAGCTGACAAAACCTCTTCCCCAGTGTGGCTCCTGTATCCCAAGCACACCAGCTCTAGCACCGCATGGCATCTCTTGGCCTGCATTCCTGCGTAGCCCCTCGTACGCCTACGGAGCACGGCTGGTTCGGAGAAAACCTCACCACAGGAAGAGGCCACATAGGAAGAAGAAGAGGAGGGGGTGGAGGAGAGAGGTGTGTCACAAGCAGTAGTAGGGTTTTGGAGGCGTGGTGGTGGAACAACCTCCAAAACTACTGGACCTTGCCCTGCGTCCTTCCCAGCTGCCAGCAGAGTCACCCAATGCGCCGTAAAAGACAGGTAACGTCCCTGTCCATGCCTGCAGGACCATGAGTCAGCGGTAAGATGCACCTTACCACTGACCGCCATGTCCAGCGAGGCATTGACATTGCCTTCCACATGCCGGTAGAGAGCCGGAATAGCCTTCCGTGAGAAAAAGTGGCGTTTTGGTGCTTGCCACTGAGGTACTGCACATTGCACAAACTCACGGAAGGGGACAAAATCTACCAACTGAAAAGGTAGCAGTTGAAGTGCTAGCAATTTCGCTAAGCTAGCATTCAACTGCTGGACATGTGGATGGCTGGGATTGTACTTCTTTCGGCGCTGCAGCAGCTGGGGCAGGGAAATTTGCCTGGTACTATCAGTAGATTGACCGCTACTACTAGCTTGTGACACACCTATTTCTACACCTTCACTGCAGGCTTCAGAGAGGACTGGGGGTCTACTGGGGTTGGAGGTCCCAGAAGGGCAAGGGGGGGTACGCTTTTGTCTTTGGTGTGGGTCTTTCTGGTGTGCTTGCCAACGAGCTGCATGGCAGGTCGACATATGTCTGGACAAGCATGTGGTACCCAGGCGGTTGATGTTTTGGCCATGCGAGATATACGCTTGCGACATAAGTTGCAAATAGCAAAGGTACGATCTTGTGGACATGTTTTAAAAAAGGCCCACACCAAAGAACTTTTGCTGTACCGGTCAGACACAGCAGCGCCATGCACAATCGCCGTAGATGTGCGCTGTAATGCAGTGGGTGTGACCTTAAGCTGACCCCTGGAGGGCATCCTGCCTCTTTGGAGATGTGCCTGTGCCTCGTCCTCCTCCTTCTCCTCCTACTCCTCTCTCCTATCAGGCACCCAGGTAGAGTCAGTGAACTCATCATCCCCTCCCTCCTCATCACTGTCAACAACCTGGCAGTATGCTCCAGCTGGGGGAACATCATCACTGACAAATTGCTGTCCCTCTCGGCCACCCCCTCTCCCTGGGCTCACATCAATGCCTTCCTCTATCAGTGTTCCGTCATCGGAGTCTTCAAAACGCTGCGCATCTTCCTGCAGCATGTGCCCAACACTGTGTTGAAACAGTTCGGGGGACTCCTCAGGAGGACATGGTGGTACTAGGGAAGTATTGTGTGAAGCCATTGTGCAGAGGGAAGAGGACGCCTTAGCAGCTGCTTTGCCAGATAAACTTTGATCAGTCTGTGTGAGAGAGGATGAGGAGGATGAGGATGGCTTGGTCATCCACTCTACTAATTTCTCTGCATGTTGAGGCTCAACACGGCCAGCTCCCGAAAAGAAGGACGAGCGGCCACGGCCACGTGCTGAAGAGTATGCACCACATCCACTACCAGCGTTACCTCTACATGCAGAGCCTGCTTGCCCTCGTGACTCTCTGCCTCTCTTTGTTGTCCTTCCAGACATGTTTATGCGTTCAGATGGTATGTAACAGCACAAGTGCAGTGACACCAACTGCGTTCAGGTGGTATGTAACAGCACACGTACGGTGACACCAAATGCGCTCAGGTGGTATGTAACAGCACACGTGCGGTGACCCCAAATGCGCTCAGGTGGTATGTAACAGCACACGTACAGTGACACTAACTGCGCTCAGGTGGTATATAACAGCACAGTACAGTGACACTAACTGCGCTCAGGTGGTATGTAACAGCACAGGTGCGGTGACCCCAAATGCGCTCAGGTGATATGTAACAGCACAAGTGCGGTGACCCCAAATGCGCTAAGGTGGTATGTAACAGCACACGTACGGTGACACCAAATGCACTCAGGTGGTATGTAACAGCACACGTGCGGTGACCCCAAATGCGCTCAGGTGATATGTAACAGCACACGTGCAGTGACCCCAAATGTGCTCAGGTGGTATGTAACAGCACACGTGCGTTGACACCAAATGCGCTAGGGTGGTATGTAACAGCACACGTGCGGTGACCCCAAATGCGCTAAGGTGGTATGTAACAGCACACGTGCGGTGAGACCAAATGCGCTAAGGTGGAATGTAACAGCACACGTACGGTGACACCAAATGCGCTCAGGTGGTATGTAACAGCACACGTGCGGTGACCCCAAATGCGCTCAGGTGATATGTAACAGCAGTGTTTCCCAACTTCAGTCCTCAAGGCACACCAACAGGTCATGTTTTCAGGATTTCCATTATTTTGCACAGGTGATTCGATCAGTTTCACTGCCTTAGTAATCACCACAGCTGTTTCAATTGAGGGAAATCCTGAAAACATGACCTGTTGGTGTGCCTCGAGGACTGGAGTTGGGAAACACTGTGTAACAGCACACGTGCGGTGACCCCAAATGCGCTAAGATGGTATGTAACAGCACACGTGCGTTGACACCAAATGCGCTAGGGTGGTATGTAACAGCACACGTGCGGTGACCCCAAATGCGCTAAGGTGGTATGTAACAGCACACGTGCGGTGACACCAAATGCGCTAAGGTGGTATGTAACAGCACACGTGCGGTGACCCCAAATGTGCTCAGGTGGTATGTAACAGCACACGTGCGGTGACCCCAAATGCGCTAAGGTGGTATGTAACAGCACACGTGCGGTGACCCCAAATGCGCTCAGGTGGTATGTAACAGCACACGTGCGGTGACCCCAAATGCGCTCAGGTGGTATGTAACAGCACACGTGCGGTGACCCCAAATGCGCTAAGGTGGTATGTAACAGCACATGTGCGGTGACCCCAAATGCGCTCAGGTGGTATGTAAAAGCACACGTGCGGTGACCCCAAATGCGCTCAGGTGATATGTAACAGCACACGTGCGGTGACCCCAAATGCGCTAAGGTGGTATGTAACAGCACACGTGCGGTGACACCAAATGCGCTAGGGTGGTATGTAACAGCACACGTGCGGTGACCCCAAATGCGCTAAGGTGGTATGTAACAGCACACGTGCGGTGACACCAAATGCGCTAGGGTGGTATGTAACAGCACACGTGCGGTGACCCCAAATGGCTCAGGTGGTATGTAACAGCACACGTGCGGTGACCCCAAATGCGCTAAGGTGGTATGTAACAGCACACGTACGGTGACTCCAAATGCGCTCAGGTGGTATGTAACAGCACACGTGCGGTGACCCCAAATGCGCTCAGGTGATATGTAACAGCACACATGCGGTGACCCCAAATGCGCTCAGGTGATATGTAACAGCACACGTGCGGTGAGACCAAATGCGCTCAGGTGATATGTAACAGCACACGTGCGGTGACCCCAAATGCGCTCAGGTGATATGTAACAGCACACGTGCGGTGAGACCAAATGCGCTAAGGTGGTATGTAACAGCACACGTACGGTGACACCAAATGCGCTCAGGTGGTATGTAACAGCACACGTGCGGTGACCCCAAATGCGCTCAGGTGATATGTAACAGCACACGTGCGGTGACACCAAATGCGCTAAGGTGGTATGTAACAGCACACGTGCGGTGACCCCAAATGCGCTCAGGTGATATGTAACAGCACACGTGCGGTGACCCCAAATGCGCTCAGGTGAAATGTAACAGCACACGTGCGGTGAGACCAAATGCGCTCAGGTGATATGTAACAGCACACGTGCGGTGACCCAAAATGCGCTCAGGTGGTATGTAACAGCACACGTGCGGTGACCCCAAATGCGCTAAGGTGGTATGTAACAGCACACGTGCGGTGACCTCAAATGCGCTAAGGTGGTATTAAACAGCACACGCACAGTCAGAGCGACTGCGTTTCTGTGCAATTGAATAGCCCACTTGCATTAACAGCAACTGCCTTTCTGTGCAAATAAATAGCACACGTGCAGTAACAGTTAATGCGTCTATGTGCAATTAACTAACACGTGTACACTAACACGTTAGAGCATCAAGCACAATCTCCTGCCTGACAGATACTAATAGCAGAACTAGCTAAGCTATACAGTTTTTTAAATAAATTGTCAACTCCTAGGGATGTCAATATATTCTCTACAAACTGTACATTTAACTATACTAACTAGTAGCCTCCCTGATCTATCTATCTATTTATCTATCTATCTATCTATCTATCTATCTATCTATCTATCTATCTATCTATCTATCTATCTATCTATCTATCTATCTATCTATCTATCTATCTATCTATCTATCTATCTATCTATCTATCTATCTATCTATCTATGTGAAAAGACACTGGCCCAGATTCAGGTACATCTGCGCATTATTGGACCGGCATAGCGCACCGCCTTTACGTTAGACTTGCGCAATTTTGCCGCGTAATCACCCTATTCTCGTAGCTTTTGCGCAAAAAAATTGCGCATACGTAACGTTTTTTCAGAGGCGTAAGGAGGAGTAATACAAATTGGGAAGGAGGTGGGCGTGTTACATTGAAATGAGCCGTGACCCCATGCAAATGAAGGGCCGGCCGGCTCGCTGTCAGCTCCGCTTTGCGCATGCTCACAACTCGGGAGCGGCGCAATCAGTGAAATTGGAAATGGACTAGGGCAACGTTGTGAACTACGCAAACAGCATAAATAGACACACACAAACGCACTTGCATTGCAAAAGCACATCCCTTTGGGATCTTCCTATACAGCAAGGTGCTTTTGTTTATTAGCGTTTGTTTGTTTGTTTGTGACGTGTCTTTGAGATATTTGGGCACTGTTTTGCAGAGTGATTTTTGTCTTTTATGTGTTTTCTTTGTTCTTATTTTGTTTAAAATATATTTTTGCTGGGCATTTTTTTTTTTTTTTGGCTCGTCATTTATTTAATTTTTTTGGTTCTGTTTGTGTATGATTTTGGAATGTGGGGGTGATATTCCTGCCGGAAAAGGGGTGTCACCCTCATTTGTGGTGGAGAAGTGATCCTCAGGTCCGTGTGAATGGTGTATGAATGTGACAGTGACATAATTGGAGCCGTGGCGTGGCGTTGCAGCTCACAAGTCCTGCATGGTGGACTGGTGCCAATCCCATGGATGAGGATGTGGGGTGTGTGTGCTAGGGACCACAGTGGTGTGCATGCATGCATTCTCATTGTGGCATGATTCATGTGTGTGTTTAACGTGCAAAGATGCATATGTGAGCTGGCATGAGATGGGGTCATGAGATGGGGTCCCAGTGCATATGCAGAGTCACCTTGAAGGGAAAAGACAGGAGGATGTTAGTAGTGCATGTGCCCCTTGTGATGTGTGCATCATGGGGGGGACAGTCATGCCTGCCACCCATGTCACTCACCAACCAGCCAGCTGTCCCCATACATGTTCTGTTCGAAATATGTGGGGATGGGGCTCTGATTGTATATGTAGCTGTCATGGGTGTCATGGGTGGTGTCATGTGTTGGGCTGGTGATGTCCTCCTGCAGGGTTGTGGTTAATTCCATGATGGCATGAGGGGTGAATCTGAAGATCCGAGACACCTCAGAATCACTCATGCCAAAGATGTCTATGCATGTGTGATATATCCTCTCCCGTGAAGAGTGAAGAGTGAGGGGCTTGTATCAGATAAGAATATTGTATTAGATTAGATTAAATTAAATTAGATTAAATTGTAAAGTTTAGATAATCAAAAAAAAAAAAAAAATCTCCCGTGCCCTCCTTAGTGCCCTCCTCAGTGCCCTCCTCAGTGCCCTCCTCCTTCTTTGTTCATCTAAAGTCAGTAGTATAGCTATGTGCGACGATGACCCTGGCATGTTGGCATACAGATTGTTGTGCAACACGTGTGACTGCTGAGCTCCTCACTAACAGTGTTGCTTTATCTAAGTAGACTTTTTTTCTCTTTTTAGACCAGCTTTTATATGCTCTAATTTTAGACAGGACATTTTGCTGTTGCGCACACTGCGTCGCCTGCGCTGCCCCAACGTTCTTTTGTGGATCCCCGTAAGTCCCTCATTAGCATATTTGACTAGCAAATCAATGGTCTGTCTAGCGCACTTTTGCGCGGACGGATGCGCCAGTCTAACGAAATTACGCGGGACAAAAAAAAGTAGATTTTTTGCGTATCTCGTTCTGGGGATGCCGCTCATCGAAACGCACGCGCACATTTCGACTTACGCACGTGCATCTCCTGTTGCGCAGGCGTAATCGCTCTGTGAATCTGGGCCACTGTGTCTCTATCTATCTATCTCTCTCTCTCTGTCTGTCTGTCTCACTTCTCTAAGCAAGCCGGAACACACTACACGAGGCCGCCCGGGAGGCGGCCTTTTATAGTGTGGGGCGTGTGCTAAAGCCCTGAGCCCTAATTGGCCAAAGCACCCAGGCTTTGACCAATTAGGTCTCTTCGTTTTTTGGGCACTGTGATTGGCCAAGCATGCGGGGTCATGGTGCATGCTTGGCCAATCATCAGCGCGCAACGCCGCAGTGAATTATGGGCCGTTGCGCGTCATTCAAATTTGGCGCGAACAACCCGATTTGTTCGTTTCGACGAACGATCGAACAGCCGATGTTCCATGCGAACATGTGTTCGCATCGAACGCGAAGCTCATCCCTAGTCAGGACAACTAAACATACAGTGCAGAAAATAAGTATTTGAACACCCTGCTATTTTGCAAGTTCTCCCACTTGGAAATCATGGAGGGGTCTGAAATTGTTACCGTAGGTGCATGTCCACTGTGAGAGACATAATCAAAAAAAAAAAAATCCAGAAATCACAATGTATGATTTTTTTAACTATTTATTTGTATGATACAGCTGCAAAGAAGTATTTGAACACCTGTCTATCAGCTAGAATTCTGACCCTCAAAGACCTGTTAGTCTGCCTTTAAAATGTCCACCTCCACTCCATTTATTATCCTAAATTAGATGCACCTGTTTGAGGTCATTAGCTGCATAAAGACACCTGTCCACCCCATACAATCAGTAAGAATCCAACTACTAACATGGCCAAGACCAAAGAGCTGTCCAAAGACACTAGAGACAAAATTGTACACCTCCACAAGGCTGGAAAGGGCTACGGGGAAATTGCCAAGCAGCTTGGTGAAAAAAGGTCCACTGTTGGAGCAATCATTAGAAAATGGAAGAAGCTAAACATGACTGTCAATCTCCCTCGGACTGGGGCTCCATGCAAAATCTCACCTCGTGGGGTCTCAATGATCCTAAGAAAGGTGAGAAATCAGCCCAGGACTACACGGGAGGAGCTGGTCAGTGACCTGAAAAGAGCTGGGACCACCATTTCCAAGGTTACTGTTGGTAATACACTAAGACGTCATGGTTTGAAATCATGCATGGCACGGAAGGTTCCCTTGCTTAAACCAGCACATGTCAAGGCCCATCTTAAGTTTGCCAATGACCATTTGGATGATCCAGAGGAGTCATGGGAGAAAGTCATGTGGTCAGATGAGACCAAAATAGAACTTTTTGGTCATAATTCCACTAACCGTGTTTGGAGGAAGAAGAATAATGAGTACCGTCCCAAGAACACCATCCCTACTGTGAAGCATGGGGGTGGTAGCATCATGCTTTGGGGGTGTTTTTCTGCACATGGGACAGGGCGACTACACTGTATTAAGGAGAGGATGACCGGGGCCATGTATTGCGAGATTTTGGGCAACAACCTCCTTCCCTCAGTTAGAGCTTTGAAGATGGGTCGAGGCTGGGTCTTCCAACATGACAATGACCCGAAGCACACAGCCAGGATAACCAAGGAGTGGCTCTGTAAGAAGCATATCAAGGTTCTGGCGTGGCCTAGCCAGTCTCCAGAACTAAACCCAATAGAGAATCTTTGGAGGGAGCTCAAACTTCGTGTTTCTCAGCGACAGCCCAGAAACCTGACTGATCTAGAGAAGATCTGTGTGGAGGAGTGGGCCAAAATCCCTCCTCCAGTGTGTGCAAACCTGGTGAAAAACGACAAGAAACGTTTGACCTCTGTAATTTCAAACAAAGGCTACTGTACCAAATATTAACATTGATTTTCTCAGGTGTTCAAATACTTATTTGCAGCTGTATCATACAAATAAATAGTTAAAAAAAATCATACATTGTGATTTCTGGATTTTTTTTTTTGATTATGTCTCTCACAGTGGACATGCACCTACGATGACAATTTCAGACCCCTCCATGATTTCCAAGTGGGAGAACTTGCAAAATAGCAGGGTGTTCAAATACTTATTTTCCGCACTGTAACAAATGTCTGTCATGAATCAAATACATAAACTCCAACCTAACTTCCAGTCCCAGTAGGTCACAGCCAGGGTGACCCTATAGTTCCAACATGTGAGCAGGCCTCGCAATGTACCCCGAGAAATGCAGTCCCTCCACAGTGCACTCACACATACACAGAGTTCCTGGTATCTGTACTGTACTGATAAGGTAAGTGTGATAGGAAGGCCACCTCCTGTCATGCCCTGCCTGTGAACGTCACGCACTAGGTCGCACTTACCAGAGTGAGCGCCGCCCGGGGACGCTTGCAGCTTCCTTTTGCTGACCGCCCTGATGGTAGCCCTCACCAGCGAGGCGGACATGTTGTTGAGGTTTTTACAGGAGGAAAGGACGAGCAGTGACGACAGCAAGCTTCATCTCTAGCAACTGCACCGACGCTCCACCCCCAGCGGCGCCGCTGATTGGTTGCGGTGGTTATCAGCCTCTCAAACGCGGTATGTTATTGTGTAGGGACGAGGCTGGTGCATGAGCAAAAGGATGTACCGCCCGTGGCCATCATTTTTCCGGGCACCGCTGCCCATACAATGGACTTTAACGGACAGCCCAAAACGGGCAAAATTTACGGGCTGTCCGTAATTTAACGTACGGTTGGCAACACAGGCGGTGTCACACAAGCAGGTGGCTCCAATTCAGCATATTTCATCAAGAAAGTACGACGTGGCGGATTCTGATGAGCAGCAGGTGTCTGTCCTTATTAGTTCGTCTAACGAGGACACCCCAAGCCCGGAGCCTGATGACGAACCGTTCGAAACGCAGAGCAGCAGATATAAGGCAACTAACATGTCATACGCGGAAATGGTGGAAATGGTGGACATTTTGCAAAGGTCGGATTATGACGCCAAGCATGGGCCCTATACCCACCCTAATGTTAGGAAGGCCAAAATAATGGAGAAGGTGCAAACCAGTCTGGATCGCCATTTTGGAATGAAAAGTTCTAAGGAACAGCTGCGAAAGAGGTGGTAAGACCTCAAACTTAGGGAGCCCGAACAACTAAGGAGCATCCAGAGAATGCTTGGAAAAAGTAAGTACTTCTCCTGTGTCTATAGATCATTATTGTTTTTCCTAACTTGCATGTTGCTCCATGTTGTTGCTTTTGCATATAGGACCTTCCAAAATAACGTTTGTTTCAGACACATCCGTTTGTCCACTCCATACGATCTTTTTAGAAGAGACAGGGTTAACGTTTTTTAATCTAGGCTTGATTATATTCCAAAAAGATCTTTAAATAGGTGTCTAACTGGTGTGTTTGGACCTACAATTTATATCCAAAATAAATCAGTCTCATTAAGGAGAGGACAATCCACAGCTTTTAAAACATCTGCACTCAGGAGCACTAGTGTGGACCACCAGAACAACCTTTTTAGGGTGACCCACACAGGTGCTTCTGTGCATTTTTATGGGTGTCTACATGTGTGAAACGTGTCCCAAAAATGTGAGTATCCAAGAATAGAGTTTGCCAAAAAACATGTCTTTTGCTTGTAAATGCCCAAACTTTTACCCCACTTCCAAGCAATGTTTATTATTTTTTTTTTGTTTTACCTAAAATATGTGTGTGTGATAAACATACTTTTTGTTTCTTTCTCATAGGGGACGGAAGACTGGGAGGATCCCACTCCTCTGAGTCACTAAAAAATTGACCTCGCAAGGAGCCCTCTCCTCATCGCCCTCCTCGCAAGGAGCCAACACCTACCTGCCCCCCTCACAAGGAGCCCTCTCCTCATCGCCCTCCTTGCAAGGAGCCAACACCCACCCGCCCACACAGACCTCAGGATGTGGAGGAAGGAGAAGGATTTGATATTTCAACAACAGGTCAGTATCTGTCACTACAGCTTCAGGTAATACGAGAGGTAGGACTGCAGATATGTAATTCCCCCTTTTTTATTTTATTTTAGGGGATGATTATGTGCCAGAAGAAAGGCCTCGCTCCTCCCATGCCAAGACCCCAAATATCCTACAAATAAAGGCCTGCAGGAGGGAGATGACAGAAATCAAGCAAAAAATGGCCTTTATAGATAATACTTTGAAGGACATAATGGATGACTTGGGGGGCAAATAAAAATTAAAAATGTTTGGGTTCCCAGTTTTAGGCCTCGTACACACGATCGGACATATCCGATGAAAACGGTCCGCGGACCATTTCCATCGGATATGTCCGATCTGGAGTTTGATCCGATGGCGTGTACACACCATCGGATCAAATTCCCCGCCGGCGGACGGCACGGTGACGTGTCGGTGACGTTGACAACGCCACGTCACCGCCACGTCACCGCACCAGGAAGTAAAACACTTCCGCGCATGCGCCGAATCCATTCGGCGGCGGCGCGGCGGCGGTGCGGGACGACATGTCTGCTGGTAAGTGTACTAACCAGCAGACATGTCGGGCGGACAGATTCCCACCGGATAGATTTAAAAGCATGCTTTGAAATCTGTCGGGTGGACAAATCTGTCCGCTAGCCCATACACACGATCGGAGATGTCTGCTGAAACGGTCCATCGGACTGTTTTCAGCGGACATATCCCCTCGTGTGTACGAGGCCTTACACACAAACTTGTTTTTTTCAATCGAGTCAAAATTTGTGGATGCACACAGTCAACATGTGCTATCTGCCATCTCGGGATATCTATGTCCGTGTTTTGTGGGTGCAACCCCTTTCTCGCTTCTCAATTAGGTGAAAGGAAGATGGGGTTGCACCCACAAAACACGTCCATTGATCACCCATGATGGCAGATAGCAGATGTTGACCCTAAAAAGACTGTGTGCATCCTCAAAATTTGGCTTGTCCAGGGGTGCCAACACCTGATCGTAATATGGGCAGATAGACAATGTTGTTATTAAAAAAAATATATCTACGTTATTGCCTAGAGGTTCACATTGTTACATTTTGTGCTATATAGGAATCTTTTTTTATTTTTGGTTAAAAAAAAATACAAATACCAGTTTATGGCAACTTAAAAAAAAAAAAAAAAAAATGTGTGTGAGTATGCCCAAAGTAAAATTTGGGTCAAAACAACAAGAAAGTGTGTCTTGTTTTCCTTATTACCTAGAACTTTAGATGAATTTACTTTTGGTGTTACCTGTGAAATGGTTGTTAGGTGATAATGAAAATACACTTAACACTACATGTAGTACACTAGGAAAAATTAGGAGACAGCTAAAATAAACACAAGTGAGACATCAAAAATGGTTTGTAAACAGATTTTTTGTTGCTTTTGATACAAAAGTATTACAGATTGGCTTGTGAAGGAATGGCCCCCCTACTCATGAAATAGTCCACATATTGATCCCGGACTGCACGGGCACTTTGGAGGGGCAAGCCAGTACGGGCAGGTTCGAGGCCCGGCAATGAGAGTTCAGCATTGATAAGTCCAGCCTCGGGCCCAACCGTGACCATATAGGTCGGAGACTGTCTCCGTAAAAAGTTGTGCAAAATGCAGCATGAAAATATGATGTAGTTCCAGGCGGAACCGTCTGGCCATTATCCCAAAGTCATTCTGCACAACTCTTCGGGCTCTGGCCAGTCGGTAATTGAACACCCTCCTCTCTGGGGTGAGGGTGCGCTGGGGGAATGGCCTCATGAGATGGGGTCCCAGGCCAAAGGCTTTATCAGCCAAAAAGACGAAGGGGAATCCTTCCACATTCTCAGCATCCGGTGGCAATGCTAGATCATCGCTCTGGAGACGAAGCGCGAACTCTGTCTGCCTAAAGGCTCCCCCATCCGACATCCTGCCATTCTTCCCCACATCCACATAGAGGAATTCGTACTGTGCTGACACCACCGCCATCAGCACAATACTATTGAACCCCTTATAATTATAGAACTGGGAACCAGAACGGGGTGTTGGCACGATGGCTCCCCCGCAGTTGGGGAAGTTCCACCGCGTCGCAAACTCTGATGCCACAGTCTGCCATTCCTCTAGCGTGGACAGAAGCTGTGGAATCAAAAGAAAAAAAAAGAAAAAATTATTCTCCACATAACATTGCAAGCAGGTTATTCAAAGACATATAAAACATTATAACATTTAATTTAAAGTGCATTTTACACCAAAAATATAAGGCACAATTAGCACATTTATCACCCCCTCTGATGGACCATTGACCAAATTTTTTTTTGGGGGGGAGGGGGGCTAGATGAGTTTGGGAGTTCAACAAAAAAATAAAAAATAATTGGGTGAACCTAGACTTAACAACACATTTTAGAGGGGGGCTAGATAAATAATAATAATAATAATGCAAGTCTTATATAGCGCTGTCTTACCCTAACTTGCCAGGCAAGCTTCTGAAGCCAGGCAAGCTTCTTGCCAGGCAAGCTTCTGAAGCCACAGCCGAAGCTGTAGCTCATCGGGTCTCGAGGCGCTTATATAGTAACATAGTCACTATTACCCAAATCAATGGTACTCATTTTACCGACCTCGGAAGGATTGAAGGCTGAGTGGACCCTGCCGGGATCGAACCTGCGACCCTGAGGGCTCAGGTGATCACAGATCGCTGCAACGGAGCATTAGCCCGCTGAGCCATCTTACCAGCTTAGTTTGGGAGTTCAAAAAAAAAATATTGGGTGAACCTAGACTTAACAACACATTTTAGAGGGGGTCTAGATGAGTTTGGGTGTTAAAAAAAAAATATTGGGTGAACCTAGACTTAACAACACATTTTAGAGGGGGGGGGGGAGCATTACAATGCATATTACACAATACATTGGGAAGTGACTAGGCTAGGTGTGTTTGGGCCCAGGATAGCATGCTGGGGAGGTAAGTGAAGGGAAATATGCATGTAGGCCAAATAAGAGGCAATAAGAGCTTAGAGCATGCATGGGGGCAAAGGCGACATTCACAGCATATTTCAATCATGGTAATTAGGGAAGGAGGAAATAAATACAATACATTTGCATACAATAAATACTTGCCGACCGCCCGCCGTCATATTACTGCGGGACGGTGGCACTGCTACGCGAGAGCCCGTAGCTATACGTCCGCTCTTTAGCGGCCGCTAGGGGGAGCGTGCGCGCCGCCGGCGGCCGGTGCACGCACCCCCACTCGCCCCCCGAGTCCCGTGCGCGTGCCCGGCGGGTACGATCGCCGCCGGGCACACGCGATCGCTAATTACAGAGCGGGGAACGGGAGCTTTGTGTGTAAACACAAAGCTCTCGTTCCTGTCAGCGGGGGAAACGCTGATTTTCTGTTCATACAATGTATGAACAGAAGATCAGTGATTTCCCCCAGTGAGTCCACCCCCCCTACAGTTAGAACACACCCAGGAACACACTTAACCCCTTCCCCGCCCCCTAGTGTTAACCCCTTCACTGCCAATGGCATTTTTATAGTAATACAATGCATTTTTATAGCATTGATTGCTATAAAAATGCCAATGGCCCCAAAAATGTGTCAAAAGTGTCCGAAGTGCCCGCCATAATGTCGCAGTACTGAAAAAAAATGCTGATCGCCGCCATTACTAGTAAAAAAATATTTTTTAAAAAATGCCATAAAATGACCCCCTATTTTGTAAACGCTATAACTTTTGCGCAAACCAATCAATAAAAATGCTTATTGCGATTTTTTTTTTACGTATCGGCCTAAACTGAGGAAAATAAATGTTTTTTTATATATTTTGGGGGGATATTTATTATAGCAAAAAGTAAAAAATATTGAATTTTTTTTCAAAATAGTCGCTCTATTTTTGTTTTTAGCACAAAAAATAAAAAACGCAGAGATGATCAAATACCACCAAAAGAAAGCTCTATTTGTGGGAAAAAAAAGGACGCCAATTTTGTTTGGAAGCCATGTCGCACGATTGCGCAATTGTCAGTTAAAGCGACGCAGTGCCGAATCACAAAAAGTGCTCTGGTCATTGGACAGCAATATGGTCTGGCGCTAAAGTGGTTAAAGGAGAAAACATACCCTCATATAGTCGTCCTGCAGAACATGGATAATGGCAGAGCAGGTATCTGGAATGATGAGGCCCAGAGCCTGGGGGGAGATGCCCGTCGTGAACTTTAAGTCCTGAAGGCTTCTCCCAGTTGCCAGATAGCGTAAGGTGGTAACTAGCCTTTGCTCAGCACTTATGGCTTCCCGCATAACGGTGTCCTGCCTGGTGATATATGGCGACACCAAAGCTAACAGGTGCTGAAATACGGGGTCAGACATCCTCAGGAAATTCCTGTAGTCATCAGGATTATTTTCCTGAATCTCCCGCAGGCATATGAGAGAATTGGTTCCTACGAAGCAACCAATTCTTGGTCCATGAACACCTCTTCACCCTGTTCATGGACTCGTCTAGGTCTAAAACAAGCAGACCTACACACATCGACTGCACAGCACGAACTCGCTGACGACGAGAAGGTGCCTGCAACATGGCTTAAAACGAACGTCTAATCAAAACGCACTAAACAGACCACACTGAAGAACAGCAAGTCCTATGAAGAACGACCTGACAAACAGAAACGAGCGGACAGGAACGCACTGTAAAACAAACACGACCTGACCGCACGTCCTGAAAGACAAGATATGAACTCACAAGCACAAACTGAACAGCAGAGATCGATCTGAAAGCACGAAGACTGAAAAGCGCGAATCGTCACTCACCAAACTTTTACTAACACGCGGCAACACGAGATTAGCAAAAGCAGCCCCAAGGGTGGCGCCAATGGAATCATACTTTCCCTTTATAGTGCCATCGGACGTGGTGAATGTCACCGTGTTTGAGAACGAGAAGATTAGGTCTTTACCGTGTGTACGCAAAGAAAGCCTGTCAAGTTTCTCGACAAGCCTAACAAGGAACTCGTTGAGGAAAACGATGTGTCTCGTCCGACGAGTTTCTCGGTCATGTGTATGAGGCCTGAGGCAGTTTAACTAATCCTGCTTGTAGAATTTGAATATGGCAAACTGCTGCCCTTAACTCAGGTTCTTTGCAAAAAGGATCCCCCCCACCAACCAAAAGATACTAGCACACTATACCAGTTACCTAAACTAGAGTTGTAAAATCAAGACGGTTGCAAGTGGACAGGTTTCCTATAATGTTGATATCAGCCTGTATGCATCAAATCAGGCAGCTGCTTTAAGAGGAAAGCAAAGAAAAAATCCAAGCACAAATCCAGTTTCAGTTGAACTTATATAAAGCTGATGCCTCTGTTAAAGGGCTGTAAAGGTTTGTGTTTTTTCACCTTAATGTATCCTATGCATTAAGGTGAAAAAACACCTGGCAATGACGACCCCCCCAGCCCCCCTGTTTTACTTACTTTAGCCTGTTCATCTGCTGTGCTCATCCCCCGGCATCCTCTTCACCACTGCTTCTTGGCGTTGATTGGATAGATTGATAGCAGTGCAACCATTGGCTCTCGCTGCTGTCAATCAAATCCAATGATGCGGCCTCTAGGGGGGGCGGGACCGAGACATACACTTTGTGTCTATGGGCGCCGAATGTATGAGCCCGTGGGCCCCATGCCACTAGGGGGCCCCATCAGGGTTGCCAGCCTCAGTAAAACCAGGGACAATATATAAAAATCTGTGTTTTAAAAAAAATCCCAAGATTATAGCTGCCCGCCTCTCCAGTACCTTTTCAGTGTGTATATGTGTATTCTGTGTGTATGTAGACTGTGTGTGTATGTATACTGTGTATGTATACTGTGTGTATGTGTATACTGTGTGGCCCCATAATCAATTGCCTGGGGGCCCCATAATCTCCTATTGTCTGGGGGCCCCATAATCTCCTATTGCCCGGGGGCCCCATAATTTCCTATTGCCCGGGGGGCCCCATAATCTACTATTGCCCGGGGGCCCCATGAGTTGTCAGTCCGCCCCTGAATAGAATCCTATACTTTTCAGCATGTGCATGAGATATAAAGTATTCTAGGGGAACACAGGACTTCAAGGTTTACGATGAATTATTCAGAAATAAAGAAGGAGCAATATGTGGGACATGTAATGGGTTTGGTAAAAAAATTAAGTTATAGGAAAATGTATAATGGCGATCAAAAAGACAGAAGGGTATTGGTAGTCCAAGGAGAAACACATAAGTGAATTTAGATTGAAAAAACTAAAAATCCAAGGTTGGTGAAGGAAGGTAAGAAGTAAGAAATAGGAAAGAATTGCCACCCATCCTACTGGAGGACAAAGCTCTTCATGGACTGTTTGTGCCATGGAGTAAGGCTATTGTTCAACCTCTCCTGAACAGCGCTGAAAGCTGAAAAATGGCCTGGGCAGAAAAGGGGTTTAAGTGCCCTGTATTGAGGTGATTAAAGAAAGCACATGACAGGTCCATATGTTAGAATCTCTTTGTCTTTATGTGCTTTATGGTATTTTTAAGGCAAGTTTATCCTTTGCATTTATAGTGCAACCAGACACAAAACAGTTTGCTGACTGTCTCATCTGATGACTGCAGGAAGCCTCTGATCTTTTATGTTAGTAAAGTTAGTGTAAAAGACCAAAGGGAAGCCTTTTAAAGCTAACTGGTATTAGTAAAAGGTCAAAGGATTTGCCAGAAGTCATGTTCCTGGATGTCACATGCCACATAACCAGAAAACTGAGTGCAAAATACAGAACTCCTTTTTTCAGGACCCTATCATTGTCTTAGCTCAACTCGTTTAACAAATTTTGAACCAATTTCCTTTGAAAAAATATAGATAAAGAAAGTTATTAAATATTTCAGCGAGTAACATGAGAACAATTGGGTGTCTATAAAAATATATACATATATATATACATATCTGCAAAGTGAAACTTTTTTCCAAATGACGTGTGATTTAGAGAACCCTATGTGACCATACCCTTTATTATTGTATGAAAATCCTTGTTTAAAAACTAGCTTTTTTTTTTGTAAGCTCTTTGTCTCATACAGAAAGTGAGACAAAAATAGAGATCTTCCCAAAAAAATCTAGAGATCTAGACCTCTAAGCTCCAAATAAGATTTTTCTTCATGTTTAACCACTTGCTTACTGGACACCTCTTCCTGTCCAGGTGAAATTTCAGCTTCCGGGACTGCATCGCTTTAACTGACAATTGCGCGGTCGTGCGACGTGGTTCCCAAACAAAAATGATATCCTTTTTTTCCACAAATAGAGTTTTCTTTTGGTGGTATTTGATCGCCTGTACAGTTTTTATTTTTTGTGCTATAAATAAAAAAGAGCGACAATTTAAAAAAAAAAACACAATGGCCCGGGTTCACTTAAGCTTTACGCTGGCGTATCTAGAGATACGCCGTCGTAAGTACAAATGTGCACCGTCGTATCTTTATGCCGATTCCCGAAGCTATATACGTCGTAAAACAAGGCTTCAGCTGCCCGACGTAACTTGCCTACACCAGCGTATCGTGGGCGCGTAGTTACACTGGACGCATTTGGCTTTCCCATGTTAAATATGCAAATGAGTAAGATACGCCGATTAACAAACGTAGATGCGCCAGGCAAAAAAAATATGCGGTTTGCGTGAGGCTTACGTCCGGCATAAAGTTATTCCACATATAGGTGGCGCAACCCATTCAAAGGTATGGACCAGGGAACAGCATCTTAGGCAGCTATTTCAACTTAACTGTGAGCATGCGCACTGGGATGCGTCCAAGAGACGACGCATGCGCAGTTCGTTTTTTGAAGCTCAGCCCATCATTTGCATGGGGTCATGCTTCATTATAATATATCACGCCCACTTCCAGCCAACCTCCACCTACTTTGACTTACGTCGGCTTGTGCCGACAACTATACGCTATGCCGGCGCAACATTGAGCGCATATTCTTTGTGAATGCTTCACATTTATACAGCGATTAGTGCTATAAATATGCACTGATTACTGTATAAATGTGACTGGCAGGGAAGGGGTTAACACTAGGGGGCAAGGAAGGGGTTAAATGTGTACCCTGGGAGTGATTCTTACTGTGGGAGAGGGGACTGACTGGGGCAGGTGACCGATCTGTGTTCCTATGTACAAAGGACACAGCATTGGTCTCCTCTCCCTGAAAGGATGTGGATCTCTGTGTGTGATCGTTCTTATAGGCAGCGGGAGGGGACATCCCCCCCTCCCATCGCCTATAAGAACGATCAAGCGGCGGAGCGGCGGAGCGGCCGCTATGATCATTCTTATGTTGTGAAGAGATGGATATCTGGATAATGCCTCTTACTGTGGGAGAGGGGACTGACTGGGGCAGGTGACCGATCTGTGTCCCTATGTACAAGGGACACAGCATCGGTCTCCTCTCCCTGACAGGATGTGGATCTCTGTGTGTGATCGTTCTTATAGGCGGCAGGAGGGGACATCCCCCCCTCCCGCCACCTACAAGAACGATCAAGCGGCGGAGCCGCCGCTATGATCATTCTTATGTTGTGAAGAATCGCCGGCAGAAGAGATGGATATCTGGATAATGCCTCTCGCTGCAGGCATCATTCAGATATCCCCCCCCCTCAAAGTCCAGGACGTCATATGACGTCCACCCGGGATGGGAGATCCCCTTTGTGGACGTTATATGACAATGGCCCAGTATTGAAGTGGTTAAATCTGTGAAAGAATCTCAGAATCCTCCTCATCCTATAATATTAGGGGGATGATAACATACTACCATAAGAATGTTACTATTTGTTGCACTGTTATCATTGTTAGTACTGTAATATCATCTTTCACACTCACTGTCAGATTGCTCTTCACATACTGAATACATTCCCCTCCACCTCTTGTTCCAGTTCTGTCCCTCTGAAGTAGAGTTTATCCCTTGATATCTGCAGTTCAATCATGTGAGCTTCAGAACCAAGTTTCCAATATCCCCTGTGACAGGAAGTCAGGTAAATCTGTGTGTGTTGTCACAGACGGGAGATACTTTTCTGCCTTGTTTAGACAATACACCAATTACTATTGGGCGTCGACTGCAGAAAATGGCCAGAGAGGTTTAGGGCGTTGGAAGGCTTCAGCTGTTCAGAATTAAGCAATTAAAGCCTCTATAAAGATAGCCTAAGGATGACGACTGATTGCTGCATCCTGAGGCTTTGGGGAGTTAAGGAGCAGTCACAAACACTACTGAAGAGGTGAGGTGCTGATTGATATTTCTGTGTGATAAATATCAAAGAGACTTTTTATTTTCTGCTGTAGGACCAGCAGTGTCTGCCCAGCAGTAGGCTGTGCTAGACTCCATAGGTAGGTTCCTGTGTTGGGAAGGTAGACGCCCCAAGTGGCAAGGGTTTATTTTATGTTTTGTTTATGCTGTTTTGATGCTTGCATGTATATCCAGCAATATGGAAAAATAAACCATATCATTTGTTTTCAACCATCCTCAACTGCCTTTTTGTACAGTTCAGCGTGTACAGTCACACACACCCAGCTAATCCCTCACAATATATATATATATATATATATATATATATATATATATATGTATTAGTAACTTGTATGTTTTATTTCCTTTCTATTACATGCCAAGTAAAGTTACTCTTGGTTTACTATATTAATTGTGTGAGGTGTGTTTGCTCCTGAGGACTGCATTTAGAAGAAGGTAATAATATTATTGCATGTCATTGTATATTTTACATGTGTTATTGTGGTCTTAGCCAAACAAGACTCACAATACTTTTGCAATTGCTTGGTGTGCCAAGGGAGGGTTTGAGCCACTTTAAGGGGTGGATAGGTCAGACCCAAAACAAATCAGCAGCCCCTTCAGGGGTATCGCTACACGTGGGGGCTCGTCCGGGATCCTACTTCTCTGAAACCAAAATTCCCTTAATATTGAAGCTCACCCTTGCCAAGACCAGCTATGGATGCTGCTGCTGCAGCCAGGTGGTGCAGCGAAGAAAATGTCACCTTAAGAAATGGCTTAGTGATCGAGATTAAGGGAGAAGCCTGGACAGAGGAAAAGTTGCTCCCAGTCCTGAGGACTTTATCCACAGATAGAAAGCCATGGGTGGTGGAGATGTGAATAGATAGTTTCAACCCTCACACATATGCCTTATGTGAGTGGAAGAAAGGACTCCAAGACTGTTTTAACCACTTGCTTACTGGGCACATAAACCCCCTTCGTGCCCAGGCGAAATTTCAGCTTCCGGCACTGCGTCGCTTTAACTGACATTTGCGCGGTCGTGCGACGTGGCTCCCGAACAAAATTGACGTCCTTTTTCCCCCACAAATAGAGCTTTATTTTGGTGGCATTTGATCACCTCTGCAGTTTTTATTTTTTGCGCTATAAACAAAAAAAAAGCGACAATTTAAAAAATATATACTGTATATATTTTTTACTTGTTGCTATAATAAATATACCATTTAAAAAAAAAAAAAAAAAAATTTTCCCAGTTGAGGCCGATACGTATTTTTCGACGTATTTTTGTAAAAAAAAAAAAAATCGAAATAAGCGACTGGTTTGCGCAAAAGTTATAGCGCCTACAAAGTGGGGAACAGAATTATGATTTTTTTTTAATGATTTTTTTTTTACTAGTAATGGCAGCGATCTGCGATTTTTATTGGGACTGCGATATTGCGGCGGACATATTGGACACTTTTGACACAAATTTGGGACCATTCACATTTATACAGCGATCAGTGCTATAAAAAATGCACTAATTACTGTATAAATGTGACTGGCAGTGAAGGGGTTAACACTAGGGGGTGAGGAAGGGGGTTAAGTGTGTATCCTGGGTGTGTTCTAACTGTGTGGGGGAAGGGGGGTGACTGGGGGAGGTAACCGATGCTGTGTCCCTATGTACAAGGGACACAGATCGGTCTCCTCTCCTCTGACAGTATGTGGAGCTCTGTGTTTACACACAGAGCTCCACGTCCCTGCTGTCATCTGCCTGTGTTCCCGCCAATCGCGTGTACCTGCCGGACATCGCGGCCGTCAGGTACACGCATCGGCTCTTCAGGGATGCGCCGGGACAGTGTTTACCCGCTGCGCGCCACCCAGTGGCGCGCGCGGGTAATGCACTATAAATGACGTCCAAAGACGTCAACTTGGCACTTAAGACCCGCGCTGTGGACGTCTTTTGTCTATAGCGCGGATCTCAAGTGGTTAAAGGTACTAGCATAAAAACAGCAGACCAAGTAGAACTTTTTCTAATACACCCTACAGAAGAACAAAAGGGTCCTACTTCTTCTAGCTCACTTAGTCAAAAAAAGCATAAAGAGCAACGGACAGAGGGCCTCGGCTCAACACCACTAAAGACCCTTGGCCCAGAGTTATGTGCTGTGTTAGGAGAAATTGTGGCTTAGTGCAAGAAGGATTCCCCAGATTACCTGATAACTGGATACAGGAAGCTCAGAACCTTCTCAGGGAGACAATCAGTGCCCTCATCGGAGGATGGATTTAAGGAATGGCTGGATCACGCCACTCAGGCTCTAAAAGAGTGGAAAATACCTGAGAAGCACAAGAAGCAGAGGATCATAGAAAGTTTAAGGGGACCAGCATTAGAGGCCATACATAATCTTAAGCTTAGCAGAAAGAACTGTATTACACAGGATTAGCTAGATGTTCTACAGAATGTGTTTGGGAGGACAGAAACACCACTGAACTCCGCTAACAATTAGAACACTGCTAGCAAAGACCAGGAGAGAAGTTGTCTGAATTTGTGAGGCGATTGGATGGGATCCTGCATCAGATCCTGTTGAAGAAGGGAATGGACTAGGCATGTGCAAAAGTGAAAAATTCGTTTCGTTTCGTTTCGTTTCAATTCGTCATTTAATACATTTCGTTAAGTTAGGTTCGTTACATGTGTTGAATTCGTTTTCGGAATTCGTTCGTTTTCGACCGAATTTCGAAAAATACGGTCGAAATCGAAAATATTTCGACCGTTTTCGAATTCGTTCGTTTTCGACCGAATTTCGAAAAAAAACTGTCAAAATCGAAAATATTTCAACCAGATTAGAAAACAAATAGTCTCTTTTCAAATAGAATTTTTTTCGAATTAAATTCGAAAATTTTTTTTTTTTTTTTTTTTTTTTTTTTTTTGAATTCCGATCGAATTTAGTCCGCGGGTATTCGATTCGGAATTCGAAAAAAAAAAAATCGATTTCGACCATTTTTTTTTTTTCGAAATTCGGTCGAAAATGAACGAATTCCGAAAACGGTCGAAATTTTTCGCTAATATAGCAATTCGGGAATTCGTATGCATCCGAATGTCCGAATAATGGAAAATTCGTCCGAATTTCGATTCGGAACGAAACGAAATGCACATGCCTAGAATGGACCCAAAAAAGGCGGATGAAACCATAGCTCAACAAGTTTTAAAGGGAGCTCAACCTATGGATGAATGAATGAATGAATGAAAACTTATATAGCGCGGCACCTGCGAACTGAATCGCCTCTGGGCGCTTGTTGTTCCTGTCTCCTTTGATATCAAAAGAGAAAAGTCTTGACCTTTTTCCTAAATGCTAGGTGGTTCTCCTCCAACCGAATGCTGGTTGGTAAAGCGTTCCATAGTCTGGGACCCTGGATCGCAAATCTTCTCTCTCCTTTGGACTTGAAGTTGGCTTTCGGAACCTGGAGCAGGTTCTGATTCGTGGATCGCAAAACGCGATTTGGATTATGCGCTTTTATTAATTCGCATAAGTAAAGCGGGGCACTCTCATGGACACATCTATGCGTAAGACAGAGAGCTTTAAAAGCAATTCTGTCTTTAACTGGCAGCCAATGAAGGGATCTCAGTGAAGGTGAGATGGATTCCCAGGGCTTTTTCCCAGTCACAAGTCTGACAGCCGTATTCTGAACGACTTGCAGACGAGCGATTTGGTACTTGGGGAGGCCGAGGTAAAGGGCATTTGCATAATCCAGCCTGGAGTTTACAATAGCTCCCACCACGACCGCTAGGTCTTCTTTAGGGATGAACGGAGTGAGTCTGCGTAGTAGGCGCAGTAGATGGTGAGATCCGCTGACCACTGACCCTATTTGTGCGTCCATTGTCATAAAGGAGTCAAAAATGACTCCTAGGCTTTTGACTTTGGCGCTAGGGGTGATGAGTTTGCCCAAAATAGGCGGGGGGGTCCACGCTGTTGCAAGTTGATTCCTACGCTTGGCGTGAAACAGAAGAAGTTCTGTTTTCGCTCCATTGAGTTTAAGATAACTCTTTGTCATCCAATCCTCTATCAAAGAGAGACATGTCTCTAGATTGAGGTGGTGATCCTGTCTGTTGCAGATGCGGAAATACAGTTGCGTGTCATCTGCATAAGAGTGATAAAGCAGTTTTTGGCTGCTAATAATCTCAAAAAGAGGACGAAGGTAGATGTTAAATAGCACTGGTGACAGAGGCGATCCTTGAGGGACTCCGCATGTTACTGTGCGTTTTTCAGACGTAAACGGTCCTAGCTTCACTGTTTGCGATCGGTTTTCCAAAAAAGAGGAGAACCAAGATAAATCGCCTTCTGCGACCCTGGCTACTTCAGTAAGCCGAGTCAGTAACAGATTGTGGTCTACAGTGTCAAAAGCTGCACTTAGGTCCAACAGAACCAGGAGACAAGATTCTCCTTCGTCTGCGGCCTTGAGAACATCGTCCCATACTTTCAGCAATGCTGTTTCCGTCCCATGTCCGGGACGGAAGCCTGATTGCAATGGATCAAGTAGCTTGTGGGTATCTAGATGCTGTTGCAGCTGTTGTACCACTACTTTTTCCATTATCTTAGAGAATACGTTGAGGCTTGTTATGGGACGGCGGTGGAGTGGGTCCTTGGGGTCCAGGGAGGGTTTCTTCAGGATGGGTTGGATTATACCCTCTTTCAACTGTGAGGGCACTATGCCCTCCAAGAAAGACTGGTTGATAAGCTGCGTAATGGGAGGAGCCAGGATGTCGGCGCATTCCTTCAGCAGTTTTGTGGGGATAATGTCATTTGGCGCTGCGCCATTGCGCAGAGTACAAATGACATTTTTAGTGGACTCAACGGAGATGGGTTCTAGGGTAAACTTACCTGATATCGAAGAATTACTATGGGTGCTGTGTGAGAGGCTACAGGGGGGGCTGAGGGGAGAAAAGTTTTGCTGAATGCTTTCACGGATTGCCTCGATTTTATCAACGAAATAATCCGATAGCTCATTGCAAAATTCTTGTGTGTCAGAACTGGGGGCTTCAATACATCCTGGTTTCATGGTCTGGGTGACCATCTTGAAGAGTTCGCGGGGGCGGTTAAGGGCCCCGTTGATAGCCTCCGAGAAATAATTCTTCTTGGCTTGGAAAATTCCTTTGTGGTATTTTCTTGTTGTCGCCTTGTAGATGGATAGGTTTAGCTCTGAAGAACATCTTTTCCAGGCAGATTCTGCCCTTCTGCGTTCTTGCTTCAGTAACGACAGCTGGTTGTTAAACCAGCTGCGGTTGTTTTTCCGAATGCGGGTTCTTCGTTTCGGCGCTACCAAATCGGCTGACTGTAGCATGGCCGAGTTGATGGCTTCCAATGTTTCAACGGCCGTTTGATGCGGCTGAGTTGTTTCTATTTTTTTCCTTAAAGTCGTTCTGAAGAGTTCCGAGTGGAGCTTCTTCTGACATCTAGTCCAGTGTGTTGTCACTGGATTTGATGTTTTTGTTGTGGGGGGGATTGTGGAAATGAATTTAATTGCATGGTGGTCTGTCCATGGCAACTTTTCATTTTCCAAAATTTTTATTTCCAGATCTTGTCTGAAAATAAGATCAAGTGTGTGGCCTGAAGCATGTGTGGGCCCACATACTAGTTGCTGTAACCCTAAATCTTCCAGGTGGTCAATACAGGCATCCGCAACGATGTCTTGTGAGGAGTTGGCCCAGAGATTGAAATCCCCTAACAGCAACAGGTGTTTGCTGTTGAGGGTATAAGTGGAGAAGAAATCCATCCATGGTGATAGCAGCTGCGATTTTGGGCCCGGTGGCCTATAGCAGAGCAGAATGTGGACGGTCTCCTTTGAATTTGCTTGCAGTTGCAGAGTAAGGGTTTCCATGAATGGAAGAGGGTTTTGAAGGGCTGGTTTTGTGATCGCAAGATGAGTCTTGTGGATCACCGCCAGGCCTCCCCCTCTTTGCCCTATTCTGTTTTCTGTGATAATGCGGTAGTTTTCTGGCACCAGTTCTCCTAGAATGGTGTTACAGTCGGCTGCGAGCCAGCTCTCTGTAATAAAGAGGCAGTCTAAATCGTGTTGTAGAATGAAGTCATGGATTTCAAGTCTATGTTTTACTGCCGATCTTCTGTTGATCAAAGCACATAAAATGTGCTTGGGCTGGGGTAAACGGCTAAAATTTTTAATGGTCGATCGTCGATCGATCCTCAAAAGTTGCTCCATTCTTAGGGTCTTTTTGGTGATGGCTGGCAGTATTGCGGCGCAACTCCTCAGATCCCAAATGGTTTCTCCAGAGTACCGCAGATTAGCCATGGTAGCCAATCACTGGGGCAAAGTAGTTATTTTTTGGTGACGATGGGGGGAGGATTCAGTGAATCCTCCCAGCTTGATCCAGAGGAAGGCAAAAAAACCCTAGCCGTGCTGTGCCAATTTGCTTTGGTAGGGGAAAAAATTCCTTCCTGATCCCTGAATGGCGATCGGGCGAAGCCCCTGGATCAAGTATTATTAAATTATGAAACAGGGGGGTGAGAGCTGTCACTGCTGCTGGGGTGTACCAAGATGGCCGCCGACCGGGAGCAGGACCAGGGACCCAGGCTGATGTATAGTCAGCTGGAAGGACTGGGATGGGGGGGACTGGTTGTTGAGGGGTGGATGAGTCCTGCAGGGGGCTGGGGGCGAACTCCTGGGAGGTTTCTGGTGGCTTGGAGGGGATTCTGTGTGTGAAATTGCGGCGCGGTGTTAGGCCGCAGGTGAAGCCGCGGACTTTCCTGGATCGCGGCCCCGCGTATGAGAGAGGCCTGGCGCGGAGGTCCCGACAAACGACCTGGAATGGCGAAAATTTCCGTGGAGAGGTGGCAAGTAGGTGCCTCTGAATGGTGATGGCTGTATGGGGGGCGTATGGACCAGAGTGAAGGAGCGGGGGAGCGGCTGGTTGTTGGGGGGGGCCGAAGCTGGAGGAAGCGGATCGCAGGGGAGTTGTATCTCCGCTGGGGGAGATTAGGCTGCCGCCGTGGCTGTCCTAACAAGGACGGCCACCTACGGGTCCTAGGGAGGTGTAGATCGCCCTGAGTAGCAGGGACTTACCTGGAGGGTGAGAAGCGGCCAGAGAAGGCGGATGAGAAGGCCTGCTGAGGCGGGGGGGTGGAAAACCCTGCCTGTCTGGAGCCCAGGAGCCACACGTCCTACTGGTAGGTACGTGCGCCGATTACTACTGGGACAGTTCTCGCCCTGGGGGAGGGTCACTCTTTCAGACCCAACAGGATCCCATTGCCCTTCTGTTACGAGCCCAGCAAGGGGGCGGCATGCTGGAATACCCTGACCTGATTCGGATGATTAGAGAGGAAGGGGTCTTACTGGATCAAAAGAATAGGCACCAACCACTAGAGCCCCCAGCCCGAGTCTGAGTAATAAGTACAGAGGACGGCGACTCTCAGGTCGAGCTTCTGAGGACGCAAGTGTCCCAGCTGATGAAAATGGAGGTCGCCTTGACCAGTCAAGCGGAGGTGTGGCCCTACCAAACCAAACAGAAGGAGCCAGAGAAGTCTGCCTGTAGGCAGAATGATCAGGCAAGGAAGCCAAGGAGGTTCATATTTTGTTTCAACTGTGGAGGAGTAGGACATGTGAAGGAAGTTTGCCCCAGCCCAGCTAAAGCTAGTCAGCAAATGCACAAGCCGGTGGAAAACTTCAGACTTGGAAGACCTCAGAGAGCAACTAGCAGAACTAAAGAGGACAGGAACCATCAGAGAGTCCAGAAGCCCTTATGCTTCTCAAATAGTGGTAGTAAGGAAAAAAAACAGATCATTGTGGCTGTGCATTGACTACAGAACCCTCAACAAGCGAACCATACCTGACCAGTACACCACTCCTCGGATAGAAGATGCTTTACAGCGTCTGTCAGGAGCCAAATGGTTCAGTGTAATGGACCAAAAGAGTGGTTATTATCAGATTCCCATGCACCCAGAAGACAGGGAAAATACAGCCTTCATTACCCCAGTGGGTTTCTTTGAGTTCAACCGTATGCCACAGGGATTATCAGGGGCCCCAGCCACTTTCCAAAGATTGATGGAAAAGACAGTAGGGGACATGAATCTGATGAAGTGTTGGTGTATTTGGATGACATCATTGTGTTCGGAAGGACTCTGGAAGAACATGAACAGAGATTGGAAAAGGTGCTCAAATGGCTCCATGATGAAGGCCTAAAGCTATCCAGAGAAAAGTGTCAATTCTACCAACCGTCAGTTCACTATCTTGGCCACATTGTCTCTGCAGAAGGGATATCCACAGACCCTGAGAAGCTAGAGGTGGTGGCCTCTTGGCCCAGGCCAACTACTGTGACGGAATTGCGGTCATTCCTGGGATTCTGCTCCTAATACAGGAGGTTTGTAGAGGTTTGTAGAGGGGTTTGCATGGCCTTTGAATGAATTGCTGAGGACAGAGGAGGAAGATGATGCCCCTGAATTAGTGAAACCAGTAAAGATCAATTTGGGGCCCCGGAAGCCTAAAGAGTCCATTCGGGACCAGTGGAAACCCAAATGTGAAGAGCTCAAGTAGAATTTAACTACTGCCCCTGTATTGGCCTACGTGGATACTTCAAAGCCCTATGAGCTGCACGTAGATGCCAGTAGAGAGGGACTAGGAGCGGTGCTGTACCAAGAATACAGTGGTCATCTACGCCCTGTAGCCTATGTGAGTAGGAGCCTAACTATCTGAGAAAAACTACCCCACCCACAAACTTGAATTTTTGGCGCTAAAATGGGCTATAGTGGATAAGTTAAAAGACTACTTAATACTTATATGGAGCCAAGTTTGTGGTGAGAACCGACAACAACCCACTCACTTATCTGTTAACCACAGCCAAATTAGATGCTACAGGACATAGTTGGTTGGCCGGCCACTCAGTCTGAAATATCGGCCAGGAGTGGGGAACAAAGATGCAGATGCCCTGTCCAGGAGGCCTCATGGGTTCAATGTATCTGAGAGTGAATGAACTCAGATAACCCCAGAAGGGGTGCGAGTTCTGTGTCAAGGAGTGGAGTTACAGATGAAAGGAAGACCCAGAGCTGAAGAGATAGGAGTTTCGGCTGTCGGAGTGCCCAAATATTACTGCCATGTGACTCAAATGGGAAGCGAGGGCCTAACTAAATTGTCCAAGAAGGACCTGAGGAAGGATCAAGAAGAAGATCCCCTTGGAAAGTTGATTCTACAGGCTTTGGAAGACCAAGACCCAGGTGTGCTTCTTACTAACTTTCCAAGAGAAGCATGGCTAGTACACAAAGAGTGGGACAGGCTGCAGCTACATCAAGTGGTCTACCGAAGGGGCCCCTCTGATGGTCCAGAAGAGAAATGGCAGATGTTCCTGCCCAGTAAAACAGGGAGACTGTTCTGGCTGCACTTTATGACCAACATGGTCATCTAGGCCCTGAAAGGACTTTACAGTTAGTCAGAGACAGATTCTACTGGCCTGGTATGAGGGCTGAAGTCGAGGGATACTGTCATTCTTGAATCCGGTGTATCCAGAGAAAGACTTTACCTCGCCAAGCTGCCCCAATGGGCCACCTTCAAAGTCAGGGCCACCTGGAACTCGTGGGCATAGATTTCCTTTGTTTGGAGCCTGATTCGAGTGGGATAGGGAATGTCCTAGTTGTGACTGACCACTTCACTATGTATGCACACGCATATCCAACTAAGGATCAGAAGTCTTCAACGGTAGCAAAAGTACTAGTGGAGAAATTCTTTGTACACTATGGATTACCCCAACGCATCCACTCTGACCAGGGGAGGGACTTTGAAAGTAGGCTAATAAAGAAGCTGTTGGATTTATTGAGCATAGAGAAAACCAGAACTACCCCATATCATCCTCAGGGGGATGCTCAGCCTGAACGCTTTAACAGAACTCTTTTGAATATTTTGGGAACATCAGAAAAAAAAGAAACACTGGAGCAAGAACGTGGCTGCCATTGTGCATGCATATAACAGCACTACAAATGATGCGACTGGATATTCACCTTACCTTTTGAAGTTTGGACGGGAAGCCCGATTACCAGTTGACTTAGCCTTCAGTGCATCTCTGAATCATATATCCGCAGCCTCCCACAAGGGTTATGTAGACCGATTAAGGAGCTGTTTAAAAACAGCTTATGAGAAGGCCCATGCTAACTCAGATAAGCAGTAACAGAGAAATAAAAGAAACTTTGACTTCAAAGTCAGGATACATGACTTACAACCTGGAGACCAAGTACTATTGAGGAATCTGGGTATCCCAGGAAAGCATAAATTAGCTGATCGCTGGAAATCACAGCCATACATTGTATGCAAACAGTTACCTGGTCTCCCAGTATACCAGATCAGACCAGAGGGAAGTGTGGGCCCGCTAAAGACTTGGCACAGGAATCACCTGTTACCTCTCACTCAAGCTGTTCGAATACCTTCTGCATCTGTTCCTTCAGAGTTGCCCTCAACCTCCAAATCATATGGGCCGGTCACCAGATCCCAGTTGACGCATCCAGATACAGAGGATAAGGAGTCCACAGATGAATGAATAGGGTCAGAGTGGTTATGGTCTTCTTAACAACCAGTGCCCAGTACTTCTTTCTTGCCCTCATCTGAAGTGACAAATAGTGGGACACTTCGACCGGAGGCCCCTGAATTTGTACCTCACAATATACTCACTAAAGAGTTGGAGGATGCGGACTCATCATCCATAGGAAATTCAATGGAGGCCTCAAGCCTACCTGATGGAGAATTGAGTGATTCAAGAGAAATGGAGTCTGTTATACCTGATGCAGAAGACAGTGAGATTGCACCTATCCTTCCTGAGCCTATAGTTTCTAAGGAACAGAGAGAAAGAAGGGGCATTCACCCACCCAAAAGACTGACTTATGATCATTTTGGGGAATGCTCTGAAGAGGCTATTATCACTTCCAAGAGATCCAGTACCCCGCCTAGTTCTCCCACTGTGAATTTGGTGGGAGACAGCCCTAGCTCACTCCCTGGCACATCTGAGCAACACACCTCAGTGTTAGTAGGTAGTGGACAGACTAGCCTGCCCTTAGCAAGTAATTGGTGGGAGGTTACTCTGTCAGAATTGTGCAATCACCTAGAAGCATTAAGATTTTGTTGAGTATCTTCAAAGACTTTGAGTGGGGGGAGTGTGTAGCGGGGGGGGGGGGGGGGGGGGTCATGCTGTCATGGACTCTTTGGTAATCTTACATACCTAAATCCCCTCGGGAGTTCCAGTTATGTTGTGTATATATGTTCATTTTTTTTTCAAAGCAATGTATTGTGTGATTAGAGGTACTAGGAGAAAAGGACTCCATTGACATTAGTAGAAATAGACTATGGTTCCACAATGCATTGGCTTCCCAGAGCACATGACACCTCTGCAAAGCTTTATGGGGGAGGTTATCTAAAGGCGAGGAGGAGCTGTATTCGCTTTCTTGGGACCTGCCTTCCTCCCTCTGCGGAACGAGGAGGAGCGCTTCAGCCAAGCAGCTAGGCCCGCAGCCTGGACCTGGATTTCCCGGGAGACCAGTTATCTGGAGGGAGACAAGATCAAGTGCATCACGCTCGCGTCTTAAGGAGACCGGAGTCTTCCACCAGCTGATGATTGTAACAGTGGCGAGAATAAGACCAGAGACTGTGTGATGCAGAGTGATCACCGATCGGCGTGTTTGTCGTGAGGAACTAGGCCTGCTCGGGTGAAAAGGACAGTGGCCCAAGCTTTCAATACTTTCCTAGTCTTATGACTTTTAGTGCTCCATACATTGGCATAGCGCACTGCATATTGATTTTACTTCAGAGATTCACAGTTTGAAAGTTATGCTAGCCAATCTGACTAAAACTAACTTAAAGGGGTTGTAAAGACAAAAATATTTTCCTCTTAAATTAAAGTCTAGCAGTAGCTGAAAGTAATGTTTAGCATTATAACTAGTTTTGATACCTGTTGAAATCAAGCTGTTTTATTCACCTCCATCTTCACACAGGGCTGTAGTCATAGGGAGCACATTCTGCTTTCCACCATGCAAAAGGGCTCAGATGCTGGTGGAAAGCAAGAAGAGGAGAGACAGGAAATGGCATTTTCAAACCTGGATTACTGTATTTTGGAGGTCAAAAGGAAAAACGAGGTAAGTGATATTTAAATGCTCTAGCTTACAGCAATCAATTGATCTAATACAAATCAAACCTTTAGTGTTCCTTTAAGGATCATTCCGCAAGTTCCTGTATTGATCATACTGTAAGACTTATTTTAAATACCCTTTAATACCCTTTGGATTACAAACACGTTAAAGTGCACCTACGAGTTTGCAATAGATTTCAACACTGAGGAACATTCTGAAGTTATCTGAGCCAGGCCTGGCTGAAATTGCTAGCAACTGTAATTGAAGTAATTGCCCACTAGGGGAGCTCGCAAGCGTAAACTATTTGTAGTCATTTGCAGATTTTTTATAGTATTTTAGTTTTTTTTTTCTTTGACTCTCGCAAATATATATATATATATATATATTAGTAACTTTTTGTATGTTTTATTTCCTTTCTATTACATGCCAAGTAAAGTTACTCTTGGTTTACTATATTAATTGTGTGAGGTGTGTTTGCTCCCGAGGACTGCATTCAGAAGAAGGTAATAATATTATTGCATGTCATTGTATATTTTACATGTGTTATTGTTGTCTTAGCCAAACAAGACTCACAATACATTTGCAATTGCTTGGTGTGCCAAGGGAGGGTTTGAGCCACTTTCAGGGGTGGATAGGTCAGAGAGTAGACCCAAAACAAATCAGCACCCCCTTCGGGGGTATCGCTACATTACTCATTTGTAGCATTTCATTATTACAAATTTTTGAGCTATAACTTCATTCCACTACTATTTTTGTACTGGAGTTGGTGATGCAATTTTTCAGCCATCTAGTTAGTCAGCCAACTACCCAACTCGTTTTTCACTATTTCTATTTCCTATTTCTCTATAGACCTTTTCCCTTGATTAACCACTTAAGGACCTTAGGTGTTTTTCAGATTTGGTGTTTGCAAGACTAAAACAGTTTTTTTTGCTAGAAAATTACTTAAAACCCCCAAACATTATGGGCCAGATTCAGGTAGATGGGAGCATCTTTGCTCCAGAGTAACGCTTCTCATTTACGTTACTCTGCCGAATTTTTAGCAGCAAGTGCTGTCATTCACGAAGCACTTGCTCCTAAAGTTGCGGCAGCGTAACGAAAATAAGCCGGCGGAATTCAAATTGGGCGGGTACGGGGCGTGTAGTATTTAAACTAAGCGCGATCCCGCCGCGAACGTACTGCGCATGCGTCGAGTGTCAAAGCATCCCCGTGCGCATGCTCCAAATTCTGTGAATGAACGTCAATGACGTCACATTCCCATTCATGATCTTTTTACGCAAGCGACGTGATTTTTTTTTTTCCCGACGCGATGACGACGCCTATACCTAACATAGGATACTCCAACCCCATGTAGGTATATCTTCGCGCCGCGTATCGCTTCCGGAAACGTCGTACCATCATTGCGTCGCGCCGGAATTCGCTTGTGAATTGCCGATTTCCGCTCATTAACATATTTTTTGAGCGGAAATCGGCAGGAACGCCCCCGGCGCCATTTTTAAGTTGAAGTAACGATGCGATGGCGAAACTCAGTTACGCTGACCGCATCGGAGCTTCAACCCGGCGTTTCTTGTTTTCTGGTTACAGAAAACAAAAACGCCGGCTCAAAGTGACAGTTAGGCTGGCGGATCACTGGATCCGCCAGCCTAACTGTTCCTGAATCTGGCCATATATATATATTTTTCTAACACCCTAGAGAATAAAATAGTGGTCATTGCAATACTTTTTGTCACACCGTATTTGCGCAGCGGTCTTACAAGCACACTTTTTTTGAAAAAATTCACTTTTTTGAATTAAATTCACTTTTTTGAATTAAATTCACTTTTTTGAATTAAATTCACTTTTTTGAATTAAAATAATGAATTTTATTAAATTAATTTAAAAAATAAGACAACAATAAATTTGGCCCAATTTTTTTATATATTGTGAAAGATAATATTGCGCCGAGTAAAATGATACCCAAAATTGTGTGTCGTATTACTTACAGTATGCTGACCCCATTATTAAGGCTGTAGTACAGTCAGAAGGCCTGGAAGATACTTTTTTTGCTTCATAATTTAGTTAACTCTTCTTCAAGCCTAAGATTTAAAACTTCTGGTATACTCTTCCAATTCTAATTAGCTACCAGAGATGAACATATTGGCCTGGGTTCGGCAAATCCTATTTCAAATTTGGTAAACCCAAACTTAGCAGTGAATGGTATTGAAGTCTATTGGAGAAAGAGGAACATGAAAGGGGCACATTCTGTAAGAAAATTCAGCGCTAAGCTACTAGGCAAACTGCTTTAATAAAAAAAGCATGAAACTGCCGTAAACTGCAATAGGGCACATTTACCAATGCAAAACTAAAACGTAAAAAGGTACCATACAGTGGGGAGAGTGTATTGTTATGTGTCTTCAAGGGTACCATAAACAAATTCATTAAATAACATGCCCGGGGGATGCCATAAAGCTACAAATTATAAGTGTATAATTTCTAAGGACAGTAATAGGAACAGAGTACATTGGCTGTGCAGATTTGGCTGAGGAATTGATTTTTTCTATTGCAGTTACCTTGGCTTACATACTGCAACAGCACAACAACCTGATTTATTGCAGTTTAATAATAAAAAAAAAAACTTTTATCAGGTAGTTTTAGTAGTGACACCTGCTTTTCCATCAAACAGTAATAGGCTTGCTTGAATGGCGGATAGAAACTGGATAGAAACTGGCCAGTATTAATGCTCCAATCCCCAGACAATGTTCTGTGTTAACAAAATGCGCTGGACTGGGTTAAATTGGTGACATTATCATGCCCGCTGACTCTTAGGCCCCGTACACACGATCGGATATATCCGATGAAAACGGTCCGCGGACCATTTCCATCGGATATGTCCGATCGGGAGTTTGATCCGATGGCGTGTACACACCATCGGATCAAATTCCCCGCCGCCGGACGGCGCGGTGACGTAGTGGTGACGCGGCGGTGACGTTGACGCCGCCGCGTCACCGCCACGTCACCGCACCAGGAAGTAAAACACTTCCGCGCATGCGCCGAATCCATTCGGCAGCGGCGCGGCGGTGGTGGGAGCCGACATGTCTGCTGGTAAGTGTACTAACCAGCAGACACGTCGGGCGGACAGATCCCCACCGGATAGATTTCAAAGCTTGCTTTGAAATCTGTCGGGTGGACAAATCTGTCCGCTAGCCCATACACACGAGCGGAGATGTCTGCTGAAACGGTCCATCGGACCGTTTTCAGCGGACATATCCCCTCGTGTGTACGCGGCCTTAAACTGTCTATCTCTGCATCCTCATTGTAAGGCGGCGTACACACGAGGGGACAGATTTGTTCAAATGTGTCGGCCCGACCGTTTCCATCCGACGCAGCAAATCTGTCTGTTGGTCTGCTGTGCGTACACACGAGCGGATAGAAATCTCCCCGGACCAGAACGCGTGCACGTAAACCACGTACGACGTCACTATAAAGGGGAAGACCAAAGCTTACGGCGCCGCCCTCTGTTCCTCTTTTGCTAGTAACGTGTTAGCAAAGGTTTGGTTAGAGCCGATTCGCGCTTTTCGGTCTCCGCGCTTTACAGGTCGTATTCTCGTGTTCAGTGTGTGCTTGTGGGTGCGTATTTGGCAGTCAGTGCTGGCTGTCAGGTCGTTTCTGCTTTGCAGTGGCGTTCTGTCCGCGGGTATCTGTTTGTCGTGCGTATTTTGCAGGTCTTGCTGGATTAGGGGGTGCTTTCTGTGAGTGTGTTCTTGACTGACCAGCCGGCCGGTTTGAAGCCATTATGGAGCAGCAGCGTAACTTTGCTAGAGTTCGTGCTGGATATGGGCTTGCTTCTGGATGTTATAATTATTCCAGACCTTTGGCCAGGAACAGGGGGAGGAGGAGTTCCTGGGCCAAGAATTGGTTGCGCCAGCGTGACCGATTCTCTCATATGCCTCTGCTTAGGGAAATCCAGGAGAATAATCCTGATGACTTCAGGAACTTTCTCCGTATGACGGACCCCGTTTTCAACCGTCTGCTGGATCTTCTGTCCCCCTATATCACGAGGCAGGACACTGTGATGCGCCAAGCGATCACGGCCGAGCAGAGGCTTATTGCCACGTTGCGGTACCTGGCGACTGGGAGGAGCCTGCAGGACCTCAAGTTCTCAACAGGCATCTCTCCCCAGGCGCTTGGGATCATCATACCGGAGACGTGTTCTGCTGTCATACAAGTCATGCAGGAGGAGTATCTGAAGGTATGTTTCCTCTTTTCTGAAGCTCACATTCTGTGTCTTTATAAATGTGATTTTTTTTTTTTGGTTTGGCATTTGTTCCCTATAATGACCATGCTTTTTCCATGCTGAGTGTTGAATGTTGCCTTTTCTCCCCATGCATGCATGTTGTTAAGCTTTCCATGTTCTTTTTGTTGGCCTACCTACATATTTTTTCCTTGCATGACTATTAACCTGTCCAGCATGCTATCCTAGGGACAAACACACCTAGCCTTTTTTTTTTTGGTGTGTGTGGCATATTTTTCTTTGCTGCATTGTAGTTCAACCCCAACCCCCCCTAAAATGTTGCCCCATCAGAGGGGTGGGGAGTGTGATAATAAGTGGGTTTTTTTAGTGGCCACAACTCCACCCCAATAATAAGATAAAATTGTTAATACTGTGTGATGGTGCACAAGTATGGTTTTTGTATTGTGTTTGCAATGTTTATGTGCCTAAGTACTATTTATGTTTATTTTTTTTGTCCCCACAGTTTCCCTCCACGCCACAGGAATGGCAGACTGTGGCTTCCCAATTTGCCCTGCGTTGTGATTTTCCAAACTGCGGAGGAGCAATAGATGGGAAACACGTCCGCATAGTGCCACCAGCCCGTTCGGGGTCCTACTATTTTAACTACAAAGGTTTTCATAGTATCGTGTTGATGGCGGTGGTGTCGGCACAGTACGATTTTTTGTATGTGGACGTGGGGAAGAACGGCCGGCTGTCTGATGGGGGAGTGTTTGCGCGGACTGAATTTTACAACCGTCTACAAACTGGTGGTCTTGAACTGCCACCGGATGAAGACAATGTGGAAGGACTTCCGTTTGTTTTTTTAGCGGACGAAGCTTTCGGGCTTGGACCTCACCTCATGCGGCCTTTTCCCCAGAGGACTCTTACCCCGGAGAGGAGGGTGTTCAATTTTAGGCTAGCCAGGGCCCGGAGGGTAGTCGAGAATGCCTTTGGGATACTCGCCAGCCGGTTCCGCCTGTTCCTGACAGCGATAAATATGGCGGAATATAAATTGAACCATATTGTTTTTGCCTGTTGCATATTGCATAATTTTTTACGCAGGCATTCCCAGACGTACCTACCCAACATCGGTGCTGAGGCAGGACTACCCTCAGATACCCTTCCTGGGCTGGACACTGGTCGCGCTGGCTCGGTCACCCAATCTGCTCGTGAGGTACGCGACAAATATGTTGAGTACTTCATGGGCCGGGGGGCCATAGCTATGCCAGATCATATTTCTTTCTAATTCGGCCCCCAAAAGAAAGAAATATTACAAAATATAATAAATAATTTGACCATTGGACTCTATATACAGTTGTTTGTCATTATTGCTTTTTCTCTTTATCTCTGTCTTCTTGGTTCTGAAACTAGTGCACTTCTAGTGCCAAATGTAGTTGTCATGTTTTAGTAAATAACCACAATTGGACATTACAGCCATACCCCACTTTTAAGTCCACAATAGAAGGGTCACTTCTGCACACAAACCAATGAGATACCAGCATTTATAAAATCTGGCTTAACTGAACAAGCTGGTGTTGGAAGAATATTGTTTTTTACGCAGAAGTGAGGCTGATATTGTGATTTGCAGCGGTAAGAACTAAACGCTAGTGTGTACTTAAAACCGGGTTTATGGCTGTAGTTACAAGTCACTCATCTACAAACTGGGTATTCAGCATATATAAACAACAAGCCACTCATGTTAGCGTACAAAATTTTTTATCAACAAGTTTTGGGTTTGCCACCATGTAACATTTTTGGAGTAAAAACTTTTTTTTTTTTTTTAAATTTTTTATGCAAAAATATGGATTATACCAAACATTTTTTGTAGAAAAAATATAAAATATTTTTCAAAACCACTAAAAATACTAAGTACAACAAGGTCATTACTACAACAGTCTCCCAATGTCACCCCGGAACACAACAAACTTGGAAGATGCACACATTCTTGTGTGTGAGTGAGAGGGCCCAAAAATGAGGATTATATCAAATGTCCACATGTGCTATCTGGCATCATGGGTGATCAATGCATGTGTTTTGTGGGTGCAAACCCTTCCCTCTTACCTGCTTGAGAAGGGAGGAAGGGGGTGTACCCACAAAGCAAAGACAATCCATAACCTGTGATGGCAGATAGCACATGTGGACACACTGTGTGTGCATCTTTCTATTTTTAGAAAACATTTTTTTTTGTTTGCAAGACGGATGGGTGATGGGGGGGGGGCCGGGCAGGGGGATTTAGTCTTTGATACGGCCCATCATATCAATAATATTTTTGTAATTTTGTTCAATTACAACCATTGTTTGCCTCATATTATCCATCTCTGTGCTACACTCCATAATTTGTTGGATGACAATTTGTGCACTTGCACGTGAAAAAGGTGGACTACTGGATGTGCTTGCAGCATCTTCATCCCCTATAAAAAAATAAAATAAAAATACATTAGTAATGTGCAGGCCTATCTACATCTCTTTCTCCCTGTGTGAAGCTGCGGTGACACTGACCTGTTGTGCTACTAATCTCCACCTCTCCATCATCCACAACTTCGCCTTCTTCCACAATCAATCCTTCTTCAATAACTCCTCCTTCTTCTATAACTCCTCCTTCTTCTATAACTCCTCCTTCTTCAATAACTCCTCCTTCTTCTACAACAACTCCTTCTTCAATAACTCCTCCTTCTTCTACAACAACTCCTTCAATAACTACTCCTTCTTCTTCACCAACTCCTTCTTCTTCACCAACTCCTTCTTCTTCACCAACTCCTTCTTCTTCACCAACTCCTTCTTCTTCACCAACTCCTTCTTCTTCACCAACTCCTTCTTCTTCACCAACTCCTTCTTCTTCACTAAATACTCCTTCCACATTTGCGTCTTCCTCATCTCTCCCTTCCACCACTCCTTCTTCTACCTGGTCCTCCTCCTCCACATGGCTAGATTTTTTCTTATGAGAGAGTTTGGGCCTCCTTGCGTCCTCCAATTTCTGTCCTGTTCTTTCCCCTAGAAATATCAGAAAACAAAAGGTATACTTATCAGCACACAGATATTTGAGGAGGGCATTAATAAATCATAATCATTGTGTCAAAGTGTTTTATGAACTTTGGATTATTGTCTTCCGCCACCAAACCTTAACCTTTGTTTTTCTAATGACTTCTCCCAAGCTGTGCTAATTACCCTTTTTAGCGAAGGGACACACATGGAAGCAGGGCCGGACTGACAACTCATGGGTCCCCCGGGCAATAGAATATTAGGGGCCCCCAGGCTTACAAATGCCCACTAAGCCAGGTGGCAGTATAGAGGCGGGGCAGCTACAATCTCAGTCAGTAGTTTCACATCAAAAGCATGTAGGCTTTGGACATATCAGGGACAGATGAGCTAAATTAGCAGATTTGTACATACTGTCCCTGGTTGAAATGAGCCTGGCATCTCTGATGGGGCCCCCTAGGGGCATGGGGCCCTCGGGCAGTGTCCGATTTCCTCAGTGGTCAGTCTGCCCCTGCATGGATGCCCCTCCCTAAAAATTAGGTGTCACAGACTGTTAAAAATGAATCTCATTATGGGGGAGACACAGGTGCTCTTGAGTCCAGATGTGAATCCAGCTGCTTATTATCACTGTGTGAATGTGAATGAATCCTGTTTGTCTTTTCACATTCAAATCAGTTAGGAAATCTACATAATTTTATCCAAAATGTGTAATAACTTTTCTCTATAAATGCCAAATAGCCATGTCCTGGTGTGCTGTTCCTTAGGACATAGTATGTGGATGAAACGAGGTGATTGACCGATGTTTCTAAAGAACGATCGTGCATAACTTCTTATTTGGTGTGTGTGTGTGTGTTTTTTTTTCATATTACAGGAAATATCCAAAAATAATTCTTCCAAAGTACAACCATTCCAACAAGGCACATGCATAAATATACATATCAAACAATGATATCACACAATTGCAAAACCCCCCCCCCCCCCACAAAAATAATACCTACTTTTATCCAGGATTTTCTTTATCTTCCGAAACTGGTGTGGCTCACGCAACTTCAAATCGGACCAGCGCTTGCGTAGCTGCTCTTTGGACCTGCTCACCCCAAAGATCTCAGTAAGCCTCTTCGCCACCTTGTCCATAATTTTGGCCTTACGGCGGTTCGGGGTGCTGTATGGGCCATAATCCCCATCATAATCCTTCCTGCGCAGGATGTGTACCATCTCCACCATCTCCTCCAAACTCATATTTGTGGCCTTGTACCGTTTGCTCCTTGAGCGTGACGTTCCTGGTTGTGTCCCTTCCTGATCCTCATGAGCGGGTAATGCTCGCTCGTGGGACATGGCCATCTTTTCGTTTCCCACTGATAAGGGGCGTGGAAAAGAGGAAAAGTTCCGTCATGGGCGTGGACGAAGGCGGCGTTTCACGCATGCGCGGATGAATACATCGTGTTTACGCGGAGCTTACGCGCGCGTTAAAACGATGACATACACATATGCCGGTAACTTGCAATATGAGGCCCTGGGTGTTGAAATGGGGGGGTTAAAAACGGGCGGAGACATTGCGAACGAAGAGGGCGGCAGTATAGCTTTGCGCGGCCTATATAAGGAGATCGACGTGATTACGTCGGTTACGCGGAGATTACTCGAGCGTACGCGAGGAGCTACAGACACGAAGGTAAATTACAACATGGGATCAGCAGAGGCGTCTCAACTTTGAAACCCCATGTGGGGGTGGGGGTTTGGAATGTTGTTAGGAGCGTTTGCGCTATTTAGGTAGCTTGGGGCCACCAATGCAAGTTTTGGACAAAAATGATTGAACACATCACTACATATATATATGACAATGCTCTACCTCTTTATTTTTGTCTTGTGGATTCACATCATGCATGTATTGTTCTGTATTGTTTGGGCAGAGGTAATTAGGTTGTGTATTAGCTCCTCAATGCTGTGTGAGGTGCATGATATCTACACAATAACTAGTGGCTTCATTTTTGGAAAAATAAAAAAATTGTGGATGATTAAAGAGATGGCATGTATTTATTTTCATGTTACCAAAGGGTCTGCATGTTCCAAAAATGAATTGCACAACAATGGAGTGGAGCTGGCCAGCATTGTATCAGCAGGACACATTGGGGGTTATTTACTAAAGGGAAATCCAGTTTGCACTGCAAGTGGACTTGGAAGGGCATTCTCCATAGATGTGGAGGGGAAGATCTGAAATGAAGGGAAGCTCTGCTTATTTTATCAACCAATCAGGTGGAGGCTAAAATTGAATATATATTTTTTCTTGCATGTCCCCTTCGGGGCTACAGCGATTGCATTTCCAAGTGCACTTTCAGGCAGTGTACTTTCAAGTGCTTTTGCAGTGCTAAAGTGATTTTTTCTTTAGTAAATAACCCCCAATGTGTTTGTATACTAGTTCCACAATGATTGTACACATACATATTCAGAAAATGATAAAGCTGAGCCATTTTTCTTGTGGGTTTTAATACATTTTTATTTGTATATTCTAGAGCATTAATCTGAACCTAGAAAAAAAAAGAGAGAGATGGACCAGTTGGCTATTCAAGAAAACACACTTAAATTAATAGAAATATATAGAGAAAAGGCTAATCTATGGGATACCAGGCACCCAGGCTACCCAAATAAGCAACTCAGAGCAGACACTCTACAAGAGATAGCAACCTACATGCAGACGTGGGTTCCATCCTGCACAGCAAACATGGTGAAGGATAAAATGAGCAATCTCAGGAGCACCTATCGTAAGGTATATAAAGAGGTTAAAACCAAACGATCTGGATCAGCAGCAGATGCGCAAAAGGAGCCCAGGCTGTGGTACTTCCGCGAGCTTGCATTTTTGGATGATGAACTGGAGGGCCGGCCATCACTTTCCAATCTTCCTTCCAGCCTTCCTCCCACGCTTCCTTGCAGCGGAACTTCCCAGGATCCCCACGCCCCTGCAGAGCCAGAGGAGGGCCTGGCTGACATGGACCCAGATCTGGCGATCTTCAGTGAGGTATAGTAGTTTCATAAATATTTATTTGCTTCTAATTTGGGTTTGATTCTTGAGTTAGTATTGTTAAAATTGTAACGTTTGGACCAACAAAAAAAGGCGTGTGCAAAAAACTAGGGATCTCAGGGATGCCAACTGAGGGGTCTGAAGGACAGGCAGGTCTATTTAAATTAAGAAAACAAAAAGAGTCTAGAGCCAAATAATGTGTGTGTGTGCTTGATTGAGCAAAATATTACAACATGTCCCTTTTTTTGATACAGGAAGAGGCCAGCCAGGAGGTGGCAGCTCCTCAGGACCATGTCAGCCAGGGGGAAGGGGTCAGTGGCAGCCAGGAGGAGGCTGGGCCGAGTGGAAGTCAGCATGTCCCCAGGCTCAGCACCATAAGCCAGGTCCCTCCCCTCCAGATGAGGCGACCAGGCCAAAAGAGGCGGATGAGGCAGATGGAGGAGGAGAGCCTCAAAATGATGAGGGAGGCTGCTGAAATAATGCGGGCCCCCCTCAACCCCACAGAAGCCTTCAGTGCCTCTGTGGCTCATGAACTGAGCCGAGCGGAGGAGGATCAAAGGGACCTGGCTAAGGACTTAATAAATAAGGTCATCTTTTGGATGCACAGGGGCATGCTGACCCGGGACACAGACCTCAGTGACCCAGCCCAGCCTGCTCCCCATCTTTTGCCTCCTGCTGCCACATCATCAGCACCTGCAAGGGGCCATGTATGGGCCCGTGGACGTTTCGCTGCAAGGCAGCCAGGAAGGAAGGCTGGAAGTAAGAAGAGAAGGTGATTACCTGCCTTCCAGTTCATTATTCTAAAATGTAAGCTTGTTGGAGTACCACAGCTTGGGTTTGTTTGCTCATTTGCTGCTGATTCAGATTTGATTTTTTTTGTGTCTCCTGAGATTGTTCATTTTATCCTTCATCATGTTTTGTGGAATGCACAAGTCTGCATGTAGGTTGCTATCTGATCAAGTGGTGCAGATCATGTTTATTTTAATTTATTTTCTTGCCAAAATAAATGGCTTTTTGTATTTACGTTAAAACCTTGTCTATTGTGTTTTCTACTGTGGTGATTATGCCCCAAACCTAATAAAACTACAAGGTGGAATTTTGGAAGGACACAAACTCCTGGGTGGGGGGGTAGGTTAGGAGTGACAACTTGGTAACCCATGGAAAAAAAAGCAACAAAAACAACAAAAAAAATGCATTGAAAAAAAAGTACAACAAATCCAAAAAAATGCATTAAAAAAAATGATCAAACAAAATAAAATAAAAATGCATTGAAAAAAAGGTACAAAAAATCCAAAAAAATGCATTGAAAAAAATGATCAAAAAAAATAAATAAAAATGCATTGAAAAAAAGGTACAAAAAATCCAAAAAAATGCATTGAAAAAAATGATCAAAAAAAATAAATAAAAATGCATTGAAAAAAAGGTACAAAAAATCCAAAAAAATGCATTGAAAAAAATGATCAAACAAAATAAAATAAAAATGCATTGAAAAAAAGGTACAAAAAATCCAAAAAAATGCATTGAAAAAAATGATCTACAAAAATAAATAAAAATGCATTGAAAAAAATGATCTAAAAAAATAAATAAAAATGCATTGAAAAAAAGGTACCAAAAATCCAAAAAAATGCATTGAAAAATTTGTTCTAAAAGAATAAAGAAAAACATTGAAAAAAAAGGTACAAAATAAACAAAAAAATGCATTTACAAAATAGATCCAAATAAAAATTATAGTCATGTGGAGGAAAGCTCAAAACAATTAGGAGATGCAGCAAAAAAATAATTATAAAAAGACAACGCGATATACTACAATCAAACTTTGCTAGATTGGGACAACTCAGTCTATATAAATGGCATCAGCAATAGAACAGCTTGATTATAGCAAGAGAACGAAGAAAGGCAATAAACGATACAATATAGATAGTTACAATGACGAATGTGCCAACTCACAAACAAACACGAGGTTTACCTGAACGAGCGCTCCCGTCCCCTCCTTTTGTCTGAGCATGCGCGCGATTTTGGTCCGATGGTTTGGTGTACTAACCAGCGGACATATCCGACGGACAGGTTTGCAGCGGACAGATTTCAAAGCATGCTTTGAAATCTGTCGGGTGGAGAAATCTGTCCGCTAGCCCATACACACGAGCGGAGATGTCTGCTGAAACGGTCCATCCGACCGGTTTCAGCGGACATATCCCCTCGTGTGTACGCCGCCTAAGTATCTGTCTATATGCAATAAAGGCGATACTATTGTGGTTTTACACATTTTTGGAGAAATTTATTTTGATATATGCTGCTTTGCTTGCCTTTTGCTTGAGTTGAGTTATTACCTGGAAATCAGATAAACTGAGCCAGGCTGCCTTCCTTGGGTGTTGGTACACAAGCGTTCCATGTTTCCAATCATTCATAGGTACACAAGAGACATGTTTATCACATGAGATGGGACCAAGACATTATTGGAAGGACATTTTAGAACTGTTGTACTTCACACTTTAAACATTAGCTTTAATAATATATGTAACATTCATTTTGGATGTGGAGGTTTTGGTACAACAAGCAGGCTGGCAATCTTTTTCCCTAATGCCAGGCAGAATTCACAGGAATCCCTTTTATTAACCACAAATACACAAACTAGGATTGAGGCATCTAAAATAATTACTAGGTATCTGGGACAACACAATCAAATTAAAGGATAATAGTAACATTTTGTTTTTTGTTGTTGATGGATCTTAAAGAATATTATAACATCCTTTGAAGGAAACCACCCACAAATAATGTATAGGAGAGTCCTTTTGCTCAAAAATAGACTTGTACAAAGTCTATATAAAGGCAACAAGATAGGTTTTTACATTTAAACCAAAGGGGACTTTCATGTACTGTATGGTGACTGTAAATATTGCATGTTACTTTACCTAATGGGATGGTTTGGAAACTGATTCATTTCATAAACTATAGAACTGCAGGTGTTATATACTTATTCACCTGTGAGTTTTGGGCTTATTAAATTTTGAAAAACAAAAACAGAACTGTGGCAGCAGATATACAATTACATATATGCTTTGGCAGGGCTCGACAATCCCCGGGCGCCAGGTCGCAATTGCCACTAGAATTAGCGCCCTGGCGCTTGGGGTGTCACAGCTCAGGTACACTGTCTCCGTGCGCAGCTCCCCTTGCGATGACGTCGGGCCGCCCGGCCGGTAATTGAGGGCGTGGCGTTGTGGCCATCTACAGTCCTATGGTTACTTCTGGAATCTGGCACCCTCTTGTGGTGGCCGTTGGTATGACAAGACAACCAGCAATGCTAATGGGGCTTCCCTGCTTGTTTCCATCTCCTTCCCTTTACTTAGAAGTTAGAACCCCCAAACATTATATATATTTTTTATTCTAACACCCTAGAGAATAATATGGCGGTCGTTGCAATACTTTCTGTCACACTGTATTTGCGCAGCGGTCTTACAAGCACACATTTTTGGGGGAAAATACACCTTTTTTAATTAAAGAAATAAGACAACAGTAAAGTTAGCTCAATTTATTTTATATAGTGAAAGATAATGTTACGCCGAGTAAATTGATACCCAACATGTCACTTTTAAAATTTCCGTCCGCTTGTGGAATGGCGACAAACTTTTACCCTTTAAAATGTTTTCAAAATATGGGGTCATCTACAGTTCAGTGTGAACAGCCATCAGAATGTACATGGACAAGAAGCTGTGCATGTCTGCAAGCTAGTGCACGAGATATGTAAATGGTTTTACATACACTTTAACTTATGCTGTGGAAATCATGTTGAAGTAAAGTAACAGGCCGTGTACACACGGCAGAGAACCTCGAGAACCTCGACGGCAGAGAACCTCGACGGGCAGAACACATCGTTCCGCCCGTCGAGGTTCTCTGCCGGTCGTCGAAATCAGCGACCCGCCCGTCGGGAATGGCAACCAGCCATTCATCCAGGCGGGCCGTCGAGCAAATAGAGAGCGTGCTCTCTATTTCTGCTCGACGGACTTCCCGACGGGATGCTCGCCGAGAGCGTACACACGGCCGAGGTCCTCGCTGGAATGCAGCTTTCAGCGAGGTTCTCGCTGGTTTCCAGCGAGAACCTCGGTCGTGTGTACGCCGCCACACAGTTGCACTTTGGGGTTTTTCTCTATGAATATCGTAGTGAAGGATGTTATGACATTGGTTGTGGAGAAGTGTCACTACCAGTGCTGCGCCATTCTATGTACATTTGGTGTAAGGACTTTTGTTTACTAGTGCTACAATTTTTTTTTTTTTATAGTCTGTTAAATATGTAGTACCTTGAAAGTATTTTTTACAACTTTAATAAATGCAAAAAAAAATGTTTCCATCTTGCCAGAAGTCTTGTGATCTTATACCTCCCTGAGCTCTTTGCAACTGCTAACATTTGTTAATTACCCAGTTCCCAACTCTTTGTGGAGAACCCTCCTTCCCATAATGTAATGTAGAAGAGGAGACAGGTAGATGTTCTGTCATCCTTTCCTAGGGTAAAAATGAGGCCCCTCTACAGTGCAATTAGTGAGCGTTGTCTCTCCAAGACAAGAACTATTTTACTGGCAGGATCCAGCCACCACATCTGAAGCTACACAGTGGTGTATCCTCTATTTGGGTTTACATCCACTTTAAGCTTCTGAGAATATCAAATGAAAAATCACCACCATGTTGAATCCCTATATGGGATTAACAAATGGACCCCTGACACCTTATCTGCTACCACTGTCAAATTAAGTAAAAAAACATGCTTTTTTTATTGTTAAAACCACATATAAAACACTTCCATATGCTACAAAAAGCTGCTACCTGTGTGACTGGTAATGTCAGCATCTGGAAACTCCTCCCTATTCCATTGTGATGACATACATAGGGAGGAGCATTTTTCTTTGCACTATTTGCCCTCATGGCATATTCACCAAACTTCTCCAACCCCCACATACAAACACACACACAAACACATACATACATTTTTCCACTTTTCCACACACACTTACCTTAAACCTTAACCTCCCACTTAGCACCCCTTGGAGGTCCAGGGTACTCCATCCAGCTGCTTCTACATATTAAACCCCCCTTTACCATACTAAAAGTCTTGTGACTTTTATCAGTGTTTGGCTGAGCACTGGCTAAAGCTTGTAGGAGGAGGTTTCATTCTCCTCTGACTGTCCTATGAGGCTGCCGAACCCCTGACCCTCTGTTTGGACAGTGCTGATTGGTTCTGTGCCGATCACTTGCACCCTCCCAAGAAAAAAAAGAATCTTTCTTGCAATACAAACGAGATATGTACAGAGTGACTTCAAAAGCTCTGTCTTATCCGGAGATGGATTGAAGACAGTGGAAGTAGGGGAGGATCAGAAAAGACAGGACCAAACAGCCTCTTTACACAATGCAAAGGATTAACCCCCTAGACACCACATCGAGTATAACAAGCATACTTTACTGCATATACAGACTGATTTTACTGTTGTGGGTTAGTAACAATTTAACCACTTTAAGTGCGAGGGAGCCTCAATGCAGAGGTAATTTTTAGCTTTAGGACACAGAATACAGACCTTTTACTCATCCATCCCCTTGTCTCTTATTTTTGATCACTGTTTTTGAATAGGACTTGAAAAAGTTTATTCATGCTAGTCTTGAAAATAGAATTGAGGTGAGGTAGTGTTTTTCTACATTATCCTTTACGTCCTAAGACAAACACAAGTTACAAGGTAGTGAAAGGTACTTGGCTCATATTTTAAGCCCTAAACTGCAAGTGAAGAGCAGCACATAGGTGGAAGAACTGGATTCATTTTATTCACATATTCTATTTCCATTTACAATTTGGAAAGCGAGGAGATTCAACTGCAAAAGAACTCAGTGTTTCAAAAAACCTTTTCTTTTTTTGGCCATCAGCAGAGTTTGCATGCAGCTGCAATGAACATTATAGGGCTAAGTGAAAGTTGTTGACTGCATTGTTTTCTTTTTAAATGTAGACTTTATTTAATAATTAAGAATTATTTTCATTCCCTATGGCTTTACAGTTTCATATTACCACACTGTATATATCATGTAGCCATGGACTATTTCCAAAATTCTTAGATTGAAACTATGTGAAAGGAAACTTAAAGTGCAAATGGTAGTAGATGGTTCACAGGCTAAGCTATTAGCACATACCTTTTGAGTGACAATCCATCCTACAAATGTGCCTAGAGTCTATCTACTGAGTCTCCAGTTCCATTGGAGATTAGACACTCCGCCCTCCCTTTTACACAATACAACATGGGTGGGTGCAGCATGGTGTGGAAGCAATAACACACACTCAATCCAGGTCTAATAACTGAACTTGTATTTAAGTCAATGAAAAACAGTTCACAACCGTTCACAACAAGCCCGGTGGAAGGAAGTCCAACAGGGAACACTAACGGATGCCAAAAGTTTCAGCCAAATTGTACGCATCTGCCTTAAGGGGCAGAATCTGTCCTGGCTTGGTGGTCCGAGCCCAAATGGGAAGATGTCCAAGGAGAGTGGCAGATCCCTAAGCTTTTCTAACTCACCTGGAACCTTTCCCTACTGCTCATATTGTCCCTGACAGATAGGTGGCCTGGTCAGTTGGCATTGTTCATCCTGATTGATGAGAAGCTTGATTGATGTGATTTACACTGGATTTACATCATAGGACATTTTTTTCACTAAAAGGTTTGTCTTAATTTATTATTTACATTTGTTTTGTGAGTGAGTAGGGGTACTATGTACCCTTACTCATTCACACAGGGTGGGGCTGGTATTTTGGTCATCCACCTGCAGACCCTCCCAACCATAGGACCAGGGTTGAGAGGTGGAGGCCCCTGTTCTCACCAGCATGGGGTAGGATGTTCTCATCAGCATAAGTTCTTTTACCAGGCAAGGTGCCTTCCCCATTTAAGGGTATGTGGCCTAGTATGGTTCATAAGGAGCAGAAACATGCCCCTTTCCTGACTAGTTAGACTGTATGCTTAGGTAACTATCTGGTATAGATCTGGGGGGGGGGGTGCATGCTTTTTTCCCCTGTTGTTTGCATAGGGTTTCATCTTAAGATCGATACTAGGCCCCGAGGATCTGGTATAGAATTTGGAGGGAACCCAATACAGTTTTTTATGATTTTCTTTGGGTGTTTTTTACATCCTTACTAGAAGATTTTATTTTTGCATAGGGTCCCCTTTTAATATCTATACCAGACCCTCATCTAGAATAAGGGTCATTTAATCCCTGGCTATTTTGTTTACAGACAAAAATAATCCAGCAAGGAATTGTCATTTACCAACATTTTAAACAGTCTTTCTTTCTTCATTGTAAATGTCAGTTTTGCTGCAAGTTAAGGGTATCCCTCAGGCATATTATTACAAATAATTTCACATTTTTAAGTTTCACTTTAAGCATTATTAAAATCAATGCTCCCTTCCAAACGGATATGTTTACCAGTGCAATGCAAAGCCTCCCATGCAATGTGTTTGACAATTCTTGAAAAAAGCCATTGTTTTTTGTTAACATTCAAGTACCATGGACTTCAACTGAGTTTGGATCGGCTTTCGAACTTCAGTAACGTTTGGCATACTTACCTTGGACCAAACTAAAGTAAGTTATCCTTATTAGTAAATTTGTCTTCATAACAATTCAATGTAACTTCCCTGTCAGAAGGCTGCACAAATGTGATTGCTCTTGCAATGTAAACATGCATAATCCGCGCTACCCCCACTGTGCCAAACAGGCTAATGATTTGCAAAAAAGTGTCACAATGTGCAAAAAAGTGCAAATGCTCTTGGAAAAAACTATTAGTGCAAAAATAGGGGGGAAAACTCCTAAAAACACAAAAAAGTACACAAATAAGAAATTCAATCAATATGACTGGTGCTGCATTTAACAGTTTAGCTGGAATATAAAGCTAAAAGGAGAAATGTCAAAAGTAAGGTAAAAAATGTGCAACCTTTTATAAGCAAACAAAAGTGTAAGTGAATTAACAAATTAACTTGGATCGTTCGGTGTAATGTGACCAAAAACACACAAAGTCCAATAAACAATGGCTGAAAACACAGCTTGCTGAAATCAGAGGTATGTGAAAACCAATCTTCACCCAGGATTTTCAGCCAAACAGAAAAATGATGTATAGAGTGGCCGCTTACCGGATCTGATGGATCCCTATCACAGAGATTGTAAAGGCTCAGCAGGTCTCCAAAGGACTCCACAGCAACCGATCGTTTTCTCCGATCCTCCTCCACCAAAAACATCTGGAACAAGTGCACACGATCATACCGCAGACAGGATTAATCCCGGCAGATGGAAATCACTCCCAGCACAGGACGACAGGAGATGTTGAATAGGGGTATGGTAGGGGGAAGAAATGAAAAGCTTCATGGTGCAGTATATCAAAGGTAAAAAATCCATTTATTTTGAAATTCAGGGTTACTGACATCCCAAAAATACTTTTCAAGTTTAAAACTGTTTAAAAAACAAGCTGTCTTCCAGCCGACACTCGAGCCAGTCAGCTGGGGGCGTGGTGACGTCAGATTGTATTGCTCCGCCCGACACTGCGTTTCTCCATACGAGGCTTTGACAGGGATAGGCGGAAACAGCATTACTGTTTCAAGCCATAAGCCATACTCATAAGCCATAAGGGTGAGTGACATTTTTAATAAACTAGTTCTCTTTGCTCACTAATACAGTATGGTGACCTGTTCAAAGTGATATGGGATGCAATGGACCTTGTTTGGTGAACTGCCAGTAACTAGGAATGTTTTACATGGTGGTTCACCAGGTGAAGTACAGCATGGCAGCTGCGTGGCAGCTGTTGAGGATGCAGGGTTGATGTAACACAACTGAAGCTTGCATATGTCCTTCTGGTGAATTGAGGAGGTGTAACAAGGTCAACAGCCTGCTCTCTTTGTTCATTTTTACTAGTAATTATGGCCATGTGTAAGCAATAACATGGAACCGAGTAAAGAGAAGAAGTGCAGATGGTCAATACTGAGGGACACTCCTACAAAGCTTTTTGCTTTTTAGGTTTAGCAAACAATACAATGTACCATTAACATTACCTTCCTTGAATATATTTGACGAATCATTGGAAAACTGTTAAACATTCCGTGTCCCTGGTACAAAAAAAGCACAACCAGATCATGCAATAATGGAGGGAACGTTTTATTCATATTAGCCTAGTAATTCATAACAGTAGATACATTCATGCCCATACAGGATGTAACAGGCACATGTTTTTAAAATATACTTGCAAAGTCTATGATTATTAGTGCGGAATGTGAGCACCCACACAAATACAATCCAAAATATATCTAGTTACAAGATTCACAAACAGTTGCTTTCAGTGTTCATGGCATTTTCATATTTTATTTTATTCTTTACTGTTGCTAGTCACCAGATGGTATGATATTTTTGCTCTGTGAATACTCAGGTAAACTTCATTTGTCAAAAAAGGGAAAATGTGGATTATATTAGTTAATCAAATATTTGCTTTTTGTTTTTTGTTTGTGCATCTGTAGAGAATAATAACTAATGTAAAAGCAAATATTTCTTGGATTGGCATAGGTCATTGGGTCTGCGCTTAACCTTGTTAGCAAGACAAAGAAGAAAAGGAAAAGTTGTGACTGAAACCTTAACAATGTGGTCAGAAATATAAAATACAAGATTTCCAATACAGACAGGGGAAAATACCACCACAGAGATGTGAGCTGATGTCATTACACATTATGGCTTGCAAAAGGCCCTCACTCCTAACCCTTTTAGTCAGGAAAGGGCTAGTATACAGAGCAAGCAGAAACTATAGAGTAAACTAGCAATTAAAGAAATAATAAATGACTGAATGCAGTCCGGATCACATATTGAAAAAAGAGCAGTCAAAATCATGTGGAAATCATACCACTTTTCTTGGGTGAGCACTGTTCCAGATACCCTTTGATGCCTTTGATTACAACAAGGTTCCGTCTTCCTGATTCCTGATTCAGTGTTTTCCATGATTTTGTCCTTTGCATGACATGTACACACGAGGAGACATTTCCGATGACCGCGGACCGTTTTCATCGGACATGTCTCCGGGGATCTTTTGGTCTGATGGTGTGTACACACGATCAAACCAAAATCCCCGCGGACAGACAGCGCGGTGACGTGGCGGTGATGTAGCGGTGATGTCGACGCCGCGACGTCCGCAAACCAGGAAGAAAAATGCTTCCACGCATTCATCGAATCCATTCGATGCCTGCGGGGGATTTCGGTCCGCTGGTTAGTACGCCTAACGGACAGGTTTCCAGCGGACAAGTTTTAAAGCACGTTTATGTTTTAAAACTTTTGTCCGCTGGAAACCTGTCCGCTAGGCCGTACACACGATCAGATATACCTGCTGAAACTGGTCTACGGACCAGTTTCAGCGGACGTGTTCGATCGTGTGTACGCGGCCATACACAGGAGGTGTAAGGTCAGGATGAATAGTCATTGCATTTCAGGGCGAAGTATGACACTGTTCAAATGTTAGAGATAGTGTTTATTAGATAAACAGTCTGTTAAAAAAACATGCTATATGAGACATAATATGCTACAGAATTACCATTTGCTCATTCTCTAAATGCATCTTGTGTAATATTTTTATATAAAAAAACATTAGCTATTTTGGCTAAAAACAAACTTAAAGGGGTTGTAAAGGTAATTTTTTTACTAAATACCTTCCTTTACCTTAGTGCAGTCCTCCTTGTAACAGGCGCTCATCGCGTCGTTCTGTTCCCTAGTAAACATGTGCATTCGTTTTCGTTAGAATGCATTTTCGTCCGAAAATCTGGTATTTTCGTTATCGTTTTAACAAACGAAAACGAAAGCGCAAGAAACTGAAAGATCCGACATAAAAAATGCTTTATTTTCGTTTTCGTTCAGATCTGATGATTTTCAAAGCTTTGTCAAATTTTCGTTGTTCGATTCCTACCTATTCACTGTATTCAGTGAATACAGTGAATATAGGTAGGAATTGAACGAGGAAAATTCGACAAATCGTCAGATTTTCGGCGTTCAATTTCTACCTATTCACTGTATTCAGAACGACGATTTTCGATGCTTTGTCGAATTGAATGATGAAAGTTCGACATAGCATCGAAAATCGTAGTTTTTGGACGAAAACTTTCCAGACGAAAACAACATAAATCAAAACGTTTTTCGGGAGTAACTAAATAAATGTATTTTCCAAACGAAAACGAAAAAACGAAACAAAATATTTCAGTCTGCACATGTCTGTTCCCTAGTGCGTTCCACGCAGGAAAGCATTCCGGTCAACGACCGGAGCCACATGCGTTCCACCGTGGAACGCGGAAGTGTGTCGCGAATCGGCAGTTTCTTTGAAATCAGTGCTTATGCACTGCACCTGTCACCTGCCTATAAAGGCATTCTCGGGCCATAGAAACCTTATTCTTTTATTGTCAGCCATAGCTCGGCCATGCTACATACAATGGTGCCATTGTTCCCCATGCTGAAACTTTGACCAGCCTGCAACTCCTGCATCAATGCTACCACATTTGCTGCAACAGACTGTTGTTGCCAGGGACAACCTTTGAGACCTTCCTTGCTGACACCCTACACTATGGAATCCCTTGTTGCCACACTGAAGCCCTGCAAACGGATAAGTAGCAATTGAGTCACTTGTAACTCTATAGAAACATCTGCTGTATTATGGCTTGTGACCATTAACATACTACTTGGGATAGACTATTGTACTAATGACTACTTGCTAAAGAATATCTTAAAGGGACATCTACTCAAAAATTACCTGAGCTATCTGCCTCTCATATGCAACTATTTTTACCTGAGCAATATTTGCCTCTCATATGCAACTATTATTACCTGAGCTACATTGCCTCGCATATGCAACTATTATTTGTCTCTACAACTCCTATTTACTACATGCTTGACATAAGTGCTACCTGCTTATGGCCCTTGCCCCAACTTGTTGAACATGTTCGCTCTAACTTTTCTATGCTAAGGGTTGATGGTATTTCATACCAACTCCCTTAGTGGCCTAATAAATCTCTATATGCTTATGTGATATGATGTAGAGAACCCCCAAACTCCTGTTTGCGTGGAGTGACGCCGGGGGTCCTGTACTGATAATCACTTGCATATAGTGGTGCATTGGAATCCTTAAAGTGTATATTATAATTTTAAACGCTAAGCTCTGGTCGCATGTTGTAATGCGTCCATCCTTAGAAGCTCAACACCTTTCTTTATGTGAGAGAGAGATGATGTAGAGAACCCCCAAACTCCTGTTTGTGTGGAGTGACGCCTGGGGTCCAATATTGAATTCTCACATAGAGAAGTGCATTGAAATCCTTGCTAACCGCAGTTGTGGTTCACTTCGTTCATCAGAGCAGTTAAACTCCTCCACTTACCTCATTCTTCAATTTTGCTTTTAAATGTCCTTATTTCTTCTGAGAAATTCTCACTTCCTGTTCTTCTGTCTGTAACTCCACACAGTAATGCAAGGCTTTCTCCCTGGTGTGGAGTGTCGTGCTCGCCCCCTCCCTTGGACTACAGGAAAGTCAGGACGCCCATTAACACACAGCTCCTTTCTCTATCTGAAACTTAGCGAGCGTCCTGACTCTCCTGTAGTCCAAGGAAAAGACATTTAAAAGCAAAATCAAGGGATTAGGTAAGTGAAGAAGGACTGTACTAAGCTAAAGGAAGCTATTTAGGAAACCAAATAGTACCTTTACAACCCCTTTAACTTCATCTTCTCTCAATGTTATAAGTAGTTGAGAAACCAACTGCATGTAGAAAAAACACTTTTACTACATTTATACATGTAGCAAAGATTTCTTTAGTTCATAAATAATTTAAAAAAAGCACATCAATGTCAACACTTAACTGTTGTTTTCACTCATAGCTATTTTTTTTTTAAACACCACATTTATATATTACAATTAATGGTTCATATACAATAGTTATGTGATTATTGCTTATTTATGCCAATGATCATATCATCAGTACATTATATAGGCCTATTACTTTGTTTTGATTTTGTCTAAGAATAAGAAACAAAACTGTTTCAGCTTATGTGTGGTGAAAAAAAGATCAGAGCTCTATTATTTCAACAATAATCAAGGCTTAGGGTGACCCAGTGGGCTGGAACACATGTCCTTTCTTGTCTGGTTGTCATGGACAACAAAATATTAAGCCAGATGATATCGCTCAGCTTTATCGGAATTACACACACACATTCTGGATGTCTTCCTGGAGCTTGACAGAGTATATTACTGGGGCTTTCCTGGCCTCCAGGAATCTTTTTAAAATTCACTCTTTGTTAGTTGCATCTAAAATCCCTCAGGCACTTGTAACTTTTATTAATACTGCTATCTTGATATAATGTAGAGAATTAGAATGACCTGGGAGAGCGCCATTAATATCTTCTCTGAATGCTATATTTTACAATGATGTAGCATAATGCGTTACATATTTGGGGAACGTGTGATGCAAAAGCAAACCAAAAATGTATTAATACTCCCTGCCACATACTCAGCTGAACAAAAAGTCCCTCCATTTTAAGATGTTTACTTCTTCTAGCAAAATTAGCTTAAAGTAGCAGTTCATTAATAACTGATTTTTGGTCCCAAGTTGAGTGGATAACCAGCTGGATTATATTGTTTCTAACAACGTACACACTGTTGGACTTTGTACCAGCCAAAATCACATCAGAATTCCAACGGAATTCCATTAGAGTAAAAGAGAACATGTTCTCTATCTAAACTCCGATGGAATTCCTCGGAATTTCCAATGAAACACACGGTCGGAATTTCCGATGAAAAAAGTCAGTCAGACTTTTTCCATAGGAAATTCCGATTGTGTGTACGAGGCATTCGTTTACAGATTCCTAACATAAAACCCTAACATGAAATTGGGACTATTTTCTTTGAAATACAGTAAAACCTTGGATTGTGAGCATAATTAGTTCTGGAAACATGCTTGTAATCCAAAGCACTTGTATATCAAAGCGAATTACCCCATAAGAACTAATGAAAACTGAAAATAAGGATGATTCATTCCGCAACCATTTATTCAGAATCATAAGTCCTTTGGTTTATAGTCCATACAAAAAGATTATAGCAATGTGATATCCATCCACAAATGGAAGCCTCCACATGGGGGTCAGAAGCAAAATCCATCAGGAGCTGCAGAGTATAAAAAAGGAGAGGCGCCCCTAAGTGTAGCAATTTGTTGCTAAATGTTGTTTCTTCATTAAATGTAACCCTATTGCTACACTTAGGCCACGTACACACGATCGGACCAAACCGATGAGACTGGTCCGACGGACCGTTTTCATCGGACCACGCTGAAGTGGTCTGATGGTCTGATGTGCGTATACACCATCAGTCCAAAATCCCATCGGGCCAGAACGCGGACACGTAAAGCACGTACAACGTCACTATAAAGGGGAAGGCCAAAGCCTACAGCGCCGCCCTTGAGTCCGCTTTTGCTAGTTATATGTTCCCGCATGTTTTAGCGAAGGTTTGGTTAGAGCCGATTCGCGCTTTTCAGTCTCCGTGCTTTACAGGTCGTATTCTCGGGTTCAGTGTGTGCTTGTGGGTTCGTATTTGGCATTCAGTGCTGGCTTTTGGGTCGTTTCTGCTTTGCAGTGCCGTCCTGTCTGCTTGTATCTGTTTGCTGTGCGTTCTTTGCAGGTATTGCTGGATTTGGGGGTGCTTTCTGTTTTAGTGCATTTTGACTGACCAGCCGGCCGGTTTGAGGCCATGATGGAGCAGCAGCGTGACTTTACTCGAGTTTGTGCTGCGTATGGGCTGTCTTCTGAAGTTCATATTCACTCAAGGACTTTGGCCAGGAACAGGGGGAGGAGGAGTTCCTGGGCCAAGAATTGGTTGCGGCAGCGTGACCGATTCTCTCATATGCCTCTGCTTAGGGAAATCCAGGAGAATAATCCTGATGACTACAGGAACTTTCTCCGTATGATGGACCCCGTTTTCCACCATCTATTGGATCTTCTGTCCCCCTATATCACGAGGCAGGACACTGTGATGCGCCAAGCCATCACGGCCGAGCAGAGGCCTATTGCCACGGTTGCGGTACCTGGCGACTGGGAGGAGCCTGCAGGACCTCAAGTTCTCGACAGGCATCTCTCCCCAGGCGCTTGGGATCATCATACCGGAGACGTGTTCGGCCATCATCCAAGTTAAGCAGGAGGAGTATGTTAACTACTTGAGATCCGCGCTACAGCTGAATGACGGCTTTAGCGCGGATCTAAATTACCAACAAGCCGTCAATTGACGGCTTGTCATTGGCAGCTTCCCTGCGCGCGCTGAAGAGCGCGCTGCGGGGAAACACTGTGTTGGCCGTGTCCCTTGGACACAGCCAATCACAGATCGCCGCGAACGGCCAATCAGAGTGGCCGTTTGCGATGCGATCTGTGCGGCCAATGAGAGATGATCTCATATGTAAACATATGAGATCATCTCTCATTGCCGTTTTACACAGAGACAGCGTCCGTGCTGTCTCTGGAGAGAAGGAGAGCGATCTGTGTCTCTTGTACATAGGGACACAGATCGGTCACCCCCCCAGTCACCCCCCCTCCCCCCACAGTTAGAACACTATACAGGGAATACATTTAACCCCTTCCTCACCCCCTAGTGTTAACCCCTTCAATGCCAATCACATTTATACAGTAATTAGTGCATTTTTATAGCACTGATCGCAGTATAAATGTGAATGACGCCAAAAATGTGTCAAAAGTGTCCGATGTGTCCGCCATAACGTCGCAGTCCCAATAAAAAAATCGCAGATCGCCGCCATTTCTAGTAAAAAAATAAATAAAAAATAATAATTCTGTCCCCTATTTTGTAGGCACTATACATTTTGCGCAAACCAGGCGCTTATTGCGATTTTTTTTTTTTTTACCAAAAATATGTAGAAGAATACGTATCGCCCTAAACTGAGAAAAAAAAAGTGTTTTTTTTTTTTAAATTGGGATATTTATTATAGCAACAATTAAAAAATATTGTATTTTTTTTCAAAATTGTCGCTCTTTTTTGTTTATAGCGCAAAAAAATTAAATCGCAGAGGTGACCAAATACCACCAAAAGAAAGCTCTACTTTTGGGGAAAAAAAGACGTAAATTTTGTTTGGGAGCCATATCGCACGACCGCACAATTGTCAGTTAAAGCGACGCAGTGCCGGAAGCTGAAATATCACCTGGGCAGGAGGGGGGTATACGTGCCCAGTAAGCAAGTGGTTAAGGTAAGTTTCCTCCTTTAACATCACAATCTATGGCCCAGATTCACAGAGCGATTACGCCTGCGCAACTGGTGTTGCGCGTGCGTAAGTCTAAATGTGCGCGTGCGTTTAGATGCGCGCGATTCAGAAAACGATTTACGCCAGAAATCAACTTTTATTTTTCCGGCGTAATTTCGTTAGACAGACGCATCCGTCCGCGCAAAAATGCGCTAGACACACCATTGATTTGCTAGTCAAATATGCTAATGAGGGAGTTGCGGGGATCCACAAAAAAACGCAGTTGCTGCGCAGGCTACGCGATGTGCGCAACAGCAAAATGTCCTGTCTAAAGTTAGAGCACCTAAAAGCTGGTCTAAATTTTGAAAAAACCTCTACATCTCACAGAAAGCAACACCGTTACTGAGGAGCAGACCACACACACGTGTTGCACTACAATTTGACTGCCAACATGCCAGGGGCATCGTCGCTCATAGCTGCACTAGTGAATTTAGATGACCAAAGAAGGAGGTGGGCACGGAGGATGGCACGGGAGAGGGCACGGGAGAGGATATACCGCACACGCATAGACCTGTTTGGCATGAGTGATTCTGAGGTGTATCGCATCTTCAGATTCCCCCCTCATGCCATCCTGGAATTAACCACAACCTTGCAGGAGGACATCACCAGCCCAACACAACGCTCACATCCAGTGCAGCCACTGGTCAAGGTACTGGCAACACTCCATTTCCTTGCCAGTGGCTCTTTTCAGCGTACAAGTGGAGTGGTGGCTGGGATGTCACAATCCTCCATGAGCAAATGTGTGCACCAGGTTGTCCCTGCAATCCTCACACGCTTGGCCAACCAAATCATCAAACCCACCACTGAGGACCTGCGGCTGAAGGCAATGACAGATTTCTACAGAATTGCCAGATTCCCACGCACCATCGGGGCCATTGATTGCACACATGTGGCACTCCAGCCCCCCCTGGAGACAGAGCACATGTACCGCAATCGGAAGAATTGGCACTCCATCAACGTACAGGTGATAGTTGATGCCCAAGGCCTCATATGGCACGTCCGTGCCAAACACCCCGGATCCACCCATGACAGCTACATCTACAATCAATGCCACATCCGAATGGAATTCTATCAGAACGTGTATGGGAACACCTGGCTGGTTGGTGAGTGACATGGGAGTCAGGCATGACTATCCCCTCCCGTGATGCACACCTCACAAGTGGCACATGCATGACTAACATTCTCCTGTCTTTTCCCTTCCAGGTGACTCTGCATATGCACTGGGACCCCATCTCATGACTCCTATCCGGAACCCCCAAACCCCAGGGGAGGAAAGATACAATCAAGCACACATCAAAACCCGAGCAGTGGTGGAGCGCACCTTTGGCCTCCTGAAGTCACGTTTCCGATGCCTGGATAAGTCTGGGGGTACACTGTTGTATTCCCCAAACTTTGTGTGCCATATCATCGTTGCATGTTGCATGCTGCACAATCTCGCAGTGAGGAAGGGCCTGCAGGTTGAGCTACGTGATGACCTGACCCCCCAACCAGACAATCAACCCCTAACCGAGGATACCCCGTCTTCTGAGGGAAGAGCAGTCAGGAGACAGCTCACATTGGGCATCTTTGCACGTTAAACACACACATTAATCATGGCACATTGAGAATGCATGCATGCACACCACTGTGGTCCCTAGCACACACACCCCACATCCTCATCAAATTGGATTGGCACCAGTCCACCATGCAGGACTGGTGAGCAGTAACGCCACGTCAAGGCTCCAATTATGTCACTGTACATTCATACACCATTCACACGGACCTGGGAATCACTTCTCCCTGGTCCTGGGGAACCCTTCTCCACCAAAATTGAGGATGACACCCCTTTTCCAGCAGGAATGTCACCCCCACATTCAAACACCATGCACAACCCAAAATTTAAAAAAAATGTCAGCAAAAAAAAAAAAAAAAAAAAAATGTCAGCAAAAATAAAAAAATGGGGGAAAAAAAAATTATTGCCCTCTGCGTGAGCCACGCCTGGGGCGCCCCCGGCCACGGCCCCGGCCCCTCAGGGGAGACTCATGGGGGAGGGGCAAACACGGGGAAGGAGGAGCAGCCCCTGATATCTGCCCACCTGGCGGCCTGCCCTCCAAGGCCACGGCAATTCTGTCCAGGGAAGCACCAATTGTTGCCGTGTTGGCCTGGATAGCCTGGGTAAGGGCCCTCACATCCTGCCCAACGCCTGCTGCTGTAGTCTGCAGTTCATTTAGGCAGGTTGTGAAAGCCCGGGAGTGGGAGTCAAGGTTACCCAGCGTATCCTTCATGGAGGACAGGCTCTCCTCCACCCGCCCAAATGTCTGGCAGAGCTGTCCCAGATGGCGGGTCTGGAGGGCCTGGTCCCTTCGCAGACTGGCGGGCAGGAGATTGGGCGCCCCCCTGGTGCGCTGGGATGACATCCTGCCTCCAGCTGATGGTTGTGGGCGGGGAGAAGGGGAGGCCCTTGTGAGGGGAGCCATGTTGGGGGAGGAGGGGGGGGGGGCTCCCCCTTAGGGAGGGCAGGCTTCTGCCAGCCAGAGGGGAAGAGTCCGCACAAACCACTCGTCCAGTGCCTGACTCCTCCTCCTCCTGATCGTCCTCCTCCTCATGATTCCCCTCCTCCTCATGATCGTCCTCCTCCTCATGGTCGTCCTCCTCCTCTCGAACCTCCTCCGCGGACTGTGGCCTTGTTGGGGGGGCCTCATTAGGCTGCTGTCCTGGTGTTGGAGCGGTCAGTCCAGATGGCCCTGCACCCTCCTGCACATCTGTGGATGACACAAACCATTCACAGGTTGGAGGATCCACACACTTGCCACATATTCCCTTTCACCCCCTCCCCCACACATGCTACACACCTGATAGAAAAAAAAACCTTACCTGGCACCGCGGGGACCGGACTTGTGTCAAAGCCTGGCAGGCCCTCCACTTCATGCCGGTGAAAGGTCAGGGCCACCACTTGCTCCGTCGCTGTAAGCCTAATACGGCATGGTGGGCCCCCTCCTGTGCCCCTGGCATGGGCATGCATTGCGGCCAGTTTCTTTTTCACCTGACGCCGGAGATCATTTATTTTTTTGTCGATCCCAGACCGGGTCCGTGTCTCCCCCTCCCCCGAGGAATTCACCTGCTCCGTGATCCTATCCAATATCTCCCTCCTCCTGGCCGGGGTGGTGGTGGCACTCTGCGGGCCGTGGAGAAAACGCCCATACTCGCTAATGGCCCGGGCAAGAATTCTTTTTTCCCCCACAGTAAAATTGAGCTTTCTTTTTCTCTCAGTCATACTTCCAAACAAACTCACTACCAGTCTCCAAAAATCAGTCACAAATACAAGCACAACCAATCAGGCAAGAACACACACAAAGAGAAAAAGAACACCCAAAAATCACACTAGCACTCAGCAAGAAACAGTCACCCAAAAAAAAAAAGCAAGAAAACAAACGAACAAAAATATATCAATCAAACAATCAGTCTCTCAAACACTTATCAAAATACACTTTCACAAATATACCAACAAGCACTTGATCACACAGAACACTAATCTGACAACTACAAGACACACTGCAATGAACAACAGGAACAAAAGCACTTGGTTAAATGGGAAGGGACACAAAGGGATGTACTTTTGCAATGCAAGTGCGTTTGTGTGTGTCTATTTATGCTGTCTGCGTAGTTCACAACGTTGCCCTAGTTTCCAATTTCACTAATTGCACCGCTCCCGAGTTGTGAGCATGCGCACAGCGGAGCTGACATGGTCTCGTTCAAGCGCGCATGCGCGAGCCGGCCGGCCCTTCATTTGCATGGGGTCACGGCTCATTTCAATGTAACACGCCCACGTCCCTCCCAATTTGTATTACTCCTCCTTACGCCTCTGGAAAAAACCTTACGCTTGCGCAATTTCCTGCGCAAAAGCTACGTGAATCGGGGGATTACGCGGCTAGATGGCGCAAGTCTAACGTAATGGCGGTGCGCTACGCCGGACCGATAATGCGCCGATGTACGTGAATCTGGGCCTATGTCTTTAATGTATGCTAATGTATTGTATTTCTTGGATTTTTCCCTAATTACCATGATTGTAATATGCTGTGTGTTGAATGTTCACTTTTCTCCCCATGCATGTTGGTAAGCTTTCCATGTTCTTTTTGTTGGCCAACATGCATCTTTTTACCTTCACCACTATAACCTATCCAGCATGCTATCCTAGGGACAAACACACCTAGCCTAGTATTTTTCTAGACAGTTTTTTGTCTGCTCCATTGTAGTTCTGCCCCCCCCCCCCTAAAAATGTTTATTGCCCCATCAGAGGGGTGAGGAGTCTGATAATAAGTGGGCCTATATTTTTGGCATGAAATACTCACTCCACAATAATAATATGAAATGTTAATACTGATGTTGCACAAGGATGGTTTTTGTATTGTGATTGCAATGTTTATGTGCCAAAGTACTATTTTTTTTTTGTTTGTCCCAACAGTTTCCCTCCACGCCACAGGAATGGCAGACTGTGGCTTCCCAATTTGCCCAGCGGTGGGACTTTCCGAACTGCGGAGGGGCAATAGATGGGAAACACGTCCGCATAGTGCCGCCACCCCATTCGGGGTCATACTATTTTAACTACAAAGGTTTCCATAGTATCATGTTGATGGCGGTGGTGTCGGCACAGTATGAATTTTTGTATGTGGACGTGGGGAAGAACGGCTGGCTGTCTGATGGGGGAGTGTTTGCACGAACGGAGTTTGCCAAGCGTCTACAATCTGGTGGTTTGGAACTGTCACAGGATGAAGACAATTTGGAGGGACTTCCGTTTGTTTTTGTCGCGGATGAAGCTTTCGGGCTTGGACCTCACCTCATGCGGCCTTTTCCCCAGAGGACCCCCACCCCGGAAAGGAGGGTGTTCAATTTCCGGCTGTCCAGAGCCCGGAGGGTAGTCGAAAATGCCTTTGGGATACTCGCCAGCCGGTTCCGCCTGTTCCAGACAGCGATACACCTGGCGGAATATAAATTGAACAGTGTTGTCTTAGCCTGTTGCATTTTGCACAATTTTTTACGCAGGCACTCCCAGTCGTACCAAGCCAACATCGGTGCTGAGGCAGGACTACCCTCAGCTTGGCCACCCAATCTGCTCGTGAGGTACGCGACAAATATGATGAGTACTTCATGGGTCGGGGGGCCATTGCTATGCCAGATCATATTTCTTTCTAATTCGGCCCCCAAAAGAAAGAAATATTAAAATAAATAATAAATAATTAGACCAATGGACTTTATACAGTTTTTTGTCATTATTGCTTTTTTTTTTTTTTTTATCTGTCTTCCTGGTTCTCCAACTAGTGCACTTCTAGTGCGAAATTTAGTTTTCATGTTTTAGTAAATAACAACAATTGCACAGTAGTCACTCATCTACAAACTGGGTATTGAGCATAGAAAGAAGAAGCCACTTTTTTTTTTATTTCCATTTATCCAAAAAATTGGGTTTTTCATTTGGCACAACTATTATTTATTTTTAAAAAAAAAAAATCTTTTGGTATATGTAGGTACAAAAACCATATTTTTTTACCAACAAAAAATATCTACAAACAATGGAACTTACAGAGTTCAACCTTTTAATCCAAACACATGTGATGGGCTGATGTCACCCCGGAACACGCCAAAATTTGAACATGCACACATTCTGTGTGAGTGGCCAAATGGGTATTTTGCTCCTGATACCATGACAAATGTCAACATGTGCTATCTGCCATCATGGGTGATCAATTCGATGTGTTTTGGGGGTGCAAACCCTTCCTCTCACCTACTTGAGTAGCAAGGAAGGGGTTGCACCCACAAAGCACAGACAATCGATATCCTGTGATAGCAGATAGCACATGTTGACACACTGTGTGTGCATCTTCAAATTTTGGCATGTGGACTTTCGTATTCAAACTGTTGTGCAAAACATAGCATTGAAACTGGTTTGGGGGGGGGGGGGGGTTAATCTTGGATACGGCCCACCATGTCAATGATGTTTTTAAAATTTTGCTCAATGACATTCATCCTATCCCTCATAATGTCCATTTCTGTACTGCATTCCATAATTTGTTGGATGACGATTTGGGCACTAGCACTGGAAAAATGAGGACTAGCAGATGTTGTGATACCACCATCTTCATCCCCTAAAAAAAAAAAAAAACATTTTTTTTTTTAGTAATGTGCAGACCTACTGTATCTACATCTCATTTTCCCTGTGAAGCTGGGGTGACACTGACCTGTTGTGCTGATAATCTCCACCTCCCCATCTTCCACAACTCCTTCTTCCACAATTCCTTCTTCCTCCTCTCTTTCTTCCACCTCTCTTTCTTCCTCCTCTCTTTCTTCCACAACTCCTTCTTCCACAACTCCTTCTTCCACAACTCCTTCTTCCACAACTCCTTTTTCCACAACTCCTTTTTCCACAACTCCTTCTTCCACAACTCCTTCTTCCACCTCTCCTTCTTCCACAACTCCTTCTTCCACAACTCCTACTTCCACAACTCCTTCTTCCACAACTCCTTCTTCCACCTCTCCTTCTTCCACAACTCCTTCTTCCACAACTCCTTCATCCATAACTCCTTCTTCCACCTCTCTTTCTTCCACCTCTCTTTCTTCCACATCCTCCTCCTCCACATGCTGGGGTTGGTTTGTTTTGGACAGTCTGGGCCTCCTTGCCTGCTCCAAATGGTGTCATTTTCTTTCCCCTAAATAACATGAAACAAAAGGTATACTCAGCACACAGATATATTGTAGGGCAGAAATACAAAACTTTGCTTCTAGAAGTGGGGTACAATTGTCTGTTTGGGCTCAATCTACCAAACATAATTTTTGTTTTTATTTATGACTTCTCCCAAGCTGGGATAATGCCTCTTTTTTGGGAAGTGACACACATGGATGCCCCCCCCCAAAAAAAAATTGTGGGAGACACTAAATAAAAAGTTTTAGTTATGGGGGAGGAGTCCAGATGTGAAAACAGCTGCTTCTTTATCACTGTGTGAATGAATCCTGTTTGCCTTTCACATTCTAGTAAGGTTGAACGAACACATAATCTTTTCCACAATGTTTATAAACATTGTTTTACACCAAATAGCCATGTCCAGGTGTGCTTTTCCTGGAACAACATCGGATTTGTGAGGAACGATGTGATGGAACAATGTTTACTACGAACGTGAAAATACTTCCTATTGCCAAAATCCTCAGAAACATTATACATGTGTTCCATAGTACAACCAGGCCAACGAGGCAGATGGAGAAATATACATGCCAACAAATTAATAAAGACAATTGCAAGAAAAAGCAGTAAAATTACCTACTTTTTTCAATAATTCTCTTGATCTTCCTATACTGCTCTGGCTCACGCAATTTCAAGTCCGATCAACGTTTTCGGAGCTGCTCCTTGGACCTTGTGACCCCAAATATGTCAGAAAGTCTCCTCGCCACCTTGTCCATTATTTTGGCCTTCCTCCAATTAGGGGTGTTGTATGGCCCATGATCTCCATCGTAATCTTTCCTCCGCAGTATGTCCACCATCTCCACCATTTCTTCTAGTGGCATATTTGTTGCTTTGTAGCGTCTGGGCCTGGATCTTGACGTTCCTGCCTCCATCCTTTCCTGGTCATGAAAGGGTAAAGCACTCTCCTGTGACATCTCCATATTTTCGTTTCACAATGAATAGGGGCATGGAAAAGAGTAAAGGGTCCGTCATGGGCGGCGAAGAGGGCAGCGTTTCACGCATTCGCGGGGTATATAAGGAGAACGACGTGATTACGTAGGTTACGCGGAGTCTGCTCGAGCGTAAGCGAGGGACTACAGAAACAAAGGTAAATTTGAACATGGGCCCAGCAGAGGCCTAGAGACTTGAGTCATGGGATGGGGGTTTTATATGTTGATTGCACCTTTGCGCTATTATATATTTTGTGGCCTCCCCATGCTATTTCGCTCTACATCTGCTTGGAGACATCACAAAATATATATGTGAGAATGCTCTACCTCTTTATTTTATTATTGTGTATCAGATCAGGCAACTATTGTCATTGTTGGACAGAGGTAATTAGGTAGTGCATCATCTCATCATGATATCTACACATGAAATAGTGACTTGATGATTGCTATCATTAATTTTGCATGGTTAAAGATGCCACGTATTTAGTGAAATGGAACCAAAGGGTCTGCAGGTAAAATCATATTTTTCTACAACAATGGGGCAGAGCTGGGCAGCATTTTAGCAGCAGGAGACACTGTGTTTGTATAGTAGTTCAATGTCAAAGCTGAGCCTAAAATAGTGTTTTCTGCTTTTTTTCTTTTGGTATTCTAGACATACATTTTTGAATTTATGGATACATTGAATATACATGAGAATCAAATGAGATTCATTCAAAAATATAGAGACTTGCCCTGCCTTTGGGATTCAAGGCACCCATCGTATCACAAGAACGATATCAGAACGGCAGCACTTGATCAGTTTGCATTATACATGCAGACTTGGGTTCCGGAGTGCAGATCCAGCATGGTTCAGGATAAAATTAACAACCTCAGGGGCACATACAGGAGGACATACAAGAATTATCAGAAAAATAAGTCAGGAGCAGCAGCACGTGATCCAAAGGAGCCCAGGCTGTGGTACTTCAAGGAGCTCAGTTTTCACTTTCGACTCTTCCTTCCACCCTTCCTTCCACGCTTCCTTCCAGCGGAACTTCCACGGTTCCCCACACTCCTGCAGAGTCCGCCCAGGAGCTGGCTGACATGGAGGAGCCAGATCTGCTGATCTTCAGTGAGGTATAGTAGTTTCCAACATATTTCTTGGCTGCTAATTATTGTTTGTTTATTGAGATGATTTTGTAAACAAAAAGAAAAGCTTGGAAACATAAACACAAGTCGTGGGCATAAAAAAATGTGTCAGGGATGCCAACTGCAGGGGTCAGAAGTAGGGATGAGCTTCGCGTTCGAAACGAACGTATGTTCGACTCGAACATCATCCGTTCGACCGTTTGTCGAATTTCGAACAAAAACGATCGTTCCCGGCAAATTCGAGTGAAACGAAACAACCGTTTTTAAAAACTTTTTTTTTTCCCATTTATACTCAAAAATGTATCAATGGAAAAAAAAAAAAAGTTTTAAAAACGGTCGTTTTTTCAGGAGTCCTGCTCCTGAAAAAACGACAGTTTTTAAGACTTTTTTCCATTAATACATGTTCCCTGGGGCAAGACCCGGGTTCTGAAAGACGTTTTCCAACAATAACTTGAAAATTGGTCTTTAAAACGACCGTTTTTGAATTCGAACGTTCGAGTCCCATAGACTTCAATGGGGTTCTAAATGTTCGTGCGAACGATCGGACCATTCAACGGTTCTGGTGCGAACCGAACGCGGGGGTGTTCGGCTCATCCCTAGTCAGAAGGGTGAGTGGCAGCCAGAAGGAGGCCGGGCCGAGTGGATGTCAGCAGGCTCAGCACCATCTCCCAGGTGCCTCCCCTCCAGATGCGCCGACAAGGTCTAAGGAGGCACTTGAGGCAGTTGGAGGAGGAGAGCCTGGGGGTGATCAGGGAGGCAAGCCAGATCATGAGGGCCCCCCTGAACCCAACTGAGAGCTACAGCGCTTCCCTCGCCAGTGACCTCAATGAACTGGGGGAGGAACAAAGAGGCATGTCGAAGGATATGATCAATAAGGTCATGTAGTGGGCGAGAAGGGACCTGCTGACAAGGGACACAGATTTAAGTGATCCGGCCTGGCCTGCTCCTCATCTTCTTATTCCTCCTGCTGCCACATCATCACCACCTGCAAGGGGCCGTAGACGGGGCCATGGAAGTTCCGCTGCAAGGCAGCCTGGAAGAAAGGCTGTAAGGAAGACGAGAAAGTGATTCCCTGCCTTCCAGCTGATTTTGCAAAAAACTGAGCTTGTTGTAGTACCACAGCTTGGGTTCCTTTTGTCATCTGCTGCTGCTTCTCATTTCTCTTTTTGGGCTCTTGAGATTGTTAATTTTCTTCTTGATCATGTTGGAATGTGCTTTTGGTGTCCAAGTCTGCATGTATTTTGTGAACTGATCAATTGTTGCCGTTCTTGATCTAATTTTTTGTTGTGCCAGAATAAATGGCTTTTTTACGTTAAAACCTTGTCTATTGTGTTTTACTGTGGTGAATAGCCATCAAACATTTCCAAAATACAATGTGTAATTTACAAGGGACACAACCTCCTTGGGGGGGGGGGGGGGACATTTGGTGTGATAACTTGAAAAAAATAATAATTAAGATCAACATAAAGTAAAAAAATAAATAAAAGTTGAGATAAAAAATTATAATGTATACATGTGGAGGACAAAAAATTTTTTGGGACATCTGGCTTGCAAAAATGTAAAAAAAAAGAGATCACAAGCAAAAAAAGTAAAATTTCAGTATGGGACAACTCTGTCTAAATAGCATCAGCAAAAGAACGTGTTTATTCTAGCAATAGAACAAAGAAAAAAATGTGCTGCAATAAACGAGACACTAGATATTTAAAATGGCGAATGTGCCATGTCCAAAAACAAAGTTTTACAAGAATGAGCGCTCCCGTCCCCTCATTTTTTCTGAGCATGCGTGGGTTTTTTGCCCGATGCTTTTGTGTACTAACCATCGTTTTGGTCCGACGAACAGGCGTTCATCGGACAGATTTTAAAGCAAGTTTTAAAACTTTGGTCCGACGGACGACGGTCTGATGGGCAATACACACGATCGATTTGGTCCGATGAAACTGGTCTTCAGGCCAGTTTCATCAGACCGGTCTGATCGTGTGTACGCGGCCTCAGAGGCACCGCTCTTCTCTTTTATACCCAGTTGTGACATGACGCTACTCTTATATCAAGACATTGCTTGTCTCTTGTCCATTGCTACATTTTAAATATTGTATATTACAGCAGTATTGTACCAGTTTTCATTTAAGGGAAGCTAAAAGCTTCTGAAAAAAAGTGACACTTTTGGATTTTAACTTGTAAGGCAAAGCCTGTTTTTCTCACAAACCCAGACTTGACATCATATTGTGTGTTTAAGATGGGGTGTGACTTATCTGGTGAAATCTGTTGGTTTACATAACAGAAACAACATTTGTCTTACAGCTGAATTTGAGGGATTATCTATAAGAAAATGATTTTTCTTTGGCATTAATTTGCAAAGAGTCACTTATTGTTAAGGCTTAGGCTAAAAACAGTTTGAAATAATGAAGACGTGCCATAGCCCATGGTAAAGATCATTTTGTCATTAACACATCATTTTATCATACTGTCATCAGTTTAAAATAGAAAAAAAAAATGGTATTTTGATGAGCTGCTATGGTGTGTTGTTTGTTGCCCTATTAGAGAAGGCGCTGTTGGTTAACTCCTTTCTTCTTGTAAATTAGCAGCTCCCTAGTGTATTATAATGTAAACTCTGGAAACTGATCCTCTAAATGTCTGCTGATAACCATGTAGGCTTGGCCCTGAATGGCAGATGTGTCACTGAGAACAAGTGACTGTTTCACATCTGCTCATCTTTAATCCAGCTGTACTGTTACCACCCTCTGCAAATGATCAGACGTACTTTCTATAAGCTTTTTCCATTGCTATAAATTATACCCTCAAACGCTTTGAGAAGAAAAATATGCGTACCTTGCTCAGCATATTTTCGAAAATAGCCTGCACTGAATACTACTAAAATAAAGAACTTGTCAGGCTAGGAGCAGATAACTGTTCAGGTGTGCTAACTATGCAAACAGTTCAAGAACGAGAGCACATACCACGAGCAGGTCTGAGATGAGCAGGTCAGCTGGGACTTGTACTTCACCGCTGCAGATAAAGGTGTTTTTCTGGTGTTTGTAGTCACCGCTGCAGGTGAAGGTGTTGCTGGTGTTTGTAGTCACCGCTGCAGATGAAGGTGTTACTACAGGTGGATCAGGTAAAGCGTAGTCTAGGCAAGCTGGGTCATACACAGGTAGATGAGAGTTCAAACGCTACTGAATCAGAAGTGAACAAACAGGGTCAAACGAGCCAGGTCATACACAAAATATACAGAGCAGAAAGTCAGGCTGGATCACACAGTGGCAAACAGAGGTAACTCTATCACGAGCACTGATTGGATGATGATACAGGTGATTTAAAGGTGAGCTTACAACCATCCTGCTGGATTTTACTTGCAATTATTGCTAGCAGATTCAGGGCTGCCAAAGGGGGTAAAGAAAGTGGCTAGATGTCCTGGGAGTCGCACATCAAAGTAAGACCCTCTGTGTATGGATAAGTGTCAGTCTCAGCCTGGACCCCCACCAGGCAATGCCCCAACACATTGTTATTCATTGTAGGGGTTGGAGGTACAGAAGCGAGTGGAGGTAAAGGTGCGAGTGCTGGGCCCCTCAGGATACCTGGGCCCCCTACATGTGTCTGTGAACCAATGGTGTATGTGGGAGCCACTCTGGCTGCATGGAAATAGAGTCCTGTGCCCGCTGCTGTGAGTCCTGGCCAGAAAGGGAGCTTGTCTATGCTCCAAGCAATGATAGAAAGTGGCTAGCTATCCCAAGAGACACACATCAAAGAAAGACACGTTGTATATGGATAAGTGGCAGTCCCAGTCTGGACCCTCACCAGACCACGCCCCAATGCGCTTCACTCCGCCCACCGGAGCATACTCATGGGGATAGAGTCTCCACGTGGAGGGGGCGGATTCAATGCATCATCGGCTACACATTATGCACAGCTGCCTAGGGAGTTTGTGTCTTTAGGGAGAAGCATAAACATAATGACAATGACAGAAGTGTAGTGATATTGTTAAAATGTAAATGCTCTAACCCCCTTCCCATTAAAAACAAAACAAAAAAACAACAGCTTTAATAATATATCTCTTAAAAGCAACATGCATTAAAAAATCTATTGAGAAAAGACCCAATAAAATGGAAAGAACAACTTTACGAAGTTCTAGTTAATGTTTACACAAGAACTTAAATAAATGGGTTAAAGGCAAACTCTAGCAAAACACTCTGTTCTTGAAATGAGAACAAAGGTGAAAATATAAATAAAAATAAACATGAAAATAAATATAAACTTAAGATGAGTGAAGGATAAATAAGGCCTCATTCACACAGTTGGACTCCGTCGCAGTCCGTCGTGACGGAGTCCGCCTGCTTTCGCCAGCTCAGGGGGAGATCTGTCCGCAAATCTCCGCTGAGCCGACGGATGACAAGCTCCTCTCTGCTCTCTGAGCGGGGAGGGGCTTGTCAGGCATTGCTGATTGCTATGGAGCGATCTGATGAAAACGGACAGCATGTCTGTTTTCATCAGATCTTACCCGATCCAATCCGCATGGACGGATGGGGACGTGCCCCCTATACATCTGTTTTTAGTAGATCGGATCGGGTCAGATGTCAGCAGACATGCCTCCGCTGACATCCGACGCTCCATAGGATTGCATGGAGCTGGCGTTCAGGTCTGCCGTCAAAACTGACAGGCGGACCTGAACGGTCCGTAGTGTGAATGAGGCCTTAAATGGAAATAAAAATAATGAGACTGAGTGTAGATGTAAATAATCAAATCTCAAGTAATCAAAATTCCCAGGCAACATAGACAGAAGAACTTGGTTGAATCAAGGGAGACTGAGCAAAAGTAGGAAAATTCATAATGATGATAATAGATGTCAGAATAAAAATGACCATGTGTCAATGTAAATATTAACGTTGTCGGGAGACTCTTGAGTAACTTATGGGGGAAGAAAAAAAGGTGGTAAAACAACAAGTGGATAGTGGTGGAAACTATTTGTAGCGCCCCCTACTGTTAGTTATTGGCGCTATTGTAAATTTAGAGGGGGGGGGGGGTGAGAGAGTTATCCTGCTCTCATCCATGTTAATTGCCTAAATTTGTGTTTTGGGCTGGGCTGCCTGTGGCCCCATTTTCTGACCAGAGGATATGTTACCATCCGTGAGCAGCAGATGGCGCCAGAGGGGTTCCAGAACAGAGCCGCCTTTCCTCAGCAGCCAATCAGAGGAGCGTTTCCCTCGCTGGGCATGCTGGGAGAGGGTATATCTGATGCAAGTGCCTTTTTGTCCGGGTCTTCTACCCGGGTCTCCTACCCGCAGCGGGTCGCAGGTGCGGCACCCACCTTCAGGGTGCGTGCACGCCACGAGGCGCCATTATGGCCCACAGGGCCGGGGCCTACACTATGCGGAGCTACGAACTTTGGGCTTCATGGCTCCGAGCAATTGATACTATCAGGGACCCCAGTGACTTACTGGGTTCCCACTTCTACTGAGAAGATCCCAAGCTGGGTGCTGTTTGGTGGGGGATCGGTCTGAGGAGAACCCGGGGCAGGTGATCCAACAGGGCTTGAACGAACCATTGGGGATCTGGTTACTGGAAACTGACAGAACATAGTCAGACTGTCAGCTGGTGACCTTTGCTAACATACCTACTGGGAGGATTTGCTCTACAGCTGTACGCTGCAAATATTGGGCCTGTGAGAGAGGTTTCCATCTTAAATCCAAATTTAATTAGAGCCAAGTCGGTGGCAGAGACTTAATAGATACAATTGTTGAAGGCAGGACTGCTTTCCTTATCCAAAGCCTGATGCTGCAAAGTTCATCTTCTCTCATCAACCTATCCTGTCTACCTCAAGTTGATGTTGGTCGTGTTTGACCAGGGATAAAGCATTGGAAAATTCATCTAGCAGCCTGGACATTCAGTTACTGCTCTGCTCACCACCTTCACCCCTAGACACCATACAGAGGTAACTTAAATATGCCGATCCCAAATCTAATCAGCGGCTCCTGACGGGATTAGTGCTACATATTAATAAAATGTGTGAGATCCCATTTATATTTTAAACCTCTGGGAATGCGAGTATCAAATTTAATTATGCAGTGAACCCCCCTCCTGCAAATGAGGGAGAAATGATAAACAAGCTCCCTTCCCGGCCAGCTTTCACAACAGTGGGCACAGGACTCTATTTCCATGCTTGCTTACATACACACACTTGGTCTGCAGGGGAGACAGCCCATGCACATCTAGGGGGCCCGGGTGACCTGAGAGGCTTGGCGCTCATACCTTTACCTAGCTGTCTCCACCCACTTCTCTTTCTCCAGCCCCTGCAATGAATAACAATATCCTCCAGCTCCAACCTGGGCAGAAGCAGAAGCACAAAAGGGGCAATCGCTGCTAAACTGTGGAGCTGGAGAGGAGCTGAGTAAGACCGGGGGGGGGGGGGGCTAGCAGGCACACCATCATTAGTGGCACAGTGGGATCCTGCCTCAGCCATGGGTCCTGCAGAGAGACAATAGCTGCTGAACTGTGAGAGGGAGAGGAACTGAGTGAGACCGGGGGCAGCAGGCACAGGAATGGGAATGGCATGGGGATGTCTTTTTGCTGGATTGGGTTGTCTCATGGCTGAATATATGGGAATGTATTCTTGCTGGATTGGGATGTCCCTTTGCTAAATACAGTTGTGCACAAAAGTTTGCATACCCGGGCAGATATTGTGAAATTTTGGCATTAATATTGAAAATATGACTTATCATGACAAAAAAATATATTTTTTTTAAGGATGGTGATCACGTGAAGCCATTTATTATCACATCGTTTTTTTATTCTTTTTAAATCATAATGATAACAGAAATCACCCACATGGCCCTGACAAAAAGTTTACATACAGTACCCTGGAATGTTTGGCCTTGATACAGACACAGAAGGTGGCACACAAAGGTTAAAATGGCAATTAAAGGTTCATTTCTCACATTTGCGGCTTTTAAAATCACAATTAGTGTCTGTGCATAAATAGTCAATGAGTTTGTTAGCTCTCACTTGGATGCCCTAAGCAGGCTAGACACTGAACCATGAGGAGGTAGAAAAGAACAGTCAAAAACCTGTGTAACAAAGTAATGAATCTTTATAAAGATGAAAAAAGGTATAAAAAGATACCAAAAGCCTTGAATATGCCAGTCAGTGCTGTTTAATCCCTCATTAATGAGTGGAAAATTCAGGGCTCTTTTGATACTAAGCTATGGTCAGGTAGACCCAGAAAGACTGCAGCCACAACTGGCGGAAGAATTGCCCAGGATACAAAGAAAAACCAAAAGGAGTAATACAGGCTGCTCTCCAAAAAGACGGTGTGGTTGTTTTCAGGGAGCACAATTCAATGATACTTGAACAAAAAACAGCTGCATGGTTGAGCTGTCAGAAGGAAGCCTTTACTGCGCCAATACCAAAAAAAGCCCAATGAGGCATGTCAAGGTATTGTTGGGCATATTGTAACTAGGCTTTTTTGTGGAACTTGTGCAGTAAAGGCTTCTTTCTGGAAACTTGACAATGCAGCTCTTTTTTGTTCAAGTATCATTGTATTGTGCTCCTTAAAAGCAACCACACCATCTTTTTCCAGCGCAGCCTGTATTTCTTCTGAGGTTACCTGTGGGGTTTTCTTTGTATGCCGAACAGTTTCTGTGTCAGTTGTGGCTGAAATCTTTCTTGATCTACCTGACCTTTGCTTGGTATAAAGAGATCCCCAAATTTTCCACTTCTTAAATGACTGACTGGCATAGTCAAGGCTTTGGATATCTTTTTATGTCCATTTACATCTTTGTAAAGTTTCATTACCTTGTCTTTTGACAGTTCTTTTCTGCTCCCTATGGCTTAGTATCTAGCTTGCTTAGTGCATCCATGTGAGAGCTAGCAAACTCAATGGCCCAGATTCATAGAGCGATTACGCCTGTCTAACTGGTGTTAGACAGGAGTAATTTCAAATTTTGCGCGCCGTATCACTAGTTTCAATCCTCAAACCATGATACGGCGGCTTCGGGGTTCGATCCGAGAGGCTTACGTCCTCGTAAGCCTTCGGATCTACGTTGCGATATTTTTGCGGCCGCTGGGTGGAGTCCGCGTCGTTTTCACCGTTGGGGTATGCAAATTAGTTTTTACGGCGATCCACGAAGGTACGAGTGTCCCTCGCAATCGCCTACGTCATTTTTTGGCTACGTAATGTTAGAGCAGCTTTTTGCTGGTCTAACAGTGCGTAACCCATGTAAAGTATGGCCGTCGTTCCCGCGTCGAATTGAAATTATTATTTTTTTTTAAACGTAACTCGTTCGGGAATAGGAATGTACGTAAATGACGCTATACGACGTAACAACGTGATTTCGCGCAATGCACGGCGGGAAATTTGCGAATGGAGCATGCGCAGTTCGATCGCCGCGGGAACGGGCCTATTTTAAATGCTTCACGCCCCCTACTCGCGCAGATGGATTGCGACGGGAGAAATACACTACGCCGCCGTCGTTTACTGGACAAAATCTACCTGGATTCCACGTAGAGCCAGGTAAAAAACGGCGGCGTAGTGTATTTCTAAACTCTACGATAATCTAATTCTCTCTGAATCTGGGCCATTGACTATTTATACACAGACACTAATTATTGCGATTTAAAAAGCCACAAATGTGGGAAATTACCCTTTAATAGCCATTTTACAATTGCAACTGTTGTACAAACACAAGCTCAACACGGACCTGACCCATGAACGGAGCAGAGCTCGTTTCTATTTCCTATGGAACCCTTTCATGATGCACACTCTCACTCCCACAGAAAGATTGAACATTGAGAAAATGTCCTTTCTTTACCAGGATCCCCCACGGGACAATTTCTGTCAGGGTTTTGAAACTTTTAAGCACAGCTGTATATGGGGATGTCTCTTTGCTCGATTGGGATGGCTCTTTGTTGAATTGGGCCATTTCTTTGCTGGATTGGGCTGTCTCTTTGCTGAATATATGGGGCTGTCTCTTTGCTGGATTGGCTGTCTCTTTGAAAAGATAGTGCAGTTGGTGTTAGTGTAGGGTCCTGCTGAAAAGAGTCTACCTTGTTGTGGTGGCATCCAATGTGTACCCATGCCAAATTCAATAAGCAAGCAACCACACCAATGTTTAACATTCTTTTGATGTAATGTGCATGAGGAAGGGCATTGCACAATACAAAAAAAAAAAAGAACATTTTCCAGCACACTTACCAGCTAGCCTGCAAATAAAAACTAACAGGGTTTAACAACTTACACAATTGTTTCACCAAGGCTCCTACTGGCAGTCCCAATCTAACCAAAATTAGATTTTTTTATTCACACCTTTTTCATACCTTAAATTAGCCCTCAAAAAGTATATTCCAAGGTTCACCTTGTGACTCTAAACTCTATTTTTTTGTTACATGACCAGAATCAGTAGTGTATTACTACTGCCACTGAATGAAAACGTCCTACTCGGATTGAAGACACATTTGTCACGCTGTAACGGACTGAAAAGCACGAAGACTGAAAAGAGCAAATCGTCTGTCAACAAACTTTTACTAACACGAGGATCAGCAAAAGCAGCCCAAAGGGTGGCTCCATTTAAATTAAACTTCCCCTTTATAGTCCCATTGTACGTGGTGTAAGTCACCGTGCTTTGGACGGGCGGTATTTGACCTAAACGTGTGTATGAATGCTAAGCAGGCTTGAGAGGAATCCCGTCGGGAAAAAAACGGTCAAGTGTACGGGGCATCAGAGGTACTTCTTCCCTTGTTTACTAGCAACTGAGAATGCTGTGCGGGCCGGCTGCTTTGTTCTAGCAACCAATGACTTTGTGGGTTGCTAGAAAACTGGTGGTCACACAGTCATTGATTGTTTTATTGCCCCATAAAAAACTAAAAAACATTGTAGTACCCACGGAGCTGAATCCTCCTTTATTTGTGTTTCACATGCTCCCCGCCTCAGACACTGCAGCACACTTTAGTAAGTCGTGTTGGCAATTCAGAGAGAAGTGGGCAGGACTAGGTGTTGTCATGTGCTGATTGACAAGGCTTTTGAATTAGCAGTTACAATTCTGATTGTTATGTCCCCTGCATCTTTTTTTCATTCCACTGTAGTACAAGCAAGCACAGCCTACATGAGAGTGGCAACGCTGCTCTTTGTTAATGAGTAGCAGCATGGTTGCCACACAATCAAAGAAAGCTGCTCTAGGTGTACTTCACTGGAAGCTCAATGGAAATTTGCAGGACTTTGCAGGGGGGCAAAGAGAAAACTGTAAATGAAGATGCAGATGTAGCCCCGCCCGCTGAGGAAGTTCGTAGTAACGTAACGTGTATGGGGAAGGAGCTGCGTATAACGTCACCCGCTGCTATCCTTTGGAAGCAAACTGACATATGTTTGCAATACATGCTGTAATCAAGCAATTTTTAATGTGAGTAGTTTGTGTTTGGACACAATTAAAATGTTACTGTTAAACAGTGAGCACTTAGATCTTTTCTTTATCATATATGGTCTGGCGCCTCTGCTGAGAACTGAGGAGACTGAACAGAAGTATATAGTCCGTGTCAATCTTTTGACATTGAAAGCTGCTTGCATGACTACCTGGTGAATCAGGAGTCCATGCCTTAAGGTGAGAGTAGATAATTAGACCAAAGGTGGAGGGACTATCACCCATTGTGGATTGTTATCATCACTGGTGAAGGCTTTATGACACCTGTTGTCTGCCGTCTCTCTGGACTTTTACCTTAATATTATTTATGTAGCACTGATTTTCTCCTATATCTGATGTGTGTTTGCATACTTTAATAAAACGCCTATGGACATTGCTATGTTTGAGTATTTGGAGCCATCTAGTGGCCAAATACTGGTAGTGTAAATATTTAAGTTTTCCTGAAAGAAGCACAAGAGAGAGGAAGTGACTGTGGTAACGTAGGAGGAGGCTGACCTTTTTCAGCAGGAAGTTTGATCAGCTTCCCAGGAACACCTTCTTGAGCAGTGCAAGCTGGGTAGGAGATAAAAGGAGCCGGAGCAGCCATTTTAGGTCTCTTGGAGTCATGTGGTCTGCCTGAGAGGACCTGAGGGGAGACAGTGGCCAGATTGGAGAGACCCAGAGACACTCATCCGAGCATCGGAGGACGGGGTTCACCCAGCGGAGCTGAACAGAGCGATTGGCCCAGCTGACGGAGAAGCAAGTTGCAGTCCATGGACTAAAGTTACCACACGGAGCCTCTATCCAGTGGGTGAGCGGGTCACGGCCCATGGTTTGTTACATCCCACATGCAGTTAGACTCATATATAGGCCCCACTGGAAATTATAGTTCCATAAGGGAGCAGAGCAACTGACACTGAGAAGGCTTGAGGCCTATCTACCTTGATGTCTCAAACAATGTTAAAATAGTTGTTACAGCTACACCAGGAGCATTTTCAATTTAACTTACCAAAACTGTGGATTACAAATCACAAGGAGCCACTTTAGCTAGCGAAGAAAAGAAGACCCAGGACTAGGTACTTTAAGTGAGATCTCACGCATTGCTTATAAAGTAGGGAGAGCTCCCATGTATAGACACACACATATATATATATATATATATATATATATATATATAGCAAAACAGTGTATTTTCAAGGCCTACAATACACTCCTCAGCGCCCAACAGACAGTACCCTTTAAGGAAAAGATAGAGCACACTATATACCTCTAAGCTGAGATATATAGATATGTATATACGAAAAGCATTCAAAGTCCAAAATGAGTCATTAGGTAATAAATGCAAAACAGCACTAAAGATGGATATAGGTGTCCAACTCCACCATATAGTAGGCAAAAGGATGGAAAATCTTGATGTTAGAAAACAACCAAAGTCTGTGCGTTATCCAAAAGTAGTGTCAGATAGGGAAAAAGGAAGCGTGCACCAGCCTGCCCACTCTCAATCCACCACGTGTTGGAATCAAAATCCCCGCAGGGGTTCAAACTCACCAGACATACAGTATTATCAGGCACTTCATATATGAATAGTAGGTCACTGATCGGATTTCCATCTAATGGGGATCACTTGCAAGGAATCAGCCTCATATGGGTGGGATAATAAACAAAAAGAGGAAGCAAACATAGTGTAACTCAATTTATTAAAACCACCCTTTCCAGCAAGTATCCCAAGAATCCTACGTACAGAAAAAACAATTGCAATGAAAAGTGTAAGTATCACATCACCAGTCACTGACTAGTTTCGTCAGTAAATGACTTCAACGGAGAGTGTAGCTGCACATGCAACGCCGTTATTAATTTCACGGTGTTGCATGTGCAGCTACACTCTCCGTTGAAGTCATTTACTGACAAAACTAGTCAGAGTGATAGCTGCATGCTGCGCCTGGTATGATATCCATGCCACACTGTAGGAACCAGGAAGAGACAATCTGCTGGGTGACCTCGCGGTGATCGCGTTGAGGACGCTATGCTGTACAACAGTGACTGGTGATGTGATACTTACACTGTTCATTGCAATTGTTTTTTCTGTACGTAGGATTCTTGGGATACTTGCTGGAAAGGGTGGTTTTAATAAATTGAGTTACACTATGTTTGCTTCTTCTTTTTGTTTATTATCCCACCCATATGAGGCTGATTCCTTGCAAGTGATCCCCATTAGATGGAAATCCGATCAGTGACCTACTATTCATATATGAAGTGCCTGATAATACTGTATGTCTGGTGAGTTTGAACCCCTGCGGGGATTTTGATTACAATACGTGGTGGATTGAGAGTGGGCAGGCTGGTGCACGCTTCCTTTTTCCCTATCTGACACTACTTTTGGATAACGCACAGACTTTGGTTGTTTTCTAACATCAAGATTTTCCATCCTTTTGCCTACTATATGGTGGAGTTGGACACCTATATCCATCTTTAGCGCTGTTTTGCATTTATTACCTAATGACTCATTTTGGACTTTGAATGCTTTTTGTTATATATATATATATATATATATATATATATATATATACTGTAACCATTCTTTTTTTTGCATATTCTACAGTAAAATATATCTCTGGTTAAGTATCCAGTTTTTTGTGGCGTATTGTTTCCTCCCACCAGGTGCAGTCAGTGGATCCTGGGGTTACAATACAGGTATTTTGTACTGTCTTACATTGTATTGTATTGCATTGCATCACAACTGTGCCAAGGGGATTGAGGCAAGTTAGTGGGGTTTATTGGTAGAGTGCAGGCCCAAATCAAACCAGCAGCTCCTTCGGGGGTCAGTGCTACATTTATTATCTGGGACTTGCTAATTTGTTAACATCTTGGACTGTTTATATTACGATGCACTTATATCCTGTTTTATAAATATCTTTCCTGCAACCATGGGTAACATAAGAGGAATCCCTCCCGTGGAGCCATTGTGCTCTCCCAGCAGGGGGGGGGTTCCCCGCCAGGAGAACTAAGTTATACAGTGCAGAAAATAAGTATTTGAACACCCTGCTATTTTGCAAGTTCTCCCACTTGGAAATCATGGAGGGGTCTCTGAAATTGTCATCGTAGGTGCATGTCCACTGTGAGAGACATAATCAAAAAGAAAAATTCCAGAAATCACAATGTATGATTTTTTTAACTATTTATTTGTATGATACAGCTGCAAATAAGTATTTGAACACCTGAGAAAATCAATGTTAATATTTGGTACAGTAGCCTTTGTTTGCAATTACAGAGGTCAAACGTTTCTTGTAGTTTTTTACCAGGTTTGCATACACTGGAGGAGGGATTTTGGCTCACTCCTCCACACAGATCTTCTCTAGATCAGTCAGGTTTCTGGGCTGTCGCTGAGAAACACAGAGTTTGAGCTCCCTCCAAAGATTCTCTATTGGGTTTAGGTCTGGAGACTGGCTAGGCCACGCCAGAACCTTGATATGCTTCTTACAGAGCCACTCCTTGGTTATCCTGGCTGTGTGCTTCGGGTCATTGTCATGTTGGAAGACCCAGCCTCGACCCATCTTCAAAGCTCTAACTGAGGGAAGGAGGTTGTTGCCCAAAATCTCGCAATACATGGCCCCGGTCATCCTCTCCTTAATACAGTGCAGTCGCCCTGTCCCATGTGCAGAAAAACACCCCCAAAGCATGATGCTACCACCCCCATGCTTCACAGTAGGGATGGTGTTCTTGGGATGGTACTCATCATTCTTCTTCCTCCAAACACGGTTAGTGGAATTATGACCAAAAAGTTCTATTTTGGTCTCATCTGACCACATGACTTTCTCCCATGACTCCTCTAGATCATCCAAATGGTCATTGGCAAACTTAAGACGGGCCTTGAAATGTGCTGGTTTAAGCAGGGGAACCTTCCGTGCCATGCATGATTTCAACCCATGACGTCTTAGTGTATTACCAACAGTAACCTTGGAAACGGTGGTCCCAGCTCTTTTCAGGTCATTGACCAGCTCCTCCCGTGTAGTCCTGGGCTGATTTCTCACCTTTCTTAGGATCATTGAGACCCCACGAGGTAAGATTTTGCATGGAGCCCCAGTCTGAGGGAGATTGACAGTCATGTTTAGCTTCTTCCATTTTCTAATGATTGCTCCAACAGTGGACCTTTTTTCACCAAGCTGCTTGGCAATTTCCCCGTAGCCCTTTCCAGCCTTGTGGAGGTGTACAGTTTTGTCTCTAGTGTCTTTGGACAGCTCTTTGGTCTTGGCCATGTTAGTAGTTGGATTCTTACTGATTGTATGGGGTGGACAGGTGTCTTTATGCAGCTAATGACCTCAAACAGGTGCATCTAATTTAGGATAATAAATGGAGTGGAGGTGGACATTTTAAAGGCAGACTAACAGGTCTTTGAGGGTCAGAATTCTAGCTGATAGACAGGTGATCAAATACTTCTTTGCAGCTGTATCATACAAATAAATAGTTAAAAAAATCATACATTGTGATTTCTGGATTTTTTTTTTTGATTATGTCTCTCACAGTGGACATGCACCTACGATGACAATTTCAGACCCCTCCATGATTTCCAAGTGGGAGAACTTGCAAAATAGCAGGGTGTTCAAATACTTATTTTCTGCACTGTATATATACATATATATATATATATATATTATATTATAGGCACTAGCAATAATCGCATGTAAAATCCAACCGGCTGGTTGTACTCAAGTTCATTGATTGTTCAACTTGGATACATTCAGCCTGCCCATACATGCTTTGAATCCTGCTGAACCAGTTGAGATTCGGTCCATGACCGACTAAAGAAATTCTGAGGTTAACTGCATAAATGAAATTGTTTTATTTCTGTGTGTATACTGTTTAAACTGATTAAGTTGAGATGCCATTGAGAATGTATGAAACCGTGCTAATGTGTGGATGGTGCTGCAGTAACATAAATTGTAAATGTATTACTGAAATGAACAGCAACAGACAGCTCTCAAAAGGGTCTTGGAGCTGATTTACATCTATGCATTGCAATATCACACACGTTACCACAATGCACAGGAATGCACATTTGAATAACACACAGATGCTAATGAATTGCAACACACTGCAAATGATTTGTGACACATTTGATTTTTGGGATGGCCCTTTGATTGATGATAATGTTGTGCACTAATGTTTTGCACCAATTGGCCCTCAATATTTTCTATGACTTAATAGGGTAAGCTACATCTTCTGTAACTAGCACATAGTCCCTCTTTATTTATCCTCCATATTGTATAAACTTTTAGATTTTTTTGTGGAATATTTATTTTGTCTAGCCAGTAGCATTTTTAAAGCATTACATAGCATTCGAAGATCATTCAGGTGGGACCAATTACTGCAAACAAATCTCTGAAGGTAAATCAACTGTAGAAATACAATTCTGAGTATGGAATCAAAGTTGCAGGGGAGAATTGAACCCAGAGAATGAATATAAAACAGGAAGAAGAAACCGCTCATGACATTCTATAGCATAACTGTGAAATCCATGAAGATATTTAACTTTTTTTTTTTTTTGTAAAGAGCAAATTAAAGCCACATGGTTTAAGTCTGTGGCTCTTTTCCAAAGTGATGATAGTTTTATGCACATATTATGTAATGAATGAGACTAAAACAAGTGTATTAGAAAGTTCCCTTAAATTATGTATATTGCATTATATATGAGTTTCTTACTTAATTGCACATAGAAAAAAAGCAATTAGCTTGGAACAACCAATAAACCACTATTTTTTGAGCCCAAAACACCTGGTGGCTAACACGCCAAATGGTATTCCCTTATCTCCAATACAAAATCATATTTCTATATGAAATATGTTAGCTCTTTCCAACATGTTTCTGCTTTTGTGCAAACTGTAGTCTACTGTCTTCATAAAATTCCTTTGCAAGAAGAATTAGGTTTAGGCTGTCAAACACATTTGAATGCATTTTTATCCTGGATTTAACTTGTTAACCAGTTTAATCTGTAAAATCATTTATTTTCTTGCAAGCTGTATGTATGGAAGGAGCAAGCTTAGGTTACGTTTGTATATATACTTACATTTCCCTTAGCAAAGTCCACAAGTGATGATTTATGATCCAAAACCTTTTGAATCTGTATGGCAACAGCAACTCTTAAGTAAAATAAAAACCACAAAGGTCAAACAGGATTTAATTATTCTCTTCACTCCTAGTTTCCACTAAAAAGGTTGGTGATAATTAATGAGCAACACAAGTACTTGCACTCCATACTGCATTCCTTAGAAGGGGCAGCTTATTTCAAGACCCAACTCAAGGAAGAATGTTTTTTATGTTTTGGTTAATGCGTGTATTTGTATTTCAAATTGAGAGCATTATTCTCACTTCTTGTCTATTTTATAAGTGTGGGAGGGGATGTGGTTGAATCCTGACTGTTGTATGGCTTCTCGCTATGCCCTCCCACCCACTGTTGTGTGCTTAACTCATAGGGATCAATAAGATGTTTTTTTGGTCTTTTTATCCGAGTTTCCCTCTCTCTCCCCATATTGAATTAAACAGAGCGACAGGGAAAATGGGCACAGGCATACTTCCAGTGTTGCTCATCTTACTTTAAAAAAGTAATTAATTACAGTTACAAATTAGTTCACCGAAAAAGTAATTGAGTTAGTGGCTCAGTTACTATATTGTCAAAGTAATTAATTACTCAGCAAAGTAACTGACTTTTTTTGAGGCATGAGGCATGTTACAGGCACAGTGGCACAGTGAGGCATGTTACAGGCAGAGTGAGGCATGTGAGGCATGTTACAGGCAGAGTGAGGCATGTGAGGCATGTTACAGGCACAGTGAGGCATGTCAGGCATGTTACAGGCACAGTGAGGCATGTTACAGGCACAGTGAGGCATGTTACAGGCACATTGAGGCATGTGTGTAACAGAAAAAGGTGCGCTACATATTAGGAGCAAAAAAGATTGCATTAAAGTTCAAATTTAAACATTGAGTGGAAAGAAATCAAATGGAAGTCCCAATTAAAAAAGGAAAAATTCAAGATGAAGGTTCAATTCTGAATTCATACATCCATGTCACTTCGGCATTAAATTTGTCTGAAGGTAAAGCTGATCAAAGATTTAATAAATAGGTGGCCGCTTACCAGATGATTGGACCCAAACGGGTCTTTGGGGCACTGCACACACTCTGGTGTCTCTCCTGGTTGGATGGTCAGACGTAATCCTCCAAGTTTCGATGCAGGATTTTCAGCACTTCAGGTGAGATCTCTCATCAAGGGAAAGGATGACATCCGGATACTCCAAGGAAGGATGATATATCCAAGACAGGGAGACCAATAGTATGTGGATTTAAGAAGAGAAGGATTCCATCGTGCAGTTTGTTAAAAACAAGGGGGTTTATTCCAATCTTACTGACATCAAATATATACTGTGGCCACGAACAGGGCACTAGTATAGCATTACAAACAAACTCGGCACTGTGTATCGAATGACAAAGACTATCAAAACAGATGGTCGGTGTTCCGCTGTCGGATCGAATCTTGCGACTACTGAGCCGATCAGCTGAGAGCGTGGTGACGTCCGTAGATACTTGCTCCACCTGACGCTGCGTTTCGTCCTAACGAGCCTAACTCGCCTCCTTTCCCAGCCGAAGCCTGTTAGGACGAAACGCAGCGTTTGAGATAAGTTATGTATGAGGCATGCTCATCGAAATTTACAGTGCATCCGGAAAGTATTCACAGTGGTTCACTTTTTGGCTCCCCTCTGGTCACTCTTTGGGGGAGTGCTGCAGAGATTGTTGTTCTTCTGGAAGGTTCTCCTCTCTCCACAGAGAAATGTTGGAGGTCTGTAATGCCTTGTACACACGGCCGGACTTTCCAAGAAAAAAGTCTGACGGGCTCTCTTTATTCCGTCGGGCTTCCAATGGACTCCCGGTGGACTTTTGCATGGTCAAAAGTCTGACCGTGTGTACGAGGCATTAGAGTGACCATCAAGTTCTTGGTCACCTCCCTGACTAAGGCCATTCTCCTCCGATCCATTAGTTTGGTCACACAGCCCGCTCTAAGAAGAGCTCTGGTGGTTCCAAACTTCTTCCATTTACAGAAGATGGAGGCCACTGTGCTCATTGGTACCTTCAATGGTGCATAACATTTTCTGTACCCATCCCCAGATCTGTACCTCGATATAATCCTGTTTCCGGGGTCTACAGACAATTCCTTGAACTTTATGGCTTGGTTTGTACTCTGACATGCACTATTAACTGTGAGACATTATATAGACAGGTGTGTACCTAATTACTAAATTCAACACTGAAGTCCAAGGTTTCTCTCCCATTTTTCCACGTATGATGGTGGATCTGCAGTAGGCAAAGTAATAAGGTGTTTATATATTATTGATATGAGACCCTTAGAGTGAGGTTGGCGTTTACATATAATTTTGCAAAGATTTCAAACAAACTTCTTTCCCTTTGTCATTATACGGTATTGTTTGCAATATTTTGAGGAAAACAATGAATTTAATCAGTTTTTGAATAAGGCTGTAACCAGTGGCGGCCCTTCCATAGGGGGCGCCCGGGTGATGCCCTCCCCCCTCCTGTAGTCACAAAAAAAACGGCCCTTTAAGATTTTTTCTTTTCCTTAAAATGTCGTTTTTACTATTCGTCCATAGCGGGCGCTGCCCCCTCTGGATCTCGCATGCCACTGTAATAACATACATTCACGCTTGCATGAATGTATGTTATTGTTTCCACCAGCTGCCGCTGGTCTATTCAGGTGGCCGGACATTGAGCACCGACCACCTGAATAACGGCTTCTGGTTGGCTGTGCGGAAGTGCCTATCAGGTGCTTTATCCAGGGAACGTACGGGGTGCGTTCCTTGGATAAGACTGACGGCCGTCTCAGCCAATCAGGTCACCGGTTCTGGTTATCGGTAACCTGATTGGCTGAAGCGTCATCGAAGGTGGGAGAAGACATCGAGGGATGAAGGAGTAAGGTAAGTGCATTTTACAGGGCACAGCGGCGACAATGGGCACAGACAGTGGTGAAAATTAAAGGGCACAGTGAGTGGTGACAAGTTAAGGGCACAGTGGTGACAATTGGCACAGTGGCGGCAATTGAGGGGCACAGTGGCTGCTTTTGATGGCATGGCACAGTGACTGCGTTTGGCATTGCACAGTGACTGCGTTTGATGGCATGGCATAGTGGCTGCGTTTGATGGCATTGCACAGTGGCTGCGTTTGATGGCATTGCACAGTGGCTGCATTTGATGGCATTGCACAGTGACTGTGTTTGATGGCATGGCACAGTGGTGCGAATTGATGGCACAGTGGCTGCGTTTGATGACATGGCACAGTGGGTGCATTTGATGGCATGGCACAGTGGCTGCATTTCATGGCATTTCATGGTGCATTTCATGGCATGGCACAGTGGTGACAATTGATGGCATGGTGGCTGCATTTGATGGGCACAGTGAGGCTGCATTTTTTTTCTTTTTTGCGCCCCCCCCAAAAAAAATTGGAGCCCCAGCCGCCACTGGCTGTAACATAACAAAATGTGGAAAAAGTAAAGCGCTATGAATACTTTCCGAACTGTATTTATATGTTTCACCTTAAAAATTTCTTGAACTTTGATGTATCCTCATAACATGCTGGCGTCATTTCTTTCTTATGTCTATATGTACTGGAAACTTGTATTTTTTTTTTTTTCTAATTTTCAAAAAAAAACAATTGGAAAATAAATAGTTAAAAAGGGCAGGCTCAAAGGAACACCCGTCTTCTAATGCCGTTATTCTGAATATCCTTATCTATTTGTTTGCTTAACCACTTGACCTCTGGAAGATTGTTCCCCCATGACCAGGGCATTTTCTGCTATTCAGCACTGTGCTAATTTAACTGGCAATTGCTTGGTCATGCAAAACTATACCCAAATAACATGTATATAATTTTTTCCCACACAAATGGGGCTTTCATTTGGTGGTATGTGATCACCACTGGGTTTTCTATTTTTAATTATATAAATGAAAAAATACAAAACATTTGAAAAAACAAAACAATATTTTCTACTTTTTGTTATAAAAAATATCCAATAAAATCAAATGTATTCAACAATGTATCCCAACATGTATTGTGCAACATGTCTTTAGCAAAAACCAAATTGCATTTTTGGGGACACTAGTATAGTTTTGATTGTGATCAAAATACTGAACCTTACAGACACTATACTAGTTGTAATGATGTGTATGCTTTGTTATACTTCAAGTTCAATTGTTATACCCAGTTGTTTATCTTGTTAGGAAACAGTTAACAGTTTTGGTCATGTGATCTGGGGGTGCGGATCTGTGGTTAGTTCTAAGATGGAGGCTACTGAATAAAGACCAAGCTCATGTTCAAGCTCATGCTATCTGCCTATCCTTCATGCTAAATCTTTACATGGTACCAGAAGTGTGGAACAGAAGAGTCATGGCAGCACACAGCAATACAAAGAACATTTCATCCCTGGATTTGGAATCAGGAAATGTGTCTGAAAACTGGTTACAGTGGAGAGAGCTGATAGAACTTGTGTTTGCAGGGCCAGACAAATGGTCTGACCAGCAGAAAGCAGCTCACTTTCTGATTTGTGTGGGACAAAAAGGACGTGATGTGTGCAGAGCATGGCAAGCATGTGGGGACATCACTGCAGATGACAAAAAGAAACCAGAGGTACTGTTTGCAAAGTTTGAGGCCTACTGCAACCCAAGGAGAAAACTCCACAGTGCAAAGGAAACTGTTTTATGAGAGGAAGCAATGTGGAGGTGAGTCTCTGGATGAATGGGTGACACAGCTGCGCTTGCTTGCCAAAGACTGTGCTTTCTCTGATGCTGGAGATATGATCAAAGACCGCATTCTGATGGGCAGTAAGTTTAAGGAAGTTCAGGAAAAACTGCTGCAGGAAGAAGACCTAAACCTTGAGAAAGCCATAAGGATTGCCAGGGCATATGAAATGTCAAGAAAGGACATGCAGGTACTGGAAGGAACACAGCTCCAGATAAATGCTATAGATAATCACAGCAGCAGATATGGGCAAGAAAGAACACACACAGGAGTAAAGGACACCTATGGCCCTGGGACAAGTAACACACAAGCAGCGTGTGGATATTGTGGAAACATGCACCACACAAATAGTGTCTGTCCAGCAAGGGGGCAGATATGCAATAGATGCAAGAAAAGAGGACAGTTTGCCAAGGTTTGTAATCTGTCTTCACAAACTGGAAGGCCAAAAACACGTTCTGTACACACCATAGAGGACAATGGTGACAATGCAGGGTCAGACAGCACGCCAATATATCTTGCAGCAATACAAAAACCACATCAGTCTGCAGATGAAGCAACTGTAACATTACAGATAGGTGCTAGCAAAACTCCAATTACTTTCAAAATAGATACAGGAGCACAAGTGAATTGTGTACCAAGCCACATATACCTGGAACACCTCAGTAATGAATCCCCCTTAGAGACTCAAGACCTACCGAAACTAATGGGATATGGTGGTTAGGGATGAGCCGAACACCCCCGCGTTCGGTTCGCACCAGAACCGCCGAACGGTCCGATCGTTCGCACGAACATTTAGAACCACATTGAAGTCTATGGGACTCGAACTTTCGAATTAAAAAACGGTCGTTGTAAAGACCAATTTTCAAGTTATTGTTGGAAAACGTCTTTCAGAACCCGGGTCTTGCCCCAGGATATATGTATAGATGTATCAATGGAAAAAAGTCTTAAAAACGGTTGTTTTTTCAGGAGCAGGACTCGATAGTAGTATCAATGGGAAAAAAGTTTTTAAAACGGTCGTATTAAAGACCAATTTTCAAGTTATTGTTGGAAAACGTCTTTCAGAACCCGGGTCTTGCCCCAGGGAACATGTATCAATGGAAAAAAAGTCTTAAAAACTGTCGTTTTTTCAGGAGCAGGACTTTTTTTTCCATTGATAGTAAAAAAAATCGTTTTTGTTCGTAATTCGACGAACGGTCGAACGGACGATGTTCGAGTCGAACATATGTTTGTTTCGAACGCGAAGCTCATCCCTAATGGTGGTGAAAAGCTGAAAGTAATGGGTCGCTGTCATGCAAAATGTTCATACAAGGGATCTGAAAAGGTTTTAAAATTGTTTGTGATAGAAACTCAAGCCCCAGCCATGCTAGGTCTCAGAACAAGTAAAGAGATTGGACTTGTGAAGATCATAATGACTGTGGATGGTGGGCACAGAGGTCTGACAGAGGCTGACATTAAACGTGAATACTGTGATCTATTCAAGGGCCTGGGGTGCCTCCTGGGTGTAAGCCGCATACGTATAAAAGAGGGGGCACAGCCTGTCATTCACGCCCCAAGAAGAATACCTTTAACTCTTGTGGATAAAGTCAGACAAGAACTCACTAGAATGGAGAAGCTGGGAGTAGTAAAAAAGGTCACGGAACCATCGGAATGGGTCAGTTCTATGGATGTGGTGGAGAAGAAGAATACAGGTGCAATTCGTATATGCATTGACCCACGTGATTTGAACAAAGTCATAATGAGAGAACACTACAAACTCCCCACCATAGAGGATATATCGCACAAGCTAGTAGGAGCAACAGTATTCAGTGTACTAGACGCCCATTCTGGTTTTTGGCAACTGCGTCTTGATGAAGCCAGCAGTTACTTGACCACTTTCAACTCCCCTTCGGTTCGATGGCGCTTCACAAGGGTACCTTTCGGCATAGCATCTGCACAGGAAATATTTCAAAAGAAATCACACAAATTGATCGCTGGTCTACAGGGTGTTGAAGTCATAGTTGATGATTTGCTGGTCTTTGGAAAGGATCTAATGGAACATGACAAAAACCTTACTGCTTTGCTCAATCGGTGTCGTGAGAAGAATCTCACACTCAATCCTAACAAAATGCAAATTGGGGTAGAAGAAGTTACATATTTTGGACACCTACTAACCAAAGAGGGTCTGAAGCCTGATCCAAAGAAGATTACAGCAGTTCTTAACATGAAAGCCCCAACCTCCAGAAAGGAGCTGGAGACATCACTAGGTATCTTCAACTATCTATCCAAATTCTCTCAGGGCCTTGCTCAACAGATAGCACCACTACGTACACTGCTACAGAAGGATGCTGTTTGGTGTTGGGATGCAAACATGGAAAAGACTTTTGACAAAGTGAAACAACTGATCACTAAACATCCAGGGCCAATACTGAAATATTTTGGCGCAAACTGTGACACTGTACTTCAAGTGGATGCATCTCAGTTTGGGTTAGGTGCTGTACTGACTCAACAAGGATGTCCTGTGGCATATGCCTCACGAGCACTGACCCCAACACAAGCCAATTATGCCCAAATTGAGAAAGAGATGCTGGCTATTGTGAATGGATGTGAGAAATTTCACCAGTACATATATGGTCGCCCAGTAGTTGTGGAAACAGACCACAAGCCGTTGGAGTACATCCTACAGAAATCACTAGCTTCTACACCTCCACGTCTACACCTCCACGTCTGGTTATGAAATTACAGCAGTATGATCTCACAGTAAAGTATAAACCTGCAAAGGAAATTCCAATGGCAGATACCCTGTCTAGGGTGTTTCTAGAAGGACATGAAACACGGGATTAACCTGAGTTGGAAGAACAGGTACATACAGTACTAGCGAACATTCCAATATCAGATGTACGGCTGGAGAAGATAAGACAAGACACCAAACAGGATAAAGTTCTAGAAAAACTAACTCGTGTCATGTGCAATTCTGGCCTATGAAAGATGAGCTATACATTAACTCGGACATCATATTTATGGGTGACCGTATTCTCATTCCTAAGTCACAACAGACAGAAGTACTGAAACAAATCCATCAGGGGCATTTGAGCATCACTCTGTGTAAGCGCAGAGCGCGGGAGTTGGTCTACTGGCCTAATTTGGACTTTGATATTGAGACACTTGTGAAGAAGTGTGAAACCTGCCAGACATTTCAGAAACACAATGCAAAAGAATCGCTTACACCGTGGAATGCTCCTTCACGGGCATGACAGAGGCTGGCTACAGATATTTTTCATTTTGAGGACAACCATTACGGGTTGATAGTAGTAGATTACTACAGCAAATACTTTGAGCTAGTGCAGCTGAGAAAGTTAAAAGCAACAACAGTCATATGGGCTTTCAAAACAATCCTTTCAAGACATGGAGTGTGTGAAGAACTTGTGTCTGATAATGGGCCACAATTCTCATGTTCTGAGTTCCAGTGCTTCCTGTGTGAATGGGGAATCAGGCAAGCCCCTATCAACCACAGGCCAATGGTCTAGCAGAAAAGTATGTTGGCATAGCCAAGTCCATTATACTGAAAGCACAATCATCAGGGCAGGATGTGTACCTAGGACTGTTAAACTATCGTGCAACACCTATGGAAGGTTTGTGCTCACCTGCACAGCTGCTAATGGGTAGAACACTGAGGACCACAGTGCCTTTTGCACCACAGAAATTGCAGCCTCAGTCCGTTCCACAGGATCGAGTAAGAGATCAGAGGATCATAAACATGAAAAGGCAAAAACTGTATTTTGATAAATCTACAAAATCCCTTCGTCCACTCTCTGCTGGGCAAGCTGTGCGACACAGAGTAACTGGGAATACATGGGAACCCGCTCGAATTGTTAAAGAAGCCAATGCACCAAAATCTTATATAATTGAGACCAAGTGTGGACAGAAACTGAGACGAAACAGGCGTCATCTTCGTCCAGACACTGCTGCGGATACATCATTGGGGGAACCGCGTGACAATGGAGATGAAGAACAAGCTCATGACGGCACAGAAGTCCGAAAAAAAAGGATATTGAGTCTACTGAGGATACAGAGGACAGCATAAATGTACCAGCATGTGATAATGCTGGGAGTGACTCTCAACTGGACACCAATCCTACGGATGATGAGCCAGCGGTTACTTTCTCTCGCTATGGTTGAGCTATTAAACTAAAGATATGGAGGGACTTTGTCTCATATTAAATGCTTCATACTTGAGAGGGAAGATGTAATGATGTGTATGCTTTGTTATACTTCAAGTTCAATTGTTATACCCAGTTGTTTATCTTGTTGGGAAACAGTTAACAGTTTTGGTCATGTGATCTGGGGGTGCGGATCTGTGGTTAGTTCTAAGATGGAGGCTACTGAATAAAGACCAAGCCCATGTTCGAGCTCATGCTATCTGCCTATCCTTCATGCTAAATCTTTACACTAGTAATGGCGGTGATCAGCGACTTATAATTTGACTGTTATAGTGTGGTAGGCAGTCCGGCGTGGCTGGGAGGGACACTAACCGACTAACTGACACTGAGGTTGTTAGTGACACCAATACAGAGATCAGTGATAATACTCTACACTGCCACTGTACTAATAACTCTGGCTTGGTGACAGGGCAATCAAAGGGCTTGTACTCACACAGAATCCGTCTGGCTTCTTCCCCTGACCAAAAAGAGCTCAGGGAGGAAGAAACCAGACAGATCCTGTGTGCTCTGTTTACAAATACACAGAGGACTCAGCTGTTATTGGCCACGGGTGATCAGCAGGTATACAGCCAAAATAATTTAACTTGTGTTGCCAATCTTAGCACAGATCAGCAGTCGATGCTTGCAGCGCACCTGAGAAGTGAGAAATAAGTTGGAGCTACAATTTGGATTTTGCTGTGGATTTTGTCCAATCTCTTTCAGCCACTTCCTTTTTACATGCATTTGTGTCAGAGTCAGCTAAATTTCATTGCTCTGCATCAGCCTAATGCCACTGACAAATGTAGTTTTTTTTTTCTAAATAGGTTCCTTTAAACTAGTGCATTGTTGGTTCACTTACCTTTTACTTCTATTTCCCTTCTAAATGTTTTTCTTTCTTTATCTGAATTTCTCACTTTCTGTTTCTCCTCAGTAAGCTTTCCCCCATTATCTGAGCTTTTCTGGCTGGGGGGTTAGTCAGTGTGCTCCCCCCCCCCCCCAGGTCTACATCCCTGCGGGAGGGCGATGTGTTTGGACTTTTTGACAACAAATGACCGACGCACCTGTTCTACTTAGACTAATCCGATCGTGTGTACACAAGTCCATCAGACTAAAGTCCAGAGTACAAACATGCATGCTCAGAACCAATGCTAAAGATCAGACAACAAGAGCAGAAGTTGCCCAAAGGATGGCGGTAAAGAGCTGAAAAAACACGTGATTTGGTAAAAGTTGGCTGAAAAAGTCCAGCCGTGTGTATGCAGAACAAGTTCATGGACAACACCCTTCGGACAGAAATCCACGGAAAAGTCTGATGGAAGTCTGATCATGTGTATGAGGCTTTAGCCTTCTTTGGGCCCATGTGTGATAGAGTGACAACACAGGAGACAGTTAACACTCTATGAAAGGAAATGCCTAAACAAAGACCTTCATGGTAGGTTCACCACATATTTTTTTTTAAATCAAAAATTGAAATATTATAAAAAATATCTTTATGCTATCATGTTAACACTTATTTAATATTTTACTGATTGAGTTTAGATCCTTTGTAGGCAAAATAAATAAATATTACTGATGTTATATTTTATATATATTAAAATATATTTTGTTAAAATATTAAAATATTTTCTGTATTATACAAACATACACCGAGATGAAAGGGTGGTTATAGTAAATAATAAACAGCTGTTAGTCTAAGTTATTTATTATTTCATGTTTTTTTTTTAAATATGATGAGTATTTGGTATGAAATATGATGGGTTACTATCTATAGCCATACATTTTTAAGTATTTCAGTATTGTTTTTAAATGTGTTTTATATTGTTTGAATACTGGCTCCACTGTCCTAAACCATGCACTCATAGGGTCCTGTTGCAGATACAGTGCCTTGCGAAAGTATTCGGCCCCCTTGAACTTTGCGACCTTTTGCCACATTTCAGGCTTCAAACATAAAGATATAAAACTGTAATTTTTTGTGAAGAATCAACAACAAGTGGAACACAATCATGAAGTGGAACAAAATTTTATTGGATATTTCAAACTTTTTTAACAAATAAAAATCAGAAAAATTGGGCGTGCAAAATTATTCAGCCCCCTTAAGTTAATACTTTGTAGCACCACCTTTTGCTGCTATTACAGCTGTAAGTCACTTGGGGTATGTCTCTATCAGTTTTGTACATCGAGAGACTGAAATTGTTGCCCATTCCTCCTTGCAAAACAGCTCGAGCTCAGTGAGGTTGGATGGAGAGTGTTTGTGAACAGCAGTTTTCAGTTCTTTCCACAGATTCTCGATTGCATTCAGGTCTGGACTTTGACTTGGCCATTCTAACACCTGGATATGTTTATTTGTGAACCATTCCATTGTAGATTTTGGTTTATGTTTTGGATCATTGTCTTGTTGGAAGACAAATCTCCCTCCCAGTCTCAGGTCTTTTGCAGACTCCATCAGGTTTTCTTCCAGAATGGTCCTGTATTTGGCTCCATCCATCTTCCCATCAGTTTTAACCATCTTTCCTGTCCCTGCTGAAGAAAAGCAGGCCCAAACCATAATGCTGCCACCACCATGTTTCACAGTGGGGATGGTGTGTTCAGGGTGTTGAGCTGTGTTGCATTTACGCCAAATATAACGTTTTGCATTGTTGCCAAAAAGTTCGATTTTGGTTTCATCTGACCAGAGCACCTTCTTCCACATGTTTGGTGTGTCTTCCAGGTGGCTTGTGGCAAACTTTAAATGACACTTTTTATGGATATCTTTAAGAAATGTCTTTCTTCTTGCCACTCTTCCATAAAGGCCAGATTTGTGCAGTATACGACTGATTGGTGTCCTATGGACAGAGTCTCCCACCTCAGCTGTAGATCTCTGCAGTTCATCCAGAGTGATCATGGGCATCTTATCTGCATCTCTGATCAGTCTTCTCCTTGTATGAGCTGAAAGTTTAGAGGGACGGCCAGGTCTTTGTAGATTTGCAGTGGTCTGATACTCCTATTTCAATATTATCGCTTGCACAGTGCTCCTTGGGATGTTTAAAGCTTGGGAAATCTTTTTGTATCCAAATCCGGCTTTAAACTTCTCCACTACAGTATCTCGGACCTGCCTGGTGTGTTCCTTGTTCTTCATGATGCTCTCTGCGCTTTAAACGGACCTCTGAGACTATCACAGTGCAGGTGCATTTATACGGATGCTTGATTACACACAGGTGGATTCTACTTATCATCATTAGTCATTTAGGTCAACTTTGGATTATTTAGAGATCCTCTTCTGGAGAGCGTTTGCTGCACTGAAAGTAAAGGGGTGAATAATTTTGCAAGCCCAATTTTTCAGTTTTTTATTTGTTAAAAAAGTTTGAAATATCCAATAAATTTCGTTCCACTTCATGATTGTGTCCCACTTGTGGTTGATTCTTCACAAAAAAATGACAGTTTTATATCTTTATGTTTTGAAGCCTGAAATGTGGCAAAAGGTCGCAAAGTTCAAGAGGGCCGAATACTTTCGCAAGGCACTGTAGCAACAAAGGACTAAACAATAAGCTATATATTTTGTCAATCTTTTCCGCTTTTGATAGGATCATAGGAAATAACTAAGTTCGGCATAAACAGATATACTACCATATACAAACTGTAGTAGACATTTGAGATAATTTAAGTAACACACGATTTGCAAACATTATATTAATATGAACAAAGACAAATGTGATCATAAAAAGCTGCACTGAATATTTATTTTTATACATTCAAATTATATAAAGAAAAAAAATCATGTGTTTTTTCTTTATTTTAGGAAATAATGAACAACATAACTATCAAAATCATCACATCTTGTAATAGTAGGAGCAGTATTTGTGCTTTTCATGCCATGGGAAGCAGTGCTGTACAAATAACAATGAAAGACCATAGAGCAAATAACCACAATATAATGTTACAATGTGGGAGAAGGTCTAAACAATTACAGTGGGAAGAAATGCCAACAAAGGGCACAATGAGGAGGTCAAGTGCAGCACATAGTGCATCAGTTATTTTGGTATGCTACACTTTTTATACATCCCATGTAGATGATGTTATACAAATTCTATGGACAATGACTTTGTAGACATTCTTTCTACTGACCATGTTATGTGATCAATGGCCATGAACTGCCCCATACAGCTGTATGTGAGTAATGAGTGAGAAATGAGATTATTTTCAATGGATTGTATTCATACATACAAAGCATGTAGTCCAGTGTTATTAAGATTACACAAATTTTGACCTTTGAAATGCAATTATATTCTCTTTCACAAGTTGGAAAAATCTGGTAAAAGATCTGTAGATGGAACTGATGATTTTCTTCTGGCTTTCGAAACCTAGTTCTGCTGTGAAAACACATAATTAAAAAATGGCTTTTACTTCGAAGAATGATAATACTGAGCATTTAAAAATATACTACTCATCAGAACCACCACAACAAGGTGTAACTTAAAATAAATAAATTGTGTAGCTTACCATTTGATGAGGAGAATAGGCTATTTTTTTTTTTTTTAAGGCTAATTACATTAAAGATTTGGTGCTCAGACTAGTAGACATCCAATGCAAAGATTTCACCTGGAAATGTAATTACTCTTTTTAATATTCTTTATTAGTTACATCAGGGGTCTTCAAACTACGGCCCTCCAGTTGTTCAGGAACTACAATTCCCATCATGCCTAGTCATGTCTGTGAATGTCAGTGTGTTACAATGCCAGATGGGATGTGTAGTTCTACAACAGCTGGAGGGCCATACATTGAGGATCCCTGAGTTACATCATTTAAAACAGGATCAATGCTAACGCATTTCAGCTATTTCCGCCTTCCTCATAGCATGTTATGAGGAAGGCTGCATTAGCCGAAACACGTTAGCATTGATCCTGTTTTACATGATGCAGCCAATAAAGAATATTAAAAGAAGTCATTGAGTTGCTGGCTTAAATCTTTGCTTTGGATAAATTCATTATACATTCAGAAATGTGTCTTTTGTAACTTTCTGTGCACTAAATTGAAATCTCAAGCAATATTGTTAGCTTTCTCAGCTATTCTGTGATCTACAGAACATCTCCCCCTGTGTATGATTGAGACGAGGAAAGAAGGAGAACAGTCTAGGGTGACAATGCTGCTCTCCCATAGATATAGTACCGTGAGCAGGACCATTGGGTAATTTAAAGTAATAAAGCCTGAAAAATAGGAATACATCCGCCACATCTAAGGACTGGAAAGGCAATGAATTAAATATGCTTGCATGTTTGGGCCTATACGGTAAGAGAAAGAACAACAAATGAGCAAATTGCAACAAATCTCTCAATTGAGAGAGGGATTTGGTTGTATACATTTCTATGGTAAGACTTGAAGACTCCTTTCTTAGGGCTTGTTTACACTTGTCTTGTCTGTAAACAGAGCTTTTTTTCTCAGAAAATAGGTGCAGGAACTCAACCACGACCCCGTTTAGATTTCACAAACCGTAGAAGGGTCTTAAAGGGGCATTAAATACCAGGACTGCATTACATACAGAGTGTAGAGTTCAGAGCTGTGACTTGTACACACAGAAACCAGACTTCTGTGTTTACAAGTGATTGTGGTGAGCAGGCACCAAAGGGTCTGAGCCAGAGGTGGTGGAACTCGGCTCCCCCAAGTTCCCCCTGAAAAAAAGCCCTGTCTGTAAATAGCATTCTGCGTTCCATGGTGGATCTCTTTCTACAGAGCAGCAAAGGGGGAAACTGACAGGTATTCAGGAGATGATGCTGTCACCTCCTCAATGATACAATTGCTACACAAGATTTCTTGTATTTAAATGTTATTAAAATTTCTATCTGCAGCCTCTATAATTTTCTGTAAAACTCAATGCAATATGGCAACCACCTTTGTACAGAACCAAAAATACCTCCTGCTTGTGTGTTATTGGCTCACTGATTGTCACAGAAGACTGGATGAAGATACAAGTCAGATTTTAGGCATCCTTTGCAGCAGGAATTTCCATTTTGCTTAGATATTCCCTAAGGATTATTTACTTCTAAACACTGCAGCTGTTCTAATCTGAACACTGATAGTGTACCAGCTAATTATAATGAACCAGACCACCCCCCCCCCCTATTCAGAATCAGTCTACAATAATCAAACAGCTAGGTATTCAGAGTAGAAACAGGTAGGAAACTATAACAGATTTAGTTTAAATCCATGCAGTGTACGTTGATCACCAAGTAGGGATTTATTTTTCTCAGCAAAAGTTACTCTTTAAGGGGGATGGTAAAAATGCAGCTGAACTGCCTATTTTAAATCACCCCCAACCGCAAGTGTAAACTAGGCCTAAATATTCCAGCAAGTTCCATGGCACTTCTCAAGCTTGCCAGGACTGGAGATATCTACCTGTTGAAAATGTCAACAGGTTGGTATTACGTTTGAAACAAATGTTGTAATTATTTTCAGACCAACTGTGTAAAATATTTACTCAAAGGCCTGCCATTAAAAATGAACTCCTTTTGGAGAGAATTCTTTGCTTACATTTTGCAATTGTCCACTACCTTTAATCTTTTTATAAAACTCCATTGAAATAATATTATTAATACTAAGAATTTTTTATTGAGAGTTCCAGGTATACACAGTCCTTTCATATAGCACAGGCCTGTCTGCAGGACAGGAGAGCTCAATTTTTTGTTGCAGTTCAGTAACTCATTCATACTTGTGTGTTGTGGCAATGCACTACGAGGCACCTGCTCTATGTGTGGTGTGCCATTCATTGTGAATCTCCTCTTATATTATGAGTTCCACCTGTCTGCTGGGCACCTCTTTCCACAATTTCCTGGATTCCCTGCATACTTTCCAGGTTCTCTTCTGCTGTTTACTTTCAATTTCTTAGTGGATGTAAACCCCAAAATCAATGATCAATTCTCTTTTATTGTTCAGTGAAAATTAACAGACTTCCAGATAAAAACCTGTCTAAATAAAAAGTCTGGGCCAGATTCACAGAGCCATTACGCCGGCGTTCTAGGAGATGCGCCGCGTAAGTCTAAATCTGCGCATGCGTATCGATGCGCCGCATCCCCAAAACGATATACGCATGAAATCTACTTTTTTTGGACCGGCGTAATTTCGATAGACTGGCGTATCCGTCCGCGCAAAACTGCGCTAGACACACCATTGATTTGCTATTCAAATATGCAAATGAGGGAGTTACGGGGATCCACAAAAGTAAGTTGGTGCAGCGCAGGCTACGCGCTGTGCGCAACAGCTGCACGTCCTGTCTAAAATTAGACCATATAAAAGGTGGAATAAAATTAGACAATCCGTCTACATGTCAGATAAAGCAACACTGTTAGTGAGGAGCTGAGCATTCACACTTGCAGGACAACAATATGTATGCCAACATGCCAGGGGCATCCTTGCTCATAGCTATACTACTGACTTTAGAGGAGCAAAGAAGGAGGAGGGCATGGAGGAGGGCATGGAGGAGGGCACGGAGGAGGGCACGGGAGAGGATATACCGCACACGCATAGACCTCTCTGGCATGAGTGATTCTGAGGTGTATCGCATCTTCAGATTCACCCCTCATGCCATCCTGGAATTAACCACAACCCTGCAGGAGGACATCACCAGCCCAACACACCGCTCACATGCAGTGCAGCCACTGGTCAAGGTCCTGGCAACACTCCATTTCCTTGCCAGTGGCTCTTTTCAAAGAACAAGTGGAGTGGTGGCTGGGATGTCACAATCCTCCATGAGCAGATGTGGGCACTAGGTTATCTCTGCAATCCTCAGACGCATGGCCAACCAAATCATCAAACCAACCACTGAGGACCTGCGGCTCAAGGCAATGACAGATTTCTACAGAATTGCCAGATTCCCACGCACCGTGGGGGCCATTGATTGCACACATGTGGCACTCCAGCCCCCCCGTGAGACAGAGCACATATACTGCAATCGGAAGCATTGGCATTCCATCAACGTACAGGTGATAGTCGATGCCCAAGGCCTCATATGGCATGTCCGTGCCAAACCCCCCCGGATCCAGCCATGACAGCTACATATACAATCAGAGCCCCATCCCAATGGAATTCGAACAGAACGTGTATGGGGACACCTGGCTGGTTGGTGAGTGACATGGGTGTCAGGCATGACTGTCCCCCCCATGATGCACACATCACAAGGGGCACATGCATGACTAACATCCTCCTGTCTTTTCCCTTCCAGGTGACTCTGCATATGCACTGGGACCCCATCTCATGACTCCTATCCGGAACCCCTTCAAACCCCAGGAGAGGAAAGATACAATGAAGCCCACGCCCAAACACGTGCAGTGGTGGAACTCACCTTTGGCCTCCTGAAGTCATGTTTCCGATGCGTGGATAAGTCTGGGTGGACCCTGTTGTATTCCCCAAACTTTGTGTGCCAGATCATCGGTGCATGTTGCATGCTGCACAACTTCGCAGTAAGAAAGGGCCTGCAGATTGACATACGTGATGACCTGACCCCTGAACCAGACAATCCCCCCCTACCTGAGGATACCCCGTCTTTTGAGGGAAGAGCAGCCAGGAGACAGCTCACATTAGGCATCTTTGCACGTTAAACACACACATTAATCATGGCACAATGAGAATGCATGCATGCACACCACTGTGGTCCCTTGCACAGATACATCACATCCTCATCAAATTGGATTAGCACAAGCCCACCATGCAGGACTTGTGAGCAGCAACGCCACGCCACGGCTCCAATTATGTCACTGTACATTCATACACCATTCACACGGACCTGGTGATCACTTCTCCCTGGTCCTGGGGAACCCTTCTCCACCACAAATGAGGGTGACATCCCTTTTCCGGCAGGAATGTCACCCCCACATTCCAAAATCATTCACAAAAAAATAAAAAAATAATAAAAAATCGTCCAGCAAAAAAATAAAAAATTCCCAGCCCAAAAAAAAAAAAAAGTCAAGCACCAAAAAAAAGGGGTAAACCAAATTAATGCCGCTGGCGTGACCCACGCCTGGGGCGCCCACGGCCATGGCCCCGGATCCTCAGGGGAGACTCATGGGGGGGTAATCCGGGGAAGGAGGAGCAGCCCTGGTCTCTGCCCACCTGGCGGCCTGCCCTCCAAGGCCACGGCAATTCTGTTCAGGCCAGCATTTAGTGTTGCCGTATTGGCCTGGATAGCCTGGGTGAGGGCCCTCACATCCTGCCCAACGTCTGCTGCAGTAGTCTGCAGTTCGTTTAGGCAGTTTGTAAGAGCCCGGGAGTGGCAGTCCAGGTCCACAAGCGTATCCTTTATGGAGGACAGGCTCTCCTCCATCCGCACCAAAGTCTGGCTGACCTGTCCCAGATGGTGGGTCTGAAGGGAATGGTCCCTTCTGAGATTGGCGGGCAGAACCTCGGCCACCCCCTGGTCTTCCGGGACGACTTCCTGCCTCCAGCTGATGCTTGTGGCCGGGGAGAAGGGGAGGCCCTTGGGAGGGGAGCCCTGTTGGGGGGAGTGGGAGGGGCTACCCCTTATGGAGGGCTGGCTGCTGCCAGCCAGAGGGGAAGACTCCTCCAAAAATAACAATCCACTGGCTGACATGACCTCCTCCTCCAACTCAAACTCCTCCTCCTCAAATTCCTCCGAGGACTCCGGCCTTGTCTGGGGGTCCTCATCAGGCTGGTGTCCCGGGGATGGTGCGGTCAGGCCAGATGGCCCAGCACCCTCCTGCACATCTGTGGATGACACAAAACATTCACAGGTTGGAGGATCCACACACTTGCCACATATTCCCTTCCACCCCCCCACACATGCTACACACCAGATAGGAAAAAAAAAAACCTTACCTGTCATCACAGGCTCCTGACTGGAGTCATAGCCAGGCAGGCCCTCCACTTGTTGCCTATTAACCACTTAAGTACCCCCACACGCACATATACGGCCACAGAATGGCTCGTACAGGCACAAGGGCGTAAATTTACGTCCCCGCCTTCGTGCGGTTTGGGGGTCCCATCGGGACCCCCTCCGCGGCGTGCGGGGGTCCCCCTGGCTCCGGGAGCGATCCGGGATGAGCGGGCGGATGTCGGCGTTTACCCGCCCCCCCGTGATCGCTCCCAGCCAATGCGCGCGCTCCCCCTTTGTGTCCCTTCCTCCTCCTGTGTAAACACAGGAAGGGGGAAGTGATGTAATCTCCCATCGCAGCAGTATTTCCAACCGCTGCGATGGGAGAAACACCTCACAGTAAGTGTGCACCAACATTACACTGACACACACACACATAGGCATACTTAACCCCTTGCGATCTGACCCCCCACCCCCCCTGTCACAGTGTCACTGAATGCAGTGATCTAATCACTGCATTTAGTGTCAGTGTGACAGGCAGTGTAAAATCAGTTAGTGTTAGGTTCAGGATAGCCCCCCCACCCCCCCTTATAAAGTTTTAACCCCCTGATCACCGCCCTAGTTAACCCTTTCACTCCCTATTGCCAGCGTCACTAAGCGATCATTTTTCTGATCGCTGTATTAGTGTCGCTGTTCCCGCTAGGTAGCTATTTTTTTTATCGCGATTTTTTTTTTACTAAAGACATGTGGCTAAATAAATTTTGGCCTAAATGTTTGACTAAAATTTAGTTTATTTGATTTTTTTTTAACAAAAAGAAAAAAATAGTGTTTTTTTTTCAAAAATGTCGCTCTATTTTTGTATATAGCGCAAAAAATAAAAATCGCAGAGGTGATCAAATACCACCAAAAGAAAGCTCTATTTGTGGGAAGAAAAGGACGCAAATTTTCTTTGGGAGCCACGTCGCACGACCACGCAATTGTCTGTTAAAGCGACGCAGTGCCGAATCGCAAAAACACCTTGGGTCATTTACCAGTGTATTGGTCCGGGTCTTAAGTGGTTAAAGGTCTTGGCCACCACACGCTCCTCCGCTGTCAGCCTAACAGGGCATGGTGTGCCCCCTCCAGTGCCCCTGGCATGGGCTGCCATTTTGGCCAGCTTCCCACGGACCAGACGCCGGAGATCATTGATCTTCTTGACGATCCCCTCACGTGTCCGGGTCTCCCCCCCCCCACAATGAATTTACCTGGTCGGTAATGTTCTGCAAAATCTTCTTCTTCCTGGCCGGGTGGTGTTGGCACTCTCTGGGCCGTGCAGGAAACGCCCATATTGGGTAAGGGCCCGGGCAATAATTTGTTTCTCCCCCAAAGTAAAATTGGTCTTGCGCTTCCTCTCAGTCATATTCATACAACAACTCTCTCCCAAACAATCACCAAAAGTCACTCACAAAAACAAGCAGGAAAAATCAAGCAACAAAACAAACAAACAAAATCTATCAACCAAAAAGTCTCACAACCAGTCACCAAAAGACACTATCAAATATATTCTACAAAACACTAGCTCAAACAGTCAACAAATATCATACAAGACAAGTCACAACGCAACAAACGCGAACACACAACAGAACAAAAGCACCTTGCTGTATAGGAAGGGATACAAAGGGATGTACTTTTGCAAAGGAAGGGCGTTTGTGTCTGTCTATTTAAGCTCTCTGCGTAGTTCACTAAGGCCCAGATTCACAGAGCGATTACGCGTGCGCAACTGCTGTTGCGCGTGCGTAAGTCTAAATGTGCGCGTGCGTATAGTTGGACGCGATTCACAAAACAATATACGCCAGAAATCTACGTTTTTTGGTCCGGCGTAATTGAGTTAGACATTCGCTTCCCTTCGCGCAAAACTGCGCTAGACACACCATTGATTTGCTAGTCAAATATGCTAATGAGGGAGTTACGGGGATCCACAAAAAAACGCAGTTGCTGCGCAGGCTACGCGATGTGCGCAACTGCAAAATGTCCTGTCTAAAGTTAGAGCACATAAAAGCTGATCTAACTTTTGAAAAAAAGTCTAATTGTCAGATAAAGCAACACCGTTATTGAGGAGCAGACCACACACACGTGTTGCACTACAATTTGACTGCCAACATGCTAGGGGCATCGTCGCTCATAGCTGCACTAGTGAATATAGATGACCAAAGAAGGAGGAGGGCACGGAGGATGGCACGGGAGAGGGTATACCGCACCCGCATACACCTGTTTGGCATGAATGATTCAGAGGTCTTTCGCATCTTCAGATTCCCCCCTCATGCCATCCTGGAATTAACCACAACCTTGCAGGAGGACATCACCAGCCCAACACAACGCTCACATGCAGTGCAGCCACTGGTGAAGGTCCTGGCAACACTCCATGTCCTTGCCAGTGGCTCTTTTCAGCGTACAAGTGGAGTGGTGGCTGGGATGTCACAATCCTCCATGAGCAGATGTGTGCACCAGGTTGTCCCTGCAATCCTCACACGCTTGGCCAACCAAATCATCAAACCCACCACTGAGGAGCTTCGAATCAAGGCAATGGCAGATTTCTACCGAATTGCCAGATTCCCACGCACCATCGGGGCCATAGATTGCACACATGTGGCACTCCAGCCCCCCCATGAGACCGAGCACATGTACCGCAATCGGAAGAATTGGCACTCCATCAACGTACAGGTGATAGTTGATGCCCAAGGCCTCATATGGCACGTCCGTGCCAAACACCCAGGGTCCAGCCATGACAGCTACATCTACAATCAAAGCCACATCCGAACAGAATTCGAACAGAACGTGTATGGGAACACCTGGCTGGTTGGTGAGTGACATGGGAGTCAGGCATGACTATCCCCTCCCGTGATGCACAACAGAAGTGGCACATGCATGACTAACATTCTCCTGTCTTTTCCTTTACAGGTGACTCTGCATATGCACTGGGACCCCATCTCATGACTCCTATCCGGAACCCCCAAACCCCAGGAGAGGAACGATACAATGAAGCACACATCAAAACCCGTGCAGTGGTGGAGCGCACCTTTGGCCTCCTGAAGTCACGTTTCCGATGCCTGGATAAGTCTGGGGGTACACTGTTGTATTCCCCAAACTTCGTGTGCCATATCATCGCTGCATGTTGCATGCTACACAATCTCGCAGTGAGGAAGGGCCTGCAGGTTGAGCTACGTGATGATCTGACCCCCCAACCAGAAAACCAACCCCTAACCGAGGATACCCCGTCTTCTGAGGGAAGAGCAGTCAGGAGGCAGCTCATATTGGGCATCTTTGCACGTTAAACACACACATTAATCATGGCACAATGAGAATGCATGCATGCACACCACTATGGTCCCTAGCACACACACCCCACATCCTCATCAAATTGGATTGGCACCAGTCCACCATGCAAGACTGGTGAGCAGTAACGCCACGTCAAGGCTCCAATTATGTCACTGTACATTCATACACCATTCACACGGACCTGGAGATCACTTCTCCCTGGTCCTGGGGAACCCTTCTCCACCAAAATTGAGGGTGACACCCCTTTTCCAGCAGGAATGTCACCCCCACATTCAAACATCATTCACAACCCAAAATATGCCAAAAAAGTCAAACCAAAAAAAATGCATAGCAAAAAAAAATTGCATAGAAAAAACAATAAAAAGCAGAGAACAAAAATAAAAAAGCTTTCAAAACAAACAAAAGGGGGAAAAAAAAATTAATGCCCTCTGCCTGAGCCACGCCTGGGGCGCCCCCGGCCACGGCCCCGGACCCTCAGGGGAGACGCATGGGGGAGGGGAAAAGCCGGGGAAGGAGGAGCAGCCCCTGAGATCTGCCCACCTGGCGGCCTGCCCTCCAAGGCCACGGCTATTCTGTCCAGGGCAGCACCAAGTGTTGCCGTGTTGCCCTGGATAGCCTGGGTAAGGGCCCTCACATCCTGCCCAACGCCTGCTGCTGTAGTTTGCAGGTCATTTAGGCAGGTTGTGGAGGCCCGGGAGTGGGAGTCCAGGTTACCCAGGCTATCATTAATGGAGGACAGGCTCTGATCCACCCGCCCCATAGTCTGGCAGAGCTGTCTCAGAAGGCGGGTCTGGGTGGCCAGGTTCCTTCTCAGACAGGCGGGCATGAGATTGGGCGCCCCCCTGGTGCTTGGGGATGACCTCCTGGCTCCAGCTGATGGTTGTGGCCGGGGAGAAGGGGAGGCCCTTGTGAGGGGAGCCATGTTGGGGGAGGAGGGGGGGGGGCTCACCCTTAGGGAGGGCAGGCTTCTTGCAGCCAGAGGGGAAGAGTCCGCAGAAACCAAAGGGCCAGTGCCTTCCATGGACTCCTCCTCCTCATGATTCTGCTCCTCCTCATGATCGTCCTCCGCATGATCCTCCCCCTCCTCTTGTTCCTCCTCTGCGGACTCTGGCCTTGTTGGGGGGGCCTCATTAGGCTGCTGTCCTGGGGTTGGAGCGGTCAGTCCAGATGGCCCTGCACCCTCCTGCACAGCTGTGGATGACACAAAACATTCACAGGTTGGAGGATCCACACACTTGCCACATATTCCCTTTCACCCCCTCCCCCACACATGCTACACACCTGAGAGAAATAAAAACCTTACCTGGCACCGCGGGGACCGGACTTGTGTCAAAGCCTGGCAGGCCCTCCACTTCATGCCGGTGAAAGGTCAGGGCCACCACACGCTCCGTCTCTGAAAATCTAACCCGGCATGGTGGGCCCCCTCCTGTGCCCCTGGCATGGGCATTTATTGCGGCCAGTTTTTTTTTCACCTCACGCCGGAGGTCATTTATTTTCTTTTCTATCCCAGAGCGGGTCCGTGTCTCCCCCTCCCCCGATGAATTGACCTGCTCTGTGATCATATCCAAGATCTCCCTCCTCCTGGCCGGGGTGGTGGTGGCACTCTGCGGGCCGTGGAGAAAACGCCCATAGTCGGTAATGGCCCGGGCAAGAATTCTTTTTTCCCCCACAGTAAAATTGAGCTTTCTTTTTCTCTCAGTCATACTTCCAAACAAACTCACTAGCAGTCACCAAAAATCTGTCACAAATACAAGCACAACCAATCAGACAAGAACACACACAAAGAGAAAAAGAACAGCCAAAAATCACACTAGCACTCAGCAAGAAACACACACAAAAAAATCAGATGAAAAAAAAAAGCAAGAAAACAAACGCTCAGAAATATATCAATCAAACAAACAGTCTCAAACACTTATCAAAATACACTTTCACAAAACTACCAACAAGCACAAGATCACACAGAACACTAATCTCACAACTACAAAACACACTCTAACGAACAACAGAGCAAAAGCACTTGATTCAATGGGAAGGGACACAAAGGGATGTACTTTTGCAATGGAAGGGCGTTTGTGTGTGTCTATTTATGCTGTCTGCGTAGTTCACAACATTGCCCTAGTCCATTTCCAATTTCAATGATTGCGCCGCTCCCGAGTTGTGAGCATGCGCACAACGGAGCTGACATGGTTTCCTTCACGCGCGCATGCGCGAGTCGGCCGGCCCTTCATTTGCATGGGGTCACGGCTCATTTCAATGTAACACGCCCACGTCCCTCCCAATTTGTATTACTCCTCCTTACGCCTCCGGAAAAAACCTTACGTTTGCGCAAGCTCTTGCGTAAAAGCTACGTGAATCGCCGGATTACGCGGCTAGATTGCGCAAGTCTAACGGAAAAGTGGTGCGCTACGCCGGAATGATAATGCGCCGATCTACGTGAATCTGCCCCTAAGTTGCCCCAGTCCACTTCCAATTTCACTGATTGCGCCGTTCCTGAGTTGTGAGCATGCGCAGAGAGGTGCTGACCATGGTCTGCTTCATGTGCGCATGCGTGATGCGGCCGGCCCTTCATTTGCATGGGGTCACGGCTCATTTCAATGAAACATGCCCACGTCCTTCCCAATTTGAATTTCTCCGCCTTACGCCTCGGAATTTACGTTACACCGGCGCAAATTTCTGTGCAAATACTACGAGGATACGGTGATTGCGTCTCTACGTTGCGCCGGTCTAACGTAAAGGAGGTGCGCTACGCCGGTCAATATATGCGCCAATGTACGTAAATCTGGCCTTCTGTTTCTCTCTCCTTGCTTTGAGTGACAGGTTATTTACATATCTAGCTTGGACAGGTTTATCGTATGTTATGTTATGTTTTTCATAATATGAGGTGATCCAAAGTTCATTGTATATTACCAGGATGTGTTATGTGGGGGAGGGGTGGATTTCTCACTTTTTCTACTGTGGATCACCTCATATTATGATAAACATAACATAACATATGATAAACATGTCCAAGTTAGATATGTAAATAACCTGTCACTCAAAGCAAGGAGAGAGAAACAGACTTTTTATTTAGACAGGTTTTTATCTGGAAGTCTGTTATTTTTCACTGAACAATAAAAGAGGATTGATCCGAGATGGATTAACTCTTTGTGGCAAGACTGGGCACAGATGATAGGAAATTGTATATTCTACATTTACATCCACTTTAAGAAATTGAAAATAAACAGCAGAGGAGAACCTGGAAAGCATGCAGGGAATCCAGAAAAATTGTGGAAAGAGGTGCCCAGCAGACAGGTGGAACTCATAATATAAGAGGAGATTCACAATTAACGGCACACCACACATAGAGCAGGTGCCTTGTAGGGCATTGCCACAACACACAAGTATGAATTAGTTACTGAACTGCAGCAAAAAAATGAGGACTCCTGTCCTGCCAGACAGGCCTGTGCTATATGAAAGGACTGTGTATACATCAGGACCAGATAAACAGAAACAGAAAACTGCTCAGATATATCTTCTAGGTGTATTTAGCTTTTGCCTGGAGTTCAGACTTAAAATGGTATTAAACCCAAAAGCAATCATTTATTATATAGATGTGCTGGCTGCATTTGTGTTCTTTTTTAGCCTTTCTTTCTTGTATTTTCACCTGGTGATTTAGTCAGTAGGTGGGTTTTTCTAAAGAACAAGCTCTCCTGCAGGTGCAGCAATTAGAAGGTTGAGACAAACCATTTACCACTGACAGAGGTGCTTACACTGATCAGCATGTATTTATTCATTCAAAACCCTATGCCAAAAATAACAGAACTGTTTACTATAACTGCTTCAAAAGTGTTAGCTAGAGTTTGTTTTCAGTTTTCTTAGTGTATATAAATCTGCTAGTGCATCTAGCACTACCCTCCCCCAGACTGACAGTGCTGCTGTCCAAAGGTGTCTCTGTTTCTCATTCATCCAGAGTGGGGGAACTCTAATACAGGAGGGACGTTACTGACCAGATCACCAGGTGAGAACAGACAGAAAATAGCCAAATGATTAAAAATGTATGCAACAACCACATTTAATGATTTGTAAGATGTTATATATTGTATTATATTTTTGGTTTTGGGTTTAGTGCTGTAACCGAGTGCTATTTGCAAACTTAAAGTGATATCAGAGTTTTGGGGGAAAAAATTACATTGAAATAATAAACAACATGTTACACTTACATGCTCTGTCCAGTAGTTTTGCACAGAGAAGCCCAGATCTTCCTCTTCTTGCCCCCCCCATCTGGAGCTCTTGACCCCTCCCTCCTGCCGAGTGCAAGTAGCTTGCTATGAGGGCACCGTATCAGGCTCTCTCTCGAGCCGTGGCTCTAAATATCTATTTACACACACAAAGCTGTGGCTTGACCCCACCCCTCTCTCTCACTGGCTATGATGGACATTGGCTTCCACTGCTTTCTTAGCCAATGAAGAAGGAGAGTACACATAGAGCTGAGGTTCTCATGCACAGCACTGATGGAAGATCCAGCTCAGGTAAGTATTAGGGGGGCTGCTACACAGAGAAGGTTTTTTACCTTGTTGCATAGAATGCAGTTTTTTTTTACCTTAAAGTGGTTGTAAACCCCCAAAAAAATTTTTTGATGTCACAATGTAGAGTATAAGATTTCCTATCATCTGTGCCCAGTCTTGCCACACAGAGTTAATCCAGCACTGAGTAATCCTCTTTTAATGTTCAGTGAAAATGAACAGCCTTCCAGATAAAACCCTGCCTGTCTGTTTTCTCTCTTCTTGCTTTGAGTGAGAGGTTATTTACATATCTAGCTAGGACATGTTTATTATATGTTATGTTTTGTTTACAATAACATGAGGTAAGCTTTTTCCCCCCTCCATTTTCACCTAATGATCTAGCCAGTACCAGTGCCTCCACACTTGGTGAAGAACAAACAGAGATACATTTGGACAGCAGCTTTGCCAGTTTTGGGAAGAGGATTGTTGGATGCACTAGCAGATTTATTTGTTAGTATAACTGATTATACAATATTTATAGATATTTATATTAATTGATTTTTTTTTTTTTTTGCTACGTTTGTTGGCATCTAAACTTGATCATTATGGATCTTAGACAATTGTACCATTTTGTTTAGATCATAAGTTATATAGATTTGATGAAAGCTACTTTTTGATTAGTTGTTAGCGTTGATTCATGTTACTATACATAATTTCCCCCCCTTTACCATAATTACAAAAAATGTCATGTCCTTGCTGTAACAAATGTTATCGCAAAATGAATGAGAGCAGTGCAGAGTTAATCTGAAGGTGCTATAAAAATAATATAGTATTATTTGGCAAACATACAATTAAAGATGTGAAACATGATGATCTTATAGCTATACATTTCCTTTGCTAAAGTACTCTAGGAAGCCAAGTAACATGCAGCACATAATAAAAGTAAAAGTCAGAATGTGATATGTAAAATGCACTGTGTTAGCTAATGTTATGCCAGCTGAGGTATGTATGTGTGTGGTGATAAATGACTTTGCCTGCAGCAATGGGACTGACATCTGTTCCAATAGATGAATTACCATTAGTTATCTATCATGGGAACGTTGCCACTGACATACCTCTGGAATGATTTCCATATATATTGTACATGGGAGTCAAAAATGGAACTTCCGCTTAACCCACTCCTCGCCCCCTTACATGCCACATTTGGCATGTAATTTTTTTTGGGGAGGAGTGGGGGCTTCAGGAGGAGTGGGACTTCCTGTCCCACTTCCTCCTTCCGCCGAGGGGCTGGTTAGGCGATTAAGCTTAATCGCCTACAGCAGCCCCTCCCTGTAGGCGATCGCCTAGAACGCCTGTCCAATCAGCGGCGGGCAGCGCCGCGCGCGCATGCGCAGTGCGGCTCGCGCATGCGCAGTGAGTGCCCGCCCGAGAAGCTTAAGGCTGTCATGGCTGGGTGCCCACAGTCGGAATGAAGATGCCGGGGAGGGGGAGAGGAGCGGAGCCCCGGTCGGCGCGTCGCTGGAACGTGGAGAAGGTAAGTGAATGTTTATTAAAAGCCAGCAGCTACACTTTTTGTAGCTGCTTACTTTTAATAAACATTACATTTGGCGGTAACACCTCTTTAAGTACTTCCTATTCGCTTGTAGACACTGATCCCAGCTTTACCAATGCAGGAAATGCTAGTCCACCTGTCTACCTCTTCACCAGATCACCTGACTGCTTCTTCACCAGTCTACCCAACGTTTTGCTGTAGTACCAGCACACTCCTTGCTCCCGCTGCCTCTCAGCAAAGACTCCTTCCAAGCTTTTCCTGTTGTCAGGATCCTTCCAGGCCAGCACCCGAGCACTCCTTGCTCCCACTGCCTCTCAGCAAAGACTCCTTCCAAGCTTTTCCTGTTGTCAGGATCCTTCCAGGCCAGCACCCGAGTCAGAGCAACACATCCCCCTCCCAGACTATGGGGTTCACCTCAAGGGTCACCAACAGTCTTCTTGGTACTGCATCTCCATCTTCCACCCGACTCCCTTCCCAGCATAACTCATTCCTATTTAAGGACTCACTTAGTCCCCTGTTGGCTAAGCTCCCTCAAATATGCAGAACAACCCTCCTAGCCTTCGCTCTCTAGGTTCCAGAAGGTTGTCCAACTTTCCAGAACCAGGAGGAGGCACCAGAAAGCTGACTGTATGAATCATGCTGCCCTGAACTCTAATAACCCTTACCCAGATCAAAACTTAGGCCTCGTACACACGAGGCAATCCATTTGTTCAAATCGGTCGGACCGACCGATTTGAACAAATCTGTCTGCTTGGATTTTGGTTTGCTCGCGTGTACACACGAGCAAACCAAAATCCCCGCCAGCAGACAGCGCGCTGACGTGTCGGTGACGTTGACGCCGCCACGTCACTGCACCAGGAAGTAAAACACTTCTGCGCATGCTTCGAAACCATTCGGCGCGTGTGCGAGAAGACATGTCTGCTGGCTAGCCTACTAACCAGCAGACATGTCGGGCAGACGGGTTCCCAGCCGACAGATTGGTAAGCATGCTTTCCAATCTGTCGGTTGGCAAAATCCGTCGGCTCGCCCGTACACACGATCGAATCTGTCTGCTGAAACAGTCTAGCAGACTGTTTCCAGCAGACAGATTTGATCGTGTGTACAAGGCCTTACAGTTATGACATCACATTAGAATATGTTTTACCTACTCTAACTCTGGTAGCACACTAGAGGCTGCTATACATTTTGTCATGTTACAACAAAAATTTATTGGATTTGTGGCACAAAGTGGCACATAATTATGAAGTGGAAGGGAAATTATAAATGGTTTTCACCTTTTTTTTTTTTACAAATGAATATGTGAAAAATGTGGCGTGCACACTTTGTAGAACCACCTTTTTCTGCAATTAGAGCTGCAATACTTTTTGTGGATGTCCCTACCAGCATTACACATCTAGAGAATGACATTTTATCCATTCTTCTTTGCAAAATAGCTCAAGCTGTGTCAGATTGGATGGAGAGCGTCTGTGAACAGTAATTCTAAAGTCTATTGCCACAGATTCTCAATTGTATTTAGGTCTGGACTTTGACTGGGCCATTCTAACACATGAATATGCTTTGATCCAAACCATTCCATTGTAGCTCTGGCTGTATGTTTGGGGTCGTTGTCCTGCTGGAAGGTGAACATCTACCCCAGTCTCAAGTCTTTTGCAGACTCTTAACAGGTCTTCTAAGGTTGCCCTTTATTTGGCTCCATCCATCTTCCCATCAACTTATTTTGGCTTTCTGCTTGCCACTCTTCCATAAAAGGTCAGATTTGTGCAGTGCACGACTAATAGTTGTCCTGTGGACAGATTCTCCCCCCTGAGCTGTGGATCTCTGCAGTTACTATGGACCTCTTGGCTGCTTCTCTGATTAATGTTCTCCTTGCCCAGCCTGTCAGTTTAGGTGGACGGCCATGTCTTGGTAGATTTGCAGTTTTGCCATACACTTTCCCTTTTCGGATGATGGATTAAACAGTGATTTGTGAAATGTTTAAAGCTTGGGATGTTTTTGTTATAACCTAACACTGCTTTAAACTTCTTCACAACTTTATCCCTCACCTGTCTAGTGTATTCCTTGGTCTTCAGGATGCTGTTTGTTCACTAAGGTTCTCTAACAAACCTCTGAGGGATTCACAGAACAGCTGTATTTATACTGAGATTAAATTACACACAGGTGGAGTCGATTTAATAATTAGGTGACTTTTGAAGGAAATTGGTTAAACTAGATTTTAGTTAGGGGTATCAGAGTAAAGGGGGCTGAATACAAATGTACGCCACACTTTTCAGATATTAATTTGTAACGCATTTTGTAAACCATTTAACATTTTACTTCCACTTCACAATTATGTGCCACTGTGTGTTGTTCTATCACATAAAATCCCAATAAAATACATTTACGATTTTGGTTGTAACATGACAAAATTTGGGAAATTTTACATGGTATGAATACTTTTTCCAGGCACTGTGTGTATATATATATATATATATACACACACACACACAGAGAGTGAGAGAGAGAGAGATAGAGAGAGAGAGAGACTATACCAATATGTAGAATTTACTGCATATTATGTATACATACAGTGTATATATGTAATATTATGTTCAGCTATCCTGCACAGCAACTTCCCTACAACCACATGTAACTCTAGTGCAAACAAACTGTAACTTAACCACTGTCCTGTAATGCTTGCTCCTCTGCTGGTGGTCAGTGAATATGGCTGGGTAGTGTACTATAGCTGCACCTTTAGCAACCCCCGTTGCCTTAAAGTGGTAGATGATGCATCTGTCCCCATGTCGGCTCTAACACTGAGAACCGAGCTATCAAACACTGCTGATCACTCGGTTCTCAGAGCTCCCTGAAGCAGAGGACGTGCTGACTGTCAGTCAGCAGCTCTCTGCTCGGCCCCCTAATGCTCAATGGAGCACTGGGCTGTGGATGGGACAAGAGCAGCCAGTGTTCTGACAAAATATCGAACCTGACAGACTATTGACCCTGTGACGTGGAATCAGCTGTTGCAGCCACTCAAGTCTTGTATTCCACACTTATTTTTAACAGTAAACTGAGCTTATATAGTGCAAACTAGTATTTAGAAGTCTGTGACACTGTTTGATATTGAATTTTAAAAAGCAGATCTGACAGGTTTGCTAATTTGACAGAACACTGCTGTATTTAAAATTCAACCTGAAAATACAGTATTCCACTACATAAGCTCAGTTTAGTGCTAAAAATACGTGTTAAATGCAAGACTTTGGTGGGCGTAAAAAGATGTCCGCTGCCACCTTCTGATGGCAGGCTTAGTAGGCCCCTGAGCGGGGTGTAGCCACATGGCCGTTGGTCGAAGAATTTGACATATAGTGTCCTGCCGTCAGCAATGACACACTGCACATGCGCAGATGAAGTGATGCGCATGCGCCGCGTGTGTGGTTTTCTGCAACAGATGATTCCACGTCACAGGAAGTGAACTCTATCACCAACATTACCCTCCCTCTATCTCTCACAATAAAGCTGGCTATACATTGATTGAAATGTCTGCTGAACCAGACTAATTTCGATCCTGTCCAGGCATGTGGGCGGATCCCCACTATATGGCTGCAATCTTGCCCGAGTCTGGCCCGGCTCTGTGATGTCAGCCAACAGCGTGCTTCAGCCGGGCCGCAGCCTGTTCACTGGTGGGCCGTGAAGCCTGTGCTATCTGAGGTGCGACGGTGGCGGGCGAGCAGAGAGATAGCCGCCATCACCGCACTTCTGCCCACACAGCCCCGCCGCACTTCCGCCCACACAGTTAGGGGTGAAGCAGGCAAGCAGAGAGATTACATTTTCTCCCACTGCTCGCCTGCATCACTGCTGTTCAGCTCGGCGCCCCCCCCTCCGTAAGTGAAGCCAGGCAGAAGCGACAGCGCTCGGACAACAGCGGCAGCGCTCGCCTGTGACATCCAGGGCAGGGAGAGCGAGAGGTGAGCTTGGGGGGGGGCAATCTGGTGGCATGTGGCTGGCAATCTGCATCTGGTGACATGTGGCTGGCAATCTGCATCTGGTGGCATGTGGCTGGCAATCTGCATCTGGTTGCATGTGGCGGGCAATCTGGATATGGTGGCATGTGGCGGCAATCTGCATCTGTTGGCATGTGGCCGGAAATCTGCATCTGGTGGCATGTGGCTGGCAATCTGCATCTGGTGGCATGTGGCTGGCACTCTGCATCTGGTGGCATGTGGCTGGCAATCTGCATCTGGTGGCATTTGACTGGCAATCTGCATCTGGTGGCATGTGACTGGCAATCTCCATCTGGTGGCATGTGACTGGCAATCTGCATCTGGTGACATGTGACTGGCAATCTGCATCTGGTGGCATGTGGCGGGCATTCTGCATCTGGTGGCATGCGGCGGGCAATCTGCATCTGGTGGCATGTGGCAGGCAAACTGCATCTGGTGGCATGTGACTGGCAATCTGCATCTGGTGGCATGTGACTGGCAATCTGCATCTGGTGGCATGTGGCGAGCAATCTGCATCTGGTGGCATGTGGCGGGCAATCTGCATCTGGTGGCAAATGGCGGGAAATCTGCATCTGGTGGCATGTGACTGGCAATCTGCATCTGGTGGCATGTGACTGGCAATCTGCATCTGTGGCATGTGGCAGCCAATCTGCATCTGGTGGCATGTGGCAGGCAATCTGCATCTGGTGGCATGTGGCAGGTAATCTGCATCTGGTGGCATGTGGCAGGCAATCTGCATCTGGTGGAATGTGACTGGCAAGCTGCATTTGGTGGCATGTGACTGGCAAGCTGCATCTGGTGGCATGGGACTGGCAATCTGCATCTGGTGGCATGTGGCAGGCAATCTGCATCTGGTGGCAGATTCAGCATTATGGTGAGTTTAACTATTTAATTTTATATTACAATATAATAATAAAAGTAATGTGCGTCAATCATCCTGACACCATATTAACCATGGTGTTGTGATGATTGAAGTGCTAACACCAGCCATTTCCTGTCATATTGGCCGCGAAAAACCGCATCGTCGGCCCGCATCATCGGGCCTTGGCACAATTTTTATCCACAATACCGGTCCCCAGTGCCAAAAAGGTTGGGGACCACTGCTCTATAGTGTGTATTTGTCTTAATTAAAAGCATTAAGTGTCATTTCTGTCTGCTGCTTTGTTCCTCTGCAATCAATACTAATCACTTCTGACAAGGATATGTTTCATCTCTGTGTATCACCTAATGCCAGTCACTTCATTGGGTATGTGTTGGGATTTACAGACACTTTAAATAAAGCTATATGACAAACTACATTCCATGAAAGCATTTGTTATTGTAATCCCAGTATTGGAACCAAGTCCATCTGGCAGTTTGAGATGTTCTAAAGCTATCAGTGTCATTCATGGCCCAGATGCTGTTTCATTTTTCATCACATAGATTTTCCATCCAAATGCATCCAAATGCATATAAATGGTGAGGCCCGCTGTTTCTGTTAGCTAGCAGGCAGCTGTCCACGGCAAAAATCAATTTCTGATGATCAACCATGATGTATGACAGGAGCTGAGATTACCACTTCCAAGTATGTAGCAAAACCTAACTTTTGTAAGAATTGAATTTGCATTCATGAAGTTCACAAGAAGATTTTGTGACTGCAGAAAAAGTAGAGAACCTCATTTAATATCTAACCAAGGGAGCCCTAGTTGGCCTATAACAGGTTATTGATTATGAAAAAATTGTTGAGTAAGCTAATTTTGTCTTCAAAAAAGCAAACATGCATATTGATTGTGATCACAATGCTTTGTGCTTATGTAACTATATATTGATAAAGGTCCAAATCTATAGCCACCCTGTCTATAAGGCCCTGTACCCTGCCCTGTACCCTGCGGTCCAGTTTCAGCGGACATGTCTCCTCGTGTGTACGCGGCCTAAGGGAACATCTATATGCATGATTTGTGTCTTAAAAGTAATTTTGATTATTGGTTGTAAAAATTGTTGAGTAATCTAATTTTGTCCTGAAAAAAGCAACCATGCATAATGATTGTGTTCACAATATACATGTGCACACTGAAGTATTTCGTTTTGGAATTTCGCTTTCGTCTGAAAAATACATTTATTTAGTTACTCCAGAAATTTGTTTTTATTTATTTTGTTTTGTTAAAAAATGTATTCATCCGAAAACCTGAATGAATTAAGGTCGAATCTGTCATGGAAGGCTTATGATGTCTGTCGAATGTTCTAAGAAGATTCAACGGAGCAGCTAAACTGTACGATGCCGCAATCATACATTTCCGGTCAAATGTTCCGCCTACAAGCTATAGAAGAATTCTAATGTTGTATAAATTATTTTTACTAGTCAACCAACATTAGAATTTCTCTATAGCCTATGGGTCGAGCATTTGACCGGAAATGTACGATTGCGGCATCTAACAGTTTAGCTGCTTATCGAATCTTCTTAGAACTTTCGACAGACACCATAAGCCTTCAATGACAGATTCAACGTTTGTATGTTTTTCGCTGCTTCGTCGAATCTTCATCGTTCATTTCGAATGGTCTACCCCAACACAGTCTCTATAATGTCGAATCTTTTCTCTCTATGTAGAATAATCTTGTGCTAATAGAGTTAAGGTTAGGCACATTCGACCACAGGTTCGATAGACACAGATTGCTATTGTCAGTGTCATGTTGAATTTCCTATCTATATCAAACTGTTGTAGCAATGAAAACGAAAATAAAGCATTTTTTTATGTTGGACCTTTCGGATTTCGGATTCTGCACGTTTGTTTTTCTTTGTTAAAACTAGGATACTGAGCATTTGCGGGAGTACTTGTACTCCCGCAAATGACCCCGATGCCAGATCCGGTACTACCCCCCCCCCCACCGCCGACGCAATGCCGCCGCATACCGCAACGCCGCCGCCTAGTTAATCAGCGCGGGGAACATTACAGCTTTCATTCGAATAGCTGTGTGTTCCCCGCCGTGTATAGACACTCCCCCTTGCTCTGGCAGTTTGATAGACAGATCACCTGTCCCCAGGATTGGACTGGTGATCTGTCTATCAAAGTGATGAACTAGGCAGTGGCGGCTGAGGCTGAGGCTGCATATACGGTATGAGGGACATGGCTGCATCTATGGGGGGACATGGCTGCATATGTGGGGGACATGGCTGCATATATGGAGGACATGGCTGCATATGTGGGGGACATGGCTGCATATGTGGAGGACATGGCTGCATATGCGGGGGACATGGCTGCATATGTGGGGCACATGGCTGCATATGTGGGGCACATGGCTGCATATATGGGGGACATGGCTGCATCTGTGGGGGACATGGCTGCATCTGTGGGGCACATGGCTGCATCTGTGGGGGACATGGCTGCATCTGTGGGGGGACATGGCTGCATCTGTGGGGGACATGGCTGCATCTGTGGGGCACATGGCTGCATCTGTGGGGGGACATGGCTGCATTTGTGGGGGACATGGCTGCATTTGGGGACACATTTAAAAAAAAGTATCGGTATTCGGTATCAGCGAGTACATGGAAAAAAAGTATCGGTACTTGTACTCGGTCCTAAAAAAGTGGTATCGGGACAACCCTAGTTAAAACGATTACGAAAATCAGTGATGGCGAACCTTGGCACTCCAGATGTATTGGAACTACATTTCCCATGATGCTCAAATACACTGCTGAGTGCATGAGCATCGTGGGAAATGTAGTTCCAAAACATCTGGAATGCCAAGGTTTGCCATCATTGGCATATATGATGTACTAACCATCCCCTTTCCCCTCCTTTTCTATTTTTGTAGCTAGTACATATGTGGCCACTTTAACTATGATTGGAAATTGGTGTACAGGGGATGATGAGAATTAACAGTAAACGTACGTGGCACAATTTAAAAAAATAAAACGTTGTAGCAAATATTAAATAAACATACATATGGATTAAACTGAAGTATTTACATTTGGTTGTAATTCTTACTTAAAGTAAAGGAATCTGTCTTCAAGTTTTAGGATAGCTATAGATTCATGCATTCTTTCCTTACTGCTGCATAACACTCTCCAAGCCCCAAGAACTGAGTTTTCAGTATGCAAGAACATCAATTTTCTGCTACAAAGTCAAGACGTCTAGGAGTCTGCTTTGGATTTCGTCAGACTAAATGCTATAAAACAAAACTCCAAGAAAACCATTAAACATACACATATGTGTGTGTGCTCATTCACACAGATGCATGTGGTAACGAATGCAGGTTACCGCCTGTTTTGCCACGCATTAGGGCAACACATTCATTTGAATGAACTTACAACGCACCAAAAAACTGGACCTGCAATATTTTTTTCATTTCAATCGTTTTTATTAAGATTTTTCCAAAATAGAACGATAAGAATCACAAACATTCATGCAATATTTTTTTTAAGATGCAGTGCACCAGAACACAAGGCAATGTATTACCATGCATTGTGGTGCACTGCAACACAGGTGCACTGGCTAGGTGCCTTAGGCTGCCGTAGGGAATGAACAGAACTACATCGTACTAATGCCTGTAACATGTGTTACTTGCAAGAATTGTACCACATCATCACACAACTGCCAAGGGACAAATATGTGGGTTGGCACTGCTAGCCTTTATGTAAAAAAATGTAGTTGCCTGGCAGTTTCTGTTTTCACAGATCCAGAACAAGCATTCAACAAGTGCTGAAAGCCATAGGAAAGTCAGATTTCCAGGTCGGTGATTCAGAAAGTATGGAAGCCGCTGGATCAGAATGACAGCTAGACTGCTAGCTTGTCTAAAAGGAGTTTAGCAATGGTAGCCCCCATATTTTACTCAGGAACTTGCATTACTGTGTATTATAAAAATATTTAAATTCATAATTGGGCTAAACCAATTATTTTGCCTCATGCACACCTGAAGCTTGATATTCTCCTCTGAACACCTTTTACTTCTTGCAGAAAAAAAATTATGCACACGTGCTTAGCCATGTTTACGCTCGCTTAGGCATGTCAAGTGTTTGAGTGTTAATGGATTCTGGCCATTGGAATGAATGGGTGGCACTGATATACAGTACAGCAGTAAAGTCTACTGACAGGCACTAATAGGTGGTACTGATGGGCACTGATAGGTGACATTGATGAGGAGGCACTGATGGACAATGATTGGCAGCACTGATGGGCACTGATTGGCAACACCAATGAGCACTGATTGGCAGAACTGGTGGCCACTGATAGGCAGCAGGAAGTGGAGGAACAGTAAGTGAGAAATTCAGACAAAGTAAAAAACATTTAGAAGGGATATAGAAGGAAAAGGCAAGTGAACCAACAATGCACTAACTTAAAGGAACCAATTTAGAAAAAAAAACCTTTACTACAACCCCTTGAAGTTAGAAGCTGATTGATTTTTATGCAGAGCTGCCACAGATTTTTCATTCTTCAGTTTTAGTAAATCAACCTCAATGTGACCTGTGTATAGAGTATACTCTATTGTGTTAACATGGTTGTAAACCCTTTACTACCACTTTTACCAGATTTTGCACAGATCCAGCTTTAGTAAATCAACCCCAGAGCGGCAAAAAAGTGAATGGGACCTTTGCTGCAACTGTCCCGTGCCACAACTGCCAATGTTCGCTGTTGCTGCGGGCTTTTGAGGGTTAAAAAGGTCAGTGAGGAGGCAACATATTGCCTCCTTACCCCACTGTCAATCACTCTCTGCAAAGCGATCCACCACTGATTGCTCTTCGGAGAGCAACACTTGTGTTAATGAGTCCTTAGTGTATAAATCCTTATATATCCAAATTAACTATATTTGTCAGCCTCATCAGATTGATGAATTAATTTACAGTAAAACCTTGGATTGCAAGCATAATTCGTTCTTGAAGCATGCTTGTATTCCAAAGCACTCTTATATCAAAGAAAATTTCCCCATAAGAAATAATGGAAACTCAAATGATTAGTTCCACAACCATTTATTTATAGGGCCATATAAAAAGATTATAGCAATGTGACCAGGATGTGACCAGGATGTGTAACCATAAAATGTCCATCCACAAATGGAAGCCTCCACAGGGGGATTAGAAGCAAAATCCTGCAGGAGCTACAGAGTATAAAGGAGAAGAGAGGCGCCTCTAAGTGTAGCAATATGGTTACATCTAACGAAGGTACAACATTTAGCAACTTACATTACATCTAAATATGCAGGCGTCCGGAGTAAAGCTGTCTACATAGATCATCCTCCACACCACTGGCTCTCACCGATGTCAGTCTGAAATTGTGATTGTAAAGACTACCCTGCAGTAGAGCAATCTGAAAGCGAGGCTTGACGTGCTCGTAGACCGCAGAATGGAAGGGATGACGTTGATGGCAGTGAGGAGGATGGTCTATGTGGACATCTTTACCCCGGATGCCTGCACACTTAGATGTGCCTATTTTAATCATCAACCATGTGAATTGCTAAATGTTGTACCTTCATTAAATGTAACCATATTGCTACACTTATGCCGCGTACACACGGTCGTATTTTGTCTTGTAAAAAAACTTCATTTTAAAAAACGACGTTGCCTACACACCATCGTTTTCTGAAAATGCTCTTGCAAAGCGCAGTTACGTACAACACGTACGATGGCACTCTGTTCCATTCAAGCTCGCGTCATAACTTGCTTCTGAGCACGCGCGTGTTTAAAAACGTCGTTTTAAACGTCGTTTTAGCGTACACACGATCATTTTTTCTGACACAAAAAACGACATTCTGAAAAACGACATAAAAAATTGAAGCATGTTCGAATTTTTTTTTTGGTCGTTTTTAAGAAGACATAAAACGACGTTTTGCCCACACACGATCATTTGAAATGACGTTTTTTAAAACGTTGTTTTATTTCATCACAAAAAACGACCGTGTGTACGCGGCATTAGAGGCGCCTCTCTTTTCTTTTATGCTTAGTTGTGACATGATGCTACTCTCATATCAAAATATTGCTTGTATATCAAATCACAATTTATTAAAAAAATGTGCTTGTCTTGCAAAACGCTCTCAAACCAAGTTACTCTCATTTCCATTAGTACTTTGTGTAAGGCACAGCTTTTTTTTGTCTATGGAAACTAAATGTATATAGCAGCTATACAGCTATATCTGCAGATGTATTATTAGCTTGTCTTTCCCTTATCTATTTTTAGCACAGCCGTGATAGTTTAATGATAATAACAGGACTACTACCTCTACCTTGCTCACAGTTACAGCTCAACAATTAAGGAAGTTCCACTTTCCTCAAATACTTTGCTTTTCCAAAATCATATAGTTTTTCCCTTAACAGAGAAAGCAGAATCCATTGCTTTTATTTCCAACTGCCTCTTGAACAATGTTTAATAGTAACCAGAATATGATTACATAAGCAATCTGATATTATTACACATATGCAAATCAAGAGAAACATTTCTTTTTTTTTGGAGAGAGTGTCGTCATGTCTCCACCCACCTAAACTTAGCTGTCAAGTTCCAGCCCCTGTCACTGGAAGGAGAGAAGTTTAAACTCAGCTACCTTGCTGAGTGTTTCATAGCAGCATCTATCTATCTCATTGTGCTGGCTGGGGGACTTGGGATCATGATTTCAAGGGTCTTTTTCCTGTTTCTCTTTGGAGTTATAGCTGCACATCTTGGATATGCACAGAAGCTGCCAAAAGGCAAGTAATTGAAAAAGCAAAGCAGTTTTTTAAATGTCTTTTGGGGGTTACTTAAAAAAAAAAATCTTCATAGACAGGTGATGCAATGTGCAATGTTTTATGTTCTGAAATCCATCAATTCTGCTAACCTTTCTACTTCCTCTATCACTTTGCTGTGCACTGTTTTGTGTTATTGTATGCTAAGGTTTTGCATGTTGACATAAACTGCATTCACTTATCTATATTGTTACATAGTATGTTACTATACCTTTTTTCATTACTGTGCACAGATTAGCAAAACACAGACACTCCCCCTCTGCCTGGGTGGATTGTCCAGTGTAATCAGTTTTTTTTGGCAGATGGTAATTGTACAGATAGAACAGCTGGAGTATCCAATAAAAGATTCTGCATGTGATATTGTTTGGCTTTATAGCGGTTGGCATATGTATTTTTTTTTCCACTTGTGTCCGACTTTGAACCATGTCCCTAATTAGTATAATCGTGTGTGGGTTGATGTTGGAATACGTTTGAAGTCATCTAAATCCTCTATCATTTTCAGCATGACGCTGCCATTGGGAATAGTAAAAGTTTTTAGTGACACATGTTTCTTCTTCATTCTTGACTGTGTTCCAGCCCAGCACAGCTAGGGATACTTTACACGAGTTGTACTGTATCACTCACATGTTATACTGTAGAAAGGAAGGTTCTGATTTATATGTGGAATCGTTGCCATGTATATTTATTGGTAAACTTTGTGCTAAGAGAATATTTCAACAGTCAGTGATGCTCAGTTCTGAATTTATCATATAAAAATAGCATTATCAAAAAAGGAATGTAACTATAAATGTCAATGAAGTGCACCTAAGTTTCGGTTCACACTGCCCCGACCTCTGGTGAGACTTTTCCAGGAGACTTTTTGAGTACTACTTTGAGGCACAAGTCTGATAGAAGTCACCTTGAAGTAGTACAGGAACCTTTTCTAAAGTTAGAGCAACTTCAGTAGTGCTAATGAAGACAGCTCTCATTGACTAACATGGGATTCCACATGTCACGTGACTTGGGGTCTAACTAGTCGAATGCCAAGTTTCGGAAGTGTGAACCGAGCCTCAAGCTCAAACTTTTGTTGGGTTACACATGTCACGCGACTTGGAGTCTCACAAGTCAGATCCCAAGTCGTAGAAGTGTGAACCGAGCCTAAAGCTCAAACTTTTGTTGGGTTACACATGTCACGCAACTTGTAGTCTCACAAGTCAGATCTGAAGTCGTGGAAGTGTGAACCCAGCCTAAAGCTCAAACTTTTGTTGGGTTACACATGTCACGCGACTTGGAGTCTCACAAGTCAGATCCCAAGTCGTGGAAGTGTGAACCAAGCCTAAAGCTCAAACTTTTGTTGGGTTACACATGACACGCGACTTGTAGTCTCACAAGTCAGATCTGAAGTCGTGGAAGTGTGAACCGAGCCTAAAGCTCAAACTTTTGTTGGGTTACACATGTCACATGACTTGGGGTCTCACAAGTCAGATCCCATTTTGCAGAAGTGTGAACCAAGCCTAAAGCTGGGCAGGAGCACCCTCTCTACTTCACCTAGTGGCCATTGTCACCAAGATAAAAAGTGATGGAAATATAAAATTGTATAGTTGTCACCGGAACAACAATAAAACAGAAATTGGCAGAGAATGAAAACCTGCACAAATATGTGTACAACTCCTTTTGACAACTGTTTAAAAGGGATTTCCCCTCACTTTGGAAAGATCTCCTCTTACTTCCCATTGTGTTTATGAAACAGAAAAATAAATCTCAAAAAGAAACTGATGAAAAGAAAAACTGACAGGGGTTTTAACCAGGAGCGCAGTTCCAGCACCTCCAGCACTGAATGTATGTATAGCAAGGGGTGCTGGGGTGTGCTGGAGGGTAAACTGATACTGGCTGCTGGGGGGAGGGGATCTACCATTGAGGGAGGGGTATATTGTTGCTGTAGGGGGCTATTCTGTTGCTGGTGGGTCTATTGTTGATGGCTGCTGGAGGGTCTGTTAATGCTGGTGGCTGGGGAATCTATTGTTGCTCGGGGGCTCTTATGTTGCTGGTAGGTACATTTTTGCTGAGAGGAATCTGCTGTTGAGGGGGGATCTATTGTTGCTGGTTGCTGGAGGGTTTATTAATGCTGGCTGCTGGGGATCTATTTTTACTGGGGGATCTATTGTTGAGGGTAGAATCTATTGTTGGAGGGCAGTTATGTTGCTGGAGAGTCAATTGTTGCTGGGAGGGATCTACTTTTGAGCGAGGGATCTATTGTTGCCAGTTGCTGGAGGTTCTATTAATGCTGGCTGCTGGGGATCTATTGTTGCTAGTAGGGGTTTATTTGTTTCTGGGGTGGATCTGTTGTTTAAGGGGGGATTTTGTTTCATGGGGTCTAATGATGCTGGGGGTCTGTAGTTCTGGGGGATCTATTGTTTGGGGATGGGTCGACTGTTGCTGGGGAGAAAGGGGTCCAATGTTGCTGGTGGTCAATTGTTGCTAGTAGGGGTCTACTATTGAGGGAGTGGATCTGTTGTTGCTAGGGGGTATTTTGTTGCAGGGGGTCTAATGTTGCTGGGGGGGATCTGTTGTTGCTGGGGAAAATATTGTTAAGGGAGGGGTCTACTGTTGCTGGGGAGGAAGGGGGATCCTATGTTGCTAGTGGTCAATTGTTTCTGGGAGGGGTCTACTGTTGAGGGAGGGGTCTATCGTTGCTGACTGCTGGAGGGTCTATTTATGTAGGCAGCTGGGAGATCTATTGTTGGTAGGGGTCTATTGTTCCGGAGGTTGATCTGTTGTTGCTAAGGGATATTTTGTGCCGGGGGGTCTGATTTTGCTGGGGGGATGTGTTGTTGCTGGGTTGGATCTAGTGCTTCTTGGGGCTAGTAAAGCTGGCTGCATTTGGGGGGGGGGGGTGGGTGGGCTATTGTTGCTGGCTGCAGGGGATCTATTTCACTGCCTTTCTTGTAATCATTAACAAATTCCATACACATTTCTTAGCACCACTAAATTCTACTTGGTTTTCTGATTTTGATTGCAAGATTTAACTAAAAAAAACAATAGGAATAAAAATGTTTTTATTACGTACAGATCACTTAATAATAATCTTTTACTGCCATGGAAAATAGGTGCTTAAACCAAACAGGGAATGTGAGACTACAATGCATCTGTTAATTCACTTTTAAGCTGTATTGGCAATACACTAAAAGACCGATTCTGGAACATTGTGCTGGATCCAAGGTCTTCACTGAGTCCAATCAGGTGTAGAATTCGTTTTTTCACCTCTGATTGGACACAGTATGGAAATAAGACACGTAAAGGTAACAAAAGCATCTCAGTAGACTATTTTTTATGTATGGGAAAGTCTGACATAAACTGGAGAAAGATTTTGTCAGGTTCATAACAAGTCATAAATATTTGTGTTACTAAGCCCTAGGAAAAAGTATTGATAAATGCTTGAGACCTGATCCAACCTTTGGATGAGAACTGGGCCGTATACAGCAGATCAACCCAAAGGAATGTTAACAAGGAATTGGGCATATGTCACCAGTATTGTTGTAATGGGCTCCCTGATCTGGCTGTAAACAGTGGGGAAATTGCTGGAAGGATGTTCTCTTCCTTTCTCCAAACTCTAGTCTATGAGAACTTTCATATAGGAGCATATAAAACAATAGATCACTTAAAGGCCGGTATGACTGGAGGGATACAACAGAAGCCCAGCAAAGCACAATGGTAGTTAAAGGCATTTAGTATTTTGCCATGCCTAATCCATCAAACTAAACAAAAATGACAACCACCCTATTTTCTATCTAGCTTATACAGTAAAGCCTTGTACACACGACCGGGAAACACGTCAGGAAAAAAAGGATTCCTGGCAAGCTTGCCTTGAAAAGCCGTGTATACACATGGCCACACAAAAACCGGCCATTCTTTTGAATGGAAAGAACGCAGTGATGTCATCGACTACGGCGTTACATTCGATTCCGTCGCCGCCATCTTGCTACACCCCACACTAACATTGTATGCTACCGCGCAAGTGTCAAAGTGTTATCGAGCATGCACGGTTTTTCTCCCCTGCAGGTAAGCTTACAGACGACCGTTTTTTTCGGCAAGAAACACTCTGCTGGGAATCTCGATGGGAAAATAGAGAGCGGGTTCTCTATTTTCCCACCGGGATTCCTGGCTGTTTTCCTGACTGGAAAACTGCTAGGGAGCATACACATGGCCCGGGATTCCCGGCCAAAAGCTCTCCTGGCAGTGTGTACAAGGCTTTAAGTGCACATGGAAGGGCTTTGCACAAGACAAACAAAACAATTACTCTGTCTACCATATCCCTCACCAGACATGATTTGCACCATATCAGGCCAGCTTTTGTAAGGTAACCCATATCCCTCACCAAATTCTGATTGTCAGCTCACATCTCTCATCTGACAGAAATTACACATTGTGCATTACCAGTTTGGCAGCCACGATGCCTCACTAGGAATAAAGATACAATTTCAAAGGGGTATAGCATGAGGTAAGAGAAAGGAACAAGTCTTGTAGACCCCTATCTCTTGCTCTGCTGTTTATTTTAGGTACCTCAATATTTTGTACTTCATAGTATTGTAGTTTACTTCATTTAGATCAGTGGTTCTCAACCTGGGGGTCGGGACCCCCTCGAGGATCAAATGACGATTTGCCAGGGGTCACCAAATCTTGGGCAGTCCCTGGAGACTGTGGCCACCCATTCAGTTCACAGCATGGCTATGGGGTGCAGAGAAGTCTGCAGACTGGTGAGAAATGTGAAGTGGGCGGGGCTGGAGGAGACCCTATCTCCTGATTTCGGCATAGGTGTCACTGCTGCGAGACACCACAGAGCTGGAGATACAGCGAGTAACACTACTTGTGATTATAGTTGCCATTTAGAGTCCCACTCCCCACTACAGTCCTCAAGTCAGCAGATGATCTTGATCAAGAGCACCCAGGTTGGCTGATCGGAACCCCCCCCCCCCCAAAAGGAGTAAGAGAAGGAATAAAAATAGAAAATACATAGCAGCGTGATGAAGAATAAGAGAAAGAACAGAAAATATGGCTAGAGAAAGGGATGGGAAAAAAATTAAGATAGAGAGATAAAAGGGAAAGAAAGGAGAACATAGAGAGGGGGAACATCCTAAAAGGTACCAGAAGGGGTTTTAATACTGTACTAGTGGAAGGGACTTGTCTTGCCTTGGGTGCTGACAACCCACGCTACGAAAATTCTTCAGTTAGGGGTCCCCACAACTTGGGAAATGTTATCAAGGGGTTACGACACTATTAAGGTTGAGAACCACTGATTTAGATCCATTTGTTGTGAAATGCACTCACCTATGCATTCTTGGTGTGGCTTATTAAACCATTAAACCACTAGAAAATTATACTCTAGAAAAACAGTAAAGCCATAGAGCTCCGCTTTTCACTCCAACTATGATATGTCAATATTTTCATGCATTTTCGGGAGTTTACAATGATGGTGATAAATGGGACCATACTAACATTTTACACAGCATACCATGTGACCCAAGTCCAGTATTCACCATAGTGCATTTTTTATGCTTTTTTCAGTACATACATACATAAATTCACCCCTGCATGTTTTTCCCTCTTACCTTTTTCACCATATCCATATACAAAAACATACTCACTCACACACCCAGCAAATCCAGCAGTGTTCTGTAGGGATCTGCCACTCCACTTCTGCACCTCCAGTCCCACACTTTCATCTTTTTGTCTGCGGGCATTGGGAATTGGGAACCAGCAGTCTCTCCCAGGTTCTTGTAGCAGACAACCTAATGATGTGCATGCTTCATGCATGCTTCAAAAGTATCGGACCAAAAACCCGCGCATGCTCAGAATCAAGTCGACGCATGCTTGGAAGCATTGAACTTAGTTTTTTCAGCAAGTTCAGAGTTGTCTGATGAAAATGGTTCTTTGGACAATTTTCATCAGACCGGTCTGATTGTGTGTCCAGGGCCTTAAGGTTTGACCTCATATTAGATGAATAGTGTGTATGGGGCTTAACAGTCATAAAGAGAATATGTCACCAGCACACCAGGATCTCCAAAAATGGGTCTAAAACTTTATTCAATGATCACATGGTTACAAAAAAAGGCGATCTGTCACATGTCTGATGAAGGGGTCCTGCGTGGCTCCGAAACGTTGCCTTTTTTGTAACTGTGTGATCATTGATTGGGATTGCCTAATCAAACTTAATAGAAACAGTTGATTGCTCTTATGTTGCCATACTGTATTAAATTTGTCAATGTATTGTCCAGGATCAACTTCACATTTTAGTTCATTCTGGTTGTTGATTGAATTTGTGGGTTGTATGACTATATTTGGGATTCGTAGTGAATTGAAGGTGCTTAAAACTGAATAGAAATTGCCAACTGCATCCACATGCAGTTCAAGCAATGTCCCTTTTATTTTACATAGTAAGTACAGCACACCACCAGCCTGCCTAAAGCCGCCCTAACAAGTAAACTAACAACACTAATAGAATGTATTTAGTAAAATATGTTTATTACCTGAATTAACAAGGTTTTTGTTTAATAGTCTTCCAACATCCTGTTTTTGCTCCTCTTCCTGTGTCACCATTTAAAAAAAAGAACTTAATTGATGGTTGGCATCTAAAGAAATATTTTAATTTAGAAATTACTCCCAGATGGTTTGAGAACAGCATGTCGAGTTGCATGTTACAAAAAGATTTTTGTTAAATCGACCTTCAAGTGGTTGAAAAGGCTGAAGGCTTTTTACTTTCATGCATTCTATGCATGAAGGTAAAAAACCTTCTGTGTGCAGCGCCCCCCCCCCCCCAAGCCCTTCTATTCCTTACCTAAACCCCCTCCAATCCAGTAATATTCACAATAGCCTCGGCTGTCCCGCAACTCTCCTTCCTCAATTAGCTAAAACAGCAGCAGTAGCCCATTGGCTCCCACTGCTGTCAATCACAGCCAGTAAGCCAATGAGCAGAGAGTTGGGGGGTGCCAAGCCATGGCTCTATGTGTCTTATGAACGCATAGAGAAGCAGCTCAAGAATGAGCACACAGTGGTGCCCCAGGGCAAGGAGCTTTTTCGCTGCTTGAGGGGGAGGAACCAGGAGCGCTTGCGGGAGACCTGACACAAAAAGAGGAGAATCAGAGCTGCTCTGTGCAAAACAATTGCACAGAGCAGGTAAGCATAACATGTTTGTTATTAAAAACAAAAAACAAAGTTTAATACCAATATAGTTAGTAGATAGATAGCAGTATGAAAACATCTGTAGAATTGTTGTCATTTTCCAAATTGTAAGAACTTGTTGCACACTTATCTTGTAACAAGCTCAATTCATATTTTTTGCATCTTTTACTGCATCACACTGTTCATGTCACTGTGTAATGACTAATTGGACCCCTTAAATAACATAAACAAACTTTACAGTAAAAGCTGTACAATAAAGAGAAAGAATTCCACTGGAGCTTGTTTAATCAACTCTATAGAATTCTTTAAAAAGCTAAATGTATTTCTAAATGCAAAAAGTATATATGGGTCACAATATTCCTAAGAAATACTGTTGATCAAGGGATGCCTTTGGGGATTAGAAATATTTTTTTCCCTGTAACTGGACCATGTTCTATAGGAATGTCTTCTTTCCTTTGGATCAACTGCAGGCTGTAAATCTTATTCACTACAATTTAAAGAGAAATGGAAATGTGTTATGTGTCTAAAGCAATCAATCAGAAAGCATTTCTTAACAAATATGATTAGAGCAAGATTTTGGAAGGACTGTTGCACTTACTGAAAAGCTGAGTTACCTTGTCTTATTATTTCAGCATGTCAATTAAAATAGAGTGACTGCCAGATTTGACATAGCTTCCATAGCTAGATCTTATACTTAACACTGAAAGTTGCTTAGCAAAAATTAATTTAAAATTCCAAATACAGAAAATATCCCCTTTTTTTACAGGTCATCTGCTAGGCCTTTCATACAGAGCCACAGTGATTGATTTGATTTGATAATGTTTTACTACACCTTAAAGTGGTTGTAAACCCTGTTACACTACTTCAACCTACTCAATCACAGAGCGCGGTGGCATCGCAGGATCCAGGGACTAGGTAAGTAAACCATGCCTGTGGCTGCTGCGAGGCGATCCAGAGTCTGGCTCGGGGTTACCGCTTTTGGTGCTGAAATTCCACCCCGAACCTTCAGTCTTGTACTGCTATACTGAAAACACTTAGTCTGATTTCACTGTACACTGTAAGCTGCTCACCGCCAGATTTCTGGCTGGAGAACATTCAACGCCATTGAATTTCTTTGAATTCTACTCCTTTGCTGTCCATAGCCTGCTCCTTTCATTCATTGGATTTCAGTTGTTTCAATCATGGCGGTGCAGCATTACCATGTGGCAATTACCTAGGACTGTCTGCATGCAAATGCAGCTCCTTATATCTTTTAATTTTTTCAGCACCTTGTCTGCCCCTCCAACCAGCCATGATATGCCTACAATGTGTAGAGAAGCACAGAAACCTAGTGATAATGTCACTGGGTATAAAATAATGCAGCGTACACACGAAATTCCGATCGTGTGTGGGCCCCATCTGACTTTTTTTCCGCCGGTGTTTAGAAATAGAACATGTTTTATTTTTTTTCAATGGAAAAAAACGATAGGAAATTCCTATTGTCTGTGTGCAACTCCGACGGAGAAAAAACCCACGCATGATCAGAATCAAGTCGACGCATGCTCGGAAGCATTGAACTTAATTTTTCTTGGCTCGTCGTAGTGTTTTACATCACCGCATTTTGGACGGTCGGAATTTAGTTTGACAGTGTGTATGCAAGACTGATGAAAGTCAGCTTCATCGGAATTCTGACGGAAAATTCCATCGGATTTTATTACATCGGAAATTCCGATCTTGTCTAAGCAGCATAAGGAATGTGATGAAAATGAAAAGGTTTTATGTTAAATTGCCTCTTGACGAGATTGGAAAGGAGGAACCAGCTGATTAAATTATATTACACAGAGGTTCTTACACTATGTAAAGCAATCAGTCAACACATTTCTGGGAAAGCATGTCTATAATGAATATTGAGAGTAATGATTAATGTGGTTTTTAACCTCAGTCATGGAATCTGAGCAAAACACATATACAGTATCTGTAGTATTTATTTATTTATCTCTCTCCAAAGCTCTAAGTGTCATTTCTTTCTGGTACTTCCTTCCTCTGTTACCAGCATGAGTCACTTCCTTGAAAACTAAGTATAGTTACTTAGAGGTACTAAACCAATTAACTTGATCATGATTAAGCGCTGATGCAAACAGCAGTTCACCAAACCATGCTGCATACATATATTCTGGCCCAGCAAAGCAAAACTTATTTACCTAGTCATTATGGCAGAACTAGTCAGCATTTTTTTAAATGAATTTTGAGATGTGTAAAAAAAGTTACCTCTAATAAGGTTAATCCCATATTGAGTGTTGCCGCTGCCTGAATACAATAGCTGGCAGTGTGGATTCCTCCATGGAAGAATTGATTGATTTTATATGCTTCTTCTGTTCAGCCCTGCAAAGACCACCTGGCCCAAGAGGGCCTTGACAACATTTATCACCGGAACAGTGAATGAATTCTATCAGATATATCATTTCTTCTGAATACAATAGGTGGCCGCTGTTTAATGTGGATAGAGAAATTGATGTATTTTCTCTTGTTCAGCCTAGATTCCAACTGGTGAAATTTCAGTATTCTAATGAGCAAAGCTGAAGTGTCTGCATCCCTCCAGAAAACATTTCTTGGGGAGTTCTTTCACCGAAGAATGACATTTTTGATACCTAAATGTTATTAGTATACTGGTGCAGACATCTGATAAAATCAGGGAGCCAATCACAAAACATGACATTTCTGAGGTCACCAATGGAGTACGAAACACCTCCAGATTGTCGTATTGCAATACAGTGGCTGCAGACTAAAATAGAAAGGTATTTTTAAATTACAAAATGGCTTTTGCAGTAATTGTATATGCAATATCAATTGTTTAAAACATAGATGATGCAGCAGTCTGTGTAAATTCCGGCGAACCCAAGTCAAGGAATCCCCCGAAAAGTGTTTTTAATTAAACTCTTGAAAGCAGTTTTCGCTTTAAAGCAGCTGGTCGGCTTTAACTAATGGTTTTCACGTCATTAATGGGAACAAGTCATGCATTGTGGTTGTTAAAGATTTAGGTTAAAAAAAAAATCAATATGATTGATGTTTATTGCCCAAGATCCAAAAGGAAAATCTGCCAAATAAGACAGAGTTAGCCCCTTGGGGGAAGCATTTATTGGGTCTTTTTTTAGATATTGTGGACAGATAGATAGATAGATAGATAGATAGATAGATAGATAGATAGATAGATAGATAGATAGATAGATAGATAGATAGATAGATAGATAGATAGATAGATAGATAGAATAATAATAAAAAATAATCAAAACTATATTTTCACTTAAAAATACACTAAAATCATTATTAGCGGCCACAAACATTACATAACATATGACATTTCTGCTAGTTTTAAAATATGTATCTGTATTGAGTTAATAAATAAAGTTTGAGTTGTTTTAAATGAGTTTTTGGGTCTCATTTGCATAGATGCTATGGCCTGTACGGAGGGAATAATTTTTTTTTTTTTTTAATGCGGCTATTGCTGTGTGCAGGAAGCCTGTTATGCTATGAGATGCACCAGCTGTAGGAACATATTCGCAGGTCCTAATTTGACAGGTGTGTGGATGCAGGTGTATGGCCTCCAAACACTGAAGCAGTGGCTGTGTTAGCGGTAAAGCATCGCTAGTTTTAGTGCCGCTTTACCGCAGTTTTAGTGGTGCTTTTTCGCTGCTAGCAGGGCGTTTTTAACCTCCACTAGCTCCCGAAAAGGGTTAAAATAGCCTGCAAAGCACTGCTGCAGAATCGCCTTGCAGGCGCTTCAGCAGCTCTGGCCATTGATTTCTATGGCAGGGGCGGTTTAGGAGCGGTGTGTACAACGCTCCCGCACCGCCCCAATGAAGCTGCTTGCAGGACTTTTTTCCCGTCATGCAAGCGCACCACCCAGTGTGAAGGCACTTGGGCTTTTACACTAGGGCAGCAGAAGAGGCAGTTTATATGCGCTTTAAAAAAAAAATATTTTTTTGTAAATGCTTTGGGGGGGGGGGGGGGTTCTTGGGTGAAATATCAGGGGTCCAAACAGACAGCAGGAGGGAGCATGGCACACAGGGGGGCAGGAGGAATCAGATGTGAGCAGGACAGGGAGGGGAATTGGTGTGGGGAATGTTTAGTTGCAGGAAAGATGCCCTGTGTGTCTCTGCAGCAGCTGAAAGCCTGTGGGAGGAAGAGGGGATAGACCAGCTTTTAGCTTCTGCAAGGCATCATTCCTGTAATTGCTCCCCCACTGCACCGGTCCCCCTCCTTGTCTTGGCCACATTAAGTTCTCTCTGCGTGCCCAGACCCCATGTATGCCTGGGCCCAGTACAAGAGGACCATTGGTACCCACTTATCAGCAGCCCTGACTACATTATTTGAGTAAAACAATTGTAAGCAATCGGTTAGATCCAGTAGCAGCATCACAAAAACATATGACAGTGGTGTTGATAATGCCAGTGTGGGTGAAGTTGGGCTGTAGCAGGGAAATGGAGCAAGAACATGTATAGAAACATACACAAAAACTGTTATGGTCCAGCAAGTCTCTAAAGGAAAAGAGCATTAGGCATGGGGCAAAGGGAGATACAATTGCAACAGGTTGAGCAACTTAGGAGTGTGAAAGTTTGGAAAAGACTGTGGTGGTTAAAAAACACTATACAAATGTGGTAATAAAGTACAAACTCAAAATACGGGAGATGAAAGCCAAAAGAATGTGTTGGGGCCGTGTTTGCACTTAAATGTTTGTAAAGTCCATATTTTGGCAGCTTCTGAGTTACAATAGTGTTAGGAGTGTAATAATGAGTTGTGATGCTTTCCAAGGTAGAAAAAACATACAGTACACATCTCACTTATTTTGGAAGATACAGCATTGTGTATGCCCAAACTATGCAGATGTTTTACATTTTACTTTCTTGTTACTTGGAATATCTCTGTAACTATGTTAACTGTACACTTCTGGCAGCCGAGTGAGCCCAACGTCTGATCTTCCAGTCTTGGTATGTTCTTCGGTATATGGTTGTTTCTGACAATTTGTTAACTTGGTACAGCATGCAGAAGATTGCAGCCTGTAGACAGTTAACTACAGGAGGCAGTATCTCCATGTAAAAGGCTAAATGTTCCATGTAAAAATGGCGTTTAGAAGACATTCCGAACCCCATAGTATATTTAAAGGAAACCTTTCCTGAGAAAAACAGCAATAGCTGGCTTCTCATTCTGAAAATGCTAATTGCCTGACCATCGTTTTGATCCTCTGACTTTAACAATCATTAATTCTGAACAAGTATAGACATACCCCACTTTTAAGCACACAATGGTGTTTATGTACTATCTCTGGAGAGTGAAAAATTAGGCTCATTTCTGCATAAAAAACAATGATTTTCCATGTTTTATTACCAGGCTTAATTGAACAAGCTAGGATTAGAAGCTCATTAGTTTGTATGCAGAAGTGAGCCTGGTTTTGCACTCTCTAATGTAAATTAATAAATAGTAAATAAACCCCATTGTGTACTTAAATGTGGTGTATGCCTTGTATACTATTAAGGATTCTGACTCTTCATACTTATTTTTGGTCAATCACTCAGATAGTTAAAGGAGTTTACCTTTAGTAACTTACTCAATGTGTAACATGTAACATGTCATTAATACAGCAGACTCGAGCTCCCCCAATCACCCACTGCGACAGCGGGCGTAGGATCCTCTCCCAACCCCCAATGTCACAATTTAAAAACAGCTGTCATCAGTGTCTGCAGGAGCCCGACATTTCACCCATGATCTACTGATTGTGAGGGCAATGCTTTTCAGGCTCCATGGTGAAAAAATAATAAATGCATATGTGTGTACGCACATCAGACCATCAGACCACTTCAGCCTGGTCCGATGAAAACGGTCCATCTGACCAGTTTCATCGGACCAGTCTGATCGTGTGTACGTGCCCTTATGGTGATACAAGGACAAGAAAAAACAGTGTTCCTATGAAAGAAAGACAAGCAAAGCAATAAAAACCTGATAAAAGTTTCACCCCACTAACATGCCTTTCTCAATCAAGGCCTCATTCTATGAGTCCTCTGATATGGCACAACCTATCTGTCTAGGATACCATTAATTGTGTCAGCAACCCATCGCACCACACCTACCTCTGCAACCACTCTTGGAAAGCCCAATATTTTTGTCGGGTCTAAAATCACCTGGTGCATTTGGCTGGTGGAGCTCCAATATGTTTCAGCATTTTTTTATTATTTTTATTTTAACACTTCACTTTCTGTATATAGCTGGTTTGAGAATATAAAAAAAAAATGGGCTCCCCGCTAGGATATTTTCAGATACATGCAAATTAAACATTGGATCTCATCAAAAAAAAAATTGATCTGCTTCATTTATTCCTGATGTAATATTCTAGTCACTCTTGAATTTCCAAATAGCTAAGTGATCCCAAAGGTTCTAAAATGAAGGATTGGCAACCTCCTGCTCCTGCTCCACCAAAGCTGCATACAAAGTTCTAAATGATTAAAATATACTTTCCTATTTGAAAGAAATAAATGCAAAAATTAATGTCTTCAGGTGATCCTGTGATTATTAGCTAACTTTTGTAATGAAAGGGTGGTTACACCCTCCTTTGTCCCTAATTACTGCCAGGACTAGGCTACATGCCACATTTTATTGCCAAGGAGATTCTCTTTTGACCTGTGTACCCCAGTCATTAAAGTGGTTGTAAAGGCTTGTTTTTTGTTATATTAAAATAACAAACATGCTATACTTAACTGCTCTGTGCAATGGTTTTGCACAGAGCAGCCCCGATCCTCCTCTTCTGGGGTCCCCCTGCCTTTTCTAGCTACTCCCCTCTGACAAGTGCCCCCATAGCAAATGGCTTGTGCGTGCTTACTCCCAAGCCCAGCTCTGTGTGTCCATAAGACAAAGATGAAGCGCTACCCCCTCAGGAGCCGCTGGTTGTTGTTTGGGATCGGCATATTAAGTTACCTTGTGATGTGTCTAGGGGTAGTAGCAGTGAGTAGAAGAAGTGAGCGAATGTCCAGTCACCAGATGGATTTTTAAATGCTTTATTCCAGGGCCCAACAACGGCCAACATCAACAGGAGATAGGAAAGGTTGATAAAGCAATAGAGAACAGTGCGGTATCAGGCCTGGAAATAACACAGAGCAGTCTCACTCTCAGTAGTAGTAGATACAGTTCGTCGCCACTCAGGAGGAGTGGGTAAAGTGCCTCCGGAAAGACCCCCGTTATAAGCCTGGCAGCCGGAATGTCACTTGGAGCTTGCTGGGAGGAACAGGTCTCTATGGCAGACCTGGCTCGGGCCCCTGCCACAGGCGCAGTATTTCAGTACTCAAGAGAAACAATTCGGATTGAGCGAATCCTCCCAGTAAATGCAATGAAAGTGTCACCAGTTGACAGCTGACATGTACCTGTCAATTCTCGGTGACCAGATCGCCAATGGTTCGTTCCAGCCCTCTCAGACAACCTGCCTCCGGGTTCTCTTCGAGCCAATCACCCACCGAGCGGCACGCAGCCTGGGATCCTCTCAATAAGGTTGGGGACCCAGTAGGTCACTGGGGCCCCTATCCACATCTGGATGGGTCTCCGTGAAACGGGGTCCATGGATGCGCGCACCCTGAAGGTGGATGCCGCACCTGGAACGTGGACCCCAATAGCACCAAAAGCCCCCAAAAAGGCCCCCAGAACATGTGGCAGCTGCCACAGATAGACCCCTCCCCAGCATGCCCAGCGAGGGAAGAACTCCTCCAATTGGCTGCTGGGAAAGAGCGGCTCCGTCAGAACCCCTCTAGCGCCCACTGCCGCCCAGGGGTGTAACCACACCTCTGGGTCACAGACCGGCCTACAGGACAGTTTCGAAACAGCAGCAGCCTGCAATTTAACAAATAAGAAATGGGAGCAAAGTAACTCTCCCATTCACCCACTAGCTTTAGTGTAGTGCCCTCACTGAAAGTAAGGGGGCGCTACAAAAAGAATGGGGCTCAGTTCACCCCCCACTCCCTACTCACTGGCTGTGATTAACAGCAGCTGGAGCCAAAGGCTACCACTGCCGAATCTGAGCCTATGAGAGGAGAGAGAGCTGGGAGAGTCTCTTTTCTCCTTCACATCGCTGGATTGAGATCGGGCTCAGGTATGTATTTAGGGGGGGGGGGAGTGCTGCAGGGAAGTTGTATGCAGAAGGTAAGAATGCAGTAAAGTAAAAAAAAAACATTCTGCCTTTTACAACCACATTAAATCCTATTTATGGTAAAAATGTAAGGTCATGTTTTCATGTCTACATTGAATTTCAATTATTTCTATGCAACTCCCATCAGTCTGAATGATTTTGCAGTTTAAAATATATCTTTGTGAAGATCCCCACACATTTAATTCTGTGAATTCTGTGACACATATTGACTATGCCCTGTGAGTAGGGGTTGCTGTGTCACAGAATTTACTGAGTTTGTCTTCTGAACTACAGAAATGCTGAGAGGAGGAGTTTCAGGAGGCAAAGTCAATACAGGAATCACCACTTGCAGGCAGCAGTGTACTATGGGACATGTAGTGCTTAGAAATTGAATGTAAACAATAACAACAAAAAATCTGTAAAGCATGTAGGGATTCCAGAAAGTTGTAGAACGACATGACCAGCAAAACCAACATTAAGGAGATTTTTGAAGTAAGCTTATATTGTACTGCAAAAAATAATGTTCCCTCCTAGATTGTAAGCTCTATCAAGCAGGGCCCTCTGAGTCCTTCTGTATTGAATTGTATTGTAATTGTACTGTCTGCCCTACTGTTGTAAAGCGCTGCAAAAACTGTTGGCACTATATAAATCCTGTATAATAACAATAATAATAACCATTGTTTATATTGCTATTACAATTCTGTTGTTATAAAATAAAAGTATATACTGTGACCATAGACTTCCTTTAATTAATAAAAGCCATGCTATTTTGTATATTTTCCCAGTGACATGACAGATAACACTAATGCCGCGTACACACGGTCGTTTTTTGCGATGAAAAAAAACGTAGTTTTTTAAAACGTCATTTAAATTGATCGTGTGTGGGCAAAACGTCGTTTTTTGTCTTCAAAAAAACGACCAAAAAAAATTCCAACATGCTTGAATTTTTTGTGTCGTTTTTCAAAACGTCGTTTTTTGTTTCACAAAAAGTCACCGTGTGTAGCAAAAACGTCGTTCAAAACGACGTTTTTCAACCCGCGCATGCCCAGAAGCTAGTTATGAAGCGAGCTTCAATGGAAAAGAGTGGTGAATGTAACCTCGCTTTTTGTGAAAAAACGATGGTGTGTATGCAAAATTGTCTTTGAAAAGTGACGTTTCAAAAACGTCGTTTTTTACTTCACAGAAAACATCGGTTTTTTTTCATCGCAAAAAACGACCGTGTGTACGCGGCATAAGGCCTCGTACACACGATGAGATATGTCCGCTCAAACTTGTCCGACGGACAGTTTAGAGCGGACATGTCTCATCGGATTTCGGTCCGATGGCGTGTACACACCATCGGATCAAAATCCCCGCCGGCAGACAGCGTGGTGACGCGGCGGTGACGTTGACGCCGCCACGTCACCGCTACGTCACGCACCAGGTAGTAAACACTTCTGCGCGCATAAGTCGGATCCATTCACAGGATACGACGCATGTGCGGGAGGATATGTCCGCTGGTTTCCCGTACTAACCAGCGGACATATCCAACGGACAGGTTTGTAGCGGACAAATTTCAAAGCATGCTTTTAAATTTGTCCGATGGACAAATCTGTCCGCTAGCCCATACACACGATCGGAGATGTCTGCTGAAACGGTCCATCGGACCGTTTTCAGCGGACAAATTCAATCGTGTGTACGCGGCCTAAATGTAAATTTGATGTGCCATATGAAAAATGTTATTCTTGAATCTTCTGAAATACGAAGTGTAAACAATGACCTCATTATAAAAAGGTGAAAGCCTTTAGATTCCACATGGTTTAAATGCATTTTTATGTATTCACAGCAAATTAAAGAATGGAAAAAATTCATGAATAATTAAATTGCAATAAATTGCAGCATATGTGGCCAAATCTGTTGTGGGAAACCATGTTGTAACTGTTGTCAAAAAGGACAGTTCCAGACTTTTTCAAAACAGCTGGCTCTAGTGTATACACTTTGCCCAGATTCTATGATCAACTTTTCTAACTTGCCAGTTCAAAACAATTTGTTTTGAAATTTAGGTCACCTAGTTCGACAAACATGGTCAAAACTGGTCATAATTGGACAACTCCTAACCCACATGACTGGGCCGCTTGGGTGAGATCCATCTGCTCAAACAGTAAATTATGTAACTGTCTCACTTACATTCTTGCATCTGACTGCAGACATGGGATAGTCAAAGAAAGCCACAGATTGGGGCTGATTTTCTAAAGGCAAATAGGCTGCTCACTTTGCAAGTGAAGTTGTGACTTGCAAGGGAATTTGCCCCACGGCTTAGGGAATGTGGTAAAGTTGACTTGGCAAAGAATACCAAATCACATGGCCAAGGAAAACATTTTTTTCTTTTTTGCTTGCACGTGATTGGATGATGGAAGTCAGGAGAGCTTCGCCTCATTCACTAAAGATGAATAAGCTCTTCACTTTGCAAGGGAAATTGTCCCAGAGCTTCGTGAATGAGGCGAAGCTCTCCTGACTTCCATCATCCAATCACGTGCAAGCAAAAAATAAAAAAAATGTTTTCCTTGGCCATGTGATTTGGTATTCTTTGCCAAGCCAACTTTACCACATTCCCTAACCATGTGATTGTGATTTGGTATTCTTTGCGAATACCAAATCACATGGCCAAGGAAATTTTTTTTTCTTTTTTGCTTGCACATGATTGGATGATGGAAGTCAGGAGAGCTTCGCCTAATTCACGAAGCTCTGGGACAAATTCCCTTGCAAAGTGAAGAGCTTATTCATCTTTAGTAAATAAACCCCACTGTCTCGTGTAAGTATTGGTTTTGGGTAACATACATTAGCTAAGGAGGCAGATTTATAACTTATGACCCCCCCCCCCCACTACCACCATTTTGCTAGTGCAGATGGACTTATCTAAGGATTATATTTAACACAGGATCACAATAAAGAAAAGAAAACGTGTCTCTATATAAACTAGTTAGTACAGCAACTTAAACCTATAATCAAGGGAGTTTATAGATTTGATGCGCCACAAATCCTTTTTTCCTCTGTGAGTCATAAAAGATGGTGCTTACAAAATAAACAGTGAAATTCATTTGGATAGCTTTCATTTGCACAAGTCAACTAACCCAGCATTTTATTTTCTTGGGAAAATAATATTTTCTTTTGTCAGCAATGGCTTCAGCAAACAGCTCTGGGATCAAGATTACATAATGCTTTGGTGACCTATTAAATAAGTCTAAATGGTTATAGCTTGCATAATAATACAGGAATGTGACATTAAAAAAGTTAACTTAGGGTAAACATTTTTGAAAAGATACCAAGAGTTAATAGCCATATAGCCTATTGATAAAAAAAATGTACAAATTAACAGAGACACAGGTTGATCTATTTGGCTGTTAAAGTGGAAATGTATCCATAACAACTTGAAAGAAAATTTTTCTTTAACAAGGAACATACATTCCACATTAATAACTATGCTACCAAAACTAGTGTGTGCTGTAAATTGCCTTCAGCATCGTTTCTGTTTATTCTTGCTGGAGGCTGCCATTTTGCTGAAGCCCAGAGCCCCCTGAGTAACAGAAAATTATAAAGCTGAACTGAACCCGTTGATTTAACATTTTTTTTTTAAACAGTTACATTCCTGGAATGCCGGAATTTCCAACTGTCACATTTGCTTGTGTTCTCAGTGAAACTGTCAAACCATCAAATGACTGGTGTTATAACTGATCGTGTGTGCAGATCAAACAGAAGCAGCTTCCTTGGCTGTAAAGGATAGGAAGGTTTAATTCTACTTTAGGTTGTCGGTAGTTTGGCCTCTACAGATTCGGGACAGTGCCCAAAAATAGAGAGCAGCTGAGCATGTGCAGAGCCGGGTGAGACAATGTAATAATAGATTTTAAACAGTACATTGATACATTAATATTAAAATATCATAAGATACATAGGCATAATGACAATACATATAAAGAGAGCTTTTTCTGACAGATCAAGTACTTTTTTACACAACAAGAAACATATCTTAACCACTAGTTGACCAGCTTACGTAGATAATCTGCAGCAGGTCGGCTCTCTAGTACAAATCGCCTTACCTGTACGACGGCTCGCGAATGCGCAGCTGCGGGCAGGCACGCACCACTGCGATCTTGCTCCAGCTGCACGCTGCAGGAGTGTGTATGCAGCTCAGGTAAACTCGATGTCCACCGGTGACCCACAATCGCCTAATACAGAGGCAGACAGGAGACGGTGATCGGGAACAGTGATCTCTGTTATGTCCCAGTCGTCCCATCCCCCCTACAGTTAGAACACACCTAAAGAACACAGTTAACCCCTTGATCGCCTCCTAGTGCTAACCACTTCCCTGCCAGTGTAATTTTTACATCGATCAGTGCATTTGCATAGCACTGATCAATGTAATAATGTCAAAAAATGTAATTTGGGGTCAAATTTGTCTGTTGCAGTCAATGTTGCACTAAAAATCGCAGATCTCCACCATTACTAGTAAAAAACAATAAAAAAATATATAAAAGTCCCCAAATCTATCTCATAGTTTGTAGACACAATAACACAAATATGTAGAAGAATATATATTGGCCATGCAGGGCTTCACCTGATCATCTGCGTCATTCAATTGCAGAATTTTGTGAATATGAAAACTACAAATATCAACAGCATTTGCGGGTGTCGGCTTGTAGTTCTCAATGAACTACCATTATCCTGTTAAGTACTCTAGTAGTTTATTATTCTTCCTGTCAGTGTGAAACTGCCTTCCTGCCCATACAATGTTCAGGCAGACAGCTTATACTGACAGTCTGTAGGAGCCCTGCATGGCACCTGCAATTTGCTGATCCCTGATGCAATACTTTCCAGGCTCCTACAAAAGAAAAAAAAAAACATTTTTACCTACAAAAAATGTGCATTTATTTTATATTTTTTTAAAGTGATTTTATCCTTTAATAATGTTTGTGTTTTTTCAGTCCTTAAAGAACCCTTTCATTGGCTTATTTTTGCAAGCAGAACCAGATTTGATCATCTTTTTTTATAATCTGATGGCGTAGAAGCAACACTTGCATGCAGGAATTTCTTCATATGTTGTAAAGTTTATGCAACTAATCATAGAGTGTCACCTTCTCTTCATGACAAAAAGAGTAATTCTTTCACTGTGTTTGAACTGCATTCATAAGGTGGAGGAAGGCGCAGGAAGGTTCAGGGTTGAGTTGACTTGGACAACGGCAGGCAGCTTTCTCATCTGTCCATGCATGCCCAGCTTTAACCTCAAATATAGTTTATTCAGGGACATAGCAATCTGTAGCAGGATACACAGTAGCCAATACCTATGTTCACTATTTGTAGCCTTAGGCTGCTAAAAACTTCCATATAGTACGTTGTAGGGAAGGAGGACTGTAGAAAGGAATGGCTGTACAATCAGCTTATTGTTTTATCCTGTTATGCGAGCAGCTTGTTTTTAATTTCTTTTTATTGATTTAACTTAAAAAAAAAAAATTAAATGTGCAAATGTTGAAACTTGTTAGTGTACATATGCTTACATCACATCAGAAGGAGAAAGAGATAAACAGCCAATCATTTGCAAATGTTGCAGATGCACGCAATAAGCACGTGTCAAAATTATGAATATATCATTACAATAAATACATCATTGTGCATAGACTTCTTTAATCTTTTGTGTTTTTTTTAAGATGACAAGTGTGATATATCTTTTCTAATTATAGAAAGTGCAGAGTGCTGTATGCTTGCCAAAATGTCACCAAAAGCATAGATGCTGCCCTCCCTCTCTTTTTGTTTATACATGCATGTTTCTACTTGCCAGCTTTGAATAGCTCTAATCAGAAATGCTTCTGCTTTATTAACTGTTTGATAGAATTTTTTTTTGTAACAATTACACAGTATAAGGTTAGTAATATGGGAATGATATGGAATGCATACATTTATTTTTGTATTTTATTCTTTATAAAGAGTGTCAATTTATTGTGCTGCATTGTACTTATAAACACGTGGTAGGAAGTGTTGAGAATTCTTATCCAACTGCTAATTTCAACTAAATGGTTATAAACCAGAGCCCTCTGATTCCTCCTGTATTAAAGGATCACTAAAGTAAAAAAATAAAAATAAAATAACAAACATGTTATACTTACCTCCACTGCACAGCTTGTTTTGCACACAATGGCCCCTATCTACGTCTTCTGGGGTCCCTCGGCAGCTGTCTTGGCTCCCCCCGCAAGAGCTTTCCACCTTCATGCAAGTGAGCTTGCATAGTGGAAAGCTCTTGCGGGCGCACTCCTGTGATACAGTGGCGACCATAGCCACCGACTGTATCACTTGGCCCCGCCTCCCTGGTGCGCCGCGTCATTGGATGTGATTGACAGCAGCGCCAGCCAATGGCTGCGCTGCTTTTAATCCATCCAGTGTAGCCAATCAACAGCCAGGCTGAGAACCGACGAGGATGATGGGGACGAGCACGGGACTTTCAAAGGGGTTAGGTAAGTAAAACGGGGGTTTGGGGGGGTGGTATTGTCTGATGTTTTTTCACCTTAACTCCTTAAGGACCGCCGCATGTACATTTACGTCGGCAGAATGGAACGGACAGGCACATTGGCGTACCTGTACGTCCCTGCCTAGACGTGGGACAGGGGTCCAATCGGACCCTCCCCCGGTACTTGCGGCGGTCCCCGTGGCTGCAGGAGCGATCCAGGATGAGGGGTCGGCTATTTGTTTCTAGCCACCCCCTCGCGATCGCTCCCAGCCAATCCGCGCACTCCCCCGCCCTCTGCCTGTGGGGGAAGTGATGTAATCTCTCCTCATGGTGGTCTTTTCAACCGCCGCTGAGGAGAGAAGACATCACACAGTGAGTTTGCACCAACGCTACACTAACACAGTACACATAGGCACATAAAACCCCTCCGATCACCCCCCGATCACCCCCCCCCCAGTCCCCTGTCACAGTGTCACTGATTGTAGTGATCATATATTTACTGATCACTGCATTTAGTGTCAGTGTGACAGCTGCTGCCGTTACCGAGATATACATCTTTAAAGTGATGATGTATAACGACGGTGGGCGGTCGGCAAGTGGTTAACAAAATTGTTTTTTCTAAACTAAGGGATCTATTTATGTTTTCACCATGATTCACACCTATTTAAATGTATTTATTTTTTTAAAGGTGAAGTGAACGTTGTATGTGAATCCTGGGTAAAATAGATTCCAAAACTTTTTATCCAACCTCTAAATCAGTGGTTCTCAACATTCTAGTGCCGTGACCCCTTGATAAAATTTCCCAAGTTGTGGGGACCCCTAACAGTAAAATTATTTTCGCAGGGTGGGTTGTCAGCACCGAAGGCAAGACAATTAATTTGCGCCCCGAACCCATTGACATTTAGCGCTCCCTGAGTCCCTTCCACTAGTACAGTATTAAAACCCCTTATGGTACATTTTAGGATGTACCACTCTTTATCTTTGATCACTGTGTATCTGACTTTGTAGTGTCTCGTAGCAGTGACACCTATGCCAAAATCAGGAGATAGGGTCTTCTCCAGGCCCTCCCACTTCACATTCCTCACCAGTCAGCTGACCTCTAGTCTCTGCCCCCCAACCATGACATGAACTGAATGGGAGGCTGCAAAGAGGCTGAATGGGCAGCCGTGGACTTCAAGAACAGCCCTGCTGGGCGGCCACAAAAAATGGTGCGTGGTGCAGGCTTCAGGAACACCCCAGGATTCGGTGACCCCTGGCAAATTATCATTTGACCCCCAAGGGGGTCCCGACCCTCAGGTTGAGAACCACTGCTCTAAATGATTGCATTTAGTAAATTAAAAAAACAGTATTAGATGAAAGAGTGGTGGAACAAAAGCCCCTGGGGGTATTTACCAACCGTTTTCTTGCATATTCATTAGCCCAGGTCTGTTCTACTTGGGGTGTGCTATTTGCCTGCATGCTTTCTACTATACAGTGGGGATCGAAAGTTTGGGCACCCCAGATAAAAGTTTGTATTAACCACTAAAGCGCCGAGCCTGTTTTTCAGATTCGGTGTTTACGAGACTAAAACAGTTTTTTTGCTAGAAAATTACTTAAAACCCCCAAACATTATATATATAACACCCTAGAGAATAAAATGGCAGTCATTGCAATATTTGTTGTCACGCCGTATTTGCGCAGCGGTCTTACAAGCACACTTTTTTTGGAAAAAAAATCACTTTTTTGAAATAAAAAATAAGACAACAATAAATTTGGCCCGATTTTTTTATATATTGTGAAAGATAATGTTACGCCCAGTAAAATGATACCCAACATGTCACGCTTAAAAATTGCGCCCGCTCGTGGCATGGCAACTCGATAGGCGACGTTTAAAAAATTCTATAGGTTGCATTTTTTGAGTTACAGAGGAGGTCTAGAGTTAGAATTATTGCTCTCACTCTAACGATCGCGGCAATACCTCACTTGTGTGGTTTGAACACCGTTTTCATATGCAGGCTCTACTCGCGTATGCGTTCGCTTCTGCACGCGAGCTCATCGGGACGGGGCGCTTAAAAAAAAATTGTTTTTGTTTTCCTATTTATTTTTACTTATTTTATAGTTTTTTACACTGAAATAAAAAAAAATTATCACTTTTATTCCTACTACAAGGAATGTAAACATCCCTTGTAATAGAAAAAAAGCATGACAGGTCCTCTTAAATATGAGATCTTAAATGCAAAAAAAAAAAAAAAGGAAATTTTGGCATTTGAAAAAATGACAACAAAAAAAGTCTCTTTAAGATGCATGGGCGGGACTGACGTTTTGACGTCACTTCCGCCCAGCAGAGCTATGGGGACAGGTGGGGGCCATCTTTCCCTTACTCGCATCCCCACACAGCAGGACACAGGCCCCGATCGCCTCCGCCGCAACCGACGGCTCTGGTAATCGGCGGAGGGTGCGGGAGAGCGGCGGGAGGGGGGCCCTCTCCTGCCACCGATAATGACCGAGACCATAGTTTTTGTTGACAGGACCGCTCACTGAAGAGATGTATATCTCGGTTGTGGCAGCAGCTGCTGCCGTTACCAAGATATCCATCTTTAAAAAAAGGACGTATATACAGTGGTCGTTAAGTGGTTAATGTGCATAACGAAGCCAAGGAAGGATGGAATAATCTTCCAAAGGCATCACATTACAGATTAGACATTCTTATAATATGTCAAAAAAGTTAGATTTTATTTGCATCATTTGCATACTTTCAAAGTTACAGAAAACAAAAAAATGGTATCTGCAGAATTAATATCTTATACTGCCCCCTTTGGCAAGTATCACAGCTTGTAAACGCTTTTTGTAGCCAGCCAAGAGTCTTTCAATTCTTGTTTGAGGTATCTTTGCCCATTCTTCCTTACAAAAGTCTTCCAGTTCGTTGAGATTTCTGGGCTGTCTATCACGCACTGCTCTTTTAAGGTCTATCCATAGATTTTCAATTATGTTGAGGTCAGGAGATTGTGAAGGCCATGGCAAAACCTTCAGTTTACGCCTCTTGAAGTAATCCCCCGTAGATTTTGAGGTGTGTTTAGGATCATTATCCATTTGTAGAAGCCATCCTCTCTTTAACTTCAGCTTTTTCACAGGTGGCATCAAGTTACCATCCAAAATTTACTGAAATTTTATTGAATCCATTTTTCCTTCTACTCGTGAAATGTTCCCTGTGCCACTGGCTGCAATACAACCCCAAAGCATGATTGATCCACCCCCATGCTTAACAGTTGGACAGAGGGTCTTTTCATTCAATTCTGTGCCCTTTCTTCTCCAAATGTACCTTTGCTCATTCTGGCCAAAAAGTTCTATTTTAACCACATCGGTCCACAGAAATTTCATTCCAAAATGCATCAGGCTTGTCTATATGTTCATTTACAAAGTTCAAATGCTGATTTTTGTGGTGAGGACGTAGAAGAGGTTTTCTTCTGATGACTCTTCCATAAAGACCATATTTGTATAAGTATCTCTTTATAGTGGAATAGTGTACCACAACTCCAGTGTCTGCCAGATCTTTCTGGAGGGATCGTGCAGTCAAACGTGGGTTTTGAATTGCTTTTCTCACAATCCTGCGAGCTGTTCTGTCTGATATTTTTCTTAGTCTTAGACTAAGACAACTGCTTAGAAAAACCCATGGTGCTGATTGTTGAGACAAAGTCAGATGAGTCTGGGCATTTAAAACCTTTGAGATTGACATCACCTGGTCTTCCCAGACGATGATTGAAAACAATCTATGACACTGGCAGGTGTCAGCTTTGCAAAAGGGGGCAGTGCATGCTATAAATTCTGCAGGGTGCCATTTTTTTGTTTTCTGTAATCTTGAAAGTGTAAATGATGGAAATAAAATCTAATTTTTTTTGACATATTATAAGAATGCCTAATCTGTAATTTGATGCCTTTTGGAGATTGTTCTATCTTTCCTTGGCTTCATTATGCACAATAATACAAATTTTTACCTGGGGTGCCCAAACTTTCGATCCCCACTGTAAGAAGTCCCTCTTTCTAATTTAAAAAAAAGTTGGTAGGTATGCATTTCTTGTGATTTGTGGTCCATAGATGGGGAGTGAGGGATTTCCATTATATAGATACAGAAAACAATAAAAATTTGAGGAGGGTACCCGATCCACTGTGTGGAAGCTGCAGGGCGGTGCCTGGGGACTTGATTCACCTGCTCTGGCATTGCCCCAAACTCCACAGATTCTGGATGGAGGTTCTGGCCACACTTAATTCAGTTTTCCGGACCAACATCCCCTTGGATCCACTTTGTTGCCTGCTCAGAGTTTTGGAGGGGGCGATATCGGAGGAGGTGACCAGAGTGGCATTCGCCAGGGCATTGTTCTAGGCAAGAAAAAACATTCTTCTTAACTGGAAATCAGATATACCGCCTAACATACAGCACATGGGTAAAACGCTCATAATGGAGAAATACATATATCAGCACAGGGGTAATGCTGGAATATTTGTAAAGCTTTGGGATCTGTGGCTTGTTGTACCTGGCCTGAGCCCGGTACAGGGCTCAGGCCAGATGAGATTCCCAGGGGGTGTATAGGTGAGGAGGATTAGTTGAGGGATACTCGGTTGGTCACTTGTTTAAGTCTCTGAACTGCTAGGTGGCCTATGGGGGGGGGGCTGGGTGGTAGGGGTTTGAGCAGAATGCGATAAGCATAGAGGGATTATGAGCAGACTGTTTACTGGTTGCATGCTGTGCTCAAGGACTTGTGTTGTATTATTTCAATACCTAAATACAGTGTACAGTATTTCATGTTTTCATACTTTTTGTACGTTTTCATACTTTTTGTGTATGTTTTGTGAGCAATAAAAACCTTTTGATTAAAAAAAAAAAAAAAATTGAGGAGGTTCTAAATTCTCCTTACTCTAAAACAAAAAAAAGGGGGGAACTGTTGCATGGAAATGGATTAACCTCCCTGGCGGTATGATTATGTCAGATGTTTGGTGCTGAAAGCGGTACAATTATTTTGCAAGGAAATTTGGCATTTTTTATTGTAGGCCTGCAATTCTTAGGAATAACTCACTTAAATCTGTCCAAACAAAAGTCTAGTAGACATCTCGGGTATGATAAAGTTTGAATACACAAAATCATAAATTATAATATAATAAATAACTATAAATAATTATAACAAATAATATAATAATAATAAAAATGATTCAATAATGTAATCAAATCAAAAACACTGAAATGTGCTCAGTTGCAGAATTGTCGCAGTCATTACTTTTAGTGTTTAATGACGTATTTCCCCACAAATCATTATTATCGCTGTTTTCTAGCTGGTCTAAAACCACTTTTGATGTAAAGGGACATTTTTTGGTTGCTATGAACAATCTCCAGGTTCCAGGCAGAAAAAACAGTCTTTATTATATAAAAGTGCATGCAGGACACTGGACAGACCACTAGGGACAAAGGGGGTGAGTAATTATTTTATACAGTACTGTAATCTGTAAAATTACAGTGTACTGTATGTGTATTGTGTTTTTACTTTTTTGAATTTTGCGTCGATCTCCGTCCCTGTGCGCCACAACATCGCAGGGAAGGGAGCTTGGCGGCACGCGGGCACTGTGTGAATTGATCGAGGAGACAGTTCGCTCACACAGTGGATCCAGGGGACAAGGTAAGTAACTTTTGCAGGATCCAGGGGACAAGGTAAGTAACTTTTCCTGGATCCTGCAATGCGATCCCGAGTCTGGCTCTCGGTTACCGCTAATGGTACTGAAATCTTCCCCCAGAGACAGACTCGGGAATACTGCCAGGGAGGTTAACTGCTGCTTGTAATGACGAATGAGCTAAAGGTTCTTCCAAATGCCTAAACATTTACCCATTAGCCAGGAGCCGAACGTCATGTATAATGGCGGTATTACTTCCTCCAATATACATGACAGATTCCTGCTGAAAATAGTTATTAAGGACGACGATGGGTGCAGGCACCTCCAAGCCATTAACAACCAGTGATCTCACTGGTCCCATTTATTTTTGTGGCTGGGAATCCCCAGCCATGTAATCAAAGGGCAGGATACCAGTGACATCATTGACCATATATAGTCATGTTCATATATTTTTCAATGATGTCCCTGAGAGACTATAACAGCTGTCATCCAGTGAACAAGCGGGACGTGACTCAGTGGTGGTGTTTTTTCTTTTGGCAGTTTGTCAGCCACCAAAATCTTGATTGGTGTAAATCTGCAAAGCTAGGTGACATGATTGACAATAGACAATTTTTGTGTACCAGTATTTTATTTTTTTAGTATATAGTACCATGCCTGGAATTCAACTTTAATGCATAACCTCTAAATTAACATTATTTTTGTTTTTCTGCTTGTACTGTGGTATTTAAATCGAATTACTTACTTATTGCTGTTACTTAGTAATTGAATGCTGTTATCGTCAGTCTTGGCTGCCTCATAGTGCTAGACAAGCCCTACCAAGGGTACAGACAGTTTCAGATGATTAACATCTTGTTCTAACAGATTTTATTTTTGTAATGGAATTCCTGTTTTGACAATCTCCATCATTATCACACAGTGATAATGTGTAGTAACAGATGTTTGGGAACTATGATTTCTGCAAAGTGATCCATGTTTCTTTAAAGTTGATGTTCTTGGCAGTTCTACTCATGATGAAATGATGCCTTCAGTAAATCAAGAGCAAATAGGAATGTCCCAGACAATATACTTTCAAGCATACTATAGGTATTCCTTTTCCAGTGACAACAGTTATTTTAATTGACTGCTATCATGAAAATAGTACTCATTTTACTAATTGTATTAGTTTTTTCTTTAAAAGGCCTAATTTAAATACCAGGAAAAAGTGATGGTGGTAAGCGATACCATGAGTTTTGGAAGCTTTGCATATACACCTGTTCCCAAGTTCATTCTGCTTTATTCCACTGTGAGGCCTCGTACACACAACTGAGGAACTCGTCGTAAATGAAACATCGTTTTCCTCGACGAGTTCCTTGTCAGGTTTGTCGAGAATCTTGACAAGCTTTCTTTGCGTACAATCCAAAAGGGAAAAACTCCTTGCGCTAACACAAATAAATTGAATTAAATAACTTAAATAAATAAAGTGATATAATGAAATAAATTAGATGATATCCAGCAGCAACACAAAACATGTGATATACATGAAAAACGCAAATTAAAAAACAAAAAAAGTTGCGCTTAGAGGCACAATGTGATATTGTGAAAGAAATTAATTATATCTAAATATATAAGTGAGAAACAAACATATTCAATATAATCATAAATAGGAATATATATTATATCAAGGTGAATATATAAAGTCCATGAAGATTGAAACATAAATATTCTCTAGTAGTCCTTCTAATAGGGTAATGAGAACAAAAAATGGCAGCTTTCCGAGTTGAATAACAATGGTAATAGCTGTAGGTTGTAGAGGTCCTGTGTAAATACACCACCAGTTACACAATATTACTTCCAATATGGTAAGGTAAATAAGGGTGTACTCTTAACAGATATAAGGGGGATTCAGGCATATCACTCCCAATACGTCTGGAGTAGGACACTGCGGGATCTTCCACACTGGATTAATGCGATCTCCACTGGACCAACAAAATATTCAGCAACTGAGGATGTGACTGAAGCTGCACAAATATTCACAGTAAGTCCCAAAACCAGCACCAGGTAGTTCCAAGGACCACAGACCTTCCAATGTGACTGCTCTACTGAGCGTACACACTGTCAAGACAAAATTGCGTCGTTCTCAAACGCGGTGACGTACAATACGTACAATGGCACTATAAAGGGGAAGTTCGATTCCACTAGCACAACCCTTGGGGCTGCTTTTGCTAATCTCATGTTACTGCATGTTAAGTAAAAGTTTGCGCTTTTCAGTCTGTTACAGTGTGACAAATGTGCTATCTCCATTACAAACGCTACTTTTACCGAAGCTGCGCTTCCGTCTCATACTTTATTCTGAGCATGCGTGGGTTTCTAAGCATACACACGAAAGCGTTTCTAGACTTAAACCAGCCCGACGAGAAACGCGACAAGGAAATTGAGACTCCCGACGAGGAAAAAGAGAACTTGTTCCACGACAGTTTTCTCTGCGAAAAACATACACACAACCGTTTTCCTCGGCAAAAAAGCTCTGCCACCAAGTTTCTTGATGGATTCTGTGGAGGAAAACGGTTGTGTGTACAAGGCCTGATGCCTTGTGTCCCTGTATGACAACTGTCAATTCAAGTGACTGTGGTTTAAGAAGCTGACAGACAATTCCTTGTGTGTAGAAAAGCAGCTGACTTCCAGGCTCTTGTATCTCACAGCCTGTAAGGTATTTAAAGACTAATCCCACCACATTTATGTCACTTTTACTCTACAATGATTTAGCAACAGAGTACAATCCCTAAATTTTCACTTTCACCTTAGCTGCACACACAGAGGCTGCTGCACTACAGCAATTGACTAGGGATCACTTCTCAAACAAAGAGACAGTGCATATGGTAAAAGCAGGCTTCAATTATATCGTAGCTTGTACCCCACAAGTTGGTAGGAAGACATTTACATTGCATAAAGATGGCATATGAGGAAGTTGTATGGCATATGAGGAAGTTACTGGTAACTTGTTAGGTCAACAAAATATTTAAATAGACACATGTTATTTTAAACAGTACATTAGTATAGAATGGAATGAACCTGAGAATGTGTAGTCAGGCCAATGTTTCCTGTCCTTATGGTAGGATCCTTTACATCACTCTCTCTTAGAACATAAAACTTTTTTTTTTTTAATTATTAACAACAGTAATATATAAAACTAAGATACATTCCAAGGCTTGCTTCCTAATAAAGTATTTTTAGAAAAGTGACTCACTAAGTAGAGCCATCTCTAGCCATTTGTATCCAATCACTTGCCATCTTTTTAAGAGAATGAGACAGAGAACACATGTGCAATATTGTCAGGGATATTGGAAGTCCTGGCAGGGATTTTGGGAGCATGATTGGAAGCACTGCCAGGGATTCTGTTGCAAGAAGTTCAGAGGGGCTACTTTACGCTTGAGGGACATATCTAAACCATGGACAGCCCACCTGCTTCAGCTACTGCAAAATCATCCCTCCAGAACTTCCTTCTAGGTCAGGGACATGTGGAAGAGTATACTTCAGATTCCCATAGGTAAAATATTCAACCCTAATTAATGGCTCAAATTAAGTCAGTGTCTAAATTGTACCCAGCTGTTCCCATGCCAAGCCTCAAAAACTGTGTACCAAGGGATTTTCAGGCTGTGGTTCTCAGATCTTGACATGAACACCCACTTACTGGGCATTTTAGAGTGGCCAAGACACAGGACATTCAAATTCTAACTCGGTTAGAATTTGGTTCTCTGGCAGAATTTCTGGAATATCAGGAGGTACTGTAACATGGCTTACCCCTTAAGGGCAGCCTGCTAGGATTTTCCAAAGTGGGTAAATGGAAGGCTCTGATAAACCTGTTAACATGGATATTACTAGCCAGCGCCCACAAATATTCTTCTGTGCCAAAACCCTTCAATTTGACAAGATATTGAAGGTGCCAAATTAATCTTCAATTCAGGATCACCTCTATTGTGTATTCTTCAGTGCCATGCACCAAGATGAGTGGAGCCAGATTAGAAGACATACCAAGAAAAGGATCTGGTGACACTGGCTTTATATAGGACACCTTAGAAGAATCTGAAAGCAGAAGCCTAACAGTCACAGTGTTAATGATCTTCTGGACAGAAAATAGTCCAATGAACCTAGGACCCAATTTCTTTGAGGGACACTGAACCCTCAAGTTGGCAGTCAAGAGCCATATCACATCACCCAGTTTGAAAGGAAGGGGGTCCCTTCTCTTCCTATTCTCCCCTCATTTCACACTGGCCTGAGCTTGGTATAGCAAGGACTGGAGCTTCTCTAGATTAAGGGTGCAAGAGGGAATCCTGTCTTGCACCTTGGGGACTGAAGACTCCACAAGAAAACCAATAAGAAAATCAGGATGAAAAAACCAAGACCGTGAGACAGCCAGGTACAGAGCATTGTTATATGTGACTCCTGCAATAGAAAGCAATGAGGCACAATTGTCCTGTGAAGCCCATGAAAAACATGGGCAGGGTCTGATTCTTTTTTTAAGTTTGCCCATTTCTTTGAGAATGGTGCCCTGATACTAATGATGAGTGTATTTGCAGCTTCTTACAAATCTTCTGCCAAAATCTTGAGGTGAACTGCACCCCCTCTCTGACACAATGTCATTTGTAACACTGAAGAGTCTCGAAATGTCCTGAATTAAGACCTTACCTGATGACATACCTTTCTATAAGGATAAAGTAGGCCATCTTGGTTAGTTTATCTTCCATCACCAAATTGTAGTTGCAACTCCCTAACGGGGAAAGATCTATAATGAAGTCCATGCCAACATATTCCAGAAGTAGAGAGGGGTGGGAATAGACCTGAGTAAACTCCAGGGTTTAGCCCTAGAGCTCTTAGATTGAGCAGAGGTAGTGCAAGAAGAAACATATGATCTACAGTTCTTGACCAGATCGAGCCACCAAAAGATCAACACAATTTCCTGCATCTTGGCCACTCTGAAATGTACAGTAAGTGGGTGTTCATGTCAAGATCTGAGAACCACAGCCTTGATCTCCCTTGGTACATCATTTTTGAGTCTTGGCATGGGAACAGCTGGGTACATTTTAGACACTGACTTAATTTGAGCCATTAATTTGGGTTGAATATTCCACCTATGTAAATGTAAATTATACTCTTCCATATGTCTTTGACCCAGAAGGAAGTTCTGGAGGGATGATTTTGCAGTAGCTTAAGCAGGTGGGCTGTCCAGGGTTTAGATATGTACTTCTTGCACATACATTTTCAGTTCAGAAAGTTGCATCTTGGCTGTGTCTTACTGTTATTTTGTTCTCTATGAGCTGATGCAGTCTCACCCAAGGCACACAGTATATGCACAAGAGAGATTTCATCAGAGCTCCTGATGGTTGAGATGTATTTTTCACCATGCTGGTACCAGGTTGGGGTCCTCAGGATCACCCTGTTGAAGGGTAAGGAAGGCTTTGGTGTGGCAACAGCACAGTAAACTTCAGGCAAAAGTGTAGGTACATCCAGACAGGAGCCATGGGCAGGCAAGAGAGTTATCAGTTCCAGGTTAAGGTTATGGACAAGCAAAGGCAAGAAAATAGTCAGGTTCAAGCAGAAGTTGTGGGCAGGTAGCAGAGTAGTCAGGTCAATCCAGTTCAGCATTGAAACAAGCAATCAGAAGTGCAATATAGCACCTTAATATGCTGGCACTTTCTCTTCTAGGCTTCTAGAGTTCTTGTGTACAAGGATTACCAAAGGCTGATATCATGAAAGATTTGGGTACTGGATAAATGATACTGCAACTGCCATTAAAAATACTGGAAATTGCAAGGATTCTGCAAGTAGCGTTGGAAAATACAAGCAAAAATGTTAAGAGTACCATAGGAAGCACTAGTTCAGGTAAACACATACGGTATTCCATCTACTCTATCCACAAATCAGTCTAATGGCAGGTCTTGCTCCCTTCCCACAAAACACTTCCTCTTTTACTAATGTAAAATAGCTTAAAAAGGAAGAAATGTAAGGCCGCATACACGCGATCAGACATGTCCGATGAAACAGGTCCGACGGACTGTTTTCAACGGACATGTCTGAAGTGGTCTTTTGGTCTGATTTGCGTACACACCATCGGACCAAAATCCCCTCGGACCAGAACGCGGTGACGTAGAAGACACCGACGTGCTGAAAAAAATAAGTTCAATGCTTCCAAGCATGCGTCGAATCAATTTGACGCATGCGCGGGATTTTGGTCCGATGGTTGGGCGTACTAACCATCGAACCTGTCCGACGGACAGGTTTCCAGCGAACAAGTTTCAAAGCATGCTTAGAAACTTTTGTCCGCTGGAAAACTGTCCTATAGACCGTACACATGATCGAACATGTCCGCTGAAACTGGTTCGATCGTGTGTACGCGGCCTAAGAATCATGTTCTTGCTAACATTTCATGCTAGTGCCTCATTGCTCTATTTATTTTGTTTGCCATAAATAGTTCTTTGTTAAGTAATGAATATGAATATGTGCCAATGCTATTATCAAAGTTCCAGGAATATTACAATGTGGGTGGATTATTTCTTATACATCACACACAACTTGGGACGCCTTATATCCTTGTTTTGTTAATTCGTTCTCAGTATAACATCTATGTGAAGTAATTATGCAATGTGTATTCTCTACAACACTGAAACGTGCACTGAAACTTGTGATACATTGTTTCCCTTGGGAATGACGTTAGAGGGATTTAATGTACTATAATGTTTATTGCTATGTACTTTTCTGACTGAAACTAAAGATTCTATGCTGTGGACCCTCTTAAACGTGTCCAAGTGTCTTCCCATGAACAACTTGTCAACACCATTAAAATATTTCCATGTCTTATACGAAAAAACAATGATTTCACATTTATTCTGCAGCCCATTTGAGAAAGTCAATTAATTGAGCAATCCACATGGCATAAAGCCACTGTTTTAGTACTGAAGTGGTGCCAAAAGTGTGTGTTTTGCAGGGAACGTGCCAGACTTGCAATTTTAAAATGTTTAAAATTATGGAAAGCCTGAGGAGGCATTTTAGCAGAGTATGACAAAGGTTTACTGAGGACAAGGGAATCTGTCAGAGTGTAAAGATTCTCAGTCATTTTCAGAGATGAATCTTAGTACTTGAAAATGTTATGTCAATTCCTGAGATGATAATGTGTCAGTACTTAAGTGCACAAGGAGCTTAAGCCATTGACTAAATTGGAGTGAAACTCTATATTTTAGAGTGCCTTAAGAAAATTATTATGGGCACACCTGGATGTCTAGCTACCATGTTAATCCAAACTCATACTTTGCCCATACAGGGCATTTACTTGCCTTTCACTCACTTGTGTAAAGAGAAAGGTAAACTCACATTTGCGCTTGCTTTCCCTGATGATTGTCTCTCAACAAATGCTGAATTGCTAGAAGGTATAGAAGTGTCTTATATTCTTCAAAACTATGAAGTAAAAAGTATTTCACTGGTTAGCAGTGGAATGAATTGAAGGGAAGTAAATACTCTGAAGGGTTCCAACAATAAAGTGTATTTTTTTAAGCCCTCCTTTCTAGAGATTCATTGATATCTTTTGAGTAGGCAACATTATTTTTATTTTTTTTGTTTGTTTCTAAAAGCACACGACCGAGAATCTCGTCGTAAATGAAACAGCATTTTCCTCGACAAGGTTCTTGTCAGACTTGTCGAGAATCTTGTCAAGCTTGCTTTGCATACGCACGACAAAATCTCGTTGTTCTTAAACGCAGTGACTTACAACACATACAACGGCACTATAAAGGAGAAGTTCGATTCCACTGACACAACCCTTGGGGCTGCATTTGCTAATCTCATGTTACTGCGTGTTAAGTAAAAGTTTGGTGAGAGACAATTCGCGTTTTTGTCTGTTACAGCGTGACCAATGTACTATCTTCATTATGAACGCTACTTTTACGGAAGGTGCGCACCCATCTTATACTTTATTCTGAGCATGCGCGGGTTTCTAAGCATACACACGAACGCGCTTCTCATCGTAAACCAGCCCGACGAGAAACACGACGAGGAAATTGAGACTCCCGATGAGAAAAAATAGAACATGTTCTCTTTTTTCTCGTCGAGATCCATGACAGTTTTCTAGACGAAAAACATACACATGACCGTTTTCCTCGGCAAAAAAGCTCTGCCACCAATTTTCTGGATAGAGGAAAACGGTCGTGTGTATGAGGCCTTAGGAGGCTACTTTCACACTGAAGTGCTGTGTCCGCTGGCGGTAAAACGCAGCTATTTTTTGCGTTTTGTTTGCTGTGATTTTTGGCCGCTAGCATTGCGGTTTTAACCCTGCTAGCCCTCAGGCTTTCACACTGGATAGAAAGGAGCGGCTCTTTCCTGGTGCATTGCAGGCGCTATTTTTAGCGCAATAACACCTGCAAAGCACCTCAGTGTGAAAGAAGCCTTAAGGTTTGACCTCATATTATATTGTTTTGGTAAATCTGAAGGCAAAAATCTGCAGAAAATCGAATGCAGATATATACCCAGTGAAGTGAACAGCCTCAGAAAATACACAGAGATTAAACAAATCTTCCTACATAAGTTTTACTTGTACTGTCATACCTTATGGCTAAGTGGTGTGATCGCCACGCAACGCGTCAAGGAGAAAGGAGAGCTGTCGGTGACATCACCTCCGCTCGCAGCCGAGAGTGGAGGTATCCTTACAATACGGACGTTTTTATTTTGCTGTTGTTGCAATGATCGCATGTGAGTGTAAACCTTTTATTTCATTAAAACTAGCTGCTATTGGTTGCACTATGAGTTTTCCCTGTCTTATTTATTGAGAACTACTGGATGCTGGATTTGTGGGACCTCATTGCATGAATAGGCTGACCATAGGACGCAGACCCGCAGTGGTGTTGAAAATTGCCAGTTATATCAGCAGTTTTGCTATCAGGCTTATTTAAGCCTCTTAATGGTGAGAGGCTTGCATTAATTATTCACACTGGTGTGTGTTCCTTTCTGCACAAGCTACACTGATTTGGAACGTGCGGTGGACTGCAGACATTTATTTAAGCACTTTTGCACTTTAGATTTTTTGGATGCAATATTATTATTGGATTTCTATTAAGCACCTGCACATTGGAACTTTTCACACAACATTAGAATTCTACTGTAGCTTGTGGGCGGAGCATTCGCATCATACAGTTTAGCTGCTTCACCAAATCTTCTTAGAACATTCGACAGACACCATAAGCCTTCAATTGACAGATTCGACCTTAATTCATTCGGATTTTCGGACAAATGCATTTTATAACGAAATAAAATAAATAAAAACGAATTTCGGGAGTAACTAAATAAATGTATTTTTCAGACGAAAATGGTGGAGTGGTTATGGGAACTCTTTTTACATTATACTGTATCTGTTTTATGCCTAACAGTAACCCTAATATAAATTGTGAGAAAAACAATCAGCGCCACAATACTAATAAATTACTCATATAAATGACATGAGGAAAAAAAACACACAACAAAAATAACCCACTCAGGCCGCGTACACACGACCGGTTTCCTCGACAGAATCCATCAAGTAACTTGGTGGGAGAGCTTTTTTGCCGAGGAAAACGGTTGTGTGTATGCTTTTCATCAAGAAAACTGTTGAGGAACTCGACGAGGAAAAAAGAGAGCAAGTTCTCTTTTTCCTCGACGGGAGTCGTCATGTTCCTCGTCGGGCTGGTTTTCGACTAAAAACACGTTGGTGTGTATGCTTAGAAACCCGCGCACCTTCGGTAAAAGTAGCGTTTGTAATGGAAATAGCACATTTGTCACCCTGTAACAGACTGAAAAGTGCAAATGTCTCTTACCAAACTTTTACCTAACACACAGTAACACTTCCCCTGCCGTTGTATGTGTTGAAGTCACAGCGTTTGAGAATGAGGAGAAGTGTGTACGCAAAGACAGCTTGTCAAGATTCTCGACAAGCCTAACAAGGAACTCGTCGAGGAAAACGATGTGTCTTTCCAACGAGTTCCTCGGTCGTGTGTACGAGGCCTAACTGTCTTCGGACGAATTTTCCATTATTCGGACATTCGGATGCATACGAATTCCCGAATTGCAATATTAGCGAATTTACCGAATCAGAACAAACGTTTTCGATTCCGAATCGAAAACCCACAGACTAAATTCGATCGGAATTCGAAAAAAAAATTTGATTCGAATTTAATTCGAAAAAAAAATCTATTCGAAAAGAGACTATTTGTTTTCCAATCTGGTTGAAATATTTTCAATTTCGACCTGATTTTTTCGAAATTCGGTCAAAAACGAACAAATTCCGAAAACGATCGAAATATTTTCGATTTTGACCGGATTTTTCGAAATTCGGTCGAAAACGAACGAATTCTGAAAACGAATTCAACACATGTAACGAACCTAACTTAACTAAATTAATTAAATGACGAATTGAAACGAAAAGAAACAATTTTTTCACTTTTGCACATAAAAATATCTATATCTAAATTTTATATAAACAAGTAATTAAACATTCCTTAAAAAAAAAAAAAAATCTGAAAAAAGAAAATAAATAAATTACAAAAAACTGTTAATGTGTAGGTTTCCAAAGCTGTCACCGCTGTGAAAAATCCTGTTTAAATGGATCCAATATTCAGTGCACACCACCACCTGCTAAAATGCCTGCTCACCTCAAGGATGAGTAAAAACAATTCATAGACACATCACTCCTTGTGTCCACCACGATCAGTGGTGGACACGGTCGTTTTTTGTCTTGTAAAACTAGTTGTTTTATCTCATGAAAAAAAAACGACGTTTTTCAAACTTCATTTTAAAAAACGACGTTGCCTACACACCATCGTTTTCTGAAAATGCTCTTGCAAAGCGCGGTTACGTACACCACGTTCGACGGCACTCTGTTCCACTGAAGCTCCCGTCGTTGTTTTAAACGTCGTTTTGCCCACACACGATAATTTTTTATGACACAAAAAACGACATTCAGAAAAACAACATAAAAAATTGAAGCATGTTCAAATTTTTTTTAGACGTTTTTTTGAAGACATAAAACAATGTTTTGCCCACACATGATCATTTTGAATGAAGTTTTTTAAAACGTTGTTTTTTTTCCATCACAAAAAACGACCATGTGTACGCGGCATAACACTTTGTAAAACAAGTGATCTGATCGCTATGTCTTTTATGGCTTTCATTGGATAAACATAGATCTAAAGTCAGACAACAAGGTTAACGGAAAAATAAAAAGTAGCAAAAAAAAATGGGCAGACTCGATGGACTACTCAGGCCGCGTACACACGGCAGAGAACCTCGACGGGCAGAACACATCGTTCCGCCCGTCGAGGTTCTCTCCCGGCCGTCGAATTCGGCGACCCGCCCGTCGGGAATGGCAACCAGCCATTCTTCCAGGCGGGCCGTCGAGGAAATAGAGAGCGTGCTCTCTATTTCGGCTCCACGGGCTTCCCGACGGGAAGCTCGCCGAGACCGTACACACGGCCGAGGTCCTCGCTGGAATGTGCATTCCAGCGAGGTTCTCGCTGATTTTCAGCGAGAACCTCGGCCGTGTGTACGGCGCCTTAGTCTTTTTCTGCAGTCACTTTTCTATGTTTATATGGTAATCACATTACTATGTTTAATGGGGAACATTTTTTAAAGCTAATTTAACAGAGCAGTGCCACATGGTAAAAAGGTGAAGCTATATATAATATGTACATAGGGTTCATTCCTGATTTAAAATAATTTAAAACATAATTAAAGTTGGGGTCTAACCTCTAAGGCAGTGTTTTTGAACTCCAGTCCTCAAGGCACACCAACAGGTCAAGTTTTCAGGATTTCCCTCAGATGAAATGGCTGTGGTGATTACTAAGGCTCCTTACACACGGAGCGGTCCGTTTTTCGGTCCGCTCCGTGTGTCCGTCAGCTCAGCGGGGGTCTCCGCTCAGCTGTCGGCGGACAGGGCGGTCCCCGCACACTGTGCAGGGACCGCCCCGTCTCTCCTCCGCTCTGTCCGTCTGTCCGTTTGCATCCGATCCGTTTGGTTGGACGGAAGAAAAATAGGACATTCTTCCGTCCGAAAAAACGGATGCGGATCTGGCGGACGTTAGCGGATGCATCATCCGCTAACGGATCCGCTCCCATAGGGGTTTATTACAAGTCCGTAAACGGATTTGTAATGAACGGACGAACGGTCCGCTAGTGTGAAAGGACCCTAAGGCAGTGAAACTGATCAAATTTCCTGTGCAAAATAATGGAAAGCCTGAAAACATGACCTGTTGGTGTGACTTGAGGACTGGAGTTGAAAAACACTGCTCTAAGGGACCTAATTTCTTTATTCCATATATCCAAAATGGGGGAAAAAATAATATTCCTAAAAAACATTTATTAATTTACACAGTAAACAGTGCATTTTTATAGCAATGATTGCTGTATAATTATCAATGGTCCCAAAAATGTGTCAAAAGTGTCCAATCTGTCCGCCATAATGTCACAGTCCCGAATAAAAATCGCAGATCGCCGCCATTACTAGTAAAAAAAATAATAATAATAAAAATGCCACAAATCTATCCCCTTTTTGGCAGAAATATAATCGCAATTTGCAATTTGCAAAATTGCAATTTTTATTGGCAAAAATATGTAGAACAGGGGTGCCCAACCAGTGGCCCGGGGGCCACATGTGGCCCGCGGAGCCCTCTGTTGTGGCCCACGACCTCCTGCTCTAGGATGGAATAGAATAGAATACTCTTATTAAAGGTAAGTTTATTACTAAAATTACAGTGTATATATGGGCATATCTGTTTTGCAGTGGTTACTGGGCTTTCAAACTGATCTGCAGGTGCAGAGCAGTGCGGGTTAGCTGCACTGAGCTATAGACTTATATTACCTGCGAGTTTGGTGCACTTTCTGAAAGTTCACTACACATACAGGATATAATAGAAGTCTATGGCAAAGTGCAGCTAACCTGCAGGAAAGCCACAGGTGAACTGTGCTGCAAAAATTACAGTGCATCAGTGTGAAAGCAGCCTTAGGCCCCTTTCACACAGTCAGTCTGACCCAATTGGACCCTCTATTCACCTCTAAGGAGTAGCAAATGGAAATGGACCTGTGCCCATTAACAAATACCTACCTCCAATCCGATCCGTAAAAAAAGAGTAGAGTGGGCTCCGGTCATTGTGGCCCGCGATCGATTACCAAGTCGCTTAAGTGGCCCTCGCTCTTCAAAAGGTTGGGCACCCCTGATGTAGAAGAATACATATCGGCCTAAACTGAGGAAAACATTTGCTTTCTTTAAAAAAAAACTGGGGCTATTATAGCAAAAAGTACAAAATATTGTGGTTTTTTTTTTCAAAATTGCCGCTCTTTGTTTGTTTATAGCGCAAAAAATAAAAACTGCAGAGATGATCAAATACCATCAAAAGAAAGCTCTATTTGTGGGAAAAAATGACATCAATTTTGTTTGGGTACAGCGTGCAATTGTCAGTTAACGCGATGCAGTGCCGTATCGCAAAAAATGGCCTGGTCATTGAGCAGCCAAATCTTCCGGGGCTGAAGTGGTTAGAGTGGAAGTAAAGTTGATGTGTAATTAAATGTCTGACAGGCAGGGTATTTATGACAGAAGAGAACATATGTGCCATACATGCATCTTTTTGCCTGTCCGCTTTCATGTTCACTGAGCTGCGATCCGTGCCACGGTTATGTGGTTATGCACATGCGCGGAAGTGGTCTCATCGCAGCCTGACCTATCAAGTGGCTGAAGGCATGCGACCTGGAAGGAAGACTAGGCGAAGATGGAAACGCAGGGAGCACGCTGAATATATTTCTTAGTTTGTACTAGCCCCACAGGAAATGTTGGTTCTACAAAGAGTAGTAGTATAAAGAAGCATACAGCTCATCTCTTAGGTCTTAGCTGCTCCTTGAATACAATACAGGTATGACAGGGGACAAGCTGAGGCATTTTGGAAATATATTTACATAAAGAACTGCACCAGGCTTTCCTATTTACCAGTTATGTGTACTTTGCCAAACCATTTCTTAGTTGCAGTCAATGATTGCTTTGACTGGTATGTAAATATAGTGAAAACTGTTATATATCTGCAAATGAACATACCTAAGGTTTTGCATTCCTTGGGGAATTAATGTATAGTTATATTCCCCTGAATATACTGGAAAATCAGCTTTGTATACAATATTTAAATGAGAAACAGCACTTCAGGAAAGCTGTGCTTGATACACCAAACCTAATGGTAATAATCACATTTTCCAGAGCACTTTAATGCTTTCATATTTTGCATGATGTAATACTTGCAAGATGTTTCTTCAGGATCTCACAGTTTCTTCAGATTTTGGGTCTGATATCATTTTGTTTCCTGGATAGTATAACAATATGTTTCCTGTTCTGCATTTTTTTAAACAATTTGGTATATTAAGGTAAAATTCCCTCCAGCTGAACCTCCTGGTTTGTTGGGTTCTGCTCAATAACGTCTACTGCAATATCATGAGGATTAGAGCATGATAAAGTAGTATGTGTGGGCAAAAGGCAAGCTGTGTTTCCCCATGCTGAGAAAAGCAACAGGTTCACCTTAATAATGGTCACGGTAGCAGCATATACTGCTGCTTTCCTTTTATTCCCCCACATTAGTAAAACACGTCGCTATGCATGCAGTGACAGCATGGTGGCTGGCAGACTTTAAGGGCATCTGTGCCCTGACTATGGACTATATATTCTTAAGCAACAAATTAACTTTAAAACAATCTCTCACTGACAAATTTACAGCAGAAGCACCTTTACTTTTAGAAATTCAACTCATTCTGCCCATAATAATATATTTTTTTTTTTTATCAAACTCATAAGGGCAATATATGACTTTATTATACTGTATTCTGAATAAACAGTCAAGTGCTTAGTGATGTTTAGAATTTTTTAATGATCTAATATGAAAAAAGTATGTGTCTAAAGTATGTATTTAAAATGTTTACCCAAATTAGTTTAGATTCTAGGAACTTGTAATATTTTTTTATATTATTACTAGGCCATACAGCTTTTTGGAAGCTGCAGCCTGACATCATTATTGTGAGCGCCGCTGCATTAACATCGATATATCATGCTCTATTCTTGGTTCTTTCAATCATTTAGTAAAATTCAGAACTAGCAAGTGATTGACAAATTATTCATAAAGGGTCCAAAAGACCACTTTACAAACTCACTTAGTACTTGTTATCCACATGATGTGGATAATGTGACTTTCAAAACATGATCAGAGATCTAGGTTCACAAGATTTCTGGTGAAGCAAAACTGTGTTGATTTATCAGCACTGAAAAGGAGTCTATCCTGAATTCGTAGGTTTAGGCAGTAGTGGATTAAAACATACCACATTTGCACTCTATATCACACAAAAGGGTTAAATTGGATGATGCTATTACCAAAAAGGATGTTCCACTAGTGATGTCAATTTTAATCAGTAACCTAGGTATTCTAACCATTTAATTGTGAAGGACATGGCAATCAGAGTGTTCAAAAGGCTTATAATTGCAGCAATTAATCTCTTTAAACATGTGTATGTCCGGAGTAACTTTCAATCCGGTCGGAACTGAGTGTTTGAACTCCCAACCAAATATGTGGTGATGGCTTCTGTAAGCCCAGGAATTCTGGCAATCTTTATCCGATGTTCTGAAACAGGTGTCATAATTATATCCAAATACAATGCTTATGTATACGAGAAAAAATAATATCTGTAAACTCTCAGTCATTGTTGGCGTTGGTGCAGAGTCCTTCATAAATGTACTTTGGTATTAACATTTCAAAATAAAAATCAGGAATTTTTTATTCAAATAAAGGACTTTGGATTTTTTTTTTTTTTTTATGAGACAACGAATGGATTATAAATTAATATTGGGGTCAAACAGCTCCTGTTAGCTTTTAGTACAACAACAAAAATTAGACAGAGAATTTACCCTGGAGAAAGACATTAAGTAAGCACCAATGATCAAAATAATGATTTTTGTTGATATTAAATGAAACATAGATGTAGATGTAGTCTCATATCTGATTCTGCCTTAAACTGTAACTTTGAACCCAAACCCCCTCTTAGACTTATGATTACTTACTGATCCAGCAAGGTTTCAGTTGTGCAACTTAGCTTCACTGCACAACTGTCTGTCAAAATTCTGCTGGCTTGATCTTGCACATGTGCAGTACACATCTTTTGAATCGTATGGAAGGTTCAAACTCCACAGGATGTTGAAAAACAGTTGTGATGCCAATGATCTGCACATCCTTGCTTGAGTGAGGTTAGCATAATATAAGACTGGGAAAGGATGTGGGGGATGAAACCCTACAGGACATGCATAACTACAACAAGGGTCTGGGTAAAAATAACAGATAATACACCAATGGACCCCCTTTTCCCCTGCCTTAATTCTTCGTGGCATAGATTCGACAAGGAATTTGGATCCATATTGATATGATAACATCACGCAGTTGCTGCAGATTTGTCGGCTGCACATCTATGATGCGACTCACCCATTTCACCACATCCCAAAGGTGCTCCATTGAGTTGAGATCAGGTGACTGTGGAGGCCATTGCAGTACAGTGAACTCATTGTGGTGTTTAAGAAACCAGTTTGGGATAATTTGACCTTTTGGCATGGTGCATTATTATGCTGGAAGTAGCCATCAGAAGATGGGTACACTGTAGTCAAAAGGGATGGACATGGACAGCAACAATACTCAGGTAGGCCGTGTCATATAAACAATGCTCAATTTGTACTAAGGGGCCGGAAGTGTTCCAAGAAAATATCCCCCACACCAATACACCACAACTTTATGCCAAATTCTGACCCTACCATCTGAATGTAACAGCTGATATTGAGACTTATCAGACCAGGCAATTTTTTTCCAATCTTTTTTTGCCCAATTTTGGTAAGCTTGTGCAAATTAAAAAATATAAACATAGTACAGTGAAGGCAGAAAAAGACTAAGTAGTCCATCGAGTTTGCCCATTTTTTCCCCCCATTAACTTATTGTCTGGCTATAGATCTATTTTTATCCCAAGCATGTTTGAAGCCATTTACTGTTGACTGTCTCGCTACCTCTGCTGGTAGCTTACTGTATTCCAAGCATCAACTACCCTTTCAGTAAAATAATACTTTCTAAGATTTGTTTTGAACTTTTCTCCAGTTAGTTTGAGGTCATGTCCCCATGTTCTTGATTTTGGTTTCATATTGAAAAAACTGCCTTCCTGAACGTTATTCACCCCCTTGATGTATTTAAAGGTTCCAATCATGTCTCCCCTTTCCCTTCTTTCCTCAAGACTGTGCAAATTAAGTTGCTGAAGTCGCTCTCAGCATTTTTTTATCCCCCAGACCTTTCACCATTTTTGTTACCCGTCTCTGGACTCGTTCTATCTTATCAAGGTCATTGTGTAAGTGAGGTTTCCAGAACTGGACACAGTTTTCTAAATGAGGTCTCACTTAAGATCTATTGTACGTGAAAATCCAAGTAGATCAGCAGTTTTTTAAATACTCAGACCAGTCCATCTGGCACCAACAACAATGCAATGTTCACAGTCATTTAAATCCCCTTTCTTGATCACTCTGATGCTCGGTTTGAACTTAGCATGTCATCTTCACCACGTTTAGATGCCTAAATACATTGAGTTGCTTTCATGTGATTGGCTGATTAGAAATTTGTGTTACCAATCAATTGAACGGGTGTACCTAATAAAGTGGGCGGTGAGTGTATATTGAAACAAGACATTATTTTGCATTTTCTTTGCTACTGTACTTTTTGAATCAAGTCAAAAATGGGCCCAAAATATAAATCAATGATATCAATTAATGTATTACTGTATAAGTATATGTTGGAAGAGGAGAAATAAAAAAGCAAGACAAAAACCTGTGTGAACGGTATTGAATAGGAATAACTAGATGATATTTAGATAATTAAGGGAAAATATAAGCCAAAAATAAAAACATTTTTATCAAACTTATAAAGGCAATATATGACTTTATTATACTGTATTCTGAATAAATAGTCAAGTGCTTAGTGATGCTTATAATTTTTTAATGATCTAATATGAAAAAGTATGTGTCTAAAGTATGTATTTCAAATTTTTACCCAAATTAGTTTAGATTCTAGGAACTTTTAATGACTTTTCCCAAGAATCATCTTGTTTATATATATTGTTCTTCTCTGTGGCAAGTTTCATTTTTAGGCTATAAAAATAACCAGGTAAAATACTTGAATCTTAATTTAGTCTGCATATGTCAGACATTTAAGCGCAAGTTTTCAGTGTCAGATGCTCATTTGTTTTAGCAGAAATGGGAGGTAATTTCTATGTCTATGAGCAGAGTTCAAGTTCTGAATGGTACAAGAAATCTCTGCAAACATGCACACAAACATTCTCATATATTTACTAATGTGAATGTCTCAATGTGGCAATAAGGCAGGACAGGATAGTTGGAGTCTGTCCAATCACAATTTATTGTCTATGACCAGCTGCAGAACACACTATCTGAAGGGGTGCATAATAGTGGGAAGTCTGGAGTCTCTTCTGGAAGGCAAGTCAGGCTATAGGATACTGTATTCTGTTCCAAGCGCCTGCTGCTTCCAATGTGGTTAACATTAGCATGGATAAAACTCAATTTCTTGAGTACCCAAATCTATCATAATAATCCTTGGACATTAGAATTGCCTAGAAGAAAAACTTCAGTAGGTGCTTTTTCCTATAGTTACAAATCAAATGGGTTGGTACCACTACAGTGATTTCAGTTTTACCATGTAAAATCATTTTCTTATCACCTTGACTGCCTTTTAAATATATCCCTTTACTGTAATTTAATTGCAAATGATTCACAGTATATTATCTCTATTCCACTTACCACGTAATGTTTACAGTCCTGAATTCTGTTATATGAGAATTGGATTTGCAAGTTGATCTTGGTAAAAAACATAACTAATATTATTACATGTCTTCAGAAACATACAGTATTTTCTTCTATTTAACCTTAAATCCACAATTTTAGCCACTAAGTGCAAAAAAATACATTCTTTTTAGATAATAAATAATTGATCACAACTCTATAAATGTAGTCTTAGGGCTAATTTTCTCCATTTACAAATTTAATTTGCTAATCCAGCAGAACTTCATTTACACACTGGCTACTTTGGGAAATTATGCAAAACACTTGAGCAAAGTGTTTTTTCCACAAGTACTTACCTTTCCACGTTTCTGCCTTTTTCCACATAAAAAGTATATTTATATGACTTTATTGATTCATAAACCAGTGGGTGTCATGGGTTTAAAGTGAATCCTACAGGTTTGACATTTTTTGGTCCTGCAAGTTTTTGTGCAGAATTGCCCCAATAACTTTTTTACATGACGCATTGATTTTGAACTATGGCTAGCAGGCCTATAGGGCCCAGTAAGGAGGGCTTTGCATAAACCAGCTATCACACTAGAAGAGGGATGAAAGGGAACAGACCAGCCATAGTGTCATTGTATTTGACATTGCTGTGTGGAATGCATAGTGAAAGCCAGCAAATGGAATAGAGAGATAATATAGTCAGTTACAAAACTGCTGTTTTGTTTGTTTTGTTCTTCTTGCTGTTTTTTTTTTTTTGTTGTTTTGTTTAATTTTTGCTGCAAGGCATCCCTTAAAAAAATTGATTTTTTCACATATGTCCTATTTTGGGGCTGTCATGTATTTTGGGGTTTATTGGTTTAAATTAAAAAAGAAAAATACGCCCTTGGGACTTTGAGTGAAGTGAGCACTATGGAGCCAATAAAATAACAGGAGTAATAATAGTCAATATATAGTAGTAGCAGTAAAAAAAGCAGTACATACATTAATGTCATGAACATGAGCCAATTCATACAAAGTACAGAAAATAGGTAAAATAATATTACTGTTACTGTCCATATTAAAAAACACACAAGCATCATGTGTATACCCAACGCGTTTCACAAGGCTTAGCTCGCTCTTCAGGGGTAGATGCTCGTGGTATACCTAGAATGAAAGAATAAAGTATGTAGTATGATGTAAAGGGCACAGGGTAAGGGGGGCCCTTAATTGCTAGAAACCAATCAGATTCCAGTTTGTTTGTCAAAGCCAAATTGAACAAGCTGAAGTTAAGGCCCCTTTCATACCTGCAGACCGTATGTCCGCTTTTTCATCCATCTGTTTACGGATGAAAAGGGGACATACATGTATCCCTATGGGATAGCGGGTGTCAGTGGATGAACAACCGCTGATACCCAATCTCATCTGGGTCTGCAATGCTCCGATTCTGCAGACAGAGAAAATCCTATTTTTCCATCCGTCTGCGGATCGGATTGGGTGAACACGGACAGACGGTCCGTGTTCATCCGATCCCCCATAGGGGAGAGCGCAGATCTGACAGGGCGGTATCTACACAGTGTGCAGATGAAAAGGGGACATACATGTATCCCTATGGGATAGCAGGTGTCAGTGGATGAACAGCCGCTGATACCCGATCTCATCTGGGTCTGCAATGCTCCGATTCTGCAGACGGAGAAAATCCTATTTTTCCATCCGTCTGCGGATTGGATAGGGTGAACACGGACAGACGGTCCGTGTTCATCCGATCCCCCCATAGGGGAGAGCGAAGATCTGACAGGGTGGTTCCTGCACAGTGTGCGGGACCGCCCTGTCATCTGCCGGCTCAGTGGGGATCAGCGGAGCGATCCTTGCTGAGCAAGTGGAGGTTCATAGGACTGATTATCACGGATCCGTCCCATGTGAAAGGGCCCTAAAGGTTGGTTGGCTATCATGCACAGCTGCACCAGATTTTTCACTGTCTGGTTTTAATAAATCAACCCCATTATAATACTCATATCCATCACACCACCTATTCTCCTAGATAAAAAAAATAGTTAGGCATACACCAGTTAGGCTTATTATCTCTGATTAAAATGATGCTGCAGATGGCCAATATTACACTGCCATATCCTCTGTAGTATTTTAATTGTGGCAGCAAAGAACTGACCTTTTCTCTTTGATTCTAGTTAATTTGGGCCTAGCCTTGCTGTTTAAATTGTCTTCATGCTGGCTAACTTTACACTGCTGTGTTATTTGCAGCCAATTCTCCATTATTAAAAATGTCCAGTTGTTGGCCAGTTTTACACTGATTTATCATAATTAGTCTCTTTATACCTAATGAGAGTGTGATAGAAACCGGCCAGCAGCAGGACAGTTTTGCATCAGCAAGAGCAAGGACAGCTTCAGTGAACCACTGGTCAATTTCTGACTGCTGGTCAACGTGTGCCTATTACTGCCTGATAAAAAAGCTTGTGACAATGCTAACATTGCCTGGTAAAAGCATTTTTTTTACTGACATTAATCAGATTAGGGTTCTGCTGCTCTATGTAAGCCAAGCTAATTGTAAAAGATTCAATTAAATTCCCCAGCCAATTATGCACTTTTACTGAGACTGTCTGTGAAAATCATAATGTTCCTGGACACCATGTACATCTTTAGGGCCATCTACAAACATGTTATTTAACAGATTTGTGTATTTGTGTATTTGCAATGCTACCCTTGAAGCCACACGAAAAGAACATCTGCTCTCTGCATGGTATTTTTCTTGGTATGTTACCATTTTCACATGCTCCTCTAGGTATTGCCTAGCTTCCCAAGCCTTTTTTGGACAGTAATTTGCCTATTGACCCAAAACATAGCCAGAATTTAACAAGATTTACCCCGCATAGGCTTCATTGGGTTTTGCCTATAAGTTTTGGTAAATCTTGGTAAGACAAACCCAGACAAATTTGCCTATCATTAGAAGCTTTTTATTTATTACTAGTATTTTTATAGCACCGACTATTACACAGCACTTTACAAATGTATTGTAAATTCACATCAGTCCCTGCCCTCATACAGCTTATAATCTAAGGTCCCTAACTTCAGGTCTTTAAGATTGATTGGAACCTGGGCAAACATTACCTTTGCCCCCCCCCCCCCCTCCCAATGCAACTTTGCTCTCCACCTGCCTTGAAACATACAGTAAATAGCAGCAATTGGAATTGGTTGCCAGAGGTTAAAGCATAACATTACTGCTTACTGATTAGATACTAGAGGTTACAGCACAAACTTTCTGCTTGCTGATTGATTTTGGTTGCTAGAGGTTACTGCACATCATTACCACTCATCCATTGGTTGCTGGGGCTAGAGGGGGGTGTGGGCAGTGGTGGTGGTGAGTGGTAGATTGGTATCAGTGGCATTGGGGTGAAGATTGGAGAGTGTGATCAGTGGACATGGGGGGGGTAGAGAGAGTGATAAATAGAGGGTGAGCTAGGGAGATGAGAGTGGATGAAAGAGAGAGGGGTAAGAGAGGGGGCAAAAGAGAGGGGATGAAAGCGAAGGTGGTGGTTGAAAGAGAGGGGTGAGAGAGTGTGGAGTGAGAGAGGGGGTGAAAGAGATAGAGAGGGGTGTGGGAGAGAGAGATGGAAGAGGTAGGGTTGCTGAGTTGATCTTGGGGTTTGCTTTTATTTTGTCTTTCAGAGAGAGGGGGTGAGTGAAAGAGAGAGGGGGTGAGAGAGAAAGGGGGATGGGTGAAAGAGAGTGGGGGTTAGAGAGGGGGGGTTGGTTATAAGAGAGAGGGGGGTTAGGGATGAGAGAGAGGGGATTGAGGATGACAGAGAGAGGGGGATGGAAGAGGGGAATTGGGGATAAGAGAGAGGTTATTGGGGATGCAGGAACAAAGATTGTCTCTGGACAGCCGCATTCTGAACAAATTGTAGCCTTTATTAAAAGAAGGACAGCATTACAAGTCACAGCAAAATAAAATAATACCTGACTGTTGACGCTTTTTGCACTGTAACTAGTGCTTAGTCAGGTTTTATTTTATTTTTCTGTGACTTGTAGTGCTGTCCTTCTTTTAATAAAGGCTACAATTTGTTCAGAGTGCGGCTGTCCAGAGACAATCTTTGTTCCTGCTTTGCTAAGTGCATTGCCTGCACCTAAGTTTTCTGCAATGGAGGATATTCATCTGGGTTCCCACCTGGAGCGGCTACTCCGTTTTCCCAGGTTATTGGGGATGAGAGAGATAGGGGGTTGGGGGATGAGAGAGGGAGGGGGGGTTGGGGGTGAGAGAGAGGGGAGCGGGGATGAGAGAGAGAGGGGGATTGGGGATGAGAGAGAAAGAGGAGGATTGGGGATGAGAGAGAAAGAGAGGGGCTTGGGGATGAGTAAGAGAGGTGGTTGGGGTTGAGAGAGGGGATTGGGGGTGAGAGATGGGGAATTTGGGATAAGAGAGCAAGGGGGATGAGAGAGAGAGGGAGATTGAGGATGAGAGAGGGGGGTTGGGATTGAGAGAGGTGTGAGAGGGGAGAATGAGAGAGAAGGGCCCTTTAGCAGTCCGTTCTGTGCACCCCCCTGTCCCAGTCCGCGTATTGGTGTATGATGCTTCCATGTTACATATTCATGCTGGCCCTTCCTCTTCTTGGTGGTGAGGATGGGGGTGCTCTGTTCCTTTCAGCAGATCCTTCTTAGACCACAGACTGTCCCGGGTAGCAGTCCCTGGCTAATTGCACCCCTCGCTGGTCTTCGCCTGGGGGGGGGGGGGGGCGATCCGCCTGTCCTCCAGGATGCTGTCGGAGCTTTGAGTGGAGGGGAGAGCAGGGTAGCAGTCCCTGGCTGCATGTACCTCCCATCCGTCTTTGGGGGTGCCTGATCCACCTGTCCTCCAGGTCACTGTTGGAGCAAGGAGGAATCCAGCCTCTGGGTGGTGCCGCTGCATCGGGGTTGTGCCTGCCGCTCCTCACATCTCTGGTGGTCAGGGAGCTCTTTCCCCTCTCAGGCTCCCGCTTCTCCTTGCTCCTGATCCAGGACTCCCCATGCCAAGGGGCTCAAGGGGCAGCTGTTTTGGGTCCCTCAACAATGACAGAACCCTGGTCAGCTGCCTCTCCCCATCCATCTGGCGGATTGGATGGCAGTCTGGTGTAAACGGAAAGGTGGTCAATTCACATCCAACTGCCCGGCTGCCCATAGAGGAGAGCGGACTGTGTCTTTGATTGCTCTGCATAAATGGAGCATACACGGACCAGCCATTCACCTGCCTAATGGGGATCAGCAGACAGATTCCCCGCTGAGCAGGTGTACCCAAATGGACCACCCCCCATGTGTAAGGTGGCTCTAAATCTTTACCAGTTTGCAATACTTACAGTGCCATTAAACCAGCTGATCTCTGAGTAGTTAAAATCTCTAATTAGTTCTAAATATTGTACTCTGAATAGGTTTCTCCATTTCTGTAATGAGATGATTTTTTATTATGAGGAGGCCTATAACCTATTTCTTTAACTAAGTAAAATTTTCACCCACATACAGTTCCACCGATATTGCCTCAACACAATCAAGGTTATTAAAAAAAAACTGTATATATAGACACAATCACCTTTTATATTTACCTTTATCTTAGAATTAGGAACCTTGAGTGCTGGCCACCATGCCGGGATTACACAGACTAAGCCCTATGGGAAGGTTGTAACACATCAGAGGAGAGCAATCTATGGATGGGACTGTTGCATTCACTGGGGTTGATTTACTAAAGCTGGAGAGTGCAAAATCTGGTGCAGCTGTGCATTGTAGCCAGACAGGTTCTAACTTCAGCTTGTTCAATTACGCTTTAACAAAAAAAAAAACATAAAAGCTGATTGGTTTCTTTGGAGCACTGAAGCACATTTTGCACTCTCCAGTTTTAGTAAATCAACCCCATTGTGTTTTTAACCTCCCTGGTGGTATGATTCTTTCAGATTTTAGGTGCTGAAAGCGGTACCATTATTTGCAAGGAAATTTGGCGTTTTATACTGACGGTCTGTAATTCTTAGGAATAACTCAAAATCTGACCAATCTAGAGTCTAATAGGCATCCCGGGTATGACATTTTTTTAAAAACAATATTATAAATTATAATATAATAAGTAATTATAAATAATTATAACAAATAATAATATAATTATAATAACAAAATCACTGTTTTCTAGCTGATCTAAAACTATTTTTGACATAAAGGGACACTTTTGGTTGCTATGGACAATCTCCAGTTTCCAGGCAGAAAGAACAGTTTTTATTTTATAAAAGTGCATGTAGGACACTGAGCAGACCACTAGGGACAAGGGGGGTGTGTATTTTTTACATACAGTACTGTAATCTATAATGTAATGTGTTTGTTAAAATTTTTGAATATGACGCTGTTCTCCGCCCCCGTGCGTCGTAACGTCGCAGGGAACGGAGCTCGGCGGCACACAGAGGCACTGTGTGAATCGAGCGAGCGAGCACCCGCTCGCTCACACAGCGTGGATGCATCGCTGGATCCACCGACAACGTAAGTAAACACTGCCTGTGGATTCAGCGAGGCGAGCCCGAGTCTGACTCGGGGTTACCAATCGCAGCACAGAAATTTAACCCCAAATCAGACTTGGGAATACCGCCAGGGGGGTTAAGGTACTGTCACTAGAGTGTGACTGTCTATCATAAAAATGTCATTGTTGTTCAAAAACATTCAAACACTTTAACTTTGACATTGACAAGGTCTTCTGACATTTTTGCACATGAATAACACAACTAGTGGAACTTGACTCTTCAGTGCTCCAAAATTCACAGGGAAGTTTGCCATAAGGTATCCAAAGATCACCCTGTGCAAATCAGACTGGTTGATAGTAACGTTGCTGCCCTCCTCGGAATGGGGAATCTTGTACTGTACAAATAATTAAAAAAAGAAGGGCACAAACGCCCAGTGCATTATCTCAAGCACTTTATTGAAAGATAAAGATCAAAATTATGCTCACATGCCAAATGTGGACTCAAAGCGTGTCATAGTACAAAATTCAGAAGTATGCCCTTAAGCCTCATGATATCTTCCAAATGGCCAAACCTGCTGATGCATCACATTAAACTTGTAAGCTGGTTCCATCATTTGGATGATCTCATGATTCTTGAGGGTGGACTTCTGGATTTTGTATCATGACAGGCTCTGATTCCATGTTTAGCTTATGAGTATAATTTGAACCGTTCAATTAAGTGCTTTTTTTGTACAGTATGATTTGTGTTTTATATTAATTATTAGTATGTAGGGATCTGTTTATCACCTGCCAACCTCTCCCCTCTGTGTTCTAACATGCTAAGTCAGAAAAGCACAGCATTGATTTCAAGGGGTCTTGTTATCTAGAAGATGTAGAGGAGAAGTATAAACATCTTCTGATGGAGCTGTCAGTGTCAGTTGTCAAGGTACATCCTTGATGCTCATTGCCAAATTGATTCAATGAGCCTCGACATGTGTTTTATCATAGATTCTGCTTCCATGTGTTAGTAGTATAGCAGACTACATATTAAGAATTTAAGGTAGTCTACTACATTATCAGCCATATGTGCATCTAGCTAAGGTACAGGGATGTAATTGCAGTTTCAGAATTTAGGCCAGGATTGCTTTATTTGAAATACAAAGTGATGACTATTTTCTGTCCATGAAATCAATAATGGATAACTAGCAATAATTGGAACTGGAAGAAAAGAAAAAGCAGGAGAATGTCCTTATATTTAGTGGGTGTGAGGTTGACCATGTGTATCAGACACAACATTGCAACAGATGATTGCCAGAAGAGAACTGGACTTTGTAGGCAACAAAAGCAACTGGATAATGATAATGCTGTTTTTTGGGAACAATGATGAGGAGGAAAATGAGAGTGAGGTTGTCATTTTTGGCCACTGTTTTTCTTTGACAGTTTTCATAGTGTCTCATGCTAAATAAGAACTAAAGTTCCAAAATGTATAACCAGGCAGCCAAGATTCAAACAGCAATCTATATGTTGCCAGTGTAAAACCACCACAATTACCTAATGTCTCATAACTCAAGCTGCGTGCCAAGAAAATTAACAGCAGCAATTCTAAATAACATTTTATTGACATTTGCTCCTATTCTAACTGGAGCTGTACTGTCATAACTACTCCTAATTAAGGTAAAACCTGGAAACATGTAGTCCCCTATTGCCCTGTATTGGCTTTTAATAGAGGCAATGGCAACTGATTCTAAATTCATAATTTTACACAGATATAACTTAATTGGGGTGGCTTCATCCTAACTTTAATTAGCTTTGTAACAGGGTTAAATGCTGCTCAGTGTACTAAATATCTATCTAAAGAGTCATCATGGTTCGTTTATGCAGACAGTACTGTATGCTTTTTCTGTATGGAGAATCAATAAATTGCAGGTATCTATTTTTTTTAACAACAGAACAGGTTTTTAATTTTACATGCGAAATGCCAGGATCGACGAATCACAAGCCGGAATTAAGATCGCAGGGAGAAATATCAACAACCTGAGATACGCAGGTTATACCGCACTAATGGCAACAATTGAAGAAGAACTAAATAGTCTCTTAATGAAGGTGAAACTGGAGAGCGCAAAAGCTGGCCTGAAATTGAACATTAAGAAAACTAAGATCATGGCAACAGGTCCCATTCCTTTTTGGCAAATAGAAGGAAAGGAAATGGAAACAGTGAAGCCTCGTACAAAGGCCGGTTTTCCCGACGGGAAAACTGCGAGGAGAGCTTTTGGCCTGGAATCCTGGTGGGAAAACTACCCAAAAAAGGCTGGACAAAAAAAGAGAACCAGCTCTTTTTTTTCCCGCCGGGAAAACCGGCGGACTTTTGCCTGGCGGTTTTTGGCAGTTTTCCTATGGGAAAAACTGCGATTGAGCATACACACGGCCGGGATTCCCAACCTAAGCTCCATCGCAGCTTTCCTGTTGGGAAAACCACCGCGAGTAGGGGGAAAGACTGACCAAGCCGGTTCTCGGCTTTCCCCTCTGGATTTTCGACAGGAACTTTTACCATCCGAAATCCAGCACGTTTGTACGGGACATGACAGATTTTATCTTCCTAGGCTCCAAGATCATTGGAGGCGGTGATTGTAGCCATGAAATTAAGAGACGCTTGCTTCATGGGTGGAAAGCAATGACAAATCTAGACAACATTATAAAAAGCAGACATCACCCCACCGACAAAGTGCTGTATAGTCAAAGCTATGGTATTCCCAGTAGTAACCTATGGCTGTGAAAGTTGGACTATAAGGAAGGCTAAACAGCAAAGAATTTATGCTTTTGAAATATGGTGTTGGAGAAGACTCTTTAATGTCCCTTGGATGGAAAGAAAATCAAACCAGTCAATACTGAAGGAAATCAAACTTGAATATTCACTGGAAGGACAGATCCTGAAGCTAAAACTTGAATACTTTGGCCACCTAATGCGAAGAGAGCACTCATTGGAAAAGGCTCTGATGCTGGGAAACATGAAAGGAAAAAGGAGTAGAGGACGAGAGAAAACAAGATGGATAGATAGCATCATTAAAACAATGAACATGAAGTTCAGCAAGCTCCAGGATGCAGTGGAGGATTGAAAAGTCTGGCGCTGTGGTCCATGAGGTCACAAAGAGTCGGACATGACTAAATGACTGAACATCAACAATTTTACATTATTCCACGTGCAAAAAAAAATTGCCTCACAAAAATAAAAAGTTAGCTGCATAGAGGGTTAACAAGTTGAATATTATTTATAGTTTTACTCCCACCGTGAGAAATTTTTAGCAGCATAAATATATAACTGAATGGGTTTTATATTTGTCTTTTGACAACAAAGTGAAGTCAGTGGAATACATTGCCTCCCCTCAGTGCCCATGCAGTACTTTCCTCCACTGACACATTTCAGAACTATGAAATACAAGAACACTGTAGTCTCTGTCTTAACATGTGGCATATACACAATCATCTGTTTTACTGACACAACTGCAGAGCAATCCTTGGCATTTTAAATTGGCATGAACAAAGTGGTTTCCATATTTTTCAAGGACACTGCTTTTTCACATGTGGGCGTTTAGTTTATCATCATATCAGTAGAAAGCATGGATTTTGTGACTAATTAGATGGTGGTAGAATATCTCATGTGGGATCAGGTCTGCAGGTGTTATGACCCTGGAAATTAACACTAAAACAAATATAATTTACGTACTGTATATGTTCTTAGTAATCAGTGCATGGCAATGTTTTCCATGATCCTACATGTTGCTTGTGCTGGCATTGTGCTTTCAATTTAAAACATACTGAAAAAAGGCATGGCAAAAAAAGTAATGACGCAACCACTACATACATAAAGCTCTTCCTGACCTGATAAGTTTTAATTTTGTAAAGTAGGCTGCTATCAGCTGAAAAAACTGTTTTAACATGAGCAGCCAAAAAAGGGCAGAAGTGTGGTAGAAGTGTGAGGCCGCGTACACACGATCAAATCTATCTGCTGGAAACAATCTGACAGACCGTTTCAGCAGACAGATTCGATCGTGTGTACGGGCGGACAGACAGATTTTGCCAGCCGACAGATTTTAAAGCATGCTTTAAAGTCTGTCTGCTGGGAATCCGTCCGTCCGACATGTCTGCTGGTTAGTACGCTAACCAGCAGACATATCTGCCCGCACATGCGTCGAATGGATTCGACGCATGAGCGGAAGTGTTTTACTTCCTGGTGCGGTGACGTGGCGGCATCAACGTCATCGCCACATCACCGCGCTGTCTGCCGGCGGGGATTTTGGTTTGATCATGTGTACAGCGATCAAACCAAAACAGCCCAGCAGCCAAATCTGTTCAAATCGGTCTGCCAGACCGATTTGAACAGATGTATTTGGTCGTGTGTACGTGGCCTGAGAGTCGGGAACTGCTATACAATGTGGGTTGATACTACAACAATACTGAATGATTAGCCTTACTGTACTACAGAAGTAAAAAATATAAGTTTAAAATGATGTTATAAAAAGATTATGCCACATCCATCTATATATTGTATATTCTTATATGCTTATTGGAAAGATTAGATTGTATATATAGATCCTTTGTTTTAGTTTTGGATAGAATGTGAAACAAGAAAGGTCCTCCTGTCAGGTTTTAATTACTGAATGACGAGATAACATTTATATTTCCAAATGCCAGCAAAAAAATGAGATTCCTTTTAAATAACAGCTATATACTGGTGTATACTAGTGTATAGTGTGATACGTTATCTTCAAAACACAATTTTTCCTATATATGGGAAGCATAAAACTTGGCTTCATGCATCAACCAACAATAAATACTGTATATACATATATATATATATATATATATATATATATATATATATATATATATATTAAAAAGGGAACAATAGTTTATTTGAACAATATAAAATAATATGGAAAAGTTCCCATACAAAAAGGACCACCATACATGGAAACAATTAAAATATACTTGAGTTGTACCTATTAAAAAAAACCTACATGAATAGGGATAGCATAGAAAAATGTTCAAAGTATATCCCTGTTTTAGGAAAGGGACATTGGTAGAAATATCTTTTGGTGACAGAGAGCGGTAGAGACCATATATACTGTGGTTTGTCCCGACCCTTTTAACTTTAGGCTATATCTGCCCCCATTATGCACTTATTTGACGCCCTCATGCACCAGCGACTGCTGCTGACTAGTAAGTAAGCCATGTGGATAAATCTCCCAACAAGGACACCAGTTCCAATGACGAATGTTCAAGAGGAGAATTCATTTAAAGCGGGGGTTCATCTGAATTTTTTTTTTTTTTAAAGTCAGCAGCTACAAATACAGCAGCTGCTGACTTTTAAAAAACGAACACTTACCTGTCCAAGTCACCCGTGACGTCAGCAGCTTAAGCCAAGCTTCCCCTGCCGCCATCCTCTGTAGGGGAATCGGGAAGTGAAGCGCTGCGGCTTCACTGCCTGGTTCCCTACTGCGAATGCGCGTGTCGCGCTGTGCAGTTCCCAATGGAGCCGAGTGTTTCCCATAACACAACGGGGGGGGGGGGTGACGTGGAGAGGCCGGAAGTGGTGCAAATACCTGTTGGGTGAACCTCTGCTTTAACTTTGAAAATAGAAAGTGGGGTTAAATCTCCCCAATGGGATGCCAAAAGATAAATTGATGGGTGTTTTAACTTTTCCTACTCATTTTGAAAACATAAAAAAAAAAGACTTTGGCCATACATACATTTAAATAGATAAGCCTCTTGTAGATGAAGCTCTTGACAATTTTCATCAGGACACACACATATGATTATATCCATTTGTTTCCAGTCTGCACTGAATTTGTGGCAGCACCTCAGAAATGTGGTAGTTCACATAGGACCTATCCATATAATACTTTAGTCAGTAGGGCATATATCAGCATCTTAAATACATAATTTCAAGCAAAATAGTAACTTGCTTGTCAAAACTTCTGCTCACAATTTGACTTATGTAATCTAAACCTAAACAAAAATCACATGATCTCTGGCAGTAAGGAGTATCGCTTCTGTATCACATCACAAATGACTGTAGAAATTCTGTTTATTTCAAACAGTCTAACATTGTTCAGTAAATTTGCTGTAAAAAAAAAGTCAGCAGGAAAAAATAAAAGAAGAAGCTGGCCTCTAACTCTACATCTTGACTTTTTGTAAATACACATAGGTTGAAAAAGCAGTGGATTGTATTTACTAAAGCTAGAGAGTCCAAAATCAGGCTCACTTCTGCTGAGAAACCAATCAGCTTCTGACTTCAGCTTGTTCAATTAAGCTTTGACAATAAAACTTGGAAGCTGATTGGTTTCTGTGCAGAAGTGAGTCTGATTTTGCACTCTCCAGCTTTCGTAAATAAGCCTATTAATGTGATACTTCTTTACTGTCCAATCACAGGCTGAGGGCAAGGAGGAGACCTGTACATTACAGAATTGCAGCATCGAAAAATCTATTCTCCTGCCCTGCCAGACAAGACTGTGCTGTGTGGTAAGATGTGTGAATCCCAAAACTAGATTCACAGAAGCACAAATCTTTTGGCACTGCTCCCTGTGTATTTATCCATATGCCTGGAGTTCAGCTGTAAGGCAAACTAGAATAAACTGATTCTCTACAGTTGTTAGCCACCAGATAATGTAAAACAGAAGATTCATTATAAATTGACATTTTAAAGATGAATATGCAGTAGAAGTGCACTTTGATAAGTATGGTTATTTTAATTAAATCAACGATAATAACAAAAAAAAAAAAAAGTACCATGGCATGCATCCAATTGGCAATTTACATCTAGTTAATTTTCACTGGCAATCCTCATATGGAGGGTTTTATAAAAGTATGTGTTTAAGTAGGCAGAAACAGTGTAGGCAGTTGCAGCCACCCAAATAAATCAGGAACATGTTTTAACACATAATGATGTAGCAGCAAGTTATGTTTAACATATACATCTGTATATTTTAGATACAGAGTGATTAAAGTTCAAAGACAGTACTTTTTGTCATAAACTACAGGCTAATCCCACCTTTAGCAACATTTTACACGCATATTTAAGGTGTAACGTGTAACATGTTGCTTAGCAAACCCCCACCCCACCCCCAAATGTATGTGGGGGGTTCTTCTCCTCTGCAACAGCTGTCAAATTTGAAACTGGCTTAGCTGTGTCTGTCCACAGCAGACACACTTTTAGCTCTCAATGGAATACAGGTGCAGTGATCACTCCTCCAGCCCTCAACTTAAAGTGAATATAAACCCTCTCCTATACCCAGCAAAGTGAACAGCCTCAGATCATACACAGAGATGAAACAAACCTCCCTACATATGTTTTACATGTATATCTGCTGTGTTCAGCTTTCTAGACTTTTTAAAAAGTGTACGTCGTGTTAGAAATGTTTCTTCCTGTTTCAGCAGTGGGAGGGGAGTCTGGGCATATGTGGTTTGTGAGCTGATTGGAGGAAAGGCACACGCCCCCACTCCACATAGGCAGAAGAATGAAGATACTTGCAGAGCTCTGCTGTGAATAGACAAGCTCTCTGCTTATCTGTGTCTAAGTTCCCTCCCCTACACAAATTTTGTGCTGCTTTTATCTTCTGTGTCGGAGAACTTGTCAGAAGGTATCATGCCGATAACAGAGGAAGGGAGCAGCAGAAAGACACTGGACTTAAGGCTTTGGAGAGAGATAAGTAAACACTGCAGATATATGTGTCCAGGTCAGATCATCATTATGGAGACAGGGTGCTTTGGGGGAGGGAAAGAGCCCCCCTGCTCCAAAGCACCCCCCTATGTTGGGTGATTGTGGGCTAGTATGGTTATGGAGGAAAGACTCAATCGTCCCTTTCCTGACCTGCCAGGCTGCATTCTCCGATAAGGGTCTGATATTGATTTTGGGGGGACCTATGACATTTTTTTTTCTGATTTTGTTATTGCCGACAATCCTTTTTTTCCATCCCCCTGACAGCTGATGACTAATTTATTGCTAATTTATTGCTAATGACACGGGCTGCCAGCTCCTTAACAACTATGTTGTTTAGTAGTTGTAAGGGACCACTCCTTAATATTGCCTATTTGTTAATGTTAATAAATATGCTGGCTAGTGCCGGGCATTAAATTACGCATGTTTTCACTATTTACATATGGCAAGACTTCATAAAATAACTAAAAAGAGAAACATACCGTACATCTGTGCAATTTTTCGAGTTAAAAGTCCTGAACCTGCACAGACACAACATTTTCAGTGGTATCCTCACAAATTAGATGGCTGTCCAAAACCAAAGTGCCTTTATTGTCTCTTACTCACTTTATGGGCTCTTATGCAACTTAACTAGTGGATCCATATCTGATAAAGGATCATGCAGTCAGGACCTCAATAAAAGGAGTCAATATAACATGATGACTAAAGCACAAAGTCCTCAAAAGGCTGTGTTCCCACAGTCCTATGTACCATTATCCAAAGAATTCCTCTAAAAGTAATTTATATCATTATTAATATTTGCTGCTATAGTTTACCACAAATACCAGCCGTGTTGTGTGTTTACATATGTATATTGAAACTTTCAGGTTAGTAAGTCAGTCAGTCAGTAACAAAATTGATTTTGTTGTAGTGTGTTGGTTATATAGCAAACTGCATTACCCCAGACAATCTCCCCAGTAGGTTGTCAACTTTAATAATATACAGTATATGTATAAAAATGATAAGTTTCCTTTTGTTGCCAACCAAAAACAACTGTGTAATTTCTGTGGGGTTTTTTTCACCATTTTTTCCCCATTTTTCCTAATTTTTCTATTTTTAGCACACAAGCAAAAGAAAAATGAAAACATATGCAATATTTTTGTTTTATGAGCTATTATTTTCTGGTACACATTTGTGAGAATGTTCAGTACTCTTTGTCCGGCAATGCATTCTGTATAAATTCATGGTTTTAGGCTGCCACAATAAAATATTTCTTTGACAGCCTTAGTTGTGCAATAGTGTGACAATAAATTATGTCAAAAGTCATAAGATCATAGGTTTTTAGGAGGAAGAGGCACTGATACTGCATTTTAGGAATGAGTTTAAGCTGCTGCTTGTCAGATGTCTCAGTTATGATAACATTAGTAATAAAATTCATAAAGGATTGCAGAAATCTGGGACTGTTTTTTTTTTTTTTTCACACACCAAAGGCCAAAGTCCTACCGTGGACCTGATTTCAAAAAGTGAAGATTTGCAATGTTATAGGGAAAATTGGGAATTGTTAATTGTTCCTATGCAATAGGCCAAACCTTATTGTTCATTTCCTCGTGAAAATTAGCAGTGGTATGTTAGGCCTCCCTGTGCTGATATGCTCATAGTTGTATTTCTGCTGTGTGAGGAGCACTGCTGCCTGCTAGTCCCACAAAATTTGTAGTGAGATTTGATTTGGTGACGCTTGTACTGTGATGCTTGCTGGAGAGGAAACTGTACAGCATGCCTCCCCCTTTGCTTTTTTGAGCACAGATTTCAGAGTTCATTTACTCTTTACATTGCATTTTTCATGCACCAAAAATGCACAAGTGTGAAGAGAAAATTATAATAACAACACTGTGGGTTCAATTCATAGATGTTTTCACACAACATTCACCCAGGATACACACATTTTTCAATTGAATTAGAATGTGTGAATCTTGAATGTAAGTTGTGTAAATCTTCTGTAAAAAAAACATTTATAAATAGACCACTATGTGTAATGTTGCCCTTTTTACCAGTTGGCTTCAAGTCAGTGGTGCATCAGTCTTCTGCGTGTGGCCTGCCAACTATTGGGCAACAGAGGGCAGCAGAGTGGCAGTGTGTTGCCAGATGCTGTAATGTTCTTGGCTTTGCAGCATCCGACACAGAAAGAATGACTCTAGTGTGAGGCAGAGTGATATCTGCCTACAGTACAAGTAAAGTCCTGGACCCAGTGAGAGAGAGAGTGGTATGGGAGTCTGTAACTGTGTAAGTGACTACCTATGCTGGGGGGTGGGAATTTCACTGCCATTGACCACTGATGTGGAAGGGGAGAAATAGCACTGCAACTGACCACCAGTCGAGTTGGAGTTCATTAGCACTGCAACTGACCACCAGTGGGGGGGGGGGGTGTAAAAGGCTGTAAATAGCATTGCCACTGACCAACAGTGTAGGAGGGGCAGTGGTTAAAAAGTACTAACACCAATCCTGGAGGTTATTATTGTTATTCATGCATGTGAATGTAGGGGTTATTATTGTAGCCTCTGGCACCAGTGCTGGACATTATTATTGCAACCACTAACACCAATACTACGGGTTGTTATTATTACATCCAATGACACCAGTGCTGAGGGTTATTATTGCATGCACTGAAGTCAGTGTTGAGTATTTTCATTGCTGCTACTGACACCAATGCTGAAGGTTATTATTGCAGCCACTGATGCTGCCCTATTTCCCGTCCACTTCCCCATAAGCGCTCATTGTGATATGCTGCGAAAACTGCAGCACAGCTGAAATGTTTGGATGTTGAGGTACATTACACTCCATTAATTTTGAATTAGCTGTCTAAGTTGGACCTCAATGCACAAAAATGCACTGCTATTCTGCGGCCCTCTCAAAGTGTCAAGGGCTGCACTTGAGGACCTCAGTTATTTTCAAGTTGACCACCACTATTCTGTAAAGTGCACATGTAGAATGCATCTGTGGTTATGAGTTACAAGATATATGTTTTTATGGAACTTCAAAAAGCTTGGATAGTAGCTTCCAAAATTCAGGGTCTCTAAGCAATCTCTCTAAAAATGACTATAGACTGTACCTGGACTTAACTGCTCCCAGATAAGTCATGATTCAATGGACAGTGTGGTGGGAAAAGTGCCCACTCTTGGGTGACCTGTAAGACCGCGTACAGACGAGGAGACATGTCCACTGAACATGTCCAACGGACCGTTTCCAGCGGACATGTCTCCTCGGATATTTGGTCTGATGGCGTGTACTTGCATGTCCGCTGGTTAGGCGTACTAACCAGCGGACATATCCGATGGACAGGTTTCCATCGGACAAATTTCAAAGTATGCTTTGAAATTTGTCCGCTGGAAAAACCTGTCCGCTAGGTCGTACACAAGATCGGATATGTCCGCTGAAACTGGTCGGCGGACCAGTTTCAGCAGACATGTTCGATCGTGTGTACGCGGCCTAAGACTGACAATTCAGCACAAACAGCTGGTGTTGTCAGCCCTACACATGCTAAATTGTTAACTATAAATGTCAAACTATTTTCTTGAATGAAAAAAAAATATTCCTGCATAACTGACAAATTTCAGCCACTTTTTCTGGTAGAATAGATTTGATACCATCTTCATGACTGCTACCCATGCATTGCCATCATGGCTTTTTTATCCTTGCTGCATTTGTTTTGCATTTACTTTTTTTGGGTAGCCCTCTTTCCCAGTTGCTGCTACTAATGCTACAACACTAAAAGTCCAACCCCAATATTTTATTTTATTTCAGATATAGATATAGTGGTAGTGATATTTAGTGATATTTATTTCATATATAGTGGTAAAGGGTTAGAGCTTCAGGTATTTATTCTGCCTGTGTCCCTGTCAGGACAGAAACTGGTGGGACATCTCTCAATCGGAGATACAGAGAAAGACAGAAATATGCTTTAATAAGAGTAGAACAATTGCTATCTATGCCTTCCTGTCCCAGTGACAACCACATACTCTATTTCTTCAATGAGCATCACAGAGGCAGGGAAAGTGAGGGAAAATCTCTTCAATGGGGCCACAGGCAAACAAAAAAGCCTGAAATTGTAAATCTTACCTACTCTAGAAAGCAAAAAAAGTATTGGCTGGACTTTATCTTAAGAAAAAGTAATATTTTCCTTTTCATTGTTAGCTTCCTCATTGGGGTTTCCTTGATGAGACATGCCAACGTTTTAGTTGAAGAACTATTATTCATATGAAAGCAAGGAAATAATCTCTCTTTGGGAAAATTAAATTGGACTTTGTTAATCTGCTAAGTGAACCAATTTCACTTAAAATTATTTTTCAGTTCATATTTCAATTGAATTTTCCAGCCATGAATGAAATCCAACAGATTATGTTTCAAGGACAGCACAAAGGTTAAGGGATAAAGCTGTAATCAACTCACTGTAGAAAGAAAGATGTAGTAAAAAATCTTTAATTACTACGTATGAGAGTTCTATGAAAAACACTGAGTAACGCTAGCTGGTATGGTGAATTACAGTTTTGTATTCTGAATTTGGAAGTTATTGTTTTTCATACATACTGTAGTTCCATTATGTGTGCCAACCATTACCTCCTTAAACAAGGCACACCCTTCTCCTTTGGATGATGTTTAAATACTAAATTAAATACACTCAGATCATTATGTTTGATTTCCTTTTTATGTGGAAAATACAACAAGCACAGAAGGGAAGTTTGATCTCTGATGCTGGCCTCAGTTAACAGGAAAGGGAAACGTACTGCTGTACAGGAATAGGCTTACATCCATTTATTTACCAGGTTGTTCTCTTTGGCAAGGAACAGATATGGAACCTAAAGCTCCGTACACACGGTCGGACCTTTGTCTGACCAAAATCACATCAGAATTCTGATGGAATTCCATCAGAGTAAAAGAGAACATGTTCTCTATCTAAACTCAGAAGGAATTTCTCAGAATTTCCAATGGAAATGATCCGATGGGGCATGCACACGGTCGGAATTTCCGATGGAAAAAGTCTGTCTGACTTTTTCCATCGGAAATTACGATCTTGTGTATGGTGCATAAAGGGACGTTCTACCACTCATTCAATGTGTAGGGAACGTACATTGGTGACTTGACATTTGATTGAGGTGTCAACTATCTGTTGTTTTAGGGTTTGAAACTTTTATTTGTCATCAGTTTATGATACACTGACCTAAACAAATATTTACTAAAATGTATTCCCTGTATACACTCTCAGCTGCACTGCTTTCTACATTATGTATTAGCATAATGAGTGGATGTTTTACATAAATTATAAAGAAATATAGGGGCAGATTCACAAAACAATTACGCCTGTCTAACTGGGGTTAGACAGGAGTAATTTCAAATTTCGCGTGGCGAATCACTAGTTTGAATTCTCAAACCATGATACGCCGGCTTCGGGCTTCGATCCGAGAGGCTTACGTCTTCGTAAGCCTTCGGATCTACGCTGCCATCTATTTGCGGCCGCTGGGAGGAGTTCGCGTCGTTTTGATGCGTCGGGATATGCAAATGTGTTTTTACGGGGATTCACGAACATACGAGCGGGCGTCGCAATCGTTTTCGTCTATTTTTTACTACGAAGGGAAGCACAGAAGGGAAGTTTGATCTCTGATGCTGGCCTCAGTTAACAGGAAAGGGAAACGTACTGCTGTACAGGAATAGGCTTACATCCATTTATTTACCAGGTTGTTCTCTTTGGCAAGGAACAGATATGGAACCTAAAGCTCCGTACACACGGTCGGACCTTTGTCTGACCAAAATCACATCAGAATTCTGATGGAATTCCATCAGAGTAAAAGAGAACATGTTCTCTATCTAAACTCAGAAGGAATTTCTCAGAATTTCCAATGGAAATGATCCGATGGGGCATGCACACGGTCGGAATTTCCGATGGAAAAAGTCTGTCTGACTTTTTCCATCGGAAATTACGAACTTGTGTATGGTGCATAAAGGGACGTTCTACCACTCATTCAATGTGTAGGGAACGTACATTGGTGACTTGACATTTGATTGAGGTGTCAACTATCTGTTGTTTTAGGGTTTGAAACTTTTATTTGTCATCAGTTTATGATACACTGACCTAAACAAATATTTACTAAAATGTATTCCCTGTATACACTCTCAGCTGCACTGCTTTCTACATTATGTATTAGCATAATGAGTGTATGTTTTACATAAATTATAAAGAAATATAGGGGCAGATTCACAAAACAATTACGCCTGTCTAACTGGGGTTAGACAGGAGTAATTTCAAATTTCGCGTGGCGAATCACTAGTTTGAATTCTCAAACCATGATACGCCGGCTTCGGGCTTCGATCCGAGAGGCTTACGTCTTCGTAAGCCTTCGGATCTACGCTGCCATCTATTTGCGGCCGCTGGGAGGAGTTCGCGTCGTTTTGATGCGTCGGGATATGCAAATGTGTTTTTACGGGGATTCACGAACATACGAGCGGGCGTCGCAATCGTTTTCGTCTATTTTTTACTACGTAATGTTAGAGCAGCTTTTTGCTGCTCTAACTTTACGTAGCCCATGTTAAGTATGGCCGTCGTTCCCGCTTCGAATTTATTTAATTATTTTTTTTGTTTACGTAACTCGTCGGGACGTGGATCGCCCGTAAAGTACGCTACATAAACAACGAATGACGTCACAACGTGATTTCGCGCAATGCACGGCGGGAAATTTGCGAACGGAGCATGCGCAGATCGATCGCCGCGGGAACGCGCCTAATTTAAATGTTTCACGCCCCCTACTCGCGCAGATGGATTGCGACGGGAGAGATATACTACGCCGCCGTCATTTACCGTAGAAAATCTACCTGAATTCCACGTAGAGCAAGGTAAAAAACGGCGGCGTAGTGTATTTCTGATACGCTACGATAATCTAGTTCTCTGTGAATCTGCCCCATGGTGTGCATTTATGAAAGAGAGAAAATCCACAATTCTGATGATGGCAGATGGTCTCTCATGTGTACCAGTTTGTGTATCTGAGATGAGAAGCAGAGAACATGTTCTCTTATCATCACAGCAAACAGTTCAGTCATTCACCTTTACACAGATGGGTGGCTTATAAAGGTAAGATCTGAAGATCTCACTGGCCCTTAGTGTGAAATATCTCCATCCCAGATTCTCCAGCTGGTGCGATGTGAGAAAGAAGACTTCCCTCCTCCTATAAATCAGCACCATTGGGTTAAAAATAATATACATCATATATATATATACAGTATATATTGAATAAACACAAAAATAAACCAGAAGGAGATGGGAGAATGTAAACAATGTTCATACTGCGTATATACATTCCTTCTGTAATGTTCTCTGTTCGTTAAGAGAACAAGCGAAAAAGCGTGTGAAAAGAAACGTCTGGAGAGCGCTACACGAATATGCCTGTACACTACGAACGGATAGCCAAAAGGCGTGGCAGACACAGGGGTCACATGTATTTTGCAGCATTTCAGATATGTAGTTACGCACACCGGAACGGTTTTCCCAGAATCATACGTCAAAAATCTTTATTTTCGTAGAGCACATTTTGCATTGTTGTATTTGATATTAGTTCTATGCTACAAAATGAAAATGATACATTGTAGGATAATCGAATCGTGTGTAAGAGGCATAAGTTTAACTGTTAAACTGCACATTTTCTCCAGTGCCGACAGTTCTGGAAGGAGGAGATTTCCACTGCAGCCTGTAAATCCCCGCCAGCAGACAGCACAGGGACGTGGCGGTGACGTTGACGCCGCCACGTCACCGCATCAGGAAGTAAATTACTTCCGCGCATGTGCGAGAAGATATGTCTGCTGGTTAGCGTACTAACCAGCAGACATATCGGGCGGACGGATTCCCAGCCGACAGATTTTAAAGCATGCTTTAAAATCTGTCGGCTGGCCAAATCCGTTGGCTCGCCCGTACACACGATTGAATCTGTCTGCTGGGACGGTCGGGCCGACCGTTTCCAGCAGATAGATTTGATCGTGTGTACACGACCTAAGAAGCATGCTGTGCTGCATATACAGACTGATTTTACTGTTGTGGGGTTAGTAAAACTTTAAGACCTTCTTACATCTAGTGGTATCAACTCATTTGAACCAAATATTCTGTTTCTTACAACTTAAAAATTATGTGTTTTTTCTTTGGCAGACTGTTCACCACTGACTTTAACTTGCAAAAATGACCCACACTCTGGTAGAATTATATTTATTATTTATATATTTTATCATAGCTTCCTATTTTCCTACCCTCCCCCGACTTTTTTCACATTGTGTAAGAGAGTTTGGTCATAAATTTACCACTGACAAGTGGGAAGGTATTGGAAAAGCGTGTGAAGTGGGGTGTGGTTGGGGGAATTTCAAAATGTTTTTTTAATTTATTTTCATACTAAGAAAAAGAAAAAGTTCTTTCTGCAGGAATTCCAGGGAAACTCCATGGTAACCCATCCCAGTTTGCATCATAAAAAAACACCTCTGAGCTCTCACATAACAACGCATCTTTGCCTGCATAGACACTTGTTAGAATGAATCCCCGAAAAAGTCCTACTAAATAAGAAAAACTTACACCTGTACCAAAACATTCCTGCTTTCCCATGTCTTTATGGCCACTAAGCTGACTATGACAAACTCGCTAGATTTGAGAATAGAGATCCACCTCAGCACCCAACTCGCTACGTCCCTTTCTCCCTCCCGTCCTCTTTCTCTCTTTCTTCTCCCAGGGCCGATCCCAGGCGGGGTGCAACGGGTGCACTGCACCCAGGCGCCAGAGGGGGGGAAGCGCCAAAGTGTGAGGAGCACCGTTTGTTTCCTCCATCTAGTGTGCAGTGTCATCCTTACACTGCATCATCGGCGCCGCTGTCCCTGGCTGCAGTGTGAAGACCCACTTCAAGGGTCTCACTAGGGGCTCCTGCTTCCCTGCACAAACTGGTTGCTAGCCATGAGCCGCTTTGTGTCTAGCAACCAGTGACGTCAGGAGAGGAGAGTGCGGCTCCACAATGCACTGCAGAGGAGGATTTAACTTCCTACTCCTCCCTAGCTCCACCCACTTCCTCCCTGTAATGTTAGGAGTGATGAGCGTCCGAGGAACCAGTATCAGATTCAGAAACTGTGCTGCCTGTCTCCTCTCCCCTCAAGGTGCCTCAGATTCAGGTTAGATCGTTTCAATACTTTGTAGGCAGCAGCAGAACAGCCTGACATCGGAGCAGCTGTGTGTGTGTGTGTAAAGAGAGAAGCTGCAGGCTGTTCCCCCTCCCTCTCCTCCTCATGCTGCTGTTCCCAGAACAGCCACCCATTATGTTTCTTCCTCCTTTTCCTCCTTTTGGCCAGGGAAAAAACAAAAAAGAGAAGAGGATTCTGGGAGATGTAGTCCCAATAGCTGTCTGGCTGGCCCTTTGCAATTCTAGGGGGGGGGGGGGCTAGGGGGGAACTGCCTGAAGGGGAGGGAGAGAGAGAGCCAGGCTATGAGTGACAGGCTGCATCTGGTGACACTCATTGGTGACAAGTGACAGGCTGCATCTGGTGACACTCATTGGTGACAAGTGACAGGCTGCATCTGGTGACACTCATTGGTGACAAGTGACAGGCTGTATCTGGTGACACTCATTGGTGACAAGTGACAGGCTGCATCTGGTGAAACTCATTGGTGACAAGTGACAGGCTGTATCTGGTGACACTCATTGGTGACAAGTGACAGGCTGCATCTGGCGACAGGCATGGTGACAAGTGACAGGCTGTATCTGGTGACACTCATTGGTGACAAGTGACAGGCTGCATCTGGTGACACTCATTGGTGACAAGTGACAGGCTGTATCTGGTGACACTCATTGGTGACAAGTGACAGGCTGTATCTGGTGACACTCATTTGTGACAAGTGACAGGCTGCATCTGCTGACACTCATTGGTGACAAGTGACAGGCTGCATCTGGTGACACTCATTGGTGACAACTGACAGGCTGCATCTGGTGACACTCATTGGTGACAAGTGACAGGCTGCATCTGGTGACACTGATTGGTGACAAGTGACAGGCTGCATCTGGTGACACTCATTGGTGACCAGTGACAGGCTGCATCTGGTGACACTCATTGGTGACAAGTGACAGGCTGCATCTGGTGAAACTCATTGGTGACAAGTGACAGGCTCTATCTGGCGACACTCATTGGTGACAAGTGACAGGCTGTATCTGGTGACACTCATTGGTCACAAGTGACAGGCTATATCTGGCGACAGGCATGGTGACAAGTGACAGGCTGTATCTGGTGACAAGTGACAGGCTGCATTTGGTGACAGGCATGGTGACAAGTGACAGGCTGCATCTGGTGACACTCATTGGTGACAAGTGACATGCTGTATCTGGCAACAGGCATGGTGACAAGTGACAGGCTGCATCTGGTGACACTCATTGGTGACAAGTGACAGGCTGTATCTGGCGACAGGCATGATGACAAGTGACAGGCTGCATCTGGTGACACTCATTGGTGACAAGTGACAGGCTGTGTCTGGCGACAGGCGTTGTGACAAGTGACAGGCTGCATCTGGTGACAAGTGACAGGCTGTATCTGGTGACACTCATTGGTGACAAGTGACAGGCTGCATCTGGTGACACTCATTGGTGACAAGTGACAGGCTGTATCTGGCGACAGGCATGGTGACAAGTGATAGGCTGTATCTGGTGACAAGTGACAGGCTGCATCTGGCGAAAGGCATGGTGATAAGTGACAGGCTGCATCTGCTGACAGGCATGGTGACATGCTGCATCTGGCAACAAGGCATGGTGACAAGTGCCCCTCTCTGTTCACTACCCTCACTCTCAGCCCCCTCTCTGAGCCCCCCTCTCTCTCAGCCCCTCTCTCACTCAGCCCCCCTCTCTCAGCACCACCTCTCTTTTTCAGCCCCACCTCTCTGAGCCCCCCTCTCTGTCAGCCCATCTCTCTGTCCACTACCCTCTCGCTGAGCCCCTCTCTCTCAGCCCCACCCCCTCTCTCTTAGCCCCCTCTCTGAGCCCCTCCCTCTGTCCACTACCCTCTCTCTTAGCCCCTCTATCTCAGCCCCATCTCTGAGCCCCCCTCTCTCTCAGCCCCTCTCTGTCCACTACCCTTTGTCTCAGCCCCCTCTCTCTGTCCACTATCCTCTCTCTCTCTCTTAGCCCCACCTCTCTCTCTCTCTCAGCCCCACCTCTCTCTGAGCCCCTCTCTCTATCTGAGCCCCTCTCTCTATCTGAGCCCCTCTCTCTATCTGAGCCCCTCTCTCTCTCTCTCTGAGCCCCCCTCTCTCTCACCCTTACCCCCTCTCTTTTTCAGTCTCACCTCTCTCTCTCTCTTTCAGCCTCACCTCTCTCTCTCTTTCTCAGCCTCACCTCTCTCTCTCTCTCTCTCTCTCTCTCTGTGGTGGGCACTAATAGGCTGCATTCGGTGGGCACTGGTAGGCTATAATTGGTGAGCGATGGTAGGCTGCAATTGGTGGGCACTGATAAGGCTGCATTTGATGGGCACTGATAAGGCTGCATTTGATGGGCACTGATAAGGCTGCATTTGATGGGCACTGATAAGGCTGCATTTGATGGGCACTGATGAGGCTGCATTGATCTTTTGCACCATGTCTGCAGTCTCTGACCATCTCTTGTATCATGTCTGGGGGCTTTTTCTAAACAGACTGCCTATCAGATGCCCTCTCTGTGTCCACTAGAGAGACCCCCCTCCAGGTCCAATTAGAGTACTATGCTTCTCTTCCTGTATTTTGTTTATTGTTAAGAGATCGTGGGAGGATCCCAGGGTAACGATGACTCCTTAGGGGAGCACCTCTGTTTGAATCGTTGCCTTAGAAACATTTGTAAAGGGGGAGGAGTTAGTAAGGTGTAGGGGCGCCATAAATATTTCTGCACCCAGGCGCCTGTGACCCTAGGATCGGCCCTGTCTTCTCCTCTCCTTCTTTTCTCTCTGCCGAAGCCGTCTACCTTATTATCTCTTCCCATTACCCCTTTCTCTCCTATGCATATAAATTAAATGTTTTCATTCATAGACATGGTCAGCAAAAAAAAAAACTCAACAGGAGTTCTTATCCTTTGCTACTCTATCATGAAAAAGGGTTTTAGCTATACTTCAAATTTAAGCGAATGCAGTATTTTTGCAGCCTTAAATGACATTTTCCCATATCCAATACATGGCAGGATAAACGTGCAAGTATAGTTAGTTCTGTCCCATAATAAACAGCATTCTAGAATAATTGCAAAACTCTTGCACATATTTATTCAACCAACTGTTTCTTCATCAGAAATATTGTGATACAATGTTTATTTGTGTCATGCGTTAGCTTTTAGTTTCATTTGATATGGTTTGATACACATCCAGTGCAGCCCCGTAAAAACACAAATGCAGATTTGTATAATCAAAAACATCTTTCCACTTTCTCTTGTGTTTTAAGATGATGTGTATATCACTGACTTGCCTGGCATTTGAAAATATCACTCAGTCATAAGTGGTCCCTCCCAAACTTGTTTCTTAAGAATATCTCCCCTGAGGGGAATGATGTTGATGATGTTGACAGCATGAATCATTACTCATTTCTGTTCATTAAACTTTAAATTGACACCACATGATAGATGTTTACCATTTAACAAACTCATTCATAGTCCTCTGGTCTTAGCAGGGCACATACCTTTCATCCACACTGCTTTGTACAGTGTTGTACTTTTTTTTATAGTTATTCAGTACATTTTCAAATGGCCCATTTTATGTGATAGGGTAAATCCAAGAGTGACAACATACCTCCAAAAAGAGATTTGGATTGTGGCACATCTAATATATTTCAAGCAATTTGTGTTTCTGTACATCTCTTAAAAATGAGAGTAGCACAAATCATGAACTGAGCTTCAGATTTACTCATCCATTTAATTTGCAAGAAAAAGCTGTCACGCATTGTTCGAAATTTAAGGTTCGAAATTCAAGGCATGGGTGCCCCTGTCAGCCCCACTAAGTTCAACAATAGTCAATTGACAAACAAGGAGCCAGGCCAAAAATTGTCAGCCAAACATTAATTGCATCCAATTAGATTTTCACACAGGTTGGACTTGATGGACTATGTAACTATGCAGCCACTGTTCTAGTATTCTGACAGCTGTGAGTGCTGGCTGTCAGAATACAATAGCCAGCAGGGGAGATGCATCCATCTATGCTGTTGAGAATCTATTAAATTATTTTGTTCAGCCTGCAGCCTGAACACAAACATGGTATGCATATATGGTTAGCTAAACATTCTACGTTTACCACTTCAGCCCACTTAATGCATCCTATGCATTTAGGTGAAAAAACACCTTGCACTTTCGGCCTCACCCAGCCCCCCTTTTTACTTACCTAAGCCACGAAACTTTGTGATGGTTTCCCCCAGCTTGAGGCGGCTCTTCATTGGAGATTGATAGCAGCCATTGGTTCCCACTGCTGTCAATCAAAGCAATGAAGCGGCGCACCGGGGGGCGGGCCAAGTGATACAGTCATCGGTTATGGCCATCGACTGTATCACGCCTGCAAGCTAACCCCCTTGGGTGAGCGGTTCCCAGAACAGGGGTTAGCTTTTGTTGGGAGGAGCCACCCAGAAGACCAGGATCGGTGCCACTCTGTGCAAACAAACTGCACAGTGGAGGTAAGTATGATATGTTTGTTATTTAAAAAAAAAGATAACTCTATTTGTGTGAAAAATGTCATTTAGGTACAGTGAATAATATAAGGTAGCCTTCGCGCTACTATGAGTAAATAATGTGATAAACCAAACAAAAATGTGAATGCAGCAAAACCTAATAGTGTTTACAATACACAAATTAAAAAATGTTAAAAATGGGGTATTGCGCAAAAACTCACGCTGACCAAAAAATTATAACAAAAATGAAGTGATAATAATAAAAGGGGTATTGTGCAAAAACTTAACACTAATTCGAATGAATGATATAATGTGCAAAGCAACAAGTGACAAAATTAAATATATATCTGTATAAACAGTATAAAAAGTGTCCCATACAAAGAACAAATAGCCAAGTGAAAATAAAAATGGCGTGCTGTCGGTAGGATAGAAGATGCTGCGGAATATCCACTAAGCCAGGTGAAGGTGAGTGGCAGACAGATGAAAGATCATATCCGTAAACAAGCTCACAAAACTCTCACCTCTATGTCAGAAGTATAGGGCATCAAAGGATATCCTTAGTGTCAGCCAACTGTTTGCAGCCACAATATCTTCCCGCCTGTCACACTTCTATGGGGTTTCTCCACAATATATTCCTCTGTCACACTTCTATGGGGCTTCTCCACGATATACCCTAATGTGCTCTCCGGTTAGAGGAGGGGGGGGGGAGAGAACAGAGGAGCCTCCAATAGTGAAGTATGTAAACACAGGGGGAATTTTATTGAAAGAATAGCCTGCGCTTACATCAACATAAAAAAGTAGTGCAGTAACATAAAACAACCAGCGGCATCCTCGCCGCCTGCTTACGTCACTCCAGGTGTACGTCCGTCCAATCCCTACACGTTACGACACCGCCACGTGACTTCATCTTAGGTACAGTGTTGCATGACCGCGCAATTATCATTCAAAGTGTGACAGGCTGGCATAGCACACTGTGTATATTGTATTTCTAAAACAAGCGCTGTAAATACTGAATTTGAGCTGTCTTCCGGCCGGCCACATCACTAGCGGCCACTTTCCAGCTCTGATCTAGCTCTGCGGAGGAGAGAAGCGCTCACATGATCTCCCTCTGACATCAGAGGGAGATCACGTGACCGCGAATGAAGTGACCACCCTGAAGACAGCTCAAATTCAGTATTTACAGCGCTCGTTTTTAAATACAACATACACAGTGTGTTATGACAACCTCTAAGGCCGCGTACACACGATCAGTCCAAACCGATGAAAACAGACTGAAGTTCAGTTTCATCGGTCCAAACTGACCGTGTGTAAGCCCCATCAGTCTGTTGTCCTTCAGTCCAAAAATTTAGAACTTGCTTTAAAATCGGACCGATGGACGCCTACCGATCGGTCAAAACCGATGGTTAGTACGCAAAAGCATCGGTTCAAAACCCGCGCATGCTCACAATCAAGTTGACGCATGCTTGGAAGCATTGAACTTCATTTTTTTCTGCACGTCGTTGTGTTTTACGTCACTGCTTTCAGACATGATCGGTTTTTGAACCGATGGTGTGTACGCACATCAGACCATCAGACCATCAGTCTGTGAACCGATGAAACTGAACTTCAGCTTGGACTGATCGTGTGTACAAGGCTTAATAGAGAAGCTGACAGTGAAAAATTTAAGATTTTATATTTACAATAATAGCGGCGGGGGGGTTGGGGGGAGACAGACAAATAGTGAGATAACAGGGATGAAGAAGGGGTGAGGGGGGATAGAGGAGAACAGGCAGCCTATCACAGAGGAAGGCACTTTGACAATGGTGATCAGGGTGGAGCAGTCCTGGTTATCCTTGTCTGTACAGAGAGCCATACAGGGAGTGCCAAGTTCTGGGGGTTTTGTACGGTTTAGAGGGGGGAGATTACATAGCACAAGTGCTGTGCTGTGTAATCTGCTTTGAGGAACCAAAATCAATATATTTTTTCTTTTTTGAGTTAACAAAATGCTTCAAGACAAAGTAATCAAATAAAAAGTAAATAAATCCAAGGAAAAAGTCCCAAATAAAAGAGTGCTCGTGCAGGTGTAAACAAAACAGGTACTTCGCTTCTCCGTGCCTCCAGTAATCCCATACAGACAGACACTCACCACAAGGCGTTGAACTACTATTGCTAATCAGGTCAGTAGCACTTGTGTTTAGGGGATATACCCCTGAGCGTCCAATGGCTTGTTCATATGGGTCTTTCTCAGATAGTGTACCATTATGCATGCAAATAAAATACACCTGCACGACCACTCTTTTATTTGGGACTTTTTATTTGGATTTGTTCACTGTTTATATGATTACTTAGCCATAATATTATTTTGTATTCCTATAGGATGTCTGTTAGGGTCATGCTTTATATTTTGTCTATGAAGGTTTAGAGCCGCCCAATTTATCTATGAAATATTCTGTTGTGCTCAGTGTTGTGATTATACAGTAAAGCCTTGGTTTGAGAGTAACTTGGTTTGAGAGCGTTTTGCAAACAAGCAACATTTTTTAATAAGTTCTGACTTGATATACAAACGATGTCTTGATATAAGAGTAGCATCATGTCACAACTGAGTATAAAATAGAAGAGAGGCGCCTTTAAGTGTAGCAATATTATTACATTCAGTGAAGATACAACACTTAGAAATTCACATGGTTGATAATTAAAACAGGCACATCTAAGTATGCAGGCATCAGGAGAAAAGCCGTCCACATAGACCATCCTCCACACCCCCATTGACGTTGTCCCTTCCGCGAGTGGTTCAAGCCTCACTTTTAGATTGCTCTACTGCAGGGTAGTCTTCCTGGTCACCATTGCACACTGACAGCGGTGAGAGACGGTGGTGAGGAGGGTGGATCGCTTTACCCCTGATGCCTGCATACTTAGATGTGCCTCTTTTAATCATCAACCATGTAAGTTGCTAAATGTTGTACCTTCAGTAAATGTAACCATATTGCTACACTTAGAGGCGCCTCTCTTCTCTTTTATACTCCATAGCTCCTGCTGGATTTTGTTTCTAATCGCCTGGAGGCTGCCATTTGTGGATGGACATTTTATGGTTACACAACCTATCACATTGCTATAATCTTTTTATATGGACTATAAACTAAAGGACTTGATGAATAAATAGTTGTGGAACAAATCATTTGAGTTTCCATGATTTCTTATGGGAAAATTCGCTTTGATATACAAGTGCTTTGGATTACAAGCATGCTTCCACAAAAAATTATGCTCATAATCCAAGGTTTTATTGTATATCTTAATTTACACATTTTATGCACTTTAACTTATTATTTCCTGAGTGCAAGATAATTTTAGTTTCTCTTAAAGCGGTTGTAAAGGAAAACAATGTTTTTCCCTAAATAGCTTCCTTTACCTTATTGCAGTCCTCCTTCACTTACCTCATCCTACGATTTTGCTTTTAAATGTCCTTATTTCTTCGGAGAAAGTCTCACTTCCTGTTCTTCTGTCTGTAACTACACACCGTAATACAAGGCTTTCTTCCTGGTGTGGAGAAAGCCTCTTGAGGGGGGAGGTGGCGAGCAGGAGTGTCAGGACACCCACTAACACACAGCTCCTTTGTCTATCTGCAAAGTAGAAAGTGTCCTGACTTGCCTGCTAGCCCCCTCCCCCTCAAGAGGCTTTCTCCACACCAGGAAGAAAGCCTCGCATTATGGTGGTGAGTTACAGACAGAAGAACAGAAAGTGAGCATTTCTCAGAAGAAATAAGGACATTTAAAAGCAAAAACGAAGGATGTGGTAAGTGAAGGAGGACTGCACTAAGGTAAAGGAAGCTATTAAAGGAATTGTAAAGGAAAAAATGTTTTTGCTGAAATGACTGTTTACAGGGTATAGAGACATAACAGTTAACTGATTTCTTTTAAAAATGATTAAAAATAGATAAATTAGATTACACACACAGCTCCCGGTCCCCGCTCTGTAACGAGCAATCGCGGATGGCCTGGCGGCGATTGTGCCCGTTGGGCACGCGCACAGGAGTCAGCGCCCCTAGTGGCTGCTGGGCGAGGTGACGTAGAGCGACCTGTCGCTGTAAAACTGAGGCGGCAAGTAGTTAATAAAAACATTTAAAAAAAAATTAGCTGTATGTAATATGTTACTGAAACCTTGTAACATTATATCTTTCTTTTAAGATACCTGGTAGATGTTAAAAGATTGGCATAAAGAGATTTTTTACATCTTTTGAACCTAGATCTATCTCTCATTTTATAGTGCTACTATACACTATACACTTTATCATAACAGTGTTGCTGTAAGCATTTAAATATCATATTTGTCACTTTCACTATCCTTCTAATGAAAACCATGGCCCAGATTCACGTAGATCGGCGCATTATCGGTCCGGCGTAGCGCACCACTTTTCCGTTAGACTTGCGCAATCTAGCCGCGTAATCCCGCGATTCACGTAGCTTTTGCGCAAGAGATTGCGCAAGCGTAAGGTTTTTTCCGGAGGCGTAAGGAGGAGTAATACAAATTGGGAGGGACGTGGGCGTGTTACATTGAAATGAGCCGTGACCCCATGCAAATGAAGGGCCGGCCGACTCGCGCATGCGCGCGTGAAGGAAACCATGTCAGCTCCGTTGTGCGCATGCTCACAACTCGGGAGCGGCGCAATCAGTGAAATTGGAAATGGACTAGGGCAACGTTGTGAACTACGCAGACAGCATAAATAGACACACACAAACGCACTTCCATTGCAAAAGTACATCCCTTTGTGTCCCTTCCCATTTAACCTAGTGCTTTTGCTCTGTTGTTCGTTAGAGTGTGTTTTGTAGTTGTCAGATTAGTGTTCTGTGTGATCTAGTGCTTGTTGGTAGTTTTGTGAAAGTGAGTTTTGATAAGTGTTTGAGACTGTTTGTTTGATTGATATATTTCTGAGCGTTTGTTTTCTTGCTTTATTTTTTCATCTGATTTTTTTGTGTCTGTTTCTTGCTGAGTGCTAGTGTGATTTTTGCCTGTTCTTTTTCTCTTTGTGTGTGTTCTTGTCTGATTGGTTGTGCTTGTATTTGTGACAGATTTTTGGTGACTGCTAGTGAGTTTGTTTGGAAGTATGACTGAGAGAAAAAGAAAGCTTAATTTTACAGTGGGGGAAAAAAGAATTCTTGCCCGGGCCATTACCGACTATGGGCGTTACCTCCACGGCCCGCAGAGTGCCACCACCACCCCGGCCAGGAGGAGGGAGATATTGGATATGATCACGGAGCAGGTCAATTCATCGGGGGAGGGGGGACACGGACCCGGTCTGGGATTGACAAGAAAATAAACGACCTCCGGCGTCAGGTGAAAAAAAAACTGGCCGCAATAAATGCCCATGCCAGGGGCACAGGAGGGGGCCCACCATGCCGGATTAGATTTACAGCGACGGAGCGTGTGGTGGCCCTGACCTTTCACCGTCATGAAGTGGAGGGCCTGCCAGGCTTTGACACAAGTCCGGTCCCCGCGGTGCCAGGTAAGGTTTTGATTTCTCTCAGGTGTGTAGCATGTGTGGGGGAGGGGGTGAAAGGGAATATGTGGCAAGTGTGTGGATCCTCCAACCTGTGAATGGTTTGTGTCATCCACAGCTGTGCAGGAGGGTGCAGGGCCATCTGGCCTGACCGCTCCAACGCCAGGACAGCAGCCTAATGAGGCCCCCCCAACAAGGCCAGAGTCCACGGAGGAGGAACAAGAGGAGGAGGATGATCATGAGGAGGACGATCATGATTAGGAGGAGAATCATGAGGAGGAGGAGTCCATGGCAGGCACTGGACGTTTGGTTTCTGTGGACTCTTCCCCTCTGGCTGCAAGAAGCCTGCCCTCCCTAAGGGGGAGCCCCCCCCCTCCTCCCCCAACATGGCTCCCCTCACAAGGGCCTCCCCTTCTCCCCGGCCACAACCATCAGCTGGAGCCAGGAGGTCATCCCAGAGCACCAGGGGGCCCCCAATCTCCTGCCCGCCTGTCTGAGAAGGAACCAGGCCATCCAGACCCGCCTTCTGAGACAGCTCTGCCAGACTATGGGGCGGGTGGATCAGAGCCTGTCCTCCATCAACGATAGGCTGGGTAACCTGGACTCCCACTCCCGGGCCTCCACAACCTGCCTAAATGACCTGCAAACTACAGCAGCAGGCGTTGGGCAGGATGTGAGGGCCCTTACCCAGGCTATCCAGGGCAACACGGCAACACTTGGTGCTGCCCTGGACAGAATAGCCGTGGCCTTGGAGGGCAGGCCGCCAGGTGGGCAGATCTCAGGGGCTGCTCCTCCTTCCCCGGCTTTTCCCCTTCCCCATGAGTCTCCCCTGAGGGGCCGGGGCCGTGGCCGGGGGCGCCCCAGGCGTGGCTCACGCAGAGGGCATTAATTTTTTTTCCCCCCTTTTTTTGGTTTGAAACCATTTTTTTTTTTGTTCTCTGCATTTTTCTTCTTCTCTGCATTTTTTTTTCTTCTCTGCATTTTTTTTTTGTTTTGCTGACATTTTTTGCATATTTTGGGTTGTGAATGCTGTTTGAATGTGGGGGTGACATTCCTGCTGGAAAAGGGGTGTCATCCTCAATTTTGGTGGAGAAGGGTTCCCCAGGACCAGGGAGAAGTGATTCCCAGGTCCGTGTGAATGGTGTATGAATGTACAGTGACATAATTGGAGCCTTGACGTGGCGTTACTGCTCACCAGTCTTGCATGGTGGACTGGTGCCAATCCAATTTGATGAGGATGTGGGGTGTGTGTGCTAGGGACCATAGTGGTGTGCATGCATGCATGCATTCTCATTGTGCCATGATTAATGTGTGTGTTTAACGTGCAAAGATGCATAATGTGAGCTGGCATGAGATGGGGTCATGAGATGGGGTTCCAGTTCATATGCAGAGTCACCTTGAAGGGAAAAGACAGGAGGATGTTAGTCATGCATGTGCCACTTGTGAGGTGTGCATCACGGGAGGGGATAGTCATGCCTGACTCCCATGTCACTCACCAACCAGCCAGCTGTCCCCATACGGGGCTCTGATTGTATATGTAGCTGTCATGGGTGTCATGGGTGGTGCCATGTGTTGGGCTGCTGATGTCCTCCTGCAAGGTTGTGGTAATTCCATGATGGCATGAGGGGTGAATCTGAAGATGCGAGACACCTCAGAATCACTCATGCCAAAGATGTTTATGCGTGTGTGATATATCAAGTGAAGAGTGAGGGGCTTGTATCAGATAAGAATATTGTATTAGATTAATTTAAATTGTAAATTTTATATAAGCAAAAAAAAAAAACATCTCCCGTGCCCTCCTTAGTGCCATCCTCCGTGCCCTCCTCCTTCTTTGTTCATCTAAAGTCAGTAGTATAGCTATGCGCGACGATGCCCCTGGCATGTTGGCATACAGATTGTTGGGCAACACGTGTGACTGCTGAACTCCTCACTAACAGTGTTGCTTTATCTGACAATTAGACTTTTTTTCAAAATTTAGACCAGCTTTTAGGTCCTCTAACTTTAGACAGAACATTTTGCTGTTGCGCACATCGCGTAGCCTGCGCAGCAACTGCGTTTTTTTGTGAATCCCCGTAACTCCCTCATTAGCATATTTGACTAGCAAATCAATGGTGTGTCTAGCGCAGTTTTGCGCGAAGGGAAGCGAATGTCTAACTCAATTACGCCGGACCAAAAAACGTAGATTTCTGGCGTATATTGTTTTGTGAATCGCGTGCAACTATACGCACGCGCACATTTAGACTTACGCACGCGCAACAGCAGTTGCGCAGGCGTAATCACTCTGTGAATCTGGGCCCATGTGTTTTTCCAGCACTTGTTAGATAATACCCTAGAATGTAAAGTCAGGTTTCGGAGTATTATTTTTTGTTTGTGTTCTATGCAGTACCAAGACAACTCATTCCTTAAAAAAATAATGTTCACAGGCCAATACTGCATCATCCACCAATATGAATCTTAATAACCAGCTTATATTAGTTTCTGATAGCTTAACCACAAGCCATGCACATGCTGGGCCTGATTTATTAAACACTATGCCATTGCATCTGTGCATCCGTGTAGCAAGAAAACCAATCATATCCTCACAGTATTTCATATTTACCCCCAATGCCCACAGACACACATACATCTGTTACATTGTACATATGGCTTAATAACTTACAAATCTGAATTTACCATACAGGTAAAAAGTACATAGTCTTTGCTACACAGAGGGAAGTAAAAGGTGTTCCGGTTATGAATACCTGTATATGCCCGTATCTTATTTGCTACAGCAGTGTGGTGTATTGGTCTTTTTGTAGCTTTTACTTTGTTTGTTACATGCATATTTTCTGTAAAATTATTTTATTATACTTTTATCAGAATTGGACAGCAAGAATATTAAGACATTTTGCTCCAATGCCATGGGATGTAATAGCATGACTGCAATATTGAAAAACAGCAGTACATTCGAAAGAAACTTAATACAACTGAGTCACTCATTGGTGATGCCAAAGAATTAAATACTGTATACTGTTGCAGTGTGCAAAAAAGTAAGACATACTGTAAAGAAGCAGAGGTAGACTCAAGAGACATTAGACAAAAGAAGGGAAGACAAGAATATGAGGGAGCTGTGACTTACGGGGGAGAAGCTGATGCCATCCAGACAGGGCCAGTGCAAGGGTCCCTGTCTACACAGGTGAAGGCACACCCTTGAGCAATGGGCAGAGTTTAGGGGTGCTATGTACAGAGTGTGGGGTTTATGTGTGAGATATGTAAAGAGTGCATTGTTTAGGAGTGTGCTACACACAGAGTGCAGGGTTCAGGAATGTGTTACGCATAGAGTACAAAGTTCAGTGCAAAACTCCAACTACACCCCCCCCCCCCCCCAATGAGTCTTTACTGTGTAGATGGCTCTGCCTCCTTTTGCAAGCAGATTGTTCTCTCTCTCTGGAGATATGTGCTCCGCTGTGAGTGCATGCAGGGATCTGTTATGGAGTGGCGTTCAGCCACCTTCTGGCTGCAAAACTGTGTGTGAGGGCCACATGACAAGGCTTGAAGGGCCGGATTCAGCCCATGGGGCCTTGTGTTTGACATATATGAATGCAATCAATGGGTTCAGTCTTGTTTTATGACATAAAAACAGATTTTATGCCCATGGTATACAGGCACTGTTTGTGCACTGTATATGAGTTTATGCTTTAGTAGATCAATAAGAGGATTGGGAGGCTTGCATATACCCATGCCCATTGCAAGGCAAGCATGGCAGTTATTTTTACAGTAATTTTTTCAGCTATTTTACATTTCCCTTTTGGTAAACCGGGCCTATAATGTCCAACTATGGGCCAGATTCAGGAAGACTTGCGCTGGAGTATTTCGATATGCGCCGCGTAACTGTGATGATGCGCCGTCGTTTCTATGTGCCCGTACCCACCAAACTAGATGCGCCCAATAACGGGTCATTTGCGACCGGCGGAACGTTCCGACGCCAGAGTATCGTCAGCGCTTATTTTCGCTGGGCGCATCAGTCGCGCCCATTGATTTCCCATGCAAATATGCAAATGAGGTATTTTTCCCAATTCACGATCGGATTAGCACCATACGCTGGCTACATGCGCCGCGCGTATCTGGTCCGTCCGGCGCGAAGTTATTTCTACAAAAGGCTGCTTTATCTTTACTCCAGACGGTCACAGGTCAGCAGGAGAGCAGCTACAGCAGCGTTACCGACGAAACTAGCAAGCTGAACAACAACACTTGCAAGGACAACACCTCTGTGTGCCAACATGCCAGGGGCACTCGTGGTCCTAAGACTAGTACTGGGTCCCTCGCTACGGAGGAGGCGGGCACGTGAGAGGATATACCGCACTCGTATGAACCTCTTTGGCATGGGGGATGAGGAGGTGTATCGCCTCTTCAGATTCAGCCCTGATGCAATACTTGAACTAACCACAACCCTGCAGGATGACATCACCAGCCCAACACACCGCTCACAAGCAGTGCAGCCACTGGTGAAGGTCCTGGCAACACTTCATTTCCTTGCCAGTGGATCATTCCAGCGTACAAGTGGAGTGGTGGCTGGGATGTCACAGTCCTCCATAAGCAGATGTGTGCACCAGGTTGTCCCTGCAATCCTCAGACGCATGTCCAACCAGTTCATCAGACCAACCACTGAGGAGCTGCGGCTGAAGGCAATGACAGATTTCTACAACATTGCCAGATTCCCACGCACCATCGGGGCCATTGATTGCACACATGTGGCACTCCAGCCCCCCAGTGCCACAGAGCACATATACCGCAATCGGAAGCATTGGCATTCCATAAACGTACAGGTGATAGCTGATGCCCAGCGCCTCATATGGCACGTCCGTGCCAAACACCCCGGGTCCAGCCATGACAGCTTCATATACCGTCAGAGCCCCATCCCAGCAGAATTCGAGCAGAACATGTATGGGGACAGCTGGCTGGTTGGTGAGTGACATGGGTGGCAGGCATGACTATCCCCTCCCGTGATGCACAACAGAAGTCGCACATGCATGACTAACATTCTCCTGTCTTTTACCTTACAGGTGACTCTGCATATGCACTGGGACCCCATCTAATGACTCCTTTCCGGAACCCCCAAACCAGAGGAGAGAGAAAATACAATGAAGCACACATCAAAACCCGTGCAGTGGTGGAGCAAACATTTGGGCTCCTGAAGTCCCGTTTCCGCTGCCTGGATAAGTCCGGGGGGACCCTATTGTATTCCCCTACCTTTGTGTGTCAGATCATCGCTGCATGTTGTATTCTGCACAACTTTGCCATGAGAAAAGGCCTGCATATTGACATACGTGATGACCTGACCCCCGACCCACACAGTCCCCACCTGCCAGAGGACACCCAGTCTGCTGATGGAAGAGCAGTCAGGAGGGTCCTCGCCGTAGGCATCTTTGGACACTAAACCAAAACATTAATAACACAGACAGTGCACGCGTGTACACTACTGATGTCCCTAGATCACACACACCACATGCACATCGCATTGGATTAGCCCAAGTCCAGCATGTAGGAGTTGGGAGCAGTAACGCCAGCGTCAAGGCCCCAATGATGTCACTGTCCATTCACACACCTTTCACACGTCATTCATTCAGCCGTGGGGTTAACTTCACCACCACGGCCGAGGGTGACACCCCTTACTGTCAGGAGTGCCACCCTCTCACATTCACACACCATTCACACTGTCCCCTGCACTCCTGACCGTGTGCAGTTCAAAATAAATAAAAAATCTCATCACCTGAGCATGAAAATAAAATATAAACTCATAACCTGAGTATAAAAAAAAGCACAAATATAAACCAAATCAAAAATAACCCTCATCTAGGATGACGGGGGCTCCTCCTTGGGGGCACTCTCGGGCTCCTCATCTGCCTGGAGGGAGTGGGTGGTGGTGGGGGTGTGGGGGCATCTTGAGGAGGCTGTTCCCCGGATGGGCCACTCCGGCCAGCTGTTGGCTGCCTGCCCTCCAAGGCCACTGCAATCCTGCTCAGATAAAGGTTCGTCTGGGCCTGCATCCTCAACTGGCGGGTGATATTGTGCCGCTGGTCACGCTGCCGTTGCCTCCCCTCTTCCCGAATGGCAGCAGTGTTGGCATGTACAGCTGCTGTCAGGTGCCGTACATCAGCCTGCACCTCCCCCAGGCTGGTAACAATGTTCTGAACACCACTGGGCATGGAGCCCAGGCTGTCAGCGACCCGGTCCAGGTGGCCAGCAATCTCCCCCATCTGCTGGGTCTGCTTGGCGTGGTCCAACAGCACCTGGTCCTCGACCAAATCACACACCCCCCTGGTCTTCCGGGTGGCCTTCCTGGGGGCAGAGGAAGGTTGTCCCCGTGGGGATGGAGTCGCCCTTGAGGGGCTACCTAGGATGGGGGAGGGGATCACAGAGGGCCCTGCAGAGGAGGAGGACTCCTCCAACATTAAAATAAACTCCTGTTCAGGGACAGGCTCCTCCACAACCACCTCTGCTGAAGTGGTGTGGGCACTCTCCTCCTCCACCTCGGTGTCTCCAGCACCCAGGGCCTCGTCAGCAGCATCCCGTTGGGGGGTTGGGGTGGACTGGCCGGCACGAGATGATGGCCCAGCACCGTCATCTGTGGATGACACAAAGCAGACACATGTTGGTGGTCCCACACACTTGGCACATGTACCCACCCCCCCCCCACATGCAACACACCAAAAAGGGGGTAAAAATCACTTACCTGTCCTGGAGCCTTCCTCTACGGAGTCATAGCCAGGGACCCCCTCCAACTGCTCCCTGTCCAGGCAGCGGGCAACCACCTCCTCCTCCGCGGTCAGGGTGACAGGACATGGGGGACCACCACCTGTGCCCCTCTCATGGCTCCTAATGGTGGACACCTTGCCCCTCACCTTGCGCCGCAGGTCATTGATTTTTTTTTGAATGTCTGAAGCACTCCGGGTGGAGTACCCCAGCACATTGACCCTGGCAGCAATGGTGGCCAGGATACCCTGCTTCCTTTCCCGGCTGGTCTTCCTGCTTTTTTTCCCATGGAGAAAATCATTAAATGCCTCCATAGCCGAGATTATCACAGTGACCTCCTGGGCATTATAGTTTAGGTTCCTCCTCTCTTTGGGGGTAGCGGGAGCAGCCATTACAGGGCAAAAGTATCTTCCCTGGGGTGGGGGGAAATGGAACTACTTTTGCGCCGGAATGGCGTTTCCGCCAGCGCTTTTAAGCGCCCAGCGGAACGCATTGCGCTGACGTTTCCCAGGAAGTGGTGCCGACGGAAGTTGTGAGCATGCGCACAAGGGGGGCGAGTGGAGCCGCACTCACTGCGCATGCTCCGTGGATGATGCGCTGAACGTAAGCCTCTGCGCTGGGCTCCGCCCATCATTTACATATGATCACACCCAGTTCCACTTGCGTCGGGTTACGCCAGCGCATTATCGTTACTCTGGCGCAAGTTTACGCGCAACTGCTATGTGAATTACAGGACTTGCGCTGAAAGGGTCTTCAGAGTAACGTAAATGAGAAGCGTTACTCCAGAGGAAAGATACTCTCATCTACCTGAATCTGGCCCTATAAGTCTCTTAATAACTACTAAAGCCCACCATTTATGAAACCATGCAATGCAATGCTGGTGTTTTTTTTTATTTATTAAAGCCTGGTATACATTATTTTTGTCATAGAGTATATAATGCTCTTTTTTGTACAAAAAAATGGTAATATCATTAATGACATGCTACATTTAAATTTGTGTTAAAACTGACATGCATTTTTTCCTGTTCAGGGATCTTGCAGACCTTTGTGATACTACATCTTATCAACCTTCTTAGTTACTTTACAGTTCTTGTAGTGTGGTGTTTTAAGTCCCAAGTAAACTTTTTTCATTTGTTAGTCTATGCATGCTGGTATCAAAATTTACCGTAGTTCAAGTTTATTGAGGACGTAAACATGGAATTCTGGCTCATGAGCCATCACCTCAGACAGAGTTGCAATAGCCAGAGTCATCAGGCCTTGGGTTAAGTGAGCAAATTTAAAATAGCCTTCATAAATTCCTTTCTATCATAGTACAAAGAAAAGAAGGAAAAACACAGTTAAAAGTTGGAATGCGAACATGGTTAGATGCATGTCTGAGTGTAACAAGAATGCTGAATATTTACAGGAACTTAAAGTAGATATAACCCAATCTCTAAAAAACTCATATAAATATAATATGGATGTAACAACTTCAAAAGTTGTTTTCAATCTTTTTTAAATGTACAACTTTCATTCAATAATACCTATAAAATACATAAGGATCCTGCCATTAAGGTCTTTGTTCGGGAACTTCCTGTTCTGGTATAAAAAGTGTCTCCCAATTGTGTTCCTGTGTTGCCACACTGTTACATATGCCCCTGGTAGAGAGCACAAGTGACAGTAGATTGGCTTTGGAAAAGAGGAATTTATTATTAATTTGACAAGATTTATATAGTGCCAAAAGTTTGCACAGTGCTTTACAACATGAGGGCAAACAGTTCAGTTAGGCCTTGTACACACGAGGTAATATATCCGATGGGAACGGTCCGACGGACCGTTCCCATCGGATCTGTCCGCCGGATTGCTTTGATCCGATGGCTGTACACACCATCGGATCAAATTCCCCGCAGGCGGACAGCGCGGTGACGCGGCGGTGACGTTGACACCGCCACGTCACCGCCATGTGACCGCCACGTCACCGCACCAGAAAGTAAACACTTCCACGCGCATGCGTCGGATCCATTCACAGGATACGACGCATGTGCCGGCAGATATGTCCGCTGGTTTGCTGTACTAACCAGCGGACATATCTGACGGGCAGCTATCCGGCGGAAAAATTCCAAAGCATGCTTTGAAATTTTTCCGCCTGAGGAATCCGGCCAAAACGGTCCGTTTGCCCCTACACACGAGCGGATTTTTCAGCTGAAATGGTCCGTCGGACCATGTTCAGTGGAAATATTCCCTCGTGTGTACAAGGCCTTACAATACATTTCAATACAGGAGGAATCGGAGGGCCCTGCTTGTTACAGCTTACAATCTAGGAGAAAGCTCATTCCCCCCAGTTACAGTACTTTTGTACCACCTGCCCTACCCGTTTAGATTGTAAGCTCTTCTGAGCAGGGCCCTTTCAATCCTCTTGTTTTTTTATTGTATTATAACTTTATTGTCTCCCTTTTATATTGTAAAGCGCTGCGTAAACTGTTGGCGCTATATAAATCCTGTATAGTAATAATAATAATAATAATAATAGAAATTGAAAGCAGAATAGGAATAAAGCCCTGGAAGCTAGGCTTGCCCCACTCCTTATTTTATATTGCAAAGTGCTGTGTAAACTGTTGGCGCTATATAAATCCTGTATAGTAATAATAATAATAGGAATTAAAAAGCAGAATTAGAATAAAGACCTGGAAGCTAGGCTTGCCCCACTTATCTCTTAAAAGAACTGTAACCCCAATAAACAAGGAATATATGGACAACTTGTGAGCAGGGTGCAACAGGCTGGGGCAATGCAGAAATCGCACTGAAAATGAGTAACTTGAACTATGTATTGCAGAAAATTCCAACAAGGTAAAACTAGACCCGGCAAATGAGTGCAACTGTCAAGAGCCACTTTCAGAGTCTGTAGCAACAATAATTTAGATTGACTTAATGACAACAGCTTCTGCCACGAGCAGTGGAAATGCAGCCTGGCTGGTCCAACCCAACTGGGGGCTACCTAAGCAAAGAGTAACATAGTCCCTGCACTGTCCATACTCCTCCAGAACCTCTCCCTAAGACTGGATACTGCCCCTAAAAGACAGTGAACCTGTCCCTATGCTAACCACTCACAGAATACACGCCAAGTCAGGGGGGCCATGCTTTAAATAAGTACTGCCCTCACCCAACATGACTGCAAGGATCACACAGGGCACCTAAATCCAATCAAATGGCTGCTCTGCCAATGACCCGAAAAGTCATGGAGGAATTGAGTCCCTCGCAAACTCCTTCCCATCTGTATTGTTGCTAAAGTCAAGTGCCACCTACAGAGGGGAGTACATTCTGCATCTGCCTACAAACTGCTGGCAGTATATGGCAAACTAGATATGATATGAATGTCACCTCTAGCAACATAAACGTTAGAAGTGTTTCACTTTTAGAAGAATCTCAGTTGGTCTGTTGTTTTACAGCCCACAGAGGCTTATTGAAATAATTAAATGCACTGTACCGAATAAAGTCAAGAAACTTTAAGAAGTGATAGCCCTAGAAATAGCAGATAGCATTGGAGTCATCACTAGTAAGCAGCATGTGTGGGCATATATAACATTCTTACATTTTTTCATACTAACATATAACCCTTTTATAATTTGTACATTTTATTAAAAGAGTTCATTTCTGCCCAGAAATAGATGCAGATCAATTCAAGATCTTTTCCTAGATATAAGTATGTCATTGAGCATGTTTGATGCAGATGGTTTTATACCATGTAAAGGAAGGAAAGACTAGAAGAAGGACATTTAGAGTATTGCAATGTTCCAGGGAATCCTATAAAACATAACATTTGTTAGCTGGCTGGGATGCAGAACTTTCAAGAACCAGCTTTATGACAACTCCTGTCCTCTCCTAGTGTTCAGTTCTTTTTGAGAACACTTGGAAAGTGAGAAGGAACAGACTTACTGAGAGTATACTGAATATGATTTATCGATTACAATTATTTAGTTACTAGGCAGAACTGAAATTACTTTTGCAGATTATTTATTTGCTGAGTGTAACTAACTCCAAGTGCTCCCAAAAAAATGGGCGTCTGGCATGCTAACTGTTTACAGTGTATAAATGGTAAATCCAGTTTAAATTAGAAACCGTGGAGCTCTATGCCTTAAGGATATTAAAACATATCAAAAATAGACTTGCCTTCTCAACTTCCTAATATTCCTCTATAGTGCTGGAATAAATTGAATGTTTGAGGATCACATAAGTGTTACCTCAAAAAGCTCCAGTTGTGCTTGTTTTTCTTGTTTCTTAACCCCTTCCATACCGGGCATTTTCACCCCCTTCCTGCCCAGACCAATTTTTAGTTTTCAGCGCTGTTGCACTTTGAATGACAATTGCGCGGTCATGCAACACTGTACCCAAATTAGCTTTCTTTTATTGGTATTTGATCATCTCTGCGGTTTTTATTTTTTGCGCTATAAACAAAAGAAGAGCGACAATTTAAAAAAAAAACACAATATGTTTTCCTTGTTATTTAATACATATCACAATTTTTTTTTTTTTTACTTTTTTTTTTCTCAGTTTAGACCGATACATATACTTCTACGTATTTTTGGTAAAAAAAAAAACCGCAATAATCGTATATTGATTGTTTTGTGCAAAAGTTATAGCGTCTACAAAATAGGTGATAGATTTATGGCATTTTTTTTTTTTTTTACTAGTAATAGCAGCGATCTGCAGTTTTTTTTGGTGACCGTGACATTGCGGCGGACATATCGGACACTTTTGACACGTTTTTGGGACCATTCACATTTACACAGCGATTAGTGCTATAAAACTGCACTGATTACTGTGTAAATGTGACTGGCAGGGAAGGGGTTAACACTAGGCGGCGCTGAAGGGGTTAAAATGTTGCCTAAAGTATGTTCTAACTGTAGGGGGAGGGGGACTCACAAGAGGAGGAGACCGATGTGTGTTCCTCTGTACTGGGAACACACATCAGTCTCCTCACCGCTGACAGGAGGTGGATCTGTGTGTTTACACACACAGATCCACACTCCTGCCGTGATCAGCGGGTGCCCGGCGGCAATCGCGGCCGGCGGGCACGCTCGCGGGATCGCGAGTGGTGCCGCGGGTGCCCTAGAACACTGTGAAGATAGGACGTGTGACGTCCAGTCTCATCGGCGAGGGGATGACCATGACGTCAATCCCCTATGGCGCGGTAGGGAAGTGGTTAAAAAAGAGATATCATAGATCTGTACAAGTCCATCACTTCTGATCTTAAAAACTGTGTGCAGCTTTCAGCAAATCCACACCTAAAGCCTCGTACACACGATCAGTCCATCCGATGAGAGCGGTCCGATGGACCGTTGTCATCGGTTAACCGATGAAGCTGACTGATGGTCCGTCGTGCCCACACACCATTGGTTAAATAACCGATCGTGTCAGAACGGCAGTGACGTAAAACACAACGACGTGCTGAAAAAAATGAAGTTTAATGCTTCCAAGCATGCGTCAACTTGATTCTGAGCATGCGTGGATTTTTAACCGATGGTCGTGCCTACTAACGATCGGTTTTGACCTATCGGTTAGGTATCCATCGATGAAATTTTAAAGCAAGTTGGCTTTTTTTTAACCAAAGGTTAAATAACCTATGGGGCCCACACATCAGACCGTTGTCCTCTGGCTATCCTATCGTGTGTATGAGGCCTAATGCTGCCACATTCCATCCCATGTTCTCTTCCATGTTCTTCCAGACATTGGTGCCAAAAAGACAAATAATTCACTATACAGATGATTAAATAAAATGTTCCTAGTAGATGTTAATTGTGGTTATTTAATTAATTGCACTAGTATTACAAATGATCCACACTGGTGATGTTAGGCAAATTACTTTTTTCAGCTGAAAATATGGTAATTGTAACTCAAAGATCTAAAGACTAATAAAGACTAATACATTTACGTTTAGATACATTTGCCATCAATATGAGTTTTAAATTGTGATATATGCCAATAAAAAATGAGTGTCCTTGGCTTACATGCAATTTTGATAGAAATTTTTTTTTACAATTATTACTGCACATTGATCTGAGAAAATAAATAACAAAAACATGATGAGAAATAAATAAATAACAAAAAATACTACCGGTACTTCCTTTTGTAAAATGTGATAAAGTAATATATGCCTCTGGACAAGTCAAGGGGAAACCTTACTAGCGGATCGCAGGTCCACTAGTTTACTTTCTGGGGTAAGACAAAGAAAATTTGTGGAAACAGGGGTTTGAGGTTCACAAATATTCAGACACATGGAACAATTGAGAATAAGTTACATCTTACTAAAGCAATACTTAGGTCCAGATTCTCAAAGAAGTTACGTCGGCGTATCTCGAGATACGCCGCGTAACTTTTAGGATGCACCGGCGTATCTTTTTTCTGTATTCAGAAAGCAAGATACGCCGGAATTTTGCTAAGATCCGACCGACGGAAGTCTCTTACGCCATCGTATCTTAGTTGCATATTTACGCTGGCCGCTAGGTGGCGCTTCTGTCGATTTACGCGTTGAATATGCAAATGAGCTAGATACACCGATTCACGAACGTACTTGCGCCCGGCGCATTTTTTTTACGTCGTTTGCGTAAGCGTATGTCCGGCGTAAAGATACCCCTGCTTTATGAGGCGTAGCCAATGTTAGGTATGGATGTCGGAACAGCGTAGAATTGTTCACGTTTTACGTCATTTGCGTAAGTCGTCCGTGAACGGGGCTGTGCGTAAATTACGCTCACGTCGAAAGCATTGTGTAGTTGCAGCGTAATTTTGAGCATGCGCACTGGGATATGTCCACGGACGGCGCATGCGCCGTTCGATAAAAGCGTCAATTACGTGGGGTCACGATAAATTTCCATAAAACACGCCCACCTCTTCCACATTTGATTTAGGTGCGCTTATGCCGGCCCATTTACGCTACGCCGCCGTAACTTAGGAGGCAAGTGCTTTGTGAATATGGCACTTGCCTCACTAACTTGCGGCGGCGTATCGTAAATACGCTCAAAGTTACACCGCCCTACGTGAAGCTGGGCCTTAATCTTTTATTTGAAAATGGGTGTCTGGCATCAATCTGTAAGATTGTAAGTGAGACTCAAGGAAAAACAGTATTTTTTTTATATTTTATGGGTCCAGTTTATTTACCTCTAATGCTTGGCATACACATACATGTTTAGCAGGCTTGGGATGCTAAAATCAGCATTGATTACCAGCATTGATGTCAGCATTGTCAGCATTGATTGTTCAGTTCGGCTGCTGTGAGGTTTGCTGCTCCTACAGTGATGATAGTGGGTTGCTTGCCCTTTTTGTGATTGGGCAAGAGGAAAATGTGATGCTCCTCCACCCCTCCCCTCATCCATTCACAGAGTGCTTTGTATTCTGCAAAAAAGTAATGTATGATGTTTTCTGAATGGGCAAAGTTTGCATTTACTCTAAAAGACACAGAACAAAAGTTAGGTAACCACTCCACAGCCACATGTAGTATATACAAATATTTCATGGAATCTAAAGACTGACTTTTGGGCAGCCCAGAGCTGGTCTTCTGTACTCCTGGCTATCAGCGTCCCTTGACAGCACAATTCCTAGAAAATGTTTAAATCAATTTCTAGTCTTATTCCTGTTAAATCATATGCATTATATAATACTATTTATTCCCAATATGGAAACAAGGGGCCAGATTCACGTACATCGGCGCAATGTAGCGGCGCAATCACTGTATTCTCGATTGTTTTGCGCAGAAAATAGCGCCTGTGCAACGTAATTTCAGAGGCGTAAGGCGAAGTAATTCAAGTTGGGAAGGATGTGGGCGTGTTACATTGAAATGAGCCGTGACCCCATGCAAATGAAGGGCCGGCCGGCTCGCGCATGCGCACATGAAGCAGACCATGGTCAGCACCTCTGTGCGCATGCTCACAACTCGGGAACGGCAAAATCAGTGAAATTGGAAGTGGACCCGGGCAACTTAGTGAATTACGCAAACAGCATAAATAGACAGACACAAACGCACTTTCTTTGCAAAAGTACATCCCTTTGTATCCCTTCCTATACAGCAAGGTGCTTTTGTTCTGTTGTTTATTAGCGTTTGTTTGTTTGTTTGTGACGTGTCTTTGAGATATTTGGGGACTGTTTTGCAGAGTGATTTTTGTCTTTTATGTGTTTTCTTTGTTGTTATTTTTTTTAAATTAGATTTTTGCTGGGCATTTTTTATTTTTGCTGGTCATTTTTTTTTTGTTGGGGTTCTGTTTGTGAATGATTTTGGAATGTGGGGATGACATTCCTGCCGGAAAAGGGGTGTCACCCTCATTTGTGGTGGAGAAGTGATCCCCAGGTCCGTGTGAATGGTGTATGAATGTACAGTGACATAATTGGAGCCGTGGCATGGTGTTGCTGCTCACAAGTCCTGCATGGTGGGCTTGTGCCAATCCAATGTGATGAGGATGTGATGTGTCTGTGCTAGGGACCACAGTGGTGTGCATGCATGCATTCTCATTGTGCCATGATTAATGTGTGTGTTTAACGTGCAAAGATGCCTAATGTGAGCTGGCTCCTGCAGGCCCTTTCTTACTGCGAAGTTGTGCAGCATGCAACATGCACTAATGATCTGGCATACAAAGTTTGGGGAATATAACAGGGTACCATGGGGGGTTCCGTATAGGAGTCATGAGATGGGGTCCAAGTCCATATGCAGAGTCACCCTGAAGGGATAAGACAGGAGGATGTTAGTAGTGCATGTGCCCCTTGTGATTTCAGCATCATGGGGGGGGGACAGTCATGCCTGCCACCCATGTCACTCACCAATCAGCCAGCTGTCCCCATACATGTTCATACATGTACATGTTCTGTTTTAAATCTGTGGGGATGGGGCTAGGATTGTATATGTAGCTGTCATGGGTGTCATGGGTGGTGTCATGTGTTGGGCAGGTGTTAGGCTCCTGCAGGGTTGTGGTTAATTCCAGGATGGCATGAGGGGTGAATCTGAAGATGCGAGACACCTCAGAATCACTCATGCCAAAGATGTCTATGCGTGTGTGATATATGAAGTGAAGAGTGAGGGGCTTGTATCAGATTAGATTATTATATCCATCAAGGTTTTAAAGGGCTATTAAAAGATAGTGAGACTGTGTTTGTAATTTGTATGTATGTTATGTATTGATGTATATATGTATGTATATTTTTTGTAAAAATGTTTCTTAAAGCAAAGAAAAATGTATTGTAAAAAAAAAAAAAATCCTCTCCCGTGCCCTCCTCCGTGCCCTCCTCTGTGCCCTCCTCTGTGCCCTCCTCCTTCTTTGCTCATCTAAAGTCAGTAGTATAGCTATGAGCATGGATGCCACTGGCATGTTGGCATACAGTTTGTTGGGCAGCAAGTGTGACTGCTCAGCTCCTCACTAACAGTGTTGCTTTCTCTGACATGTAGACAAATTGTCTAATTTTATACCACCTTTTATATGGTCTAATTTTAGACAGGCCGTGCAGCTGTTGCGCACAACGCGTAGCCTGCGCTGCAACAACGTTCTTTTGTGGATCCCCGTAACTCCCTCATTAGCATATTTGAATAGCAAATCAATGGTGTGTCTAGCGCAGTTTTGCGCGGACGGATGCGCCTGTCTATCAAAATTACGATGGACAAAAAAAAGTAGATTTCTTGCGTATCTCGTTTTGGGGATGCGGAGCATCGAAACGCATGCGCAAATTTAGACTTACGCCGCGCATCTCCTGTAACGCCGGCGTAATTGCTCTGTGAATCTGGCCCAAGATTTCTGCATTGAAAATGATGATTGTGTGATCGGATAATTATCTTACTTTTTTATTTTTCTAAATCGGTATAGTTTATTTAGGGAGGTTTAAAATGTCTAGGTGATAAAAAACATGTGAGCACCACTAATATTCGCACATGTAAATTTACTACATTATAAATTGTAATAGTGGTATTTCACAAACAAGAAAATAGGATAAGAAAATCTATTAAGATTTGTTTCCAAATGATAATAAGTCTAAGGAATCATACATTTTGTAGAATACTGGATTGGAATATCAATGCTAGGGTTTGTGTTTAGCTATTTCAAAGAACAGAGGTAGGGATTGTGTCCAAATAAACCACACATGTTGTATTGGCAGAAGTCCTATGGGTTTAAAGGAAAGTTATTGTGTACTCATTTCTTTTATATATTTTTGTTGGATTGAATATTATTTTTGTTAGCATATGAATATATATTTTTCTCAAACTCCAATGAGATAATACATGTAAGTATGAATACGCACCTATTCTCAACCAAGTGCTGCAGCCCATACAGGCTCACAGATACAGCTGGTGACACTAGTGACACCATGCACATAGCTATTATTTTTGATCATTTTAGGGGAGAATCAAGCACAGTAAAGCTTGGCCAATTTACAAAGTGCTTACCTTTCAGAATTGTTTGGTACATGCCACAACTAAGGATGGCACAGTAAATACTGGTGTCTCTTTAAATAGAATGTTTATCGGTTTGCAGTTTATCATAGGTTTTAAATATTTCCTCATTGAAGTTTTTATAAAGACTGCATTTTGCTTAAACAATAAGCACATAATAGTAGCTTTAGAATTTCCATCCACTAACGCACTGGTATTCATCTGAGAAAACATAATTTAACAGTTTGTGAGAAAACACTGGCAAATTTAAATACGTTAATTCACTTGTTAGCCTAAACCTAAACACCTTGGACATAGATGTTAGTGTTTTATGACTGTAAGACAAAGCAAGGGTATTGTTTAAAGATATGTGCCAAAATCTATAAAAATGAGAGATTTGTACATTTGTTTTCCCTTCCTCTGCTAGTACTGTTAGCTGAACTCTTATTTTGTTAGAACGTGTAAAGCTGAATATCAAATTTTATTAGATCAACATTTTCCTGGAAGACACAATTCGTGTTTTATTTACTAACTACACCATACATAAAAAAATAGACAAACATTGACTAAAGGTAAAAAGGATAGCCTAGACCAGGGGTGCCCAAGCTTTTGAAGAGCGAGGGCCACTTAAGCGAAGTGGTAACTGTTAGCGGGCCACAATGAGTGGAGCGGGAGGATGACTAGAGTTGAGCGGACACCTGGATGTTCAAAGTTTGGACCCGAACTTTAAAAAAAACACGAACTCCGAACCCCATTGAAGTGAATGGGAAACGGACTTTTAGTAAAAAAAAAAAAAAATGCGCGGAGGTCCCCGCAAATTAAATAACCAGACCCTTCAAGTCTGCTGCGGATTTTAAGGGGAACTCCACCCCAAATTTAAAAAAAAAATGGCGTGGAGTTCCCCTTAAAATCCACACCAGACCCTTACACGTTGACCTGGCCTACCGCAGAAAAGAGGGGGGCACAGAATGTGGCCCCCCCTCTCCTGAACCGCACCAGGCCACATGTTGATGGGGAATAGTTGATGGGGAATAGTAAGGAATAGGGCTATCCCAGTGACGTAGCACAGTGTGCGTCAGAGGGGGACGGGGTCATGTGACACGTGGCCCGCCTCCCCTATAAAAGAAACGTCAAGCTCCGGTGCGTCATTCGCGGAGCTGTGCTCTGAATGGATGGATCTTCTCATCGCTGGACCAAGCGACCGTCGCTGGAGAGATCACCCGTCGCTGGAGACATCACCCGGCGCTGGATAAAAGACAGCGTTGGAGCAGGGAACAGCATCGATCGATCGTCTATTTTCACCGCTGGATTTTTATTTGGTTTAATTATTAAAATATTTTGTTCTACGGTGTTTGTGTTTTTTTTTAAACAACTATTACTTACACTTCCTTTGTGAAATGGTAGGGGTACAGTGTACCCCATTACCATTTCACACAGGGGGGGGCAGGATCTGGGGGTCCCCTTTGTTAAAGGGGTCTTCCAGATTCTGATAAGCCCCCTGCCCGCATACCCCCACAACCACCGGGCAAGGGTTGTGGGGATGAGACCCTTGTCCCCATCAACATCGGGACAAGGTGCTTTGGGGGGCACCCTAAAGCACCCTCCCAATGTTGAGGGCATGTGGCCTGGTGCGGTTCAGGAGAGGGGGGTGCACTCTGTCCCCCCCTCTTTTCTGCGGCCGGCCAGGTCAACGTGCTTGGATAAAGGGTCTGGTGTGGATTTTAGGGGGAACTCCACGCAATTTTTTTTAAAATTTGGGGTGGAGTTCCCCTTAAAATCCACACCAGACCTGAAGGGTCTGGTTATGGATATTTGGGGGGACCTCCGCGCATTTTTTTCCCCAAACTTCGGGTTCGGGTCCGGGTTCAGGAAAAACCCAGAGTCCGTACCGAACCCGAACTTTACAGTTCGGGTTCGCTCAACCCTAAGGATGACAGGTCTGTGTCCACGGACACAGCCCACTCTACTCTATGGGCCCTCTGATCCAATACGATTCACCCAGACGGAAGGGGGCAGATCCTTTTTCTATATTTTTTTTAGGTAGGCAGGGGTGTAAATAGTTTATGTGAGTGTGGTTGGCGCAAGTGAAAAAAATATTATATTATAATAAAGCTTGTGGGTGTGCTGCAATTTAGAAAAAACGGGTCTGTTTGCCTAGAAGAAATCCAGTACCAGTAGTGTATAAAGAATAAAGTGAAAACTGCGCTTCCCTGTGTTGTTGTTATTCACCTCCTATTATTTTATGGTGGAGTATTCTCCTTATTGGGGGTACTCTACCCTACTTGTACAATGTTTTATAGTAGTAATGGCGTGACGTGTTATACGTGAAAAAACTTGAAAATTTCAAGTGATAAATTATCAACATAAGCAACAAATTAAGACAAAAATATTTTTACAATTTAACACCTATATAAATCAAAAACGTGTCATGTGAGAGTTCATATGTAGTCCCGTAATTCTACCCCAGCAGTGTTCCTCTGCAGTGGTTTCAGACTATTATCCGGTTATCCTTAATACGTGGTATCCCATCACCATTAAAGATGGACACTCACGAGATGTTGTAATATTCCAGGCCTGCGGTTCATTGATCAGGATAACCAATCCTATAGCGTTACTCCTCCTGCTGCCAGGTGAATTGGATGGGTTAATGTGTTGCCTTCTCCTACGGTGTCTCACAGGAAAAGAAAGGTGCTCCACATAGTGTAATTATGTTTAAAAATAAATTTATTGTATAAAACTAGGATAACCTAGGACTAAGGATAACCGGATAATAGTCTGAAACCACTGCAGAGGAACACTGCTGGGGTAGAATTACGGGACTACATATAAACTCTCACATGACTTATATAGGTGTTAAATTGTAAAAATATTTTTGTCTTAATTTGTTGCTTATGTTGATAAGAATATCACTTGAAATTTTCAAGTTTTTTCACGTATAACACGTCACACCATTACCACTATAAAACACTATAAAACATTGTACAAGTAGGGTAGAGTACCCCCAATAAGGAGAATACTCCACCATAAAATAAGGGGTGTAAATAGACACAAGTCGGTTTACATCTGCTGCTCCATAGAGGTGAATAGTAAGTCTGAGTGGGTCAGACCAATCATATGAAAGGGGCCTAAGGCTTCTTCACACTAATGCGCTGCGATTTGCCCAAAGCGCATGTGGCGCACTTTCTCAAGGCGCAAGAAACCCGCAGGTAATAACAGAAGTCTATGGCTCAGTGCAGGTAACCTGCAGCTGCACTGCATCTGCAAATCAGTTTAAAAGCAGCCCAGTAACCACTGCAAAACAGATATATGCATATATACTGTGAATTTAGTCATAAACTTATCTTTAATAACTGTCTTCCATTCAGGTATCGCCAGCTGTTGCTGTCCCAGGCGGAGTGCATTTGGTATCACTCTGCCTGTACAGGAAGCATTGGCCTATGTGGCTCTGATCTGCAGCCAATTGCTTCCTCTAACAGCGGCTTCATTCACAAAACTTCTGCTCTTAAATGGCGGGTTGCCAACCTGCCATCCCAGAGCAGGTTTTGAGGGCCACATCAGTGGGCTTTGTGGTCCACTGGTTGGGCACCCCTGGCCTAGACTCATCCTTATATGAATTACTAGAAGTGGATGTTTAATGTAATTGTGAAAATATTAATGATCTAAGTGGACCAAAAGTCTTTCAGCACCCAGGAAAACTGCACCTCATCTGTCTGAAAGCACCCTTAGAGAGATGTTATCAAAACAGTTGTCACCTCTGCAAGGTTTCCCCTCACCTTCTGTTCCTTGACAACTCTGAATTTTTGGGTTTCCCAAAACTATCTGTACCAGAGGCAATAGTCACCGCAACCAACCATGACGGTGAATCTCCCCAGTGGGGAAACAGGGAGCAGTAAGATCAAACAGAGGTTCTATGCTCTCCTTATTCTACCCAAGACTAAAAAAGTTTTCAATTCATATATTGTATACTTTAATCCATGGCAATTGTTTTTTCTTTGTGCTTTGTGCTACACAGCTGTTGTAGACCAGTAAGGAGGGGAGCAGTGATACAGGTAAGGTCAGATAAGTGCTGGTAGTGGGAGACTCAATTATTAGGACAGAGAGGGCAATCTGTCAGAAAGACCCGGGGGGGGGGGCGAACAGTGTGTTGTTTACCGGGCGCTCAGGTTCGGCACGTCACGGATCAGGTAGACAGATTTTTTGGAGGGGCTGGGGAGGACCCAGCAATCATGATACACGTTGGTACCAATGACCAAGTGAGAGGAAGGTAGAGAGTCCTAAAAAAATGATTTCAGGGACTTAGGGAATTGATTAAGGAAAAGGAGCTCCATGGTAATTTTCTCTGAAATACTAGCTGTACCTCGTGCCACATCTGAGAGGCAGCAGGAGCTTAGGGAACTAAGCAAGTGGCTGAGGAACTGGTGCAGAAAAGAGGGATTTGGGTTCCTGGAGAACTGGGCTGACTTCTCAGTCAGTTATCGGCTCTTTAGTAAGGATGGGCTGCACCTCAATGGGGATGGTACAGCTCTATTGGCAAGTAAGATGGCCACAAAGCTGGAGGGGCTTTTAAACTAGGTGTTGGGGGGGAGGGACCAGAGAAAGCGATATGGAGCAGATGACAGAGGATGATAGGAGGATCAGCAGTAGTAATAGCAGTGAAAGTGCAACCATAACAACCAATCATGGGGTAAGTGAGCGGGCAATTAAAATTTGAAAACAAAGTCAGAAGAAACAAAGGAAGAGAACAATATGCACTGAAAAACAATAAAGGGTCAGACATTAATGCAGAGTAGAATAGGGATAGATTGGGAGATGATTACAGCAGGTGACAAGAAAGTTCCCATGTTGCAAATAACCATTTTAAATTATAGTGCTATTTGTACTACTGAAAGAGATATGCAAAACACCAGAGAAAAATGTAATAATGCATTAAAGTGTTTGTTCACCAATATCAGAAGCCTGCCAAGAAAAATAGGTGAGTTGGAAGCTCTGGTGCATCAGGAGAGCAGTGATGTAGTCAGTATTACTAAAACCTGGCTTCATTCCTCACATGATTGGGCTATTAATATTCCAGGCTATGCGCTCTTTCGGAGAGACATGGTAAAAAGGAAATATGGCAGTGGCGGTCTCTTTGTAAGAAGTGATCTTGCATGGAAGCTTATAGCTAGATTCTGGTTATCCCCGCATGTTCCGACTAAAAAACAATGGATTGAACAGGTTAATCTCATCCTTATACGGGAGCACCATACATATCAGCATAGAAAGGCAGCTCGGAAATTTAACTCCATTTGGCAGCCCTGGTTGGAGACCCCTGGGTTGGCACCTCCGAGACTCAGGTTTTGACTCAGTTGCTGCAGGTATGAGAGGCAGTGTATATCTAGAAGAAATGTCTGGCTTTGTTTAATGTTTATATTACATATGTATCGTATTCTGGGCATTAGACCTTGATTGATGGTGGGATGTGGTTTGGATTAAGTGGGCAGACTGTGGGGTGCGGGGTTTTAGTTTTGGCCCGTTGGCCTCATGTGTGGTTGTGTTGGGGGGTGCAGTTGTTTTTTTTGTTTATTATTTTTCTTCTGAATACATGTATCTTGTTTTTAATTTTGGTGCCACTTCTGTATGTTACAGGATATACATGTTATTCCCCCCCCCCCCTTTTTTTTGTGATTTTCTTTCTGACGGTCTGTATTTTGTATTTTCTTATGTTGGCACAATAAAAAAAAAATCTGATTTAAAAAAAAAAAGAAGTTATCTCAAAGCGAGTGTGAATGAGGGCCTAATTGATGGAGAATGTAATGAAGCTGAAGCATTATGGGTGGAACTGCGTTTAGAAGTGTGTGGTTTAAAGCTAATCATTGGAGTTGGTTATAGACCACCCAATGTTAATGAGGAGGTGGAGACTCAGTTCCTTGCACAAATGGAAAGGGCTGCAAGGGGTGGGACAGTGATAATGGGGGATTTTAACTACCCGGAAATTGACTGGAGTATAGGCACTGATGGAACAGTTAAAGGGCAAAAATGTATAAACCTACTACAGAACAATTTTATGATCCAGTTTATTGAGGTCCCAACTAGTAATGATGCTCTGTTTGACCTGCTAATCTCAAACCATGCACGAAAGAAGAAGGAAGGCACATGGCCTGATGTATGAATCGTTTAATAAAAGTTTATTATAAACAAATTGATATATACAGAAATAAATACTACGTATTCATAAATAAATAACAATGTTATAATTTATCATGAAACCCTTCATGATAAATAAACGCTTTAGTCAATCATTCATTTTATCCCTTGTATGGGCATCTTTTTTATTATTTGATCAAATGTTAACATTGTTATTTATTTATGAATATGTAGTATTTATTTCTGTATATATCAATTTGTTTATAATAAACTTTCTTATAACGATTCATGCATCAGGCCACGCGCCTTCCTTTTTCTTTCCTACATAGCATTTCGGACTTCACCTAGTCAGCCTAGGCAGTGGGGCATGCATGATCACTCAGTTATATCACCAGGAAATACTATCACCTTTTTTTAGGCCCTCCACACTAGTGTAGGAGAAGATATTTTCTGTTTATATCTTTAATTTCAAACCATGCAGAGCTTATTACTAATGTTGATAAGAAGGAACATCTGGGTAGCAGTGACCATAACATGATTTAATTTGATGTTAGCTATAATCAAAAAACACATACGGGAAAGATAATAACACTTAACTTCAAAAGAGCAAATTTTCCAAGGAGGGGCTTAAGTGGCTATATGCGTTAATGACTGTGCCACAAGCGAGTGTGTAACAGACAGTACAAACCTCAGATACACAAATTTTATTCAAATTGGTTGCCCTGCACAGCTGTTCCAGATTCTGTCTGCTCTAGTCTTGATATATTCTGCTAAAGGCTCATTCAGACAGGTGCTGAGACAGGTCCTCTATGCTGAGCCCCTTTTTGCTGCATCTGCATCAACCAGAGAGCTTCACCTATAGAAGTGGGTGCACAGATCCGAATGCAGACACTATGCGCTTGGACACATGCATCCCTTCCCATCTGTGTGTCAAATTTTGACATTCGACTATGTCCATGCAGCTGCTGCGTCCCAATTGACTTTGACTGGACTGCCTGAACAGGGATGCAAAGGACACCAAGTATCCCCATGCGGTACATGGCCATCACACTGGGCTTGGATGCATATGTTCCATGTGAATGAGACCTAAATGTCATGTGGGCCAGATAGCAGGAAAAAGGCGATGTCGGGTATGGGAATTTTTTTTTTTTAATCACAGTATGTAGGTGGATGCTGCATCTGTCCCCCTGTTGGCCCTAAGGCTGAGAACTGAGCAATCAAACACGCAGATCACACAGTTCTCAGTGCTCCCTGAGCAGAGAGCCGGTGACTGTCAGTCTCTGGCTCTCTGCTCTGCCCCTCCACCCCTCTCACCGAAACACTTGGCTGTGGAGGGGGCATGTGAGCAGATCCCGACCATATGGTTGAAATCTTTTCCCAGCCTGGATCGGCTCTGTGACACAGCTGACAGCCCACTGTCATTTTAAAATGAGTCACAGGAGTGCAAAACATTCTGTACTGCTGCGATCCACAGGATAAGTACAGCCAAACAAACAATAAATCTATCACACAACCTGTCTCTCTGCTCCTGTTTGGCATTACTTGCGACAATTGATAAATGTCATCATATATGTTGTGAACTCACCCTCCAGGGCCCAGGCAGGCTCTTCCCCAGCCCAGGCTTTAGATACAGGCTCTTTCTCTCTGAAGCTGGCAGGTCTTTTAGGCACCCTCTTTCCTAGTCCAGAAGGCTTCCACTATCCCCCTCTCATAATCCAGTCCCTCCACATACCTCCTTTCCTAGTTCAAGGCACCCCCTGTCCTAATCTGGGACCTCCAGGCACCGCTCACCTAGTCCAGTATCTCCCTTGTACCATGCACCATCCAGGGGCCTTTGCCACACCAACCACCATTTCCATGTCAAGGGCCTCTTCTGCACCCCCCCAGTCCAGAGCTTCCTCTGCAAGCCCCTCCTCATTCAAGGCCTCCTCTACAGCCCCCTCCCCAAGTCCAGGGCCTCCTCTGTGCTCTGCCTTTCGTATCCAGATCCTTAGTCTAGGGCCTCCTCTGCATTACCCAGTCCAGTGCCTCCCCCCCAGTACAGGGCCTCCTGTGTACCCAGTCCACAGCATGCCCCCCCAGTACAGGGCCTCCTGTGTACTCCCCTTCTAGTCCAGGGCCTCCTCTGCACTCCCTTGCTAGTTCAGGGCCTTCTCTGCACCTCCCAGTCCAAAACCACCTGTGTATTCCCCTCCTAGTCCAGGGCATCCTCTCCTAATCCAGGGTCTTTGCCACACCAAACCTTTTCTAGTCCAGGGCCTCCTCTGCACCCCCATCCCACTCAGGCGACTCTTCTGCACCTCCCCAGTTCAGGGCCTCCACTACACCCTCCCAGTCCAGGGCCTCCTCTTCACCACCCCCCCCCCTCAGCCCACGGCCCCCTCTGCACTACCCCCCAGCATTTAGAAAACCACTGTTTTATTGTTGGAGGAACTCAATATTTCCAAAGCACTGGAATGCAGGTTTTGGCTTGTGTTCAGTAAAATAATAAGTAGTGAATTTTTACATTTAGGGATTGATCTAAATGTAAGCTCATTGTTCTCTTTAATGTTTCTATGACTGTTCTCAGTGTACAGACTGTCCCTCTGTTTTTCCTGCAGGCTCTTCTGCTTCTAATAAATGGAATTGAGTAGTCTGCAGTCATTGCGATATCAGAATCTTTTACTGCAAACCCCCATTAGAGGTATCAGGACATGGGGAGAACAAGGGGGCAGAAAGAACACCTAGACAAATAGGGAGGTGTTAATAAAAGCAAAGAGCAATCAGAGAATTGTTGGGGAAAAGGGTGATAATTTTATAACTTCACTGAGAAGGAATGTAACTCGAAGTTGTTCCATAAGGTAAACCTATTATTAATGTTAGGTCCCTAAGATAGTAGTAAAGAGGAACTGCAAGCACTTATAAGAGCCCATACATACTGGCACAATTCTTGTAGCATTTCACATGATCTCCAAGACCTACCATTTATGCATACTGTGTGACTGCACACTTCAGGGGCCGAATATAATAGATGTCGGTTGGGTGGGTGCTTGAACTCCTTCCTGTTGTTACACACACTGAATGGAAATGAGACATATAAAATGTGTCTCCCAATTCCTATTACCACAATTTAGACAGAATTGAAGGGAGAGTTCAAAATATCGCAAAAGTTCTATGTGTCTATCTGCATTGTTCTATGTGTCTATCTATATAGCTTTGGATTGGATTGGATTGGATTGGATTGGAATAAATGCTTATAGAGCGCTGAATGCAATTTGTTACACTCGCGTCTAATCGCTTACCAACAAGCTGGGGGTATCCAGTTCCCAAGAGCAAAGAGAAGAGGCTAGGACATCTAAGTAAAAGAGTGGAACAAGCAAAAAGTAAACAGAAATATAAAAAGAAGGGAGGGGAGAGGGGGGCAGGACACAAGCCTATCCCTACCCCCTGACCATGGACCGCAGCCTGGGATTAAGGCAGAGTCCTGCTAAGAGCTTGGATGGTCAAGTTAATATCTGTAGGCTTGTGAAAAAAGCATTAATGCAGCGTACACACGATAATTTTTCGGCATGAAAAAAACTTTGTTTTTTAAAAACTTCATTTAAAATGATCGTGTGTGGGCTACACATCATTTTTAAGGTTCTGAAAAACAACAAAAAAAAAACGTTTTAACGTTGTTTTAAACAATGTAGTTTTTTGAGTTGTAAAAAATGATCGTGTGTGGGCTAAAACGATGTAAAAAACCTGCGCATGCTCAAAAACAAGTTATGAGACAGGAGCGCTCGTTCTGGTAAAACTACCGTTCATAATGGAGTAAGCACATTCATCACGCTGTAACAGACAGAAAACCGCAAATTTACTAACACGGAATCAGCTAAAGCAGCCCAAAGGCGAATGGAACTTCCCCTTTATAGAGCCGTTGTACGTGTTGTACGTCACCACGCTTTGCTAGATCATTTTTTAAAAACGATGGTGTGTGGGCAACGTCATTTTAATGATGAAGTTGGGAAAACTTCCTTTTTTTTCATGAAAAATGATCGTGTGTACGCGGCATAAGTTTCAGCTGAGCAATAAAAACAGTGCAACTTGTATGACCTTGGCACTCATTGGCACACATCATTTATAGTCTAGTGTTTACTTGAGATCTACCTTAAAGTTCTAAAATGAAGTGTCTGAAGGATATAAAGTGAAATTCCAAGTTAAGAAACACCCTAAGGAGCTGCTAACCATCTTAAAATGTACCCCAGTATCAGCCAAATAGTCTTGAAACAGTACTCTGGCTGTAATGTATTTGGCATGATGGAATCCTGCAGTTTCTAATTACTGTAGAGACAGAACATTCTGTTCTATAGTGGATATGTATTATTTTGTAACGTGAACTGCTACAGTATATACATTGTTTACGATTACAGTAATAAGCCACGTGTTTGTAAAAAAAAAAAAATCCACTCTTCGCTGGCTCTGTAGATAATAAAAAAAAATGGAGCTGTCTTTGATTACAGTTTTTTTTTTAAAGATGCTGCATCATGGTTGTCATCTGGTTCCTTGTTTCACTACCTAGGAATTACCACAACTGGAACGAGTATTACTTGTTCAAGCTTTTAAGAGATCATTGGTTACAGGTTTTTTCGAACAGTAGCTACTTTCTAGGTGGTAAAGCCATAACAGACCAATGGCTTGCAACTTAAACCCATTGGGGCAGATTCACATAGAAATGGATTATCGTAGCGTATCAGAAATACACTACGCCGCCGTTTTTTACCTTGCTCTACGTGGAATTCAGGTAGATTTTCTACGGTAAACGACGGCGGCGTAGTGTATTTCTCCCGTCGCAATCCATCTGCGCGAGTAGGGGGCGTGAAACATTTAAATTAGGCGCGTTCCCGCGGCTATCGATCTGCGCATGCTCCGTTCGCAAATTTCCCGCCGTGCATTGCGCGAAATCACGTCGTGACGTCATTCGTTGTTTATGTAGCGTAGTTTACGGGCGATCCACGTCCCGACGAGTTACGTAAACAAAAAAAAAAAATTTAATAAATTCGAAGCGGGAACGACGGCCATACTTAACATGGGCTACGTAAAGTTAGAGCAGCAAAAAGCTGCTCTAACATTACGTAGAAAAAAATAGACGAAAACGATTGCGACGCCCGCTCGTATGTTCGTGAATCCCCGTAAAAACACATTTGCATATCCCGACGCATCAAAACGACGCGAACTCCTCCCAGCGGCCGCAAATAGATGGCAGCGTAGATCCGAAGGCTTACGAAGACGTAAGCCTCTCGGATCGAAGCCCGAAGCCGGCGTATCATGGTTTGAGGATTCAAACTAGTGATACGCCGCGCGAAATTTGAAATTACTCCTGTCTAACCCCAGTTAGACAGGCGTAATTGTTTTGTGAATCTGCCCCATTAACTGTGGCCATAAGTATTAACGGCATGGCAGTATTGGGATGCAAACATATCCAATACAACCATGGTTTGTTTACATTTTCTGGATGACATCTTCATGCGAAAAAAAAATTGCATTTTAGTATGTACCCACAAAAAAAAAAATTCTGAAGGGGTAAAGGAACACTAAAGGTTCGTTTTTTATTAGATCAATTGATTGCTGTAAGCTAGAGCATTTAAATATCACTTACCTTGTTTTTCATTTTGACCTCCAAAATACAGTAATCCAGGTTTGAAAATGCCATTTCCTGTCTCTTCTCTTCTTGCTTTCCACCAGCATCTGAGCTGTTTTGCATGGTGGAAAGCAGAATGTGCTCACCCCCTCCCTATGACTACAGCCCTGCGTGAAGATGCTCTCTTATCCCTCACAGACACGGAGGCTAAGCCTAATGGGAACTGTAGTTCCCATTAGGCCGTGGTGTAGCAAGAATGAATGCACACAGCAAACCAGGAAGTCAGTGAGAATAACGATTCAGGAGTGACGGAGGTGAATAAAACAGCTCGATTTCAACAGGTATCAAACTAGTTATAATGCAAAACATTACTTTTTACTTTATCAGCTACTGTCAGACTTTAATTTAAGAGGAAAATATTTTTGTCTTTACAACCCCTTTAAAGACAAGTCAGCAATTGCAGCTCTGATATTTTGGCCCTTACAGGTTCACTTTAATATAGGATTTTCAGAAAGAACATCAGTGAACCGTTGAACTAAATGACTCTGTACTAATTTTATCACAAGCTATGAAACTGTAGAGGCGGCTCAGATCTTAATACGCTCTTAAGATCTAACAGCCAATCTATCACATCCTCGCAACAGCTTTGCCTAGAAATATCTCAGTCACTATTCCAACTATGGCATGTCTAACATTAGAAAGTGAAATTAAAAGATTTTAGAACAAATATGAGCACAATACCTCCTTGATTCTAAATGCTATGTTACTCCCTTTTCCAAAGCTGCTGAGGTCTGGCTTTTGGATGACTGACCTATCAGGTACCATTCCCTGTTACAAAATAAAATATGTGATATTTTTTAATTCAACTAAGTCCACCTTTCTTAACCTTTTACCTTGCAGGAACGCTTGAAATAATTTTCAAGTCTCAGGAACCCCTGCTAAATATTTTTATTTATGACCGATGACACATTAGCATGATCAATAAGTTGTGTAGAGTTTTAAGCAAAAAAATAAGGAATGTGGACTAGCTAGAGTATTTTACACCCAGAGTGCAGCACTTTAAAACACCCCCCTGCTCTGTACCGGAATGCAAATATTAAACAAATAATAATAATGGCCAAAAATAAGACAAAGACCTTCAAAGGTTTAGTGTCCTCTTACAATGGTGGTCAGTGGATAAGTGCCTCTTAAATTGGTGGTGAACGGACCGTTTCCAGCGGACATGTCTCCTCCGGATTTTCATCCGATGGCGTGTACACACCATCGGATCAAAATCCCCGCAGGCAGACATCGCGGTGACGTGGCGGTGACGTTGATGCCGCCACGTCACCGCACCAGGGAGTAAAAAACTGCCACGCATGCGTCAAATGCTTGTGCGAGCAGATATGTCCGCTGGTTAGTGTACTAACCAGAGGACATATCCGACGGACATGTCTCCGGCGGACAAATTTTATAGCATGCTTTAAAATTTGTCCGCCGGTCAGACATGTCCGCTAGCCCATACACACGATCGGATTTGTCCGCTGAACTGGTCCGTCGATCGTGTGTACGCGGCCTTAGGCATTTTCAAACAACATATAGTATTACAAAGCTGTATACTAAGGGTCTGGTATGCATTTTGAATGGAGAAGAATGGTTAGAATGTGAGATTTTTAACAGGGCCAGCACTACCACTAGGCAAACTAGGCAGCCTCCTAGGGCCTATTACCTCTGCCTCTGTTCCAGTGAAGCCCCAGGTATGTAATGACCTGTGTGAGTTTTACTCTTCTGTCCTGGTTGCTTTGAGCCCCATTCAGTGCCGGGTGTCCCAAGAACATGTCCCCTGCAGGTGCCTCCAATCCCGCAATCCCCTGACTCCTGCTGAGCTCCCCGCTGTCACATCTCCCCTCAGAAATATCTGACAGCGCCGGCCCCAGGACTCCTTTGCTCCAGCCTGTCCCTCTGGTGTGGCCTGTGTCTGTGTGAGTACAGCAGAGGGGGCAGGGCGATGCTTGGTGGAGATCATGGGAACTTTGTGAGAAGTACAGCATCTGTTAGCTGATCTCCCGTTTGGGACACCAAGGAGCTGCGGGATGGTGCTGGCGAAGACTTCTAAACAATACTGCCTGCCCAGTGTTGAGGAGAGCCCCAATGAGATGGACGATGAGGCCATTAATCGGTAGGGAGAAGGATGGATCCTCCGATATACACCAAGCTGTGTGGGATAGGGGAGGGAGTGTGAGTAGCGCATGAAGTAGGAATCAAGTAGATCAGTGTGTGTGTCAGGCAGGCCAGTGTAGTGGTCAATTTAGGTCAGAGTAGTGGTGATGTAGGTCAGTGCAATGGTCAGGTAGGTCACATGTGTTACATGGGCAGAACAAAGGGGGTGGAGTCAGGGACAGAGCCAATGGGGGCAGCAAAATGAGGCTTCGTCTAGGGTGTCAAAAATTCTTGCACCCGCCCTGGATTTTAAATGCTGATCTGTAAGCAAACAAACTCTTTATTGCAGATAAGACATACCCAATCTATTTTTTGCAATTAAATAAATGTACCTGCCTGATCACGCAACTCAGTTTGCATTCCCTGACTGAATTTCTGCGATTGTGAGGGAGTTACATTCTGCGGTGGCCAATCAAGGTGGCTAAAGGCCAACACTAAGAGGAAGCCAAGAAGAAGATGCTGTGAGGGACCTTGTGGGCATCTAACCATTAGAGCAGAGTACAGTATCTCACAAAACTGAGTACACCCCCCACATTTTTGTAAATATTTTATTCTATCTTTTTATGTGACAACACTGAAGAAATTACACTTTGCTACAATGTAAAGTAGTGAGTGTACAGCTTGTATAACAGTGTAAATTTGTCCCCTCAAAATAAGTTTAACACATCCATTAATGTCTAAACTGCTAGCAACAAAAGTGAGTGACCCCTAAGTGAAAATGCCCAAATTTGGCCCAAAGTGTCAATATTTTGTGTGGCCACCATTATTTTCCAGCACTGCCTTAACCCTCTTGGGCATGGAGTTCACCAAAGTTTCATAGGTTGCCACTGGAGTCCTCTTCCACTCCTCCATGATGACACCACAGAGCTGGTGGATATTATTTCAGTGACCTTGTGCTCCTCCACCTTCCGTTTGAGGATGCCCCACAGATGCTTAATAGGGTTTAGGTCTGGGGACATGCTTGGCCAGTCCATTACCTTTACCCTCAGCTTCTTTAGTAAGACAGTGGTCGTCTGAGGTCACGTACACACGATCAGACCATTCGATGAGAACGGTCCGAAGGACCCTTTTCATCGGTTAACCGATGAAGCTGACTGATGGTCTGATGTTCCTACACACCATCAGTTAAAAAAAACAAGTTCAATGCTTCCAAGCATGCGTCAACTAGATTCTGAGCATGCGCGGCTTTTTAACCTCCCTGGCGGTATTCCCGTGTGTGGCACGGGGTGAGATTTTCAAGCTACGATCGGTAACCCGAGCCACACACGGGCTTGCCTCGCTGGATGCAGAAAAGAGTTTTCTTACCTTTTCTCTGCGCTCCAGCGACGAATCCCCGCAGTACACGGTGGCCGGATGTCCGCCTGATGCTGTGTGTACCTTCCATTCCCTTCCCTGCGAGCATCGCGACGCAGGGGGGCGGAACGGGGGGGAACGGCGCCAAATTCAAACGTATAAGTAGAAACATAGTGAAACACAGTAAAAACACACTGATACAATTGGATAAAAATTTAAAAAAAAATACAGTGACCTTTGATTGCCCCCCCCCCAGTGTTTTCTCAAGTGACCTGTCTGCAGATTGCTGCTCAGTATACAGACACTGGTACTGCAATCATGGCAAAGCGCTCCTCTACATCCAAATCGCTATGCGACATGCTGCCAAACAGCGACAGCGATGCAGAATCCCTTGCGGAGGAGCTGAGCGACAGCAACGCGTGGGAAAGCTCGTCATCGGATGAAGAAAGTGATGCGAGTGACGATCCTGCACCTGTGCCCAGCGATGTGCAGACTTGGTGCGCAATTGATTGCGCTACAGAGCACGTAGCGCCCCCAAGGTTTCCCTTCACAGGATCACCTGGGATAAAATTGGACATAGTGGGTGACAATCCGTTGGATTACCTCCGGCTTTTTTTGACGGATGAGGTGATTGACAAAATAGTGTTGGAGACAAACAGGTATCAAGATCAGCAAGCTGCTACCCATCAGCTATTTTCGCTGCGCAGAAAATGGGAGCCTGTGACCAGTGATGATATTTGGAAATTCCTTGGCCTCCTAATTTTACAGGGAGTGGTGGGGAAACCACTCCAAAAGTGGTACTGGACCACAAATAAATTATTGGCCACACCTTTTTTTGGATCGGTAATGTCCGAATATAGATTTTCTTTAATTATGAAGTATTTGCACTTCGCAAATAATGAGGAATTCGACGAACAATCCCATCCAGCTCCAAAGCTAAAAAAAATTGGGATGTTTACCAAATGATACTGCAGAACTTCCAGCAGACCTATGTTCCTGAGCGGGACATTACTATTGACGAAAGTCTGATGGCCTATAAAGGTAGGCTCAGTTGGATACAATTTATTGCGTCTAAGCGCGCTCGCTTTGGGATCAAATCCTTTATGCTGTGTGAATCCAGCTCTGGGTATATTTGGAACACAGTAATGTACACTGGGAAATGGACCAAATTCTCCCAGAGATTTAGTTTTTTTGGGATGGAAAGCGCGTCAGTTCTGTCATTGATAGAGCCCTTGCTCAACCAGGGCTACTGTCTCACTACAGACAATTTCTACACTTCCCCAGAACTGTACGAGTTCCTGCTTATGAACAAGACGGACGCTTATGGAACCGTGAGGCCTAACCGGCGGGACATGCCGTCAGGATTTTACAACAAAAAGCTAGATAAAGGAGAAGTTGCTGCATGGCAAAAAGGGAAAATGTTGGCACTAAAGTGGCGGGACAAAAAGGACATTTCCCTGATGAGCACAGTGCACAACACCTCGACCGTCATGGTGCATACCAGAGGTGGAAAAGATGTGATAAAGCCCCAAGTTGTATTGGACTACAACCACACGATGGGAGGTGTGGACAGGGCGGACCAAGCCATGACATTTTATCCAGCTATGCGAAAGCAGCAAAAAAAATATTATAAACATTTTTTCAGACATCTCTTGGAGCAATGTCTGTGGAATGCATTCATCCTGCTGAAAAAAAAAATGCCAGGTCTATGGTCCATGCAGACTTTATGTGGAAGGTGGCAGAACAAATTTTTCTAAAACACCAGACGCCAACGGCGGTAAACCGTTCTGGACGACGGGCTTCTGGTGTTGTAAATCCTGAGCGCCTGACTGGTCGTCATTTCATGGACTATGTACCACCCACTGCAAAAAAATCAGCACCCTCACGGATGTGTGTGGTTTGCTGCTCCAAGCGCGACAACAGCGGAAACAAAATACGCAAAGAAACGCGCTTCTGTTGTCTCGACTGCGACGTTGGACTTTGCGCCATTCCTTGCTTCAAAGAATTTCATACCCGAGACATTTACTAAATAATGATTTTGCACACTTTTTTGACCCCCCAAAAAATCTGAGTTTATGAATACATTATTTGTTAAAATGTATTGAATAAAAAGTATTGTTATTATTAAATTATTATTTGTTATTATTTATTATATTATAATTTATGATTTTGTGTTTCAAACTTTGTCATAGTCTACTAGAGACTCTGGTTTGGACAGATTTAGGTGAGTTATTCCTAAGAATTGCAAGCCTGCAATCTAAAACGCCAAATTTCCATGCAAAATAATGGTACCGCTTTCAGCACCTAAAATCTGAAAGAATCATACCGCCAGGGAGGTTAACTGATGCTTTTGCATACTAACGATCGGCATGGGCGTCCGCTGAAATTTTTTCAGGGGGGGGGGGCGCATCAGCAGCGGCAATACACAGTCGCATTTTACCCTTTCTTCGACCACTAGCGCTAGGCAAGAGAGTAATGTACATACACACATCGCCATCAAAACCAGGGCACCACCATGTCACCAGCAACACCAGGGCACCACCATGTCACCAGCAACACCAGGGCACCACCATGTCACCAACAACACCAGGGCACCACCATATCAACAGCAACACAAGATCACCACCATGTCACCAGCAACACCAGGGCACCACCATGTCACCAGCAACACCAGGGCACCACCATGTCACCAGCAACACCAGGGCACCACCATGTCACCAGCAACACCAGGGCACCACCATGTCACCAGCAACACCAGAATACCACCATGTCACCAGCAACACCAGGCCACCACCATGTCACCAGCAACACCAGGGCACTATCATGTCACCAGCAACACCATGGCACTACCATGTCACCAGCAACACCAGGGCACCACCATGTCACCAGCAACACCAGGGCACCACCATGTCACCAGCAACACCAGGGCACCACCATGTCACCAGCAACACCAGGGCACTACAATGTCACCAGCAACCAGTGACTCACTTGTTATACCCAAAGACACTCGCGCTGATCACCCCCCGCACTGATATTCATTTGCGGGGGGTGCCGGCCTGACACCCCCTGCAGTTCTTAAATTCCAGGGGGGGGGCAACCGACCCCCATTGCCCTATGGAGTGGACGCCCATGACGATTGGTTTTGACCTATCGGTTAGGCGTCCGTTGGTTAAATTTTAAAGCAAGTTCTCTTTTTATTGACCGAAGGATAACTGACCGATGGCGCCCACACACGATCGGTTTGGACCGATGAAACTGACCTTCAGTTAGTTTTCATCGGTTTTGACCGATCGTGTGTACACGGCCTTAGAGGTGTGCTTGGGATTGTTATCATGTTGGAATACTGCCCTGCGGCCCAGTCCCTGAAGTGAGGGGATCATGCTCTGCTTCAGTATGTCACAGTACATGTTGGTTTCATGGTTCCCCCAATGAATTGTAGCTCCCCAGTGTCAGTAGCACTCATGCAGCCCCAGACCATGACACTCCCACCACCATGCTTGACTGTAGGCAAGACACACTTGTCTTTGTACTCCTCACCTAGTTGCAGCCACACACACTTGACACCATCTGAGCCAAATAAGTTTATCTTGGTCTCATCAGACTACAGGACATGGTTCCAGTAATCCATTTCCTTAGTCTGCTTGTCTTAAGCAAAATGTTTGCAAGCTCTTTAGAAGAGGCTTCCTTCTGGGACAACAGCCATGCAGATCAATTTGATGCAGTGTGCAGCGTATGGTCTGAGCACTGACAGGCTGAATTCCCCCACCCCTTCAACCTCTGTAGCAATTCTGGCAACACTCATACGTCTATTTCCCAAAGACAACCTCTGGATATGAGCATGTGCACTTAACTTCTGTGCTTGACCATGGCGAGACTTGTTCTGAGTGGAACCTGTCCTGTTTAACCGATGTATGGAATTGGCCACCATGCTACAGCTCAGTTTCAGGGTCTTGGCAATCTTCTTATAGCCTAGGCCATCTTTATGTAGAGCAACAATTATTTTTTTTCAGATCCTCAGAGAGTTCTTTGCAATGAGGTGCCATGTTGCACTTCCAGTGACCAGTATGAGAGAGTGAGAGCGATAACAAAACATTTAACACAGCTGTTCCCCATTCACACCTGAGTCATTGTAACACTAACGAGTCACTTAACATCGGGGAGGGAAAATGGCTAATTTGGCCCATTTTCACTTAGGGGTGTACTCACTTTTGTTGGCAGCGGTACTGTATTTATTGCAGACTTAAATTCTGCTTTAAACTGTCCATACACAGCTTAAATTTTGGCCGATTCAAACTGAAATAAAACTGAAATTCAAACTGAAAGTATTCCTGGCTGTCAGCACCACCCAGCTACACAATTTTCAATAAAAATTGAAGGAGACAGGTGCATAATTGTCAACAGTCACTGTTCAAGTATTCAGATTGCAGCTGGTGCTGACAGTCTCTAAATACACTAGCCAGCAGGGAAGATTGCTCTCTCCGCACTGTTTAGTTGTATGCATGGAGGAACCTATTTGATTTCCCTTGTGTCAGACTGCAGGCAGAATGAGAGAAATCTATGCATGTATGGCTAACAGCCTGTGTGCCTGTTGGGAGGGTTCCCCTCACTACTTGTTTTACCTGACTAAAAAAAAAACAGAAGAGGAGTAAATGTAATCAGGAGATAAGGAGAAATGTCACAAATGTGGACAAAAATAAAGATTCTAATGGACGTACACAAGGTCGTTTTTTGTGATGAAATAAAACGACGTTTTAAAAAACGTCATTTAAAATGATCGTATGTGGGCAAAACGTCGTTTTATGTCTTCTGAAAAACTACAAAAAAAAAATTCGAACCTGCTTCAATTTTTTATGTCGTTTTTCAGAATGTCGTTTTTTGTGTCATAAAAAATGATCATGTGTGGGCTAAAATTACGTATAAAACAATGTTTTTAAACCTGCGCATGCTCAGAAGCAAGTTATGACGCGAGCTTGAATGGAACAGAGTGCCATTGTATGTGTTGTGCGTAATCGTGCTTTGCAAGAGCATTTTCAGAAAACAATGGTGTGTAGGCAATGTCGTTTTTTAAAATTAAGTTTTTTTTTCATGAGAAAGAACGACGTTTTTTTACAAGACAAAAAACGACCGTTTGTACGCGGCATTACTCTTTTACACTCTATCTGGAACTAAAGAAAACTATTTTCCCTGGAGTTGGGCTTTTACCTGTAATTCTGAGCAAAAGCTGATTTGCAGTTTTAACCTCCATGCTCCAGACTGGCTGCTGGTTTAAATTGATTGTAAAGACTTTTTAATAAAAAATAAAATAAAAAAAATGTTATACTTACCTGCTCTGTGTAATGGTTTTGCACAGAGCAGACCCGATCCTCCGATTCTGGGAACCCTGTCTGTGCTCCTGCCTTCCTAGTGATCCCATTGGATCTGATTAACAGCAGTAGAAGCCAGTGAGGGAGGAGATAGAGAGAGAGAGCAACACCACTGCTCTCAGACACAGCACTGGTTTAAGTTTCCAGCTCAGGTAAGAATTTAGGGGGTGCTGCACGTAAACGTTTTTTTTACCGAATGGATATAGCCTTTACAACCATTGTAAGGGCGGCTTCACACTTCCCTACTGCGATTTTGCTGCGCTGATGCTAAAGTGCAGCTAATATACAGTTTTCATGTGGGTTAGCTGCACTATCTCATAGAATTCTATGAGTTGCCGCAGTTCTGGTGCAATTTCAGAAAGTGCACCAAAACTTCTGCATGCCGCATCTTTGGTGTGCTTTCTGAAATCGTACCAAAACCTTAGGACGTCATAGAAGTATACAAAAAAAGTGCAGCTAACCCGCATAAAATCCATAGGTTTGCTGAACTTTTCCCAAACCTTGGGACAGTGTATAGCTGCCCCAATACTACTGTCCTTCGTTTTGCTTGTCTGCATCTGGCTCTGTCACTAATCAGCACAGATTGTGGAAGTTTTTTCCTAAATAGAAAGTTAGCGGCTGGTCCCGATTTTTTGTTGCCCACTTGTTTTCAGGTATGGCCTGGAACTACCAGGACTTTTCTTTTTTGTTTCTGGACTCCAGTCAACAAGAACAGCAGCAAAAAGCACGTTAGGCCTTACATCTTGCAAAGACCACTTCCTCTCACGGCTTATTCACACCTCTCTAGTGTGAAACAATGTGAGACTATGTGTGTCACATGTGTTATGCGTGTTGTGGTGTCATTCATTGTCAGTGGAACCCCAATAAATTATGCCTGTGTACCACCTACAGTATGTACATTTATTGGAACACAACACAAAGCACGGCAAACCGCTACTGTGGATTGTGGTCGCAACATCTGAAATAACGGTGCATTTTCTATTTTGGTGAATTGGCAGTCCATTTGTTTGATTGGGTTTCTGCCACACATGTGAATATGCTACAAATATGTCTTAACATGCGTGCATTAATGTAACAGTTTAAAAAAAAAACACCTCATAATTTAGCACAAGAGGATTTTATAATGTCTATATGAAGTCACACATACTTTATCTAAGAGCTGTAAGCTGTAAAACGGTGGTCCTATTAACCTGTGTGTAAAATGTCATGAGCTCTGACCCTGGCCTGCAGGTGATATTAGAGGCACAAAGAAATCTGTGGTGTCTGAGAAATGTGTGGTGGCAGAACTCTGAGGAAACATACTCAGCTGTGAGCAGGCGTTTACTTGGGCAATGTAAACATGCAAACAAATACGTGAGTGTGTGCAAATATACATTTATTGTAGTGTGATATATCGGCAATACTTGACCCTGAAATGTTTTTACTTTATCAGTACATGACATGTGCTTTTGAGAGCTAAGCTGTAAGACTATCTGACTGATTACAGTAGAGATGGCATTGTTTTTAAAGAGCATGGGGCAGATTCACGTAGATCGGCGCATTATCATTCCGGCGTAGCGCACCACTTTTCCGTTAGACTTGCGCAATCTAGCCGCGTAATCCGGCGATTCACGTAGCTTTTACGCAAGAGCTTGCGCAAACGTAAGGTTTTTTCCGTAGGCGTAAGGAGGAGTAATACAAATTGGGAGGGACGTGGGCGTGTTACATTGAAATGAGCCGTGACCCCATGCAAAGCTCAATTTTACTGTGGGGGAAAAAAGAATTCTTGCCCGGGCCATTACCGACTATGGGCGTTTTCTCCACGGCCCGCAGAGTGCCACCACCACCCCGGCCAGGAGGAGGGAGATCTTGGATATGATCACAGAGCAGGTCAATTCATCGGGGGAGGGGGAGACACGGACCCGCTCTGGGATAGAAAAGAAAATAAATGACCTCCGGCGTGAGGTGAAAAAAAAACTGGCCGCAATAAATGCCCATGCCAGGGGCACAGGAGGGGGCCCACCATGCCGGGTTAGATTTTCAGAGACGGAGCGTGTGGTGGCCCTGACCTTTCACCGGCATGAAGTGGAGGGCCTGCCAGGCTTTGACACAAGTCCGGTCCCCGCGGTGCCAGGTAAGGTTTTTATTTCTCTCAGGTGTGTAGCATGTGTGGGGGAGGGGGTGAAAGGGAATATGTGGCAAGTGTGTGGATCCTCCAACCTGTGAATGGTTTGTGTCATCCACAGATGTGCAGGAGGGTGCAGGGCCATCTGGACTGACCGCTCCAACCCCAGGACAGCAGCCTAATGAGGCCCCCCCAACAAGGCCAGAGTCCGCAGAGGAGGAACAAGAGGAGGGGGAGGATCATGCGGAGGACGATCATGAGGAGGAGCAGAATCATGAGGAGGAGGAGTCCATGGAAGGCACTGGCCCTTTGGTTTCTGCGGACTCTTCCCCTCTGGCTGCAAGAAGCCTGCCCTCCCTAAGGGTCAGCCCCCCCCCCTCCTCCCCCAACATGGCTCCCCTCACAAGGGCCTCCCCTTCTCCCCGGCCACAACCATCAGCTGGAGCCAGGAGGTCATCCCCAAGCACCAGGGGGGCGCCCAATCTCATGCCCGCCTGTCTGAGAAGGAACCTGGCCACCCAGACCCGCCTTCTGAGACAGCTCTGCCAGACTATGGGGCGGGTGGATCAGAGCCTGTCCTCCATTAATGATAGCCTGGGTAACCTGGACTCCCACTCCCGGGCCTCCACAACCTGCCTAAATGACCTGCAAACTACAGCAGCAGGCGTTGGGCAGGATGTGAGGGCCCTTACCCAGGCTATCCAGGGCAACACGGCAACACTTGGTGCTGCCCTGGACAGAATAGCCGTGGCCTTGGAGGGCAGGCCGCCAGGTGGGCAGATCTCAGGGGCTGCTCCTCCTTCCCCGGCTTTTCCCCTCCCCCATGCGTCTCCCCTGAGGGTCCGGGGCCGTGGCCGGGGGCGCCCCAGGCGTGGCTCAGGCAGAGGGCAATAATTTTTTTTTCCACCTTTTGTTTGTTTTGAAAGCTTTTTTATTTTTGCTCTCTGCTTTTTTTTGTTTTTTCTAAGCATTTTTTTTTTACTATGCATTTTTTGTTTCTATGCATTTTTGTTTGTTTGACTTTTTTGGCATATTTTGGGTTGTGAATGATGTTTGAATGTGGGGGTGACATTCCTGCTGGAAAAGGGGTGTCACCCTCAATTTTGGTGGAGAAGGGTTCCCCAGGACCAGGGAGAAGTGATTCCCAGGTCCGTGTGAATGGTGTATGAATGTACAGTGACATAATTGGAGCCTTGACGTGGCGTTACTGCTCACCAGTCTTGCATGGTGGACTGGTGCCAATCCAATTTGATGAGGATGTGGGGTGTGTGTGCTAGGGACCATAGTGGTGTGCATGCATGCATTCTCATTGTGCCATGATTAATGTGTGTGTTTAACGTGCAAAGATGCCCAATATGAGCTGCCTCCTGACTGCTCTTCCCTCAGAAGACGGGGTATCCTCGGTTAGGGGTTGATTTTCTGGTTGGGGGGTCAGATCATCACGTAGCTCAACCTGCAGGCCCTTCCTCACTGCGAGATTGTGTAGCATGCAACATGCAGCGATGATATGGCACACGAAGTTTGGGGAATACAACAGTGTACCCCCAGACTTATCCAGGCATCGGAAACGTGACTTCAGGAGGCCAAAGGTGCGCTCCACCACTGCACGGGTTTTGATGTGTGCTTCATTGTATCGTTCCTCTCCTGGGGTTTGGGGGTTCCGGATAGGAGTCATGAGATGGGGTCCCAGTGCATATGCAGAGTCACCTGTAAAGGAAAAGACAGGAGAATGTTAGTCATGCATGTGCCACTTCTGTTGTGCATCACGGGAGGGGATAGTCATGCCTGACTCCCATGTCACTCACCAACCAGCCAGGTGTTCCCATACACGTTCTGTTCGAATTCTGTTCGGATGTGGCTTTGATTGTAGATGTAGCTGTCATGGCTGGACCCTGGGTGTTTGGCACGGACGTGCCATATGAGGCCTTGGGCATCAACTATCACCTGTACGTTGATGGAGTGCCAATTCTTCCGATTGCGGTACATGTGCTCGGTCTCATGGGGGGGCTGGAGTGCCACATGTGTGCAATCTATGGCCCCGATGGTGCGTGGGAATCTGGCAATTCGGTAGAAATCTGCCATTGCCTTGATTCGAAGCTCCTCAGTGGTGGGTTTGATGATTTGGTTGGCCAAGCGTGTGAGGATTGCAGGGACAACCTGGTGCACACATCTGCTCATGGAGGATTGTGACATCCCAGCCACCACTCCACTTGTACGCTGAAAAGAGCCACTGGCAAGGACATGGAGTGTTGCCAGGACCTTCACCAGTGGCTGCACTGCATGTGAGCGGTGTGTTGGGCTGGTGATGTCCTCCTGCAAGGTTGTGGTTAATTCCAGGATGGCATGAGGGGGGAATCTGAAGATGCGAAAGACCTCTGAATCATTCATGCCAAACAGGTGTATGCGGGTGCGGTATACCCTCTCCCGTGCCATCCTCCGTGCCCTCCTCCTTCTTTGGTCATCTATATTCACTAGTGCAGCTATGAGCGACGATGCCCCTAGCATGTTGGCAGTCAAATTGTAGTGCAACACGTGTGTGTGGTCTGCTCCTCAGTAACGGTGTTGCTTTATCTGACAATTAGACTTTTTTTCAAAAGTTAGATCAGCTTTTATGGGCTCTAACTTTAGACAGGACATTTTGCAGTTGCGCACATCGCGTAGCCTGCGCAGCAACTGCGTTTTTTTGTGGATCCCCGTAACTCCCTCATTAGCATATTTGACTAGCAAATCAATGGTGTGTCTAGCGCAGTTTTGCGCGAAGGGAAGCGAATGTCTAACTCAATTACGCCGGACCAAAAAACGAAGATTTCTGGCGTATATTGTTTTGTGAATCGCGTCCAACTATACGCACGCGCACATTTAGACTTACGCACGCGCAACAGCAGTTGCGCACGCGTAATCGCTCTGTGAATCTGGCCCCATGTGTATTCGTCCTTGCACAGTTTTGAAGACATTAAGTTGTTGATTTTGAAGTTTGAATATTAGAATTCACAACTTTATTATACTATGTATCCTTTTATTACAATACATATTTAGCAAATACCCCCTGGTGGGTGTTGGTTTATACCACAAATTCTGTAGTTGTGTTCACTTGCTACATGCTGTAATCTCATTGCTTTCCAATTAGGCTTTTTAAAACAGCTAAATATACCAAATTCAGTCTGTTTACACGGGCATGGGTAAGACAAAAAAAGCTACAGCTTTACCCACCCTGCCAACTGCCCACCTTAGGGTTTGTTCACACAAGGCACTTTACTGCTGGCCCCACGCTGGCCCATGTTTTCTTGGCATGGGATTGCACAGGTGTTGTGAGCATCTCTGTGGCGGCATCCTATTCATTTCTATTGGGACATGCAGCAGCACAGACACAGCCAATATGACATAAGGGTAAGTGCAATGCCACCCACACTCATCCGCAGCTTTGTCTATGCATTCACTTCTCCCAATATAAATGAATAGGACATGAGCACATGGATGCACAAAACACTTGTGCATCCCCCTGCTGGGAAAACACAGACTTGCATGGAGCCCACTGTAAAGCACCTCATGTGAACAAACCCTAAAAGGAAACATACAGCTTCTTAGGATCGTGCACACAACATAGCAAAAATTATACCCACTACCACATTCAGCAGGCAGTACTGCCACCAAATTCAATCTATGCAAGTGAAAAAAGCCATGCCACAACTGCACATTACTGTGCCACAACTACAAGCCAAAGATTTGGTTGTGGCATGGTATTTACATATAGAAAGCGCATTTGCTGTCTACAAAAAGGACACTCAAGAAGCATTGTTGCCTCCTGAATGCCTGGCGGCAGCTGCTACTCTGCCGCCCTCCAAAAGGCAATGCACCAGAGATTACTTTTCAGAGGTGCAGCAAGGGCTGTCGCAGGTGTGAATGGGCGCTAATGCAGAATGTTGAATTTGCTTAACTTTCAAACTAGTTTACTAGTAATTTGTTTAGCTTGCTTTGTCTGGCCATATGTGGCTCGAGATGGGGTGTTGCCTCTTTATAAACGCAATAGTCAGCAGAGAAGATTCCTCTATCCATGCTGTTAGTACTGTATAGTAGAATACATTAGATTTGTCTTGTTTGGCTGATAGGCTCAACAAGAAAAACCTATTAGCGTATGGTTAGCCTTAAGCCAGCCATAGATGGATTGAATATCTGCTGGTTCAGCAAGGACAAGCTGAGATTTGATCCATGTAGGTGCAGGCTGGTACTACTAAAGTCGATCCATTTATCAACTTTAGTACAACCAGTCTATCAGATTGTTTGCATGCAATTACTGCTGATGGATATAGCCGCTAGCAGTAATCATTGTGTTCTGTCAGCCGGGAATCAAGTGATTTTCTTTCCTGCAACCCATCGCTTTAACTATGGCTTGCCTTAGGTTAACCCCAAATAATACAATCTTATTGTACAATCTCATTTTAATCTACCATCTACTCAGGGCCGCCATCAGGGGGGTACAGGCAGTACACCTGTAAGGGGCCCGGGGGTCCCCAGGGGCCCGGATGGGAACCGGAGGTCCCCAGGGGCCCGGAGTCCACCAGGGCCCCAGATGGCAACCCCCTCTTTTTTTATATAAAAAAATATATATTTTTATAAAAAATACTTTTTTAATATATTTTTCTTTTATTTTTTATTAAGGAGCCAATTTTTTTTCTTTTATTTTTTTTAGAGGTCCGGAGTTCCACAGGGGCCCGGAGGTCCCCAGGGCCCCGGATGGCAACCGCCCTTTTTTTATTTATTTTTTATAAAAAAATATATATTTTTTTAATATATTTTTATTTTATTTTTTTATTAAAGGGCCATTTTTTTTAGGGGTCTGGAGGTCCCCAGTGGCCCGGAGATACCCAGGGCCCCAGATGACAACCCCCCTTTTTTTATATATTTTTTTCTTTCTTTTATTTAATATTTTATATATATATATATATATATATATATATATATATATATATATATATATATATATATATATATATATATATATATATATATATATATATTTATTTATTATTATTATATTATTATTATTATTATTATTATTATTATTTAAATTATTAAATGTTTTACTTTTTTTATATTATTTTATTTCTTTTTTTATATATAGATATATTTGTATTAAAGGGCTCAGAGGTCCCCAGGGCCCCATGTGTCAAACCCCCTTTTTTTTATAAATGTTTTTTTGTTTGTTTATATATATTTTTTTATTTTTTTTATTAAAGGGCCCTGGAAGGCAACCCCCTTTTTTATATTTTTTATAAATGTTTATTTATTTGTTATATATATATATATATTTTTTTTATTTCTTTTGTATTTAAGGGCCCAGAGGTTTCTTTTTATTAAAGGGCCCAGAGGTCCTGGATGGAAAACCCCCTTTTTTTGTAATTTCCTTTTTTTTTTAATGAGGTCCCCAGGGCCCCAGATGGCAACCACCCTTTTTAAAAAAATATATATATATATATATATATTTATTTTTTCTCTCTTTTTTTCTTATTATTAAAGGGCACAGAGGTCCCCAGGGCCCCGGATGGCTACCCCTCTTTTTTTATATATATTTTTCTTGATTTCTTCTTTTTGTAAAGGGCTCCCCGCTTCCCAATTTGCGGCAGTCCCCACCCCCCGCTTCTCAATTTCATGCGCGGCAGCACCCCCCCCCCCCCGGTTCTCTGCTCCAGGGGGCCCATGTCTGAAGCTGTGTAAGGGGCTCCAAAATTCCTGATGGCGGCCCTGCATCTACTATGTAGTACAAGAGTCTGCCTGCTTTAATGTTCTAATATTACAATTGTGAATAACAGTCAGTCAGCAGTTAGCATTCCATTGAAGCCTTTGAAAGACAATAAGGCCAAGAAATGAGATGTGTCAAAGAAATGTCTGTTCTTCAGATGTTTTACTTCTAAAATGAACAATTCTCCACACTGTGATGTGCGAGTGGGTGATATAATTACGGAAACTCTTACCATCTTGTGCAAAATAAATGTTTCTCCAAAATCTTTTTCCTTGATTCTGTTAATTGTTCCCTAATTGTATACAAAGCATGCAGTTTACAGATGCCAGAATAAGTGACAAGTCTAAGTAAATCTTGTGTGTGTGTGTATGGAACTTGCATCATCTTTGCCTGGCCACTAAAGAATACAAAAAGTTCAAAAGAAGAAGGTAGCAGTGAAGGAGAAGTAACAAGGAGGAGCATAGATGTCATATTGCTGGAATTTAAGAGAATCACTAATTAAGCCAGCCAGCAAGAATTTATGAAGTAGTGAGTGTGTTTGGAAATACCTGTCCTGCATTAACATGAAATAAGTAAGAAGAATTCCTGTATCACAAAATTACTCACAGTAAGGGTGGATTCACACCTATGCATTTTTAGTGCTTTTTGCATTTTACATATTTGCACTATAGAACATGTTCCATTGGAAACCATGTTAAATGAACTGTAGTGCACATTTGCAAAATGCAAAATACACTAAAAATGCATAGGTGTAAATCCACCCTTAGGCCTGATTCACACCTATGCAGGTTGCAGTTTGGATATTCCAGGTACATTTTATGTTTCTTAATACACATTTTTGATCCATTCAAGTCTGTGGAACCCAAAACCAGAAACAAAATCCCTTTCCATAAAATGCACAGTGTGAACTAGAAAACCATGTTAAATGGACTATAGCGTGTTTCTGCAAAACTGAAGATTGTGAAGATTTGCACTACAGACCATTTAACATGGTTTCCTATAGAACATGTTTTGTAGTGCAAATCTGCGAATTGCAAAAAGTACTAAAATTGCCATAGGTGTGAATCCAGCCTAATCGGAGGCAGGATGCATTCGCAAGCGTGAATGCACCCTTATGTCACGTACACATGATCAGACATTGAAACCGTGGAACTTGTCTTGCATACACACGGTCACACAAATGTCAGAAATTTAGAATGTCAAGAACGCTGTCACGTACAACACTATGACGAGGCGAGAAAAATAAAGTTCAATGATTCCGATCATGCGTCCAATTGATTCCAAACATGCGTGGATTTTTGTGCTTCAGAATTGGCTAAAGACGATCGGAATTTCTGACAAGAACTTTTGTCGAAAAATTGAGAACCAGCTCTCAAACATTTGTTCGATGGAGCATACACATGGTCGGATTTTCCGACAACAAGCTCACATCGAACATTTGTTGTCTGAAATTCCGATTGTGTGCACCAAAAATGCATAAGTGTGAATCCAGCCTTATGCCGCGTACACACGGTCGTTTTTTGCGATGAAAAAAAACGCCGTTTTTTAAAACGTCATTTAAATTGATCGTGTGTGGGCAAAACGTCATTTTTTGTCTTAAAAAAAACGACCAAAAAAAAATTCCAACATGCTTGAATTTTTTGTGTCGTTTTTCAAAACGTTGTTTTTTGTTTCACAAAAAGTCACCGTGTGTAGCAAAAACGTCGTTTAAAACGACGTTTTTCAACCCGCGCATGCCTAGAAGTTAGTTATTAAGCGAGCTTCAATGGAAAAGTGTGGTGAACGTAACCTCGTTTTTTGTGAAAAAACGATGGTGTGTATGCAACATCGTCTTTGAAAGTGACGCTTCAAAAACGTAGTTTTTTACTTCACAAAAAACGTCGTTTTTTTTCATCGCTAAAAACGACCGTGTGTACGCGGCATTAGAGTACACTTTTAATCCAATATTATGTCCTCTTAGGCCTGGTTCACACCTATGCATTTTCTTGTGCGGTTTCAGTTTTGCAAAAACTCACTACAGTCCATTTAACATGGTTTCCTTAGAGTCACGTTCACATCTATGCATTTTCTGTTTTTTGGTTCCATAGACTTGAATGGATCAAAAAGGTGTATTGAAAAACGCAAAATGCACCTGGAATATGAAAACTGCAACCTGCATAGGTGTGAACCAAGCTTTTCTGTACAGGCCATGCAGATACAATATATTTTCTTACATGTATTATTTTAGCTCCTATCCAGCAGAGTCTTATAAACCTGTCTCTTATTTTTCTGCAGTAAAGAAACCGAACATGAAGGTGTACATCAACATTACCAGAGACACGCTAACTATGAAATTCCATCGTCCAAACCAAAGCATCAAGTTGGAGGGTTTTATTCTTGGATATGGCAGCAATTATTTCACAAACCAGTATATTCAGTGGCCAGATAATGGGAAGTCATTTATCACAGATGTTGGTAAGTGTTTGCCTGAGGAATGAAAAGTCATATTAAGTTGTAGCTTCTCCAGTATCTTTTAAAGCTTTTTATGTTTTCATTTAGTTTGCAGTCATGTGATTGCTTTCTTTTAAAACCAAGTTTTGGATGAAGTGGGGAAGAAGGAGAAACTCGGTCTGGTTTTTATGTACTCTTGGGTTCTCTCAGAGAGATTTCTGTACTGCTGACAACGGTTTTACTTGTCTGGTTTTACCAGACAAGTAATAAGAGCAAATCTGCAACAGAAACACAAACAGCAATAAAAACCTTGCTGGGGCTCTATCCAACCCTATTTGTGCTTTTCAGGCCCTATTCTTCTAGATACACCTGCCAGAACACTCTGATCAGCGGTCTCTGCCATTGGCTGAGAGCACTGATTGGGAGTCAGATTCTGGTTTTCCAGCATGCATGTCCAACAGGAGCTGGCCAAACAGTTTTTTTTCTGACATTCGGTCAGTGTGTACCTGGCTTTAGGCTGCCCATAGATAATTTGTTTTTCTTTTCTTCCTTCCACCATCAGTGTTGATGGGGAATTCCTCCTGAGGCACTAATGGGGTTTGCGTGGGAAACTTTTCTAGCTGGCAGAACGCAATGATTACTGCTAGTGGCTATAGCCATCGGCAGTAATTGAATGACAAACATTCAACAGACTAGTTATACCCAAGTCCACCATTGGATCAGCTTGGGTAAAATCAGCCTGCACATACATGGATCGAAAGTTCGATCCATATATAGCTGGCTTTATTCAAAGGGTGGGAGGTATGCAGTGTAAAGGTGCAGTGCAAAAAGGCTTATCTTTTTACCACGATTTATCAATCTCCAATCTCTTTTACAACTACTAGAGAGCCACTTTGCAATTCATGATTTGTATTCCCCAGGCTATGGGCTTATTAGCTACCATGAGTTTCTGATTTCCAGGTACAAGTGTCGCTACAGAGTCTGCCTGCTCCCGCCAGCTCAGCGGAAGATCAGTCCGCTGATCTCCGCTGAGCTGGCGGATGACAAGCTCCTCTCTGCTCACTGGGAGGGGCTTGTCGGGCGCCGATGTTTCCTATGGAGAGATGGAGAGATCGGACGTTTTCATCAGATCTCTCCGCTGACATCCGACACTTCATAGAGATGCATGGAGCAGTCATTCAGATCCGCCATCAAAACTGACAGGTGGACCTGAGCGGTTTGCACATGTGAAAGGGGCTTAAAACTATAAATATGAAAAAACACTCATTTTCAAGACCTGTAAATGCCTCCGCTTTCACTTGTTGATATATAAAAGAACACATTCCATTTTTGTAAATATTTTATTATATCTTTTCATGTAACAACACTGAAGAAATTACACTTTGCTACAATCTAAAGTAGTGAGTGGACATATTGTATAACAGTGTAAATTTGCTGTCCCCTCAAAATAACTTAAACAGAAAATAATGTCTAAAACGCTGGCAACAAAAGTGAGTACACCCCTAAGTGAAAATGTTCAAATTAAGCCCAAAGTGTCAATATTTTGTGTGGCCACTATTATTTTCCAGAACTGCCTTAATCATCTTGGGCATGGCGTTCACCAGAGCTTAACAGGTTGCCACTGGAGTCCTCTTCCACTCACTTGGTGGGTGTTAGAGACCTTGCGCTCCTCCACCCTCCATTTGAGGATGCCCAACAGATGCTAAATAGGGTTTAGGTCTGGAGACATGTTTGGCCAGTCCATCACCTTTACCCTCAGTTTCTTTAGCAAGGCAGTGGTCGCCTTGGATTCTATAGTATGGACAATGGGGGACTATACCGGTGCTAATTCACAACATACAATAGTAATTTATTAATATATATATTTTTTTTTTTAAAAAGGGAAAGAGAAAAATATCACAAAATATAATACAAAAAATACATATTTCAGAACAATAGGGTAGGAAAAGCATAAAACCAGGCAGCTGTGGATCCTGATTACACAAGCAGAGCGTATTGCAGATGATCGCAACCAAAACGTTGTTAAGCCCCATATATTTCGCCTAGATTCCGGCTTCGTCAGGGGCTAGGTTGAGAACAATAATTTGAAAACAGCTCTATTAATAGAAAAATTGCATATTACAAAAGGGCATGTATAAAAAACATAACCATATATTCATACAGGTATATATGTATACTGTGCTGACCTTGCATGTCAAAAAATGGACATCCAGACCTGGAGGGGGGGGGGGATGGGGCGGAATGGACACAATGGAGGAAGGGATTATCAACAAAGAAAAGGATGGGGATAAAAAAGGGGGGAGAGAGCGGCTAGACACTTGCAATCCAAACGGACAACCGACTCGTCTAGTGGTCCAATGCACCAAAGTAGGGCCAGAGATGCGTCTCCATAGGAGAGGAGAAAGAAAACTGGCTGAAAAAATATAAAAAACTTAATAAGAATTGTGACCTACCTGCATACATCACACGTAATTTTTTCCAATTGTATATTCAAATAAAAAATTAGCTAGATCCACTTGAACTTACATAATTCTTTAGAAAAATGATGGTCGCCTTGGAGGTGTGTTTGGGGTTGTAATCATGTTGGAATACTGCCCTGTGCCCTAGTCTCCGAAAGGATGCTTCAGTATGTAACAGTACATGTTGGCATTCATGGTTTCCCAAATGAACTGTAGCTCCCCAGTTGTCGGACCAGCTACCATACACATGGACCGGAAGTCAGACGTTTTTTATTGAACCAGTCGATGTAGCCCAACATTCGGCCCATGTGTACTAGGCTTTAGCCAACAGCACCAGCAGGACATAACATGGGGGTGGGGCAATGACATTCGGGCACCAAGGAAGATGCCCCACTCTTCCATAGTCACACTATGCCTGGGCCAGCTGCCCCTCATGCCCCTCATATCTCGCCCCCTAGGATCCAACCCTGTGTGTATGGTGCATTTATGATTTTGTCATGATGGATTATTCATCCCTCCCTGCAATACACTCTCCCAGCTTTCTCCACCACATCTTACTTATCTGTGGCTACCTACAGTACCTACACACACACACGCTCCTCAGTGCCCCTTCAACAATCCAGGTGGTTCAGTGGTCTAGAAGGCCACAATCTATTAGACCTTTTACACAGTATCCACAGCAGGTTAGCATTCAGAAAGCCACTACATACACACTGTCTTGAAGTCACTCAGCGCCCTCCAGGAAGCTTGAATGGACTCCTGGCACAGCACGCTATGAAATGTGTCAACAATATCTTTTGATATCAAAGGAGACAGGAACAACAAGCGCCCAGAGGCGATTCAGTTCGCATGTGCCGCGCTATACAAGTTTTCATTCATTCATTCATTCATTCAACAAAATCTAAGGATGGGAAAAACTTTATTGCTGCCCGGATGCAGTTGAGGCACTGCACAAATATGGAAAAAAAATAAGACTTAGGACTCAAAGATGTATCCTCTGGATCACATTATAATAATTTAGTAATAATAAAAAAAAGGTTCCAGCACAATATACAATACCTTTGCAGTGTTCTGCAGTGTAATTTGCCAATTTTGTCTCAATTCTTACTGCAAAGTGCTATATATGTAGATGCTTGTTATGTACTAAAATTCGTTTGCTCCAGCAGACACTTCTCTTTTTATTTAAAAATTCAACTAACCACGTTTCAGTTTTAATCAGTTTATTGTAGTCAGTACAATAATAACCAATGCCTGACCAGTTGCAAGAGCTTAATCAATTTTGCACATTATTCTTTGCCCTGCAACTCAGTACACCTACTGCATCAAAAACTATACCCCATCGTATTCAGCAAGCAGCAATACAACAGCAGCTGGACTGGTGTGGTACACATGTTACTCATAATAGTTCTATAAGAAATAAAGAATTCTAAAATAAAAAAAAATAAAAAAATATATATTTTACGAAATTCCACAGGACCAAAAAATCGATTCATGTAGAGATTTATCTCTACACGATATTTCTATATTTTATTTCTAGAAAATATTGTATGTCATTAGTATGTAATGGGATTTTCATTTCCATCTTAGTAGCAGCAAATAATTTCCCTTGTTATAGGTGTTGCCAAAGCTTTGACACATTCTGTAAAGCTTGGTCAGGTTAATTTTCAGCAGCTGCTAGTAGAAATGTTAATGAATACATGTTTCTTTTGGAAAGATGGAAGGCTATAGTCACTTGTGGGTATCCTGTTTCAATGTGAGCATTGTGTATATTCTACTGTTAATTCCATATGAAAAAGGAAAGTTTTAAAGGTGAATTAATAGTTTTATTCATATTTCCCAAGTTTTCCATAGAGTAGTCCAACATGAAAGTTTCTTTAAGAAGTGTAAACTTTCAACATATCATACTGCATAGTGTGCTGCTGTGTGCTGTGACATGACTGGGCAGGGCAATGCCAAATGCTTTAATTACAAAGCCATAACTGACCATTCTATACATTTTTTTGTTAGACAACTAGCCTGGACACATCTTGACCTGCATTTTTCAAAGCCAGTATCTGTCTTTTTTTTACCTTAAGTACTTGTACCAGTAAAAATAAATGGGTCACTGGCAAAATAAAATTTAGTGAACCACTGGGATGTGAGAGTGCTGTGAGAATTAGAAAATAAATATAGGTATTAATTTTAAAAGTAAAAATGTTTAAGGCTAATTGAAGGAAAGCTTATAAGTACTGTATCTGTAAATGACTGGGTTTGGTGAAGACACAATTACCTAAGGTCACTCACGTACAGTAATTTGAGTGAGTAATAATCTTATCAGAATTGCCTACAGGTATATCCACTAAGTTTAGTGTGCTACCAATTTAGAGGTCAGCGACTGACCCATTGACCTAACAACAAACTCCTAGGGCTATAATCCAGACAGGTCACTTTATATTATACCGGGAAACACTAAAGGGTCTGATTTATCACGTTTTAAAATCCATTTATCTTTGTGAGACTTTGACAAAATTTCACTTTACTTTGATCATAGTTTTTGTGGTAATTTATCAAAGAGGAAAGTATAAGCCAGCAAAGTAAAGTGTGATTAAGGTAAGGAAAAAAATAACTATTGTTATGGAAGCAGTATTTCCATCCTTTGGCATTTAAGTTAACTTCAGGCTGTTTTTCAAATAAAACACAGTGCCTGGAATTCATAGAGAGAATCATAGATACTCCTTAGAAATCTGTCTCCTGTATCTGCAACAAATGGCACAACTTTACACATGCTACAAAATGTACTTAAACATGGAAATACATTTACCTCCATGTTTCTTTTTCCTCAGAGGTGGCTCTTTAATTAGGCAGTAGCAGTAGCCTAAGGCCTCGTGCTCACAGGGGCCTTGCAGCTGTCTAATTTGCCTGAAGGAGGAAGGGGAGAGCCCAGCATTGGGAAGAATGATGCCACTGCCTGCGGATGTGCGGGAAGGAGTGAGGAGTGGAGGTAGAAATGGCGCTAGCTTATTTAATACATAAATATAAATTGCAGTGCTAATGTGATGGGTAATGGGTTTACCCTATTTGTGTGAGGAACTCCTGTGTTTAATGTGAAAAATCAAATGATCAAATCCAGATAAAAAATGCACATTAATATAATCCTTGTGCCAAATGCTAGTGATATCCAGTCCAAAAAAAATTGCATAAAATAAACTGACAAAGAGAGTGAATATATATTAATAAGTGAAAATAAATAAATAAAATAAAAATAAGAATAAATATGATGAGAAAGTGCTTCGTGCTGATGTGAACGTCTAGTTCTGTAATTCACACAGTGATCCACTCAAACTGCAGATTTTCACCCCCTCTTGGGGTTTACAGCGTTCACAGTGTATGCCACTGTGCAGCACTCTGGCAATGGTACGTCCTGCTGTGTGGGACTTTCAGAAGGCGCTGATAACCACTGTGAGCACCACCAGGATCACAGCAGGACGTACCATTGCCAGAGTGCTGCACAGTGGCATACACGGTGAACGCTGTAAACCCCAAGAGGGGGTGAAAATCCAGTGAGTGCGGTTCACATAGGAGCACAGTTTGAGTGGATCACTGTGTGAATTATAGATCTAGACGTTCACATCAGCAAGAAGCACTTTCTCATCATATTTATTCTTATTTTTATTTTTATTGTATTTATTTATTTATTTATTTATTTTTTTTATTAATATATCTTCACTCTCTTTGTCAGTTTATTTTATGCACATTTTTTGGACTGGATATCACTAGCATTTTTTTTAGCACACGGATTATATTAATGTGCATTTTTTATCTGGATTTGATCATTTATCACTGTGATTTTTCACATTCAACACAGGAGTTCCTCACACAAATAGGGTAAACCCATTACCCATCACATTAGCACTGCACTTTATATTTATGTATTAAATAAGCTAACACCATTTCTACCTCCACTCCTCACTCATATCATTATCTCACTTAGGTGAAATAAATTAAGTAGAGGCAGCTGCTTAAATAAATAAATAAATTAATTAAGGGTGTAAACCCCAACTCACTCACAGGCAATATTTGTGTTCATTACGCAGATTAATTTATACTATCCTAATGGAAGGACTCTGCATTAAAAATGTAATACTTTTTTCCATTATGGGCATGAGAGGGCCCTCATGTCTAGGTTTTGCCTAAGGCAGGCATGTCCAAAGTCTGACCCGGGGGCCAATTGCAGCCCCCCTGGTGATTTAATATGGCCCCCTGGGGATTTGGATATATATATAGCCATTGCAGCCTCACATGTGCCCATGTGCCCTGTGCCCTGGGGGCCACAAAAGATATATACCATACGTATCGGCGCTGCCTCGGAGGGGACAGGAAGAGCACCATCAGATTACATAAATAGACTCTCCTGTTTACTCAGCAGCATCTGGATGACTGTTCTGTTTATCATAGGAGGCGGGACTTTGTATTAAAGAGGCCAACGAGTAAACAAGAAATTCTCCTGTTTGTAATCTGACTGCACTTATCCCTTTCCCTTAATGTCCCCTCCGAGGCTGTAGATTGGCATCGATCAGGCTGATGGCAATGGTAAGGCTGCATTCAGGGCACATGTGAGGCTGCATTGATTGCAATAGTAAGGCTGCATTCATGGCAATGGTAAGCCTGTGCGTGTTATACGCTGATAAATAAGGTATATCCAAATAACACGCCTAAGCTCATCCTTAGTCCTGAGATTCGTTGGGGCCACAGAAGAGATATATACAGTATATCCAAATAACATGCCCGAGCTCATCTCTTCACCACACACAGCCACAAAGGCAAGATAATTCTTGTTGGGCAGTGTATTCGTTGCTCGGACGAACACACTTAGATCAAATTTTAATGGCGCAAAGAATGTCTGGCAAAATGGTCGGCCCTCGAGCATGTTCACTTCATCAAATGTGGCCCTCTTTGAAAAAAGTTTGGACACCCCTGGCCTAAGGCCTCACAAAGCCTAGAGCCACCTCTGTTTTTCCTAATAGGATAATATGTTTTTTGAAATTATCGCAGCCATAGTCCCAAAATGTGACTACTTGCAAACTGTCTGCTGTCGTTGTACGTCGGCTGTTTGAAGTGGAATACCATTCTTATGGCAGCAGCTAGCTACCATAATCCAGGTATCATCTTCAACAGCGGGCAGTCCCCTTTCAGATGCAAGTACTCTCTGTGGCGGATTCACTGCGTGATCACTTTTATCAGGAACGGGAGAGGGCCCCCCTCCTGCCGCGCTTTGGTCGTCTCCGCTGCTTAACAGAGCCATCGGTAGTGGCGGAGGCGATTGGGCCCCATTCCCTCAACAGCCTGGAGCCAAGTGAGGGAAAGATGGCCCCCACTCGGCTCCATACCATTGGATGGCAGAAGCGACATCAAACGTCACTTCCACCCAATGGTCTTAAAGGGGAATAAAAAAAAAAATTAAATACTTTTTTATTGCATTTAAGTGTAAATGTGAAACCTAAGGTCTTTTTTACCTCAGATTTCACATTTAAGAGGTGCTGTCATGCTTTTTTTCTATTACAAGGGATGTATACATATTTTTTTTTTAAAAGGACAGTGTCAAAATAAAAAGTAAAATAAATAAGAATTAAAAAAAAAAATGTAAAACCCCCTGTCCCGTCGAGCTCACGCTCAGAAGCGATCGCATACATAAAAGTCACGCCCGCATATGAAAACTTAACGACCGTTGCACGCCTATTTATGGCCACAAAAGGGCACGTACAGGCAGATGGGCGTATATATACGTCCCTGCCTTCTAGCGGGTCGGGGGTCCGATCGGGACCCCCTCCGCTGCGTACGGCGGTCGGCTTACCTGCGGGAGCGATCCGTCTTGAGGGGGCGGCGGTTCGATTCTGTCCACCCCCTCGTGATCGCTCCCAGCCAATCCTGTGCGCCGCCGCCGTGTCACTTCCTCTGCCTGTACAATGTAAACATAGGCAGAGGAAGTGATGCAGCTCTCATCTCGGCGGTATTTTCAAACCGCCGAGATGAGAGAAGAGTCACAGTAAGTCTGCACCAACACTACACTGACACCACACACATAGGCACATTTAACCCCTTGCGATCACCCCCCTGTCACACTGTCACTGAATGCAGTGATCATATATGTACCAACCACTGCATTTAGTGTCAGTGTGACAGTTAGTGTGACAGGCAGTTAGTGTTAGGTTCAGGGTAGCCCCGTACCCCCTCTAATAAAGTTTTAACCCCTTGATCACCGCCCTAGTTAACCCTTTCACTCCCTATTGCCAGTGTCACTAAGCGATCATTATTCTGATCACTGTTGCTGCTAGGTAGCTATTTTTTTTTTACTAAAGACATGTGGCTAAATAAATTTTGGCCTAAATGTTTGACTAAAATTTAGTTTATTTAACAAAAAGTAAAAAATATTGTTTTTTTTCAAAAATGTCGCTCTATTTTTGTTTATAGCGCAAAAAATAAAAATCGCAGAGGTGATCAAATACCACCAAATAAAAGCTCTATTTGTGGGAAGAAAAGGACGCACAATTGTCTGTTAAAGCGATGCAGTGCCGAACTGTAAAAACGCCTCTGGGCATTTAGCAGCATATTGGTCCGGGGCTTAAGTGGTTAAACCACACATGTGATGTATCATTATGAGCAAGAGCAATAATTATAGCACTAGACCTTCTCTCTAGCTCAGAACTGGTAACCTGTACACATTTTTAAACATTGCCTATAGAGATCTTTAGGGGTCAAAGTTTGCAGGTGCAATTTTGAAGCATATGTTGGGTATCAATTTACTCGGCGTAACATTATCTTTCACAATATAAAAAAAATGGGCTAACTTTACTGTTTTTCTATTTTTTAATTTAAAAAAGTGTATTTTTCCTGAAAAAATTGCTCTTGTAAGACCGCTGCACAAATATGGTGTGACATAAAGTATTAAAACAACCTCCATTTCATTCCCTAGGGTATCTGGAAAATAAATAAATATATATATATATATATATATATTGTGACAGGGAGTCAGGTAAATATCTGTGTGATGTCACAGACGGGAGATACTTTTCTGCCTTGTTTAGACAATACACCAATTACTATTGGGCGTCGGCTGCAGAGATGGCCAGAGAGGTTTGGGGCATTAAAAGGTTTCAGCTGTTCAGAATTAAGCAATTAAACCCCCTATAAAGACAGCCTAAGGATAACGACTGATTGCTGCATCCTGAGGCTTTGGGAGTGAAGTATCAAAAATACTTTTTTGTTGTTTTCTGCTGTAGGACCAGCAGTGTCTGCCCAGCAGTAGGCTGTGCCAGACTCAATAGGTAGGTTCCTGTGTTGGGAAGGTAGACGCCCCAAGTGGCAAGGGTTTATTTTATGTTTTGTTTTGTTTATGCTGTTTTTATGCTTGCACGTGTATCCAGCAATATGGAAAAATAAACCATATCATTTGTTTTCAACAATCCTCTACTGCCTTTTTGTACAGTTTAGCGTGTAGTGAACCCATCCAGGGGGTTACACACACCCGCTACCGAGCTAATCCCTCCCAATATATATCTGTATATATATATATATATATATATATATATATATAAAATGTTTGAGGGGTCTAAGTAATTTTCTAGCAAGAAAAAAAAAAGATTTTAACTTTTAAACACCAAGTCTGAAAAATAGACTTGGTCCTTGACTAGCTAAGGCCCAGATTCACAGAGCGATTACGCGTGCGCAACTGCTGTTGCGCGTGCGTAAGTGTAAATGTGCGCGTGCGTATAGTTGCACGCGATTCACAAAACAATATACGCCAGAAATCTACGTTTTTTGGTCCGGCGTAATTGAGTTAGACCTTCGCTTCCCTTCGCGCAAAACTGCGCTAGACACACCATTGATTTGCTAGTCAAATATGCTAATGAGGGAGTTACGGGGATTCACAAAAAAACGCAGTTGCTGCGCAGGCTACGCGATGTGCGCAACAGCAAAATGTTCTGTCTAAATTAAGAGGACCTAAAAGCTGGTCTAAATTTTGAAAAAAAGTCTACTTGTCAGATAAAGCAACAGTGTTAGTGAGGAGTTCAGCAGTCACACGTGTTGCCCAACAATCTGTATGCCAACATGCCAGGGGCATCGTCGCGCATAGCTATACTACTGACTTTAGATGAACAAAGAAGGATGAGGGCACGGAGGATGGCACTAAGGAGGGCACGGGAGATGGTTTTTTTTTTTTTTTTTTTTGCTTATATAAAATTTACAATTTAATCTAATCTAATACAATATTCTTATCTGATACAAGCCCCTCACTCTTCACTTGATATATCACACACGCATAGACATCTTTGGCATGAGAGATTCTGAGGTGTCTCGCATCTTCAGATTCACCCCTCATGCCATCATGGAATTACCACAACCTTGCAGGAGGACATCAGCAGCCCAACACATGGCACCACCCATGACACCCATGACAGCTACATATACAATCAGAGCCCCATCCCCACAGATTTCAAACAGAACATGTATGGGGACAGCTGGCTGGTTGGTGAGTGACATGGGAGTCAGGCATGACTATCCCCTCCCGTGATGCACACCTCACAAGTGGCACATGCATGACTAACATCCTCCTGTCTTTTCCCTTCAAGGTGACTCTGCATATGCACTGGTACCCCATCTCATGACCCCATCTCATGCCAGCTCACATTATGCATCTTTGCACGTTAAACACACACATTAATCATGGCACAATGAGAATGCATGCATGCACACCACTGTGGTCCCTAGCACACACACCCCACATCCTCAGCAAATTGGATTGGCACCAGTCCACCATGCAGGACTTGTGAGCAGTAACGCCACGTCAAGGCTCCAATTATGTCACTGTACATTCATACACCATTCACACGGACCTGGGAATCACTTCTCCCTGGTCCTGGGGAACCCTTCTCCACCCAAATTGAGGATGACACCCCTTTTCCAGCAGGAATGTCACCCCCACATTCAAACATCATTCACAACCCAAAATATGCCAAAAATGTCAGCAAAAAAAAAAAAAATGCATATAAAAAAAAAAAATGCATAGAAAAAAAAAAAATGCAGAGAACAAAAAAAAAAATGCTTTCAAACCAAAAAAAGGGGGAAAAAAAATTAATGCCCTCTGCCTGAGCCACGCCTGGGGCGCCCCCGGCCACGGCCCCGGACCCTCAGGGGAGACGCATGGGGGAGGGGAAAAGCCGGGGAAGGAGGAGCAGCCCCTGAGATCTGCCCACCTGGCGGCCTGCCCTCCAAGGCCACGGCTATTCTGTCCAGGGCAGCACCAAGTGTTGCCGTGTTGCCCTGGATAGCCTGGGTAAGGGCCCTCACATCCTGCCCAACGCCTGCTGCTGTAGTTTGCAGGTCATCTGTGGATGACACAAACCATTCACAGGTTGGAGGATCCACACACTTGCCACATATTCCCTTTCACCCCCTCCCCCACACATGCTACACACCTGAGAGAAATAAAAACCTTACCTGGCACCGCAGGGACCGGACTTGTGTCAAAGCCTGGCAGGCCCTCCACTTCATGCCGGTGAAAGGTCAGGGCCACCACACGCTCCGTCGCTGTAAATCTAACCCGGCATGATGGGCCCCCTCCTGTGCCCCTGGCATGGGCATTTATTGCGGCCAGTTTTTTTTTCACCTCACGCCGGAGGTCATTTATTTTCTTTTCAATCCCAGACCGGGTCCGTGTCTCCCCCTCCCCCGATGAATTGACCTGCTCCGTGATCATATCCAATATCTCCCTCCTCCTGGCCGGGGTGGTGGTGGCACTCTGCGGGCCGTGGAGGTAATGCCCATAGTCGGTAATGGCCCGGGCAAGAATTCTTTTTTCCCCCACTGTAAAATTAAGCTTTCTTTTTCTCTCAGTCATACTTCCAAACAAACTCACTAGCAGTCACCAAAAATCTGTCACAAATACAAGCACAACCAATCAGACAAGAACACACACAAAGAGAAAAAGAACACCCAAAAATCACACTAGCACTCAGCAAGAAACAGTCACAAAAAAATCAGATGAAAAAATAAAGCAAGAAAACAAACGCTCAGAAATATATCAATCAAACAAACAGTCTCAAACACTTATCAAAACTCACTTTCACAAAACTAACAACAAGCACTAGATCACACAGAACACTAATCTGACAACTACAAAACACACTCTAACGAACAACAGAGCAAAAGCACTTGATTCAATGGGAAGGGACACAAAGGGATGTACTTTTGCAATGGAAGTGCGTTTGTGTGTGTCTATTTATGCTGTCTGCGTAGTTCACAACGTTGCCCTAGTCCATTTCCAATTTCACTGATTGCGCCGCTCCCGAGTTGTGAGCATGCGCACAACGGAGCTGACATGGTTTCCTTCACGCGCGCATGCGCGAGTCGGCCGGCCCTTCATTTGCATGGGGTCACGGCTCATTTCAATGTAACACGCCCACGTCCCTCCCAATTTGTATTACTCCTCCTTACGCCTCCGGAAAAAACCTTACGCTTGCGCAATCTCTTGCGCAAAAGCTACGTGAATCGCGGGATTACGCGGCTAGATTGCGCAAGTCTAACGGAAAAGTGGTGCGCTACGCCGGACCGATAATGCGCCGATCTACGTGAATCTGGGCCTAAATGTTTTGTAGATAAGAACTACCTGAATTTGTCTCACCCTTTGGAAATATCAAGAAAATTGTCACACAGCTTTCATGAATTTGGCACAAGATGTTATTATACAGCCAAAACACCAGAAAAATTATGAAAATGCTTTATTGAATCACCCCCAGGTGTGATCTAAGATAATATGAAATTGCTTTGCTCCTTTTTACCCTAAACTGATAAAAAGTTAACTTGGACATTTTTAGCAATTTTACTTAAATAAAAAAAAAACACTGGCTATATACTGTCTCAGAAGATTTTTTATCCTAATCGTGTGAAGAGTTACTAATAAGAATAATGCTATTGAAGCTCATATCTATAGAAGCCAGATAAGCTGATGCTGTGGTGAAGTAGGGACCTTACTTTTTCCATTATATAATCTATAACACAACTAGTGATATAAGTGCCTGCTTTGTATTGCTGGGGGAGAAAGTATCTAACATTGCTAAAGAAATGCATTACTTGCTAACACCTGGAGCATAACAATATAGCTGAATAATGGACTGGGAGACAGTGGAAAAGTATGCCAATTATTTTCATACAGAATCATGTACGTGAATTTTGATTTATGGATTTCAAGGATGAGAATTCCAGTTGGCTGGCTGTCTCTAGTCACCTGCAAGCTATTAAATGACTGATGATGATCTAAGCAAATGGCAAGTGAAATGGGACACAGTAAATTGCATAATGAAAGAAATGTAAAAAGTGTTTAATTGAAATAAACACTGTACCTAAATATCCTTTTATCCCTTTTTTAAGCCCATAAAAATCTCAGAAAAAAAGCATTTTCCTTCTGAGCCCTTCCTACCTATTTCCCAGTTTTAAAAAAACTACATTCTGAAGGTCTTTTTTTTTCACACAACTCTGCAGTTTGTGTTCCTAGCCATTAGCTCTTCTGAGAGTGAAGACTGGGGATGACTGTGCTAGTGGCAAATGTACCAGGCGACATCATTGCACTTTGCCTTCTGGTTCAGTAGGGAAGCATCAAGAACACTGGAACAGGACCACATTCTACCAGGAGGGAAATTTAAAACGTTGCTTGTATGAATCTGATGAATTTAACCACTTGACCTCCTGAAGGTTTTACCACAGCATTTTTTTTCTATTCAACACTGTGCTACTTTTACTGGCAATTGCTCAGTCATGCAACACTGTATGCAAGTGACATTTATATCATTTTTTTCCCCATAGAGCTTTCTATTGGTGATATTTGATCACCACTTGGTTTTATATTGTTCCTTATATAAACAAAAAAAAGACTGAAAATTAAAAAAAAAAAACACAATATTTTCTCATTTCTGTTATAAAACATGTTCATTTAAATAAAATTTCTTCATAAATGTAAGCCAAATTGTGTTTTAATACTTTAATGTTGCATGTGCTGACATTTATCCTCTTAAAAATGTATTTTTGGGGAAACTAGCATAATTCGAATCATGATTAAGATACTGTACAGATACTATACTAGTAATGGCGGTTAAAGTGTGACTGTGATAGTGTGGTGGGCAACTGACACTGACGTCGCTAGTGCCACTAATAAGTGAAAATACTGTAGACTGTACTAAGGACACTGGCTGGGTGACAGGAGTGTTTAGAAGAGCAATCAAGGGATTAACTGTGAAACTAACAAGTATCAACCCAAAATGGAAAAAAGGGAGGTACATCACCAGTCTGGTTTTTCATAGGGCTTAACTGCTATCACATCCTCTATTGTAAAGACACTGAAAAAATAAATCCCTAACAAAGGAAAAATTATATAGGACTTTTAAGGTATCACACCATAATTATAAAAATGTACATGTTATTCATACAAAATGTTTAAAAAGATATGAAAATCACAATACAGAACACAAAACATGATTGTTATAAAAGCTGCAGTTTCATATCTTGCTAGTAATTGATAATAACAATCCCAGATGTCCATGAGGAACAATTCATAAAGGCATCTCCGATGAGTTTCACCCCCGGGTAGTGTTGGCTGAAGCGCTGTCCTTTAAAAGTACATAGTTGCACCAGGTCTGCTGTTCCCAATCACACATCTGGAAAGTATACCTGTCACATTCACTAGGGAAAAACAATTGCTCTTGCAAAGTTTACAGTCTATTTGCCTTTAGTTGTTTTTTTAGTTGTTATTTCTACAGCCTGAAAAACATTGTTTTTTACAACCCGAAAAATGATCGTGTGTACGTGGCATAAGTACAGTACAGCCTCTAAACACTCATAGGGGTAGATTCACGTACCTCGGTGCATCTTTATGCTGGCGCAATGTTGAGAGGCAAGCATGGAATTCACAAAGCAAATGCTTCCAACGTTGTGCCGGCGTAGCTTATAGTCGTCTGCGTAAGTCAAAGTAGGTGGAAGTGGGCTGGAAGTGGGCGTGTTACATTTAAATGAAGCGTGACCCCATGCAAATGATTGGCTGAGCTTCAAACAAGTACTAAAAACGAACGGTGCATGTGTCATATCTTGGACGCATCCCAGTGCGCATGCTCACCGCCACGTCGAAATAACTGCCTAAGATACGTCAAAACACTGCCTACGACGTGAACGTAACCTACGCACAGCCCTATTCACGTACTACGTAAACGGCGTAAAAATCAACGGCGTTCGTTCCCTGGTCCATACCTTTGCATGGATTGCGCCTCCTATATGAGGAATAACTTTACACCGGACGTAACCCTTACGCAAATCGCTTAAAACATGCATCTGGCGCAAGTACATTCGTGAATCGGCGTAACTTACTAATTTGCATATTTAAAATGGCAACACCAGATTCATCCAGCGTAAATATGCGCCCACGATACGCCGGCGTAGGCAAGTTACGTCGGGCGGCTGAAGCCCTATTTTTCTACGTATCTAGCTTTGGGAATCGGCGCATAGATACGACGGCGCACATTTGTACTTACGACGGCGTATCTCGAGATACGTCGACGTAAGTGCTACGTGAATCCGGGCCATAATGTGCATGTTAGCTATTTGATTTAGGCTACCTAGGCTACCTGATGAAGCAGTTTTTTTTTTAATATGCCCTACTAATTCATGTGAAAAGTGAATCTTAGGCCCTGTACACACGATCAGACATGTCCGAGGAAACATGTCCGACGGACCGTTTTCATCTGGCAAGGCTAAAGTGGTCTGTTGGTCTGATGTGCGTACACACCATCGGACCAAAATCCCCTCGGACCAGAACGCGGTGACGTAGAACACAACAACGTGATGAAAAAATGAAGTTCAATGCTTCCAAGCATGCGTCAACTTCATTCTGAGCATGTGCGGGATTTTGGTCCGATGATTTTCTGTACTAACCATCAAACATGTTCGACGGACAGGTTTCCAGCGGACAGGTTTCTAAGCATGTTTGGAAACTTTTGTCAGCTGGAAAACGGTCCGATGGGCCGTACACACGATCGAACATGTCCGCTGAAACTGGTCTGCGGACCAGTTTCAGCGGATGTGTTCGATCGCGTGTACGCGGCCTTAATGGTAGATCCACATTAAGCTATCATTGCTGCATTAATAATTGTTTTTGTAAAAAGCCTACCACCGTGTTAATCTGGTATAGTAATTATCACAACATTTATGCTAATTCAGTCTTTTACAACCAGGGTGCCTTGAGGTTTCTTCACTGATCTTGGCCAAATGCCTAAAAATTGCCCCAAAATTGTATATAAGCTGGCGTGTGGATGAAGGCTGCCTTTTTAGTTACAATAAGTCACAGGTTTTCATTGTGCACCAGTACAACCTTCTAGGTACTGGAGTCCTAATGATCAATGGCATCATCAGTTGATTAAGAGGATGCTAGTCACCTGCATCGGATCCTTGTTTGACCCTTCCCTACCCCAGCATTGGGGTCACATTAGAGTGATGGAGAAAAACTGAGGGAGAAGAGAAACATTAATAGTCAGTACCAGTTTGCAAAAGTGTATTTGCTTTGGAAGAATAAATAGCCTCTAACATTGAGTGTTCTACTTAGGCCTTGTACACACGATCAGTCCAAACCGATGAAAACGGACTGAAGTTCATTTTCATCGGTTCACAGACTGATGGTCTGATGGTCTGATGTGCGTACACACCATCAGTTCAAAAACCGATCGTGTCAGAACGCGATGACGTAAAACACAACGACGTGCTGAAAAAAACGAAGTTCAATGCTTCCAAGCATGCGTCGACTTGATTCTGAGCATGCGTGGGTTTTTGAACCGATGCTTTTGCGTACTAACCATCGGTTTTAACCGATAGTCAGGCGTCTATCAGTCCGATTTTAAAGCAAGTTTTAAAACTTTGGACTGAAGGACAAAAGACTGATGGGCCATACACACGGTCGGTTTGGACCGATGAAACTGGACTTAAGTCAGTATTCATCAGTTTGGACCGATCGTGTGTACGCGGCCTCAGACTTGTAAATGTTGCTGCATTATATAAAACTATTAAAATAGCTTTTACATTTTAGAATGGGGTATCTTGAGATTGTCCATATTTTTTAAAGGGTGCCTCACGATTGTTCATCATTTTTAAAGGGTGCCTTGACTGAAAAAAGGTTGAGAAACAATGTACTAATTATCCTGGGTTTGAGATTTTGTTGGAAATTTATGTCCCTGAAATGTCCTGGTTCTAAGTACTGATAACCTGGAAACAGAAACCATTTTTGGAACATACAGTAGTTCAGTTACTTTTATTGTAAGCTATTTCTGCTTCCCCTCCCAAGGGGCTATAGATGGACTAAAAGGAAACAGCATTAGCCAGTTATGAAAAAGATTCTGCTGTCAATATAAGAAATACACAGGTTAGATGACAAGTCATGTCAGGTTATGGGAGTTCACTCAAAACAATTGCATGTTGTTGTCTCTAGTGTAATTATAGATTGTTCATGGTTCACTGCAATGCTTGCAGCTACAGAGGTTTGAACCAACAATCATTTATGGAACTGATAATCTGAATGATTATCCAGTGAAGTACTACATTCTCTTTTTCACCCAATAATCTATTCTAGATCATATAGCATATCATGACTCCTATAGAAAGTTCTGTAAAACATATCACCTTCAGACTTACTGACATACATATGGGACACAACTTTGCTGCCTTCCTCCTCCCTATCATCCCTCTCTCTCCTAATCCAGCTCATCAATGCAATCAGATCCTGCACTCCTTAATTCTGGAAACACATTTAACCATCCCCAATAGGGTTATAGGGCTCTATTCACAATAGCATCTCTCATGCGGTATGTAAGTGTCCGGATACATTTTCCCTAAATACTGCATGTGGTCTTGAAACTGTTAATTCACTATACCGTTCTGCAGTATTTACTGCAAAATGCTGAACATGTTCACTAAATAATGCATGAACAGGCTTCAAACTCAATGCACAGAAGGAAATAAATAAATAAATGATTAAATGCATGATTAAATGCAAGTATTGATCGAGGCCGGCAGTATTTATGGAATGTGTACTGGTTGTTAAGGAGCTGGCTCCTGCCGTGTCTCTAATAACCGATGACGATGAGTCATCAGCTGTCAGCTTGGTTCCCTGCTGACAGCTGAATGTAATAAAATGAATTGCTGGCAACAAAAAAATAAGAAATAAATTGGCGTGGGGATTCCCCTCAAAAACCATATAAGACCCTAAGGGCCTGATATGTATTGGGTGGACCCCACTCTTGGATTATTTCACACACTTCCAGTCTAGGTAATTTTTCAGTTTTCAGTGCTGTCACACTTTGAATGATAATTACTCCATCCAGCACTGTACCAAAATTAAATGTATCACATTTTGAGACAGATAGAGCTATCTTTTGGTGGTATTAATTCATCACTGTGTTTTACTTGTTAATTTTTTACTATATACATGAAAAAGACCAAACATATTCAAAGACATTTTTTTTTTCTAAGCTTCTATTATAAATAAAAAAATCTTTTTTGGCCAAATAATATTCTGATACATTTCTTTTGTAAAAAAAAATAATGCAAACCAGTGTATAATATTTAGTATGTGTGAAAGTTATAAAGTCTATAAACTACGGTATATATGTACTGACTGCCTTTCTCATTTCTTGTGGCCCTAAAATGCCAGGACGGTGCAAATACCACCCAAATTACCCCTTGTTGTAAAGTACACAGTCCAAATAATTCAATAAGAGGCATAGTGAGTTTTTTGAAGTTGTAATTTTTTGTCACAATTTTTTGGAAAATGAAGCAACTAAATAAAATGTATCATCTTAACAAATAACATATTATTTCTCACACAAAATATAAACATACTTACACACCAAACACATTCTGCTACACCTCCCAAGTATGGGGATACCACATGCGTGATCATTTTCTACAGCCTAGATCAGTGATGGTGAACCTTGGCACCCCAGATGTTTTGGAACTATATTTCCAATGATCCTTACCTACACTGCAGAGTGCATGAGCATCATGGGAATTGTAGTTCCAAAACATCTGGGGTGTCAAGGTTCACCAACACTGGCCTAGGTGAATGGAGTAAACCACAATCCTTCAGGTATTCCAGGGGTATAAATTTAAAATCGAATTTCCTGACTACCTATTACATTTTTGGAGGCCCTGCAGCACCAGGACAGAGGACACACCCACAAAATTACCACATTTTGTAAAGCAAACACAAGGTATTTTCTATGAGGCATGATGAGTCTTTAGAAGACTACATTTTTTGCAAAAAGTTTTTGGAAAATGTGTAATGAAAATTACATTTTTTTTTGCACAAAGTGTGGCTATACCACACGCATGAAACTTTTTTACAGCCTAACCACATACAGAAGCCTAAAATCCAAGGTGCACCTTCAGGTTTTCTGGCAGCATAGAATTTACATCTAACTTCCTAACTATCAATTTTTTTTAGAGGCGCTGGTGCACTAGAACAGTGAATACACTTACAGGCATGGTGAGTCTATTAAATACTTAATTTTTTTCTACAAGTTTTTGGAAAATGCAGTAAAAACGTTATTATTTTTTTTACCCAAAGTTGTCGATTTACAAAGTGACACTGCACTTGCTCTGGTGACAGTATGTACATTTTGTTTGTTTTACATACTTTCACCATATTAGTGCACTGTCCTATAATGAGAGTATACTGCTCTGGGGGGGTGATCTGGATTTTTTTTACATTATGATTGCTCATTCAGTGATGATCACTGTATAACCAATGTGTCTTTAACTGCGTTTGGCATCCATCCGTGATACCATTGTTTACTATTGTGATTGTTTTGATTGACCACAGCTATTAAATGATACAGGGTTACTGCAATTGGCCCTGTTCATGTGATCACTGTGACCAATAACAGAGATTACATTAGTGTTAAACCAGGTTAGGGAAACAAGACATTCAGATGAGATAGCAGATCCAGATCTTTGTAAAAGATTATTATGTGCTTTTTATTCACTGCAGTGGAGAAATACAACACAGTTCTCAGCTATACTACAAGCGAGTAAAAGTTGAAGTGTTTCTGACTTGAAAACATCAAGTTTAACAATATATACTTTATAAATATGCATAAGCACTAGACGTTTTATAGGTGTGATTGTATAGTTTAATCCAATCAGCATTCATATCTTCTTAACTGAAAGGGAACAGTTTTGCAAGTCACATCATGTGACTTGCAAAAAAAAGACCTTTCAGCAGTATTTGGTTGGTTCAGACTGGCTTTAGATAAGGAAGTCATTATATATATATACAGTATATATATATATATATATACAGTATATATATATATATATATATATATATATATATATATATATACACTGTATATATATATCACAACATTTTCAGACCCCTATAATTCTACTAATTTCCCTCCTCTTGACCCCTTTGGAGGGGTCACTACCATATCTTGAACATAAAAACAAGAAAATGTGGGACTTTTTTATGAGGCCAACTAAATGTACCTCCATCCCCAGTAACTTTGAGAAAAGGGACTAAATTTGGGACTTTTTGATGAAGCGTGCAGCCAGGGAAATAACATCATACTTTAATAATGTCTGGTGATAGGGCCATCAATGGTGTCATATAGTAAATGCATAAACGTCATAGCCATCATAATAGGGTAATAAAAAAACATTTATTCCATAACATGATACATAATAAAAAACAGAATAGCATAATGACACAGTGATAGCCTGCTGGCCTAGAGCCACAATAATAACATAAAAACCACATCAGACTAGTTGCAACATATTTCCATTGTAAATTGTAGATTGGCATATTCCAGTGAACCATGGTAATGGTAATTTAGATGAAAGGATTGCATTGAAAAGCATCTATTTAGCTTGACGCGTTTCGTAGCTGTAGTGCTACTCTTCAGGAGAAGATGCACAGGATATGTCTATGAATATTAAAGTGAGTATAATAATGAGTGGTCATGTAACAACAAGGTTAGGCTGTAGAAAAAATATATAAAATATATTACTCATACTTGCAAGTCATATCGGAGTCTGAACATGGACCTGGAGACTAACGGCAGGTCGAGAAGTCAGTTAGCACCGGAACCTGAGGCAGCGAACTCCAAATAGCGCTAGGAAAGAGCATTCCAATGGGAGTGACCTCGTGAATTGTGGAGATGGTATAAATTACGTGAAAAAATCCCATCTGAAAAATTATGTAGGTAAAAATGGGGGAGCCGCTAACGTCACGATGCAGCACACAAAGAGGGACGGTGGCGGATATCCCCATTACTGCAGTCTCTGTACTGCAGTCTACCCTAGGAAGCATTCCCTGGAACTTCCCCCGTGTACACTTTGCACCACTATCCTGAACAAACCTGTTATTTCCCTGGCTGCACGCTTCATCAAAAAGTCCCAAATTTAGTCCCTTTTCTCAACACTACCATATCTTCCCTACCTAGTATGATACCAGAAGATCCACAGTACTACTTTACATCTAAGTGGAGCAAAGTTCTTCTTAGAGTGTATGTGGATACATATCTTTACTCATTCATATCACATATCTCAGCATCATAAGAATCTGCTAATCTGACTATCTGATAACACTCTGTTTCTTCCTTGGGGTCATCCCCCTCAGTTCTAACTTTCATTGTAGTAATCTTTGTATTTTTTATTTAGCACACCTGAAAAAAATAAAAAAATAAACAAGCAATCTTATAAAGATGATTCCTACGAGGACAAAAAATAGCTGTTGAATCCATGAAAATTTTCAATTTCTAAACAAAGTGTAATCTGAGTTTGTCATATTTCCTATCATAGTGTCACATTGTATACCTTTTTTCTTTACTAAACAAGGGAATATTCCCAATGGCCTTAAGTTATATTTAGTATAAAATGTATTTTTACAATAATAGAACATTTGTGGTATTTCTAGACATACTGGGCAGCTTTTCATTGCTTTAACTTAAAATTAAAGTAAATGGGTACTACAGTAGGTGACTGCGATATTGTGTCAATCTCGCTCCCTTTCTCGGCAAAATTGACCACCTTCAAGCCCCATCGCGGGAGCCAGCGCTGAGCTGGCTTGCCGCGATGGAGACAAAGCTGTCATAGAAGCAACGGGGATCCAAATTGGATTCCTGCCAAATCTACACGCAGCGTTTAGTATGTATCATGAGGGGAAACTCCCCGCCGGATTTTAAATAAAAATCCGGCATGGGTTTCCCCCTCAGGAGCATACCGGGCCCTTAGGTCTGGTATGGGTTGTAAGGAGACCCCCCCTACGCCGAAAAAACGGCGTGGGGGTCCCCCACAATCCATACCAAAGCACGCCGGCCGGTCAGGAAGGGAGTGGGGGTGAGCGAGCGGCCCCCCTCCTGAGCCGTACCAGGCAGCATGCCCTCAACATGGGGGGGTCAGGTGCTCTGGGGCAGGGGGGCGCACTTCGGCCCCATCACCCCAGAGCACCCTGTCCCCATGTTGATGAGGACAGGGCCCCTTCCCGACAACCCTGGCCGATGGTTGTCGGGGTATGCGGGCGGGCGGTTTATCGGAATCTAGGAGCCCCCTTAAATAAGGGGGCCCCCAGATACAGGCCATCCACCCTGGGTGAATGAATATGGGGTACATCGTACCCCTACCCATTCACCTGGAGGCAAAGTGTAAACACAAAATAAACAACACAGGGTTTTTAAAGTATTTTATTAGACAGCTCTGGATGGCCCCCCTGTCTTCTTTAGCTCTTTTACCAGGGGGGGCCTTCTCGCTCTCTCCAGGGGTCTTCTCCAGCTCTCCGGCGTCTTCTCTGCTCTCCGAGGAGTCTTCTCCGCTCTCCGGGGTCTTCTCCGCTCTCCGGGGTCTTCTCCTGCTCTCCGGGGGTCTTCTCTGCTCTCCGGGGGGTCTTCTCCGCTCTCTGGGGTCTTCTCCCGCTCTCCGCTCTTGATTCGGCGCTCTCCGGTGCCTTCTTCTTCTTCAGGACTGGCCGCCGCTTCTGTCACGTCTTCTTCTCTTCTTCTCTTCTCTTCTCCAGATGTTGACTCAACGCTTCCTCCCGCTGTTATGATGGGTACGCGGCTCCCAGCGACTTATATAGGCCTATCTTGTGACGTTGCATTCCCATCATGCTCCTGTAGGTACCACGTGGGTAGGTAGGCCTATATAAGTCGCTGGGAGCCGCGCACCCGTCATAACAGCGGGAGGAAGCGTCGAGTCAACATCTGGAGAAGAGAAGAGAAGAAGACGTGACAGAAGCTGCGGCCAGTCCTGAAGAAGAAGAAGGCACCGGAGAGCGCCGAATCAAGAGCGGAGAGCGGGAGAAGACCCCTAAGAGCGGAGAAGACCCCCCGGAGAGCGGAGAAGACCCCGGGAGAGCGGGAGAAGACCCCAGAGAGCAGAGAAGACCCCGGAGAGCGGAGAAGACCCCTGGAGAGCAGGAGAAGACCCCCGGAGAGCGCGAGAAGGCCCCCCTGGTAAAATAGCTAAAGAAGACAGGGGGGCCGTCTGGAGCTGTCTAATAAAATACTTTAAAAACCCTGTGTTGTTTATTTTGTGTTTACACTTTGCCTCCAGCTGAATGGGTAGGGGTACGATGTACCCCATATTCATTCACCTAGGGTGGGGGGCCGGTATCTGGGGGCCCTCTTATTAAAGGGGGCTCCCAGATTTAGATAAGCCACCTCCCCCGCATACCCCGACAACCAACGGCCAGGGTTGTCAGGAAGGGGCCCTGTCCTCCTCAACATGGGAACAGGGTGCTCTCGGGTGGGGGGGCCGAAGTGCGCCCCCCTGCCCCAGAGCACCCGACCCCCCCATGTTGAGGGCATACTGCCTGGTACGGCTCAGGAGGGGGGGGGCGCTCGCTCGCCCCCACTCCCTTCCTGACCGTCCGGCCGGCGTGCTTTGGATACGGGTCTGGTATGGATTGTGGGTGGACCCCCACGCCATTTTTTCGGCGTAGGGGGGGTCTCCTTACAACCCATACCAGACCTAAGGGCCCGGTATGCTCCTGAGGGGGGAACCCATGCCAGATTGTTATTTAAAATCCGGCGGGGAGTTCCCCTTCAGGATTCATACTAAACGCCGCCCACGTGTAGAATTGCTGGGAATCCAAGTCGGATCCCCGTCGCTTCTATGACGCGCTCGCTGGAGTGTGCTTTTACTATTCCAGCGAGTGCGAGATGTCGGCGGCAAGTACTGTAGGTGTATACCTTTTTTTGAACTGTCTAGCCTGTGTGAACAGATCTGGCAATTACTAAAATTACTCCTTATGCCTGTCAGCATGTGCTTTCACATGTTCTTTTACTAGGACCCAATCACCTGGCTATAAATAATGTGTTCCAGTTACTTGAACTGGATCTGGAATTGAATCAAAAACAAACTTGTGCATCACAGTTAGTTGCTTGTATTAGAGAAATACATAAAAAAAATAAAAAAAATCATTGTACATTACAGCAGTCTAATGTGGAAAATACAACTCTGTCTTAGGTGGGCCCAGAAAACAAAGTCTCATAAGGGCTCAAGTTCTCTGACCTACAAGTAGGGGTAGTCCTGATGCTGTAAAGAACCAGGGGAAACAGTTCTGGCCATTGTTTCTTTACTGACCCGTCTTCCCTTTCCCCGCATTAATTTAGCTTGCCTGTATTTAATGATTCCGCTATATTTTTCTACTTTTCCTGAACTCTAAGGATGATAGGGGCATGGAAGGCCTGTTAAATTGCCAAGCCCTTGCATATAATTTGCATGATCTGTCCAGTGAAATGTGTTCCTCTGTCATCCTGTATGGTTTCAGGGACTCCCAAGCGGCATATTATTTTGGAAAGGATCTTTTTTGCTGTTGTCTTGGCATTTGCTTTAGCCACCAGTCAGGCTTCCATTCAGCTTGAAAATATGTCCATGCATGGACACGACCACCGGATTTGAGAGTCTATGGAAACCCTGGATAACATATGCTTTTCCGAACGCATTTAATAATGAAGTTGTATTGCCATGGTAGTCCAGCCAAACTGGCACCCCCCCGCTCAAGCCTCTCTCCGGCGGCGGAGATCAGGTCGCTCCTGCGGATTCCCCTCCCCCTACCCCTTCTTCCCTTTCTCTCCCCCTCCTTTGAACTCTTGTTCTCAAATTAACAATTCCTATGTTCATGTTTGTTGATACAAAGTTGTATATTGTTGAAATTTCTTGAACCTATATAGCAGAACCCTAGAACAGGACATAACCCTGGATTTAGCCCAGATCAGACTGGTTACATGGCTTATCCCTTAAGCGATCCAGGGTCGATAGTTAGTTAGTCACATAGCTAGTCAGCTAGTCATTTAGTTAGTCAGTTACTATATTTGCTTATTCACTTTGCCACCAATGACTTTGTATGCATTGTTTAATTACCTGTAAATTGTCTCTCTTGTAACCAAAGATATTTAGATTTACAAGTCAAGAAGTTTCTCTTATGATGTATACCCTCTATTGTACCCTTTTTTCGTCTCTCATTGTTGTTATGCACTTGTACATTCTTTATCACATAAATAAAGATATTTTGACAAGGAAAATATGTCCATGCACACCAAAACATATTGATATTGGCCTTATTTGGGCAATTGGATGTAATCAATCTGAAGTCTTTGGAAAGGTAATAGTGGCTTGGCCAAATGTCTTTGTGTTACTCTGGTCTGTTTTCCTGAGTTTTTTTTGGACAGATTATGCATCCCTCAACAAAGTCTTGACATGAATTTCTGGAGTATCGAATAAACCATCCAGCCTTTCTTCTGTTTCTCTCCATTGCCTTAGGACCTACATGACTAGCCATGGGCTAGTTGCATAATCATCTTCTCCTTTTGAGGTGGGACACATTTTCCATTTTCACAAAAGTCCATCTTGATTCTTCTTTGCTCCGTTCCCTTGCTTTCTGTATTTTTTCTCTTATTTTTCTTTAATCTGTTATGGGCTTCTTCTTATTCCTTTGCAAAATCAGTGATTAGGGTCATGATCGCTTCCCTTGGTGTTTCAGCAGTCTTCCTGGCAGTATGATCAGACAACTGGTTTTCTTTTTCTTCCATGGGTTGTCCTCCAGTGTGTGCCTTGACCTACAGGATGGCTGCTTCCTTTGGGATGGTGACTGCTTCAAAAAGCTCTTGAACATATTTCCAGTTTTAAATTGGTACTTGCAGCAGTTATGAATCTTCTGTTCTTCCTTATGGGTCCATAATCAAGGACTACTTCAAGAGCATACATTGCTATCAGTGTAGATGTTAGCTGTTTGATCCTTTGCGGCCTTACAGGCTCTGGTGAGTGCTAGCACTTTGGCAACCTGTGCTGAAAGTGATAAAGGGAGTAGTTGGGTCTCAATCACTTCCTCCAATGTTGTCACTGCATATGCCATTCTTGGGACTCCATCTTTGTACAGGCGTGAACCCTCTGAAAACAGAATCAGATCAGAACTTTCAAAGGGTGTGTCCTTTACTGGGATTTCTTTTTCCATGAGTTTTAAGCAGATGTGGTCACCCTCCTCTTTGAGGTCTTCTTCCCTCTCTAGGAAAAAGCTTGATTGTAGTAAATTTTTTCACTTCTATTTCTCCTAATTCAAGCAGTATTGCTTCATAACATCCATTGTAAAGCATATATTCCTTTTTGTACAGCACTACTGGCACAGGTTGCAGCTGCAGTTTTCTTTTTTGTGTTCTTGCCCCGACATGGATCTTGGTGTATCCACCAACCGCATCTATTTTATACATGGTTTGAAAGGGTTTGCAGTCAAAAGGGCAGGATGAGGAAGTTTCACACCATTAAAGAATGCAGGATATACAGAAAACGTGCAAGCAATCTTTTAGAAAGCCAGCCACCAGGGAAACACTGTTCAGAAGAATTGGACACCTCTCAGTTGAACTTAATGCTAAAGTACTGCCACCAGTCCTATCTTTGCCTTTATCATCATATTTTTCTTCATGTTGCTGGTCCCTGGCTTTAACTAGAAACTTTAAAGGCACATGGTAAGTATAGTAAAAAAAAATAGAGGTATTTTATTTTATAGAAATGTCATAAAAACAGTTACAAATATAAAATCAAAGAAATTAAATCAATAACTGGTCCACACAGTTTATCACAATATTATTAACATAGTATTAATCATTCATACTATTGTGATAACCTGTAAGGACCAGTTATTAATTGAATTTCTTTGATTTTATATTTGTAACTGTTTTTTTGACATTTCTATAAAATAAAATACCTCTAGTTTTTTACTATACTTACCATGTGCCTTTAAAGTCCAAAATCACTAGTTTCTAGTCAAAATCTACATATTATCTGGACATTGGCACATTACTACTAGTATATCCACAGTATCACCCTGTGGGGATATACGTTAAACCCATTTTTTCTTCATCTGTCTCTGGCTTTAGATGAGCATAACCATTTGCTCCTAATCTTGGGCTATAAAAGCATCAAGTATGTTGTATTCTCTTTTCTCTCCTCTCTCTGGGCTTCAATTCTACTGCACACTTGTCTTAGAAAAGCCTAATTCAAATCCTTGTTTCCTTATTATGCCAGTAAAGTTAGCACTCAGTCACATCCACATTTACTGTCTCTGCTATGGACTGGACACCTTTAAAGTAATCAAAACATTCTCAGCCTTTTCTTGTCTCACATCCATTAAGCCACTTGATAATAATTCTATAACATTCTGTCCACTTTCTTTATAGTGCAATTCACTTTCATGTTTCCTATCTACTTCTTAAAACCATCAATAACCTTCTGAAAACGTATGGCATGTGCTTCCTTGTCCAACTACTGATTCTTAACTTACATAGTTCCTTTAATATTCTGGCACGCTAAAATACTAAATCATCCTGGTCTTTTCACGCTCAATTTCAGTACCTACAATATAACTCTTCTTTATTGTTCACTTTTCTCAATTACAAATTTCTATAGTAATTAGATGTTAACAAATAAATAAAACATTTCTGTCTTCTTTCTTACACAGAAATACAAAAGGTGGGAGGTGAGGAAACGATGCAAAAGATGAGCAGGTTTCTCTCATCAGTATTTTACAATTATCCATATGTAGCATTATTTTTCTGCTATTCAAACATTTAGATAACACTTGCATTGCCTGGTCTAATTCTCTTTTGCTAGACCCATCAGTGATATGCATTAGAAAAACTTTGACCAGCTCATAACTAGTTAAAGTTCAATCACGTTGCATACTTTCAAAAATCCAATATTGTACATTATTAATCCCATTATCCAATCTGCCATGAAAATTAACATACTCAGAAACCCAAGTGGATCATAACTCCTTCTGGCATTAGATCAGCTCTGTTTTGGTCCAGCCTATAATAGTCTTGGTGTCATTTATTAACCACTGTCCACATCTGTCTGTCATGTCGGTCATAGGACTTACTTGTGCCACTTCGTCTACCTCTCCTGGCATCGAGAGGTCTATGGGTCCAAGTCTTTGTGTGTATGGGAGATTTCTCGATGTGAACAGGAACTTGGACCTTCAGTTTGATTTTGTATTTGAATCTTTGTGATTGATCGGGCTGTGTACTATTGCTGATTATCACCACCTCCAGAACACCTGCAGTTACTAGGATGTCTATTTAAGATCTATCAGTCATTTTAGTCATTGTAATGATTAAACACAAAATGTATGTGTGAAACACATCTATGTGACCTTGTGTTGGTGTCTTTGGTGTGATCACTTTGAACAATAAAAGAAAATTGGAATTCCTGGATGTGCAACCATTTATTTTCTAACATATGGGAGAGCCAAGCTCCCAATCTAGAGTCCTCACTTTGAGTCTAACAATTTGTGGGTTGTCACCCAAAAATTACTCCCGGGCTACACACAGTAGCCGTCTAATATAATTGTATTACTCTTAGCCACACAGGCCTGTACACTTGCCACATAGGCATTACTCGCCACACAGGCTCACTACTACAGTCCTCTGGTCAGACCTTATCACAAGTCTCATAAATCTATTGATACATCAAGCATAGAAACAAAACATCAACATTGATAATTATTATCAGCTCTCTTATTTCTGCAACAGGTAAAGTAAAGTTATTTGTCTCAAACTGTGTAACATCAACATTATTCTAGTTTACACTCAATTTTACCTTAATCTCAGCATCTCTTCAAGAGCATAATGGACCCCAGACACCAACTAATTACTCACCATGGAGAGCAGAATAAGTAAGAATAACATTTTTTTTTCGTGGCCACTTGTCTGCTTAACGTGATTTTCATGTCTCTCTGGCTGGAAGCCCACTGGACTGTATCCGAGTCGAGAGGCACCATTCTGTTTTTAAGTTTAGGGAGTCTCCAAACAAGACATTCAGATGAGATAGTAGATCCAGATCTTTGAAAAAGATAATTAGTGTACCGGTTCAGAACCCTACCCATCGATATCCCAAGATATTACTTTAACTCTTTGCAATCTGCACTCTCTTCCTTCATTTGGCAAGGGAAGAAAGCCAGATGCGCGCATTCTAGACTAATTAAACATCGTAAAGCGGGGGGCTCGGGTTATGTGGACTTTCAGGACTACTTCATGGATGCAGTGCTTACCCAGACTAGGGAGTGGTTCTCCCCCACCCCACATACCTTATGGGGGTGTATTGAGGCAACCTACATACCGAATGGGGATCTAACCACATGGTTACTCCCTACCTCCCCCTCGTCTAAAATACCCTCCTTTGTTCCTCCCACTATACTAACCTGTCAAGGATTCTAAATAGACCAGTACTGTGTGCCTACACAGAGGAGACCAACACTGTATGCAGTGAAATAAAAGGTGTTTATTTGCAAGGTGAACAAAACAGGTGAAGACAACCAGTGCACAAATAACAACAAAGCATATAGATATATATATATATTAAGGGGAAAATGCCGTTATCATAAACCAAAAGCCAAGCCGAGGTCATATACCAGGAGATCACAGTAGAAGCTGCAGACAGGGCATGGGCAGGAAGGGAATGTCCGGGAGAGGGATCAGGTCAGGTCGGATCAGATCAGAAGTCCAGACAGGGGACAGCAGGCTCAGGGTAAGATATCAGGCTCGGGATCAGGTTAGTAGATAGATACCAGGGCAAGGTATGATTACACCTGCCGGATATATATAGGGGTGTGTTGATTATGTTCAGGTCACACCTGAACGCAGCAAGGGCCAGGTGCTCCACACTGCCAGGATCCATCCGCTGGTGGAGGCCAGTACTGCGTCCCAAAGGTGATATACCAGCAGGGGGAAGTTCTCCTGACAGCTCCGAACTGCCAGGAGACCCCTGCTGGTGGGACGCAGCACTGCAAGACAGAACATAAATAGCTCCAGCGGATGGAACCTTTCCTGACAGTACCCCCCCTCAAAGGAGCGGTCTCCGGACGCTCCAACTATCCGTTGACGGGGAAAGTCCAAGGTGACCAACTGGGCAATGGGAGGCTCGACCTGAGAGGTAGGTACATCCGGGTAGACAGAGGACACATCCGGACAAACAGCGGGTAGAACAGACTGGGGAGCAAACACATCAGGCTGGGCAGCGGACAGAAGTTCAACTAGCTGGGCAGCAGACGGGAACACCTCGAGCTGGGCAGCGGGCTCCGGGTCGTCGAGCTGGGCAGCGGGCACCGGGTCATCAAGCTGGGCAGCGGGCACCGGGTCATCAAGCTGGGCAGCGGGCACCGGGTCGTCGAGCTGGGCAGCGGGCACAGGGTCATCGAGCTGGGCAGCAGACAAAGGCTCCGGGTCATCGAGCTGGGCAGCAGACAGAGGCTCCGGGTCATCGAGCTGGGCAGCAGACAGAGGCTCCGGGTCATCGAGCTGGGCAGCAGACAGAGGCTCCGGTTCATTGAGCTGGGCAGCAGACAGAGGCTCCAGGTCATCGAGCTGGGCAGCAGACAGGGGCTCCGGGTCATCGAGCTGGGCAGCAGACAGGGGCTCCGGGTAAAACAATTGGAGAGTAGGGGCGCTAATTATTGATAGGTATAACAGGTATTATACAACATTAGTGAAAATAATATAATATAAATATGTGAATGTCGTGTTAACCATATAACAACAAACCAATAAGTGCAGAAAAAATATAGTGACAATAGACAATGTGTGTCTATCCAAAAGTCCGTGTTTGTTTAGTGCAATGTTGTGCTGCAAACAATAGTATTCCAATGGGTGCTCCGTGTGGTCTTCTAAACGTATATCACCTTCACCAAATAAACACCGCAAGTGTGAATGGATGGCTCCTTACCCGAAGGTGTTGACCTATTGTTTAAATAAGGTCAAATAGGCTCAGAAATCAGCTCTTGTCCGTGGAAACCACGATTGAAAACCAGGCTGTGGATAGGTCTCATATAAAGAGAGAAACAGCTCCCATGGTGTAAAACCTTTTATTAAAATAATTGCTAAAAAATATAATGCCAAATGGCCTCTTACTTTCGATGGTGCCCGTGTTCCCGGCACTGAGGCTGTAGGTATATAGGGATTGGAGAGAGAAGTTGTGATGCGCTGGTGAAGCCGGCGTGCGTTCCACCGCCGTCAGGCTTGAAAACCAGGAAACCGGAAGTTGCTAGTAGTGCGTGCCCAGGTACCGCCTCGACGTACGTTTCGTTAATGTCGTCATCAGGAAGCGTGATGGGGCTCCGGGTCATCGAGCTGGGCAGCAGACAGAGGCTCCAGGTCATCAAGCTGGGCAGCAGACAAAGGCTCCGGGTCATCAAGCTGGGCAGCAGACAGAGGCTCCGGGTCATCAAGTTGGGCAGCAGACAGGGGCTCCGGGTCATCAAGCTGGTCGGCAGGCACAGGAACAGGCTGGTCGGCAGGCACAGGAACAGACTGGAGGGCAGGCACTGATGGGACTTCAGACTGGAAGGCAGGCACTGGTGGGACTTCAGACTGGAAGGCAGGCACTGGTGGGACTTCAGACTGGAAGGCAGGCACTGGTGGGACTTCAGACTGGAAGGCAGGCACTGGTGGGACTTCAGACTGGAAGGCAGGCACTGGTGGGACTTCAGACTGAAAGGCAGGCGCATCGGACTGGTTAGCAGGTACTGGAACTGTAGACTGGGCAACGGGCACAGGCACTGGCACATCAGACAGAACAGCAGGTGCTGGCATACCAGGAAGAACATCAGGTACATCGGACTGGATAACAGCTACTGGAACTTCAAACTGGGCCGCAGGTACCGGGATTTCAGACTGGCAAGCTGGCACAGGAGCATCAGACTGGCAAATTGGCACAGAAACGTCAGGCTGGGTAACTGGCACTGAAACGTCAGGCTGGGTGACTGGCACGTCAGGCTGGGCGGCTGGCACTGGCACAGGCTGGACAGAAGGCACTGGAACAGGCTGAACAGAAGGCACTGGAACAGGGTGAACAGAAGGCACTGGAACAGGCTGAACAGAGGGCACTGGAACAGTTAGAGCAGATGGCACTGGAACAGGCTGAACAGATGGCACTAGAACAGGCTGAACAGATGGCACTGGGACAGGCTGAACAGATGGCACTGTTACAGGCTGAACAGCTGGCACAGGAACAGGTAGAGCAGATGGCACTGGAACAAGCTGAACAGATGGCACTGGAACAGGCTGAACAGATGGCACTGAAACAGGCTGAACAGATGGCACTGGAACAGGCTGAACAGATGGCACTGGAACAGGCTGAACAGATGGCACTGGGACAGGCTGGGTAACTGGCACGATGGTGTGGGTTGGGAAGTACTTCCGTTTCTTTTTAGATTTAGACACTGCAGGTTTGCTAACAGAAGTGATGTATGAAGAGGATGGAAATAAGTAGGAGGAAGGATTGGAATATGGCAGAGACACAGGGATGGTGACTGGAGGAGGTTTTTGTGGAGTTGTTACTGGTGAAAAGGAAGAAGCAGGTGGATTAAAGGCGGGGTAGGTACAACAAGTAGAGACTGGGTAATAATACTTGGTAAGATGCGGAATTAACTGGGCTATAGCTGAGGTTGTCATTGGCAATGGACGGCTAGATCCTTGGGAAGGTAAGTGGTTAATGGCAGGGCTGGAATGCAGTGGCTTGGCTGGAATCAGGAGATCTGACCATGCCTGTAGCACAGGTTGAACAAAAGCAGGTTCACACACACCTTGCCTAATCAGAGACTGCACAGAATCAATACACTCAGATAACTTTTGCTGGGGACAGGAGGAATAATGCTCATCAAAATAAGCCGGATCATCCTCTAATAACCACACCAGGGATTCAACTTGGTCATGACTGAAGGAGGGAGAGAAATCATCACTACCGTCAGGAATAAATGACAGGGCTGGCTTTACACACAACCAAATTAATGCCTGAACATCATCAAAAGTCATGTAACCCCGATCCACCCATGAATGAGCCGATCGGATAGTTTCCATCAGTTGGTCACTAGTCCAACCCTCCAAAACCTGGCGACAATACCCCTCTTCCTCTTCTGCCAGCAGAGAAAGGCAAAGGATTTCATCGTAATCCATGTTTCAAAAACGCAGCACAACAGGATGGTTCTTTATGCAGGCACGTCTGGTCAACTGGCCCTGGTATACTGTCAAGGATTCTAAATAGACCAGTACTGTGTGCCTACACAGAGGAGACCAACACTGTATGCAGTGAAATAAAAGGTGTTTATTTGCAAGGTGAACAAAACAGGTGAAGACAACCAGTGCACAAATAACAACAAAGCATATAGATATATATACAGTATGTATGTCAAGGGGAAAATGCCGTAATCATAAACCAAAAGCCAAGCCGAGGTCATATACCAGGAGATCACTGTAGAAGCTGCAGACAGGGCATGGGCAGGAAGGGAATGTCCGGGAGAGGGATCAGGTCAGGTCGGATCAGATCAGAAGTCCAGACAGGGGACAGCAGGCTCAGGGTAAGATATCAGGCTCGGGATCAGGTTAGTAGATAGATACCAGGGCAAGGTATGATTACACCTGCCGGATATATATAGGGGTGTGTTGATTATGTTCAGGTCACACCTGAACGCAGCAAGGGCCAGGTGCTCCACACTGCCAGGATCCATCCGCTGGTGGAGGCCAGTACTGCGTCCCAAAGGTGATATACCAGCAGGGGGAAGTTCTCCTGACAGCTCCGAACTGCCAGGAGACCCCTGCTGGTAGGACGCAGCACTGCAAGACAGAACATAAATAGCACCAGCGGATGGAACCTTTCCTGACATAACGACTGTTTGATCTTGGAACAAATTTGTAAAAGCCACTCATAATCACCCTGACGTATATACCCTAAGGATCCCTATTCACGCACTTCAATACAACATTAACTTAATCTCCTACGCAAAGTGGAAAGAGAAGGGTATCCTGCATATTAACGATCTCTTCAAAAACAGCGTCCTTAAATTCTTCTCTGATCTTCAAAGAGAAAACCAACTCCCTAACTTTGACACCTATCTGTACCTAAGGACTAGACACTACCTCCACACTAACCCCTTTTGGGAACGCAGTATCCCTTGTTCAGCTTGGCTCTTTCTTAGCGCCTCTAATCTTAAGACAAAGGGCATATCACTCTTTTATAACTCCTTACAACAAAAGAACATTTTCGATAAAACTACCCCCTTGCTCCAATGGGAATCTGATTTGGGCCGCACATATACCACGGAACAATGGTCTACAGCATGCTTGTCAACCTTTGCAGTTACACGTTGTTCCACACTCTGGGAAATGTCCATAAAAATTACGCAACGCTGGTACCTGACCCCTGATAAAATCTCTAAATTCAGCACACCTCGAGACAATAAATGCTGGAGGCAATGCGGAGAGAAGGGGGATATATTCCATACTTTTTGGAGTTGCCCCCCCATCTCGCCTTTGGGACTCAATTTTCAGACTATATAGCCAACACACCGATTGCACCTACCCCTAGTTTAGCACTCCTGCTTCTAGACCTGGACCAATTCCCAAAACACTTAAGACACACTTTTGCCCATGTACTACTCTCGACAAACTTAAATATTGCCAGGAAATGGAAAGCCTCCACGCCACCTACGCTAAGTGAAGTGGTCCAAACCACTCATCTACACTTTATTTACGAACACACACTGGCGCTGCAGAACAAAAATAGGGATAAGATCCTCAGGCAATGGCATCCTTAGCTACTTTGGTTCAATAGCACTTCTCAAATCTCCATGCCTTCTACATAGCATAAGTTGTCCTGGGATCTCAGAATAGATTAAATGTATCTTTGGCTCTTCTCTATGTTGCCCTTTTATTTTGCTAGTACCGAGTCACATCCTAGCTAATCTGCAAGAATGTATCTCTGACTCAGGAGCTGGGGACTGGCCTAAGCCCTGGACACAGTATAGATCCCATAAGGGGTGTCCGGGGAGGGTGGCCCCTTCCCACCTCCCATATTTGTCTTCATATGTGATTCTTATTCAGGACCCTACGGTCCTAATTTGTTGACTGGATCCTATGCTTTATGCTTTATTTTGTATTAATCATAATGATGTCATATAACTTGCATACCTTATGGTATTTACGTGTATTTTGCTACTGAATTGATGCCTCGTTGTGCATTTGTTTATGTGAAAACCAATAAAAATGTATTGTTGAAAAGAAAAAGATAATTAGAACCTTTTTATTCACTGCAGTGGAGAAATACAAAACAGTTATCAGCTAAGTAAAAGTGAAAGTGTTTCTGACTTAAAAACATCAAGTTTAACTATATACAGGGCTTTTTTTCAGGGGGAACTTGGTGAAACTCAGTTCCACCACCTCTGACTCAGACCCTTTGGTGCCTGCTCACCACAATCACTTGTAAACACAGACGTCCGGTTTCTGTGTTTACAAGTGACAGCTCTGCACTCTGTGTGTAACCCCCCTGAACTCTGCACTCTGTATATAATGCAATCCTGGTATTTAATGCCCCTTTAAGACCCTTCTACTGTTTGTAAAATCTGAACGGGGTCGTGGTTGAGTTCCTGCACCTATTTTCTGAGAAAAAAAGCTCTGACTATATATACTTTATGAATATGCATAAGAACTAGATGTGTTATAGGTGTGATTGTATAGTTTAGTCCAATCAGCATTCACATTATCATAACAGGAAGGGAGCGGTTAAGTGGGTGTATACATCATGTGACTCGCACAAAAATAAATTTCAGCAGTATTTGGTCAGTTCAGACTGTTTTCGATAAGGAAGTAATTTTGAGCAGCTTTTTGGGTTCTTATAAGTAGTTTGTGTCATCACATATCCAGTCGTTTCCATTTTCCAGGAATTGAAACACAAGTAAAGAAGGAAAAAACAAATCAAGCATATTATGCATTCTTAAAGTGACAGGCTCTCTCTCTCTCTCTCTCTCTCTCTCTCTCTCTCTCTCTCTCTCATATATATATATATATATATATATATATATATATATATATATATATATATATATATATATATCAAGTGGGCAATGTGGGAGGACATAAGGTTATGTCCACTACATTGGCGCTGCTCCCTTCTGGCTGTTTATATACATTGGGCGAACGAAAGGTGGTTAAACTAAAACATGTAAATAGATTTTCCAGCAGATTAAGCACCACCATATGTACTATTTTAGATCTGAAGCTTAGTTACATTTTTTTTTTAGCCCTTCAGATTTATGGACCTAAATTACCTATAAAGGAGTATGTCTCATGTCATGCAGGCAGCTGGATACTGTTGAAATCTTCACAGCAGGGATGCCTTATACTCTTCCTGCAGCAGACATAATATTTTCACAGATCTTCAAAAAAAAAAAAAAACACTGATATGCAAGTTTTAGATGGCCACATATAACATCAACCATTATTTTAAGGAATGTGCCAGCTTTATTGTTTAATTAGCAAAGAAAGAACCCGTACTCTGTGAAAAGATGTGAAATCTTTCAAAAACAGAACAAGCTATGTTTAGAGCAATTGTGGTAAAAACATGATCATTCTTATTGGACAATTGTGTAGAAACAGGAATGAGATACTTTGATCTTATCTTTGGGTCAGCAGATTGGCCAGCAGATTGATTCTTTCCTATACTGTAGGTCGCATAGCCAGGGGTGGTGTCAGAGGTCACAGAATTCTTGATTCTAGATACAGTATATGATCATTCCCCAAATACTAGATGTTCTATATTGCTGATGATCTTCTCATGTTAGTACACACATTTGCTCCTGTTTACATTTTACTGTAGTTTGCCATGTTTGCAAAAATTAATGGATACATTAATGATCTATGTTCTGAGTTTTTATGAAATGCTATAGCATGGATTTAAATGAAGAATGAGAATCATTTATATTTTTTCAAATTCTGTTCTGTTTTAACAATACAAGACAGAGGCTTCATATATATATATATATATATATATATATATATATATATATATATATATATACAGAATCTCACAAAAGTGAGTACACCCCTCACATTTTTGTAAATATTTTATTATATCTTTTCATGTGACTGAAGAAATTACACTTTGCTACAAAGTAGTGAGTGTACAGCTTGTATAACAGTGTAAATTTGCTGACCCCTCAACATAACTCACACAGCCTTTAATGTCTAAACCCCTAAGTGAAAATGTCTAAATTGGGCCCAAAGTATTTTTTTTTTTTTTTTTTTATGCTTGACTGTAGACAAGACACACTTGTCTTGGTACTCCTCACCTGGTTGCCACCACACATGCTTGACACCATCTGAACCAAATAAGTTTATCTTGGTCGCATCAGATCACAGGGCATGGTTCCAGTAATCCATGTCCTTAGTCTATATAGCATGGTTAAAAGAAAACCTGACACTGAGAACCGCTTAAAGGCTGTCCTTAAAATACATTTTGAGTGGCTGTTACACGGAACTGATGAATAAATGATGATCAGCGCAACCTCCTAAGTGAAAACTCCAAGTCTGACCTTCTCAGCCAGACTATATATAAATGCAAATGTCCACACTTTTCCAAATCCAAAAGAAAATACTGAAAACAATAGTTCTTCTTAATAATGTGAAATGAGTGGCACAATTCTTTTAAACTAGTTCATCAAATGATTCTTCTATAAATGATCTTAGTAGTGGTTAATGCTCACAGAGTGCTTACCTCACACCAGATTACACTGAGCCTTCAAGCTAAGGAGAACAGCGGTTCTGCACGTATCCATGCTCCTGATGGTTCGATTGGGACTCTCCGGTGATGGTATAGATATCCAAATTTCCAGATGTAAATGAATCTCTTGATATATGAATAAACAAAGAGCTTTCCATAGTGTAAAAAACGTTTAAAAGTTGCAGTTAATTAACCCCCTAAGCGGTATTCCCGAGTGTGGCTCGGGGTGAGATTTTTTTGCTACGATCGGCAACCCTGAGCCACACTCGGGTTTGCCTCGCTGGATGCAGAAAGAGGTGACTTACCTTTTCCCTGCGATCCAGCGATGTATTTCCCCAGTGCACGGCTGCCGGATGTCTGCCCGATGCACTGTGTTCCTCTGATTCCCTTCCCTGCGAGCGTCGCGATGCAGGGGGGCAGAACAGGGGGGAGGCGCCAAATTCAAACAGTATAAGTGAAAACAAAGTAAAAACACACTGATACAATTGGTTTACAATAAAAAAAATATACAGTGACCTTTGATTACCCTCCAGTGCTTTCTCCAGTGCCCTTGTCTGCAGATTTACTGTACCTGTGTCTGTAAACTGCACAGCGACTATGGCATCAAAGCGCTCCTCTACCTCAAAATCGCTATGCGACCTGCTTGAAAACAGCGACAGTGATACGGAATCGCTTACGGAGGAGTTGAGTGACAGTGACGTGTGGGAAAGTTCATCATCAGACACTGAAAGTGATTTGAGCGATGATCCTGCGCCTGTGCCCAGAGATGTGCGGAGTTGGTGCGCAATTGATTGCGCTACGGAGCACGTAGCGCCCCCAAGATTTCCATTTACAGGAGCACCTGGGATAAAAGTGGACGTTGAGGATGACAATCCCTTGGAATACCGCCAACTTTTTTTGACGGATCTAGTGATCGCCAAAATCGTTTTGGAGACGAATCGATACCAAGAACAACAAGCTGCTACCCATCAGCGATTTTCAAGGTGCAGAAAATAGGAGCCTGTAACCAGCGACGACATCTGGAAGTTTCTTGGCCTCATCATTTTACAGGGAGTGGTGGGGAAACCCTGCAAAAATGGTATTGGACAATCAATAAATAATTGGCCACACCTTTTTTTGGAACCGTCATGTCGGAGTACAGATTTTCATTGATCATAAAGTATTTGCACTGAAAATAATGAGGACTTTGATGAGCATTCTCATCCAGCTCCAAAGCTGAAAAAAATTTGGGAGATTTACCAGACTTTTTTTGCAGAATTTCCAGCGGACCTATATTCCTATATTCCTGAGAGAGACATTACCATTGATGAAAGTCTCATGGCCTACAAAGGTAGGCTCAGCTGGATACAGTTCATCGCATCAAAACGTGCTCCTTTGGCATGAAATCATTTATGCTGTGTGAATCCAGCTCTTGGTACATCTGGAACTCAGTCCTGTACACAGGGAAAGGGACCAAATTCTGCCAGCGATTCTGCAGTTTTGGAATGGCAACCACTTTGGTTTTTTCCTTGATAGAGCCCTTGCTGAACCAGGGCTACTGTGTCTCCACAGACAATTGTTATACCTCCCCAGAACTGTATGAGTTCCTTCTCCTAAATAACACCAACGCTTATGGGACTGTGAGGCCTAACCGGCGTGAAATGCCATCAGCATTTGCCAAGAAAAAGCTTGGGAAAGGAGAAGTAGCTGCATGGAAAAAAGGGAAAATGATGGCACTGAAGTGGCGGGACAAAAAAGATGTTTCCCTTATGGGGCTTTGATGAGGCTTCGGTTGGGCTCCAGTGGAGCTTTAAGCGAGCTTTGCTATAGACTTCAATGGAGGCTTTGAAGACACTTTGAAGCACCACTGAAGCTATATAGAGTATAATGGAGTATAATTTTTGAAGCAAAGCTGAAGCAAAGCAAAAGCACATGTAAACAGGACTGTAAGCTAACCATTTTATTTAGTGACAGGAGCTTTGACTAGTGTTCAGAGAGCTTTGACAAAGCCTGTCCAAATCCTTGTTGAAGCCGAAGCAAGTGTAAATGAGCCCTAAGGGCTTGTTTACACTTGCTTCAAACAAGGCTTCAGACACGCTTTGTTAAAGCTCTCTGAACACCAGTCGCAAAATAAAATGGTTAGAGCACAGTTCTATTTACACCTGCTTTTGCTTAGTGCTTCGATGAGGCTTCAATAAATCTTCGAAGAGGCTTTGGTGGAGATTCGATGAGGCTTTGGCGAGGCTTCATGGGGCTTCGATGAGGCTTTGTTGGGGCTTCAGTAGAGCTTCGATGAGGGTTCGGTGGGGCTCTAGTGGGGCTTCAAGCAAACTTTTCCATAGACTTCTATGGAAGCTTTGAAGACACTTTAAAGCACCACTGAAGCTATATGGGGTATCATATTTGAAGCGAAGCTGAAGCAAAGCAAAAGCAGGTGTAAACAGGACTGTAAGCTAACAAGCTTTGACTAGTGTTCAGAGAGCTTTAACAAAGCCTGTCCAAAGCCTTTTTGAAGCCGAAGCAAGTGTAAATGAGTCCTACAGTTACATCTGAAGGCAAGCTTGTTCTGTTGAATAACTGACTTACTGGCAGGATCACCAGGTGAACAATAAAGGAAAGAAAAACAAATGCAGCCTTATCTTCATCTCATGAGCGCTGACGGTTACTTTTTAATTTATGAATGAACAGTCAGTGCTCCAGGTCTGTTCACAATGGGAATCGGAAAGTGGATGGTGACTTAGGTACTGGCTATACCTCCCCCATTGAAATGTCCATAATATGGGATTTAGGCCGGGGTGGAACTACAGCCAGCAATGAAGGAAATAATAAGGTGCTTTTGATGCACAAAGAGGCTAAGGATGAGAACAGGATATGCTCTTGGTCCTCCAGAAGATTTATTAAAGATTTAACACACTGAGTGATACTAGTTTGTTAAAATCATTTGTATTTTTCTTGCCATTGATACTCAATAGTTTATGAGATTATATCCGGCTCATTGAACAGCTGTGCCCGATTTTTTAACTATAACTATAACATCAAGTGGTGTAATTTCCACGTTAGAAGTGCGTTGCCCAATCGCTATCAATAAACAACCTTTTAGCAGAGGAAAAAATAACTTGTTTTTGTTCTTTTAATTTTGTGGAAGAAAATATTTTAAATGTTCCAGTACTACAACTTTTACGTAAGTTAATTTATATGTGAAAACATAACAAGGTTCTTTTCAAATAAATCCAAAAGGGGGATTTACTGTACCTTCCTAAAAAGTCATATAAGCAAATATTATTTGACGATTGAGCAAAGTACCAAAATTAAAAAAGGGTAAGGAATAACTCTTTTTATTCAGTGTATGAACAATTTTAGCTCATATTCACTCTATAATAACGAATGTGCTATGTTTTGACAGAAAAACTTTATTAGGTTTGTACAAACATACAGGTTCCAGAACTAAACAGATATTCAAATACCTCCATTGCATATGATTACAACATTACAAACAGGATAATCCATTCCAGTCCAAAATGAATAAAGTTGACACCCACCATTCCAAGTACCACTTCTCCCCCAAAGTGTAAATCAACCAACTGCAAAAAAATAGCATATAAAATTCCATTGAGTTGGATTACCCAAGCATTTCAAAAGTACAGTGTAGAGATCAGCAACACATTACTACAGCAATCTATCCAAGACCTGTTCCACAGGGGCTAGTCCAGGAATATCTAACCATTCACCCCATACTTTTTAAAATTTGAACAGGCATTCTCTATGTTGGTAGATAACCCATTCATAGCATTTCGGGTCAAAGGGTATAGTACATGGAAATGCTTGATTAATGGTAGAAAGTATGGGTTCCCAGTATCTATGTAACTTTGGATATGAATATTAACCTCCACGGTCCCTGCTATATTTAGGACAGGCGGGGTCAGGGAGACGTCCCATCTTGAACAAATGAATGTGCTATGTTAACTTCATACCAGTTGCATGTTAGTAAATTAGAGCAGTCTGAAAATGGTGCATAAAGCTGTTTATTACAGTTGCTTATGAAATATAATGCATATTATGGTACTGTATTTGTTAGGCAAGGTATATTACACGCATTTTAGAACTTACATCATTCAGAATTTTTCCCCTTTGGATTAAATATCTGGACAAGGATTCATATCAAATTTCCTTACCTGTACAGGTAAGTAAGGGCATATAGATATAATATAATATAGATATTAATAGCACCCAAATTATTAACAGACCCCCAATAAGAATTTACTGGGTGTGTTTACTTAAAATAATGATGTCATTGAGAGTTATATGCATTTTTTTTAGGATATTATTAGCCATATCCTAAAAAATGCAACGCAACACGACGACAGGCGCCGTTTACAGTCATTCAGATTGAAGCATACTGCAGTGGCTTTAATAGCTTCTGGAGGGGGAAGAGAGCTGAATCATCTCTCCAACAGCAGTGTAAAGTGGACAGAATAGAGCAGGCAGGGAGGCGCTTGTGATGGAAAAACAGAGATATTCTTTGCATCGGCGCCTACAGGAAAGTGAGGGCAAACTGGCCATCTTCCTATTTCTCCTTGTCATGTGACATTTTGAAATATCACATGACTGGATTGGTGAGGAAAACACAGCTGCCATGCTGAGAGCAAGCTGTAAGTTCACAGGGCATGAGAAGAGAAAGTTTTTCCCAGAGATCCCCTCTCCCTCTCATAACCACCTTACCTCTCTCAGGGCTTGTTTACACTTGTTGGGGAACAGTAAAAACACACTTTTGAACTGCATTTTTCCCACCCCTCAACTGCTCCTCCTTACAGTCTGTTTTACACTTTTTCACTGTGGTTTGCCCTAACAGTACTACAGAGCAGTGTACCTATGGTTTTCGTATGGCTTACCAATGCTTTCCAATAGTTTTTCTATTAGATTGTGTATTTTTGGTCCATTTTCTGAAAGTGCATCAAAGATGCAGCACTAGTGGTACATTTTCAGAAAATGCACAAAAAACGATTAATATGATAGTGGTCTATGGGGAAGCTCAGGTAACCTGCACGAAAAACATGGGTACACTGAGCTGCACCCTTTTCAGTGATACCACTAATTTAGGCATAATTTTCCTTCCAGTGACACCACCAACGAATGGTGTATGAACATCTTTTCTTTCTAGTGGCATCACTAATATAGGAACATTTCATCCTTCCAGTGACACCACCAACATGGTGATTTTTTTCTCTTACACTGATGTTGGGGCATTTCTTTCTACATCACTCCTAGTCCCAAAGTTGTAGAACATGTACCACTATTAAACTCATATCATATCTTACATATGTTTTGGTTCACCACACTGATTTTGCCGCTATTAACCCCAGCTTAACCAATACTACACCTGGGATGGGAGGGGCACAGTTTGGCATCTTCGCAGTGGGCACTGGATGACCTTGTCCTGGCACTGGTTATATTATCATACTGTATGTTACTTGTTGGCTTTGATATTGCCACTCTTACTATTCTCAAACATTCACTGCACAGATAGCATTATACCACCTTATGTAGATCAAATAACTATAATGTCACCTTGCATTTAGCAGAACATACATTTAGATACCAGCTATGCAAAGGGCTTTTTACTGTAGTAACAAATATTTAAAATACTCTGCCAGAAAAATAATTTTAGCGGTACTCTATAACTAAATTTAGAAATGCTTTTCCTAAGAATGTAATATAGAATAGACTGCTTACAGTTACCATTTAGAGATCAAGCTGTGTAAGGTTTGCCTGTCGCCACCAGACAAGAATCAGAGACCTAAAATGAGATTTTCATCTCGTCTACATTTCTCTAAATATAGCAGTTCAGGCATGTACTTTTACAATAAATATTAACATTATGTATGTTTACTTTCAGCACAGTTTGGTAAGACAGGGAAAAAAATAAATTAGAAGCATACCTCAGATGAGGACAATGAATTCTGGTCTTAAGGACCTAAGAAAAGAAAACATTTATTTGACACATAAGTCAGTCTGAGATGAAGTATTGTGTGCTGTAGTCTTTGGGATATTTGCCTAGTGGGTTTAGCACTTAAGTAGGCACAGATTTCCAAAGCAAGCTCTTAGCGTTTAGCACACTTCAGTGGTTAACCACTAATGACAAGTTTTGGTGAGCACTCTCAGGAGACTGAGGTTACAAAGGAAAAAATGGGTAGAGTAGCTTACAATTTATATACATTTTTCCTACTATAAATACAAAGGGCCAGATTCACGTACATCGGCGCATTTTTGGACCGGCGTAGTGCAACTCCTTTAAGTTAGACCGGCTTAATTTCGAGGCGCAAGTACCGTAACCTCGTAGTATTTTCAGCCAAATTTGCACCTGTGCAATGTAAATTCCGAGGCGTAAGGCGGTGTAATTCAAAGTGGGAAGGACGTGGGCGTGTTCCATTGAAATGAGCCGTGACCCCATGCAAATGAAGGGCCGGCCAGACTAGGCATGTGCACATGAAGCAGACTATGGTCAGCACCTCTCTGAGCATGCTCAGAACTCGGCACGGTGCATTCAGTTAGATAGGAACTAGGCCCGTCAGACTTAGTGAGCTATGCACAGTGCTTAAATAGACCGAGAGAAATGCCCTTCCATTGCAAAAGTACATGCAATTTTTTTCCCTTACTGAAGCAAGGTGCTTTTATTCCGTTGTCTGTTGCTGTTTGGAGGTTTGTGTCGTGTCGGTGTGTATGTATATATATATATATATATATATATATATATATATATATATATATATATATATAATATTAAATAAGATAATTATAATAATATTAAAATTAGTAAATGTATATTAGTTAAAAAAAATAAAAATATATATTTATTATATTAATTATTATAAAATATATACTAAACAGAAAAAAATGTATATAAAATATATATTTACCCATTAGGGTGAAAAGAGCCACTGGCAAGGAAATGGAGTGTTGCCAGTACCTTGGCCAGTGGCGGTCGGCAGATCCTCTCCCGTGTAAGAACAGGGGAGTCTGCGCTATGGTGAATAAAGTATCTGTTCCCTCCCAGCAGGATCCCTATGTGGGGAGATAATATAAATATGAATAGTAGAAAGGGAAATGGCGCTGCTAAATTAATACCTTTGTCGGGTATATCCGTGGGGTGAGCCCAATGGTAATAGGCCCCCCTTTTGGCTGGAATGAGGGTGCAATTGGAAAAATACCCTGTGTTAATAGGAGGGTAGATGTTGGTTCCTCAGCTTCCACTAATATTAGTGAAATTGAGTAAAGGTGGATTAATTAGGTCAGGAGCCTGTGCAGGCCAGCAGGCCCAAAGATTGCTAAAGTTAAATGATCCTATGCTGCTATAAGAATGCCAGTTGTGACCGATGCACCCTAAACCATATAAAACAAAGAAAAAAATGTGTCTCTAGAGTCTAATAGGTAGGAATCCCTACTAGTGTGGTTGATTACACTAGTAACCACACTAGTAGGGATTCTTACATATTAGACTCTAGAGACACATTTTTTTCTTTGTTTTATATGGTTTCGGGTGCATCGGTCACAACTGGCATCCTTATAGCAGCATAGGATCATTTTACTTTATCAATCTTTGGGCCTGCTGGCCTGCACAGGCTCCTGGCCTAATTAATCCACCTTTACTCAATTTCACTGAAATTAGTGGAAGCTGAGGAACCAACATCTACCCTCCTATTAACACAGGTTATCTCTCCAATTGCACCTTAATTCCAGCCAAAAGGGGGGCCTATTACCATTGGGCTCACCCCACGGATATACCTGACAAAGATCCTCTCCCGTGCCCTCCTCCGTGCCCTCCTCCTCCTGCGCTCATCTAAAGTCAGTAGTATAGCTATGAGCAAGGATGCCCCTGGCATGTTGGCATACAGATTAATGTCCTGCAAGTGTGGCTTCTCAGCTCGTCCCTAATGGTGTTGCTTTTGCTGACTAGTGTTGAGCGGAATACGCCATATTCGATTTCGCCATATTGCGCGAATATATAGAAGAATATTCGCGAATATTCGCTAATATCGAATATTCGTGATATTTTATCCCAAAAAAATTTGCGAAAATGATTGCGAAATTCTCATAAACGGAGATAATTTCCTGTATTACTAAACTAATATGCACTAAACACTAACTCTACACTAACTCTACTTAAAAGAAAGGAGAATAAGGGGGCAAAAGAATATTGCGCGATATTCCTTTTGCCGAATATTCGAGTTATTCTGATTGGCTCTGATGCAAAAGAAGGGTGCATCAGAGCCAATCAGAATAACTCGAATATTCGGCAAAAGGAATATTGCGCGATTATCTTCTCCACCCTTCTTTTGCATCAGAGCCAATCAGAATAACTTGAATATTCGGCAAAAGGAATATCGCGCAATATTCCTTTTGCCGAATATTCAAGTTATTCTGATTGGCTCTGATGCAAAAGAAGGGCGGAGAAGATAATCGCGCAATATTCCGTTTGTCGAATATTCGAGTTATTCTTATTGGCTCTGATGCAAAAGAAGGGCCGAGTAGCTGATGCGATTCTTTTATGTTGCCGAAAATTCGCAATGCAAATTTTCGGCAACATAAAAGAATCGCATCAGCTACTCGGCCCAGGGTCTCTCTCTAATCATACCAGCAATGCTTTTAGACGTCGATGGAGATCACTAGGATGTGATCTGTTTTAAAAATAAATTTGAAAAAATACGAATATTCGCCATAGCGAATATTCGCCGCAATATTCGAGTTATTCGCGAATACTCGAATATGTAATATTCGTAGCAACACTATTGCTGACATATAGACGGATTGTCTAATTTTATACCACCTTTTATATGGTCTAATTTTAGACCGGCCATGCAGCTGATAAGCACATCGTGTAGACTGCACCGCACAAACTTACTTTTGTGGATCGGCGTATCTCCCTCATTTGCATATTTGCATAGGAAATCAATGGTGTGTCTAGTGCAGTTTTGCACATACGCTGCGCTGGTCTATCCAAATTACGTCGGTCTAAAAAATGTGGATTTCAGGCGTATATCGTTTTGGGGATACGGTGCATAGATAAGTGTGTGCATTTTTAGACTTACGCGTGCCTAACTCGTGATACTCCGGAGTAAGTGCTTTGTGAATCTGGCCCAAAGTTTACAAATGCAAACTATTCAAGCTTATAAAATGCTATATTGCAGATAATGCATTTTGTTTTATTGTATTATTTCAACAATTTGTACTTCGCCTCATTGGCATCCTCCCCTAAAACAATAAAGAAGATTCAAATATGAAATTGCATATCTGTACAGATTTTTTTTTTAAATAGAACAAGCATTAGTACAGTTACACTTGAATTGTATTCCCCATTCCAGTCTCACATGCCCCCAATCCTCCAAAGAAAGCGATTTAAACTACAAGCTTATACTTCAGAATTCTTCAAAGAAATGAAAAGGAGAGCACAGCACAAGCCTGGGCCTGGTCAAGAAATGTATGACAAGCCAGAGCACAGCCCCCTTGACAATATCTTATGGCATCAGGGAAAGGCAAATAAAAAAAACTGCAGGAGGGCTTGGGCAGGGGTGGGGAGAGGGATGGGTAGGAGTACAATGTAAGGGTAACTGCACCAAATGTATTGGAACCAAACAGCTCTTCTTTGGAAGTACTACATAGAACAACATTAGCTTTCTTTGATATAAGGCTTTTACCTGTCATCACTTATCAATAAAAAGAACATGATTTATTTGTAGTTTTAAAATTATTATTATTATACAGGATTTATATAGTGCCAACAGTTTACACAGACCTTTACAACTTGAGGGTAGACAGTACAAATACAATACACTTTAATACAGTAGGAATCAGAGGGCCCTGCTACTTAGAGCTTACAATCTAAAAAGAAAGGCATGGGATGAGGTGATAAGGGAGTTAGAGAGCAGGAGGTCTTGGGAGGAGAAAACAAACTAACTGTCACTGCCCCTACCTATGACTGGTCTATACAGTAAGGAGCACTGGAAAGGGCGCACGCATGTCAAAAATAACACAGAATATCCAAGCTCAAACTTACCAACCAATCAGCAACCAACCAAATTCACCTGTCTAACAGTGTGTTTAAAAACAGGGGTTTAGTTGCACGCATTGGCAAATACATGCGTAAGCTGAAGGCCCCGTCAAGGCTTCCTGTGTACTGCAGTCCTAACTCTAAAGTTTAAAGTCTCCTCAGTGGAAGCACATGAATGCTGATGAATAGATAAAGGGCAGATGACTGGAGGGAGCCCAGCCCTCCTTAAAGGGGCAGGAGCATACTAAACACCCAGCACATGGAAGCAAATGTGCTAGTGCGTTGCCTGACCACAATGACATCAACAAAACAAACTAACTGTCATTGCCCCTACCTATGACTGGTCTATATAGAAAGGAGCACTAGAAAAGGCGCACGCATGTCAAAAATAACACGGAATATCCAAGCTCAAACTTACCAGCAACCAACCAAATTCACCTGTCTAACAATGCGTTTAAAAACAGGGGTTTAGTTGCACGCATTTTCAAATACATGTGTAAGCTGCAGGCCCCGTCAACGCTCCCTGTGTACTGCAGTCCTAACTGGAGTGAAGAGAATGATTAGGTTGGTTATTTGAGACTATGTAAGTGATGTAGCTGGGGGCCAGGTTGTGGATGGCTTTGTAAGTTATTGTTAGTATCTTGAATTAAATTTGTTAGTGGAGTGGCAGCCAATGGAGCGATTGGCAGAGGTGTATAGCAGATGCTGAGCAGTTTGTGAGGTGGATGAGCCTGGCAGCAGTGTTCATGATGGAGTGACGTGGGGATAGCCTATTTAGGGGTAAGCCAATGAGGAGGGAGTTGCAGTATGACATGGGGGGACAAGTTGATAGTTGAGCTATTGATATTGACAGAGAAATCAGGGGAAGTGGCACCTGGGGAAGGAAATATCATGAGCTTGGTTTTGGATAGGTTGAGTTTCAGGAAGTGATGTGACATCCAGGCTGATATGTCTCCTAGTAAGTTGGTGATGCATGAGGAGACAGATGGAGAGAGCTGGGGGGGTGGAGAGATAAATTTGGGAGTCATCTGCGTAGAGATTATATTGAAAGCCATGGGAGGCAATCAAATGACCCAGGGAGGTGGTGTCAATTGAGAAAAGGAGAGATCCAAGAACAGAACTTTGGGGGACCCGACAGAGAAATGAAGGGGAGAGGGGGAAGTAAGTGACACTGAAGGAGCGGCAGAATAGGTAGGATGAGAAACAGATTCTTAAAGTTGCTAAATGACATACAGTACAGTATGTGCTGAACCTGCTGTTGAAAATAAAGACAGCCATTATTATTTTTAAAGCTGGCACATGTGCTATTTGTTGCAGACCATAAGTAAGCAACAGTCAGTAAATTTTAATGAGGGAACAGGAGAGGAGTGGAACAGATCTTTTTTCTTCCTACAGTTAAAGATATGATCATATAATTGTACCCTGTGTGGCAAAACTCCATGCACAAAGCACATGCCTTAGTATAGAACCATGCATGTATAATTGTACGTATGGTGGTGCTTATTACATATACTAGACTAACTAAAGAGTTACATAAACAAATAAAAAAAAGCAATTCTAAGACACAATAAGATATTTTTCTGAAATATGTGCCTGTATTATGATAATGTAATTGCCCATAAAATTATTATTCAAGTAGGAAACATTTAAATACATGAGAATGTTTTTTATTAGTCAGTTGTATAAAATGTGTAAATTTCCCTATTGCATTGATTTTTTTTTTTTTGTATCACAATTTGCTATTTCATCATACATTGAGTTACTGGCAGTGATTAGCACATTGATTTGCTCAAACCAGGACTTAAGCAACATTGGACGAATTACCGTACTGTAGTTGGTGAGAAATAATTGGAATTTGTTATGTATGTAACTGAAAGGCCTCATGGAATTATAATAAAAATAACTCGCTCTTCTATCCTAATAAAAAGTTACTATTTCTTATTAGTTCAGTAATGCAATAATAACATAGCCTGCTCTTCCTGTAAATAGGGAATCTCCTTATTCACAGACTGACAACATTTTGGAGTACTACTGTAGCTTTTTCAGCATGGGCTTAGGGCATACTTTATTGAACTTTTATGGACTGGTGAAATGCAAATATCTGGCCCAGCATGCAACCGTAGATTTTTGTTCCACCATATTAACACATTGCAAACTTTTACTGAATTGCATTACTAGTTTTTATATTAAAGTACATTGCTGCAAAAGATTTTGGGTGATATTTACACATACCTCCCAACATTTGAACTTCAGAATTAGAACACACGAGGAGAGAATGCAGGGACGGGAGTATTTAATGTGCAGAATGCAGATGACAGGAGTACGTAATCTTTGGAATGTATAGAATGCAGGAGACAGGAGTATGTAATGTATAGAATGCATGTGACAGGAGTATGTAATGTACAGAATGCAGGGGACAGGAGTATGTAATCCATAGAATGCTGGGGGTAGCTCCATATATTCCCTCAATCCCAACTCCATCCACTACCCCAATCCCATTTCGACCCCATCCACCACCCCCATCCAATCCCAACTCCATACAACACCCCAATCCAAGACTGGCTCCATCAATCCCCCGATCCCATCCCAAATCTATCCATTCCCCTGATCCCATCCCAGTTCCATCCAGCCCCGATCCTGGCTCCATCAATTACCCAGTCCCAGCTCCATCCATTCCACATCTATTTAACATCCTGATCCCATCCCAACTCCATCCATTCCCCAATCCCATCCCAGCCCCATCCATCCCCTGATACCTTCATTGCTCCATCCTTTCTCCTGATCCCATCCCTTCTCCATCCTGCCCCTTGATGCCATCCCAGATACATCCATCCCCCTGATCCCACCTCAAATCCATCCATCAACTGATCCCATTCTGGCTCCATTGACCACCATGATCCCATCCTAACTATCCATTCACCCATTGCAACGCAGGTCGATCCATCCCCCAATCCCATCCCATCTCCATCTTCCCCCCTGATCTCATTACAGCTGCATCCATCCCCTGATCCCATCCCAGCTCCATCTTTCTTTCAATCCCATCCTGGCTCTATCCTTTCCTTGATCCCATCCTGGCTCCATGCTCCATCCTTCCCTCAATCCCATCCTGGCTCCATCCATCCCATTGATCCCATCCCGGCTCCATCCATCCCCTTGATCCCATCATGGCTCCATCGACCACCCTGATCCCATCTCCCAGCTCCATTCACCCCCTCCCATCCCAGCTTCATCCTTCTTCCCCCCCAGCTCCATCCCTCTTGTTCCCCCATCCCAGCTCTATCCCCCCTACCCATCCTTCTTGTCCCCCATCTCATCCTGATCCTTCCCCCCATCCCAGCTCCATCCTTCTCCCCCCCATCCAATCCCAGCTCCATCCTTGTCCCCCATCCCATTCCAGCTCCATCCTTCTCCCCTCCCCCATCCCACCCCATCCCAGCTCCATACTTCTCCTCCCCGCCACCCAACCCATCCCATCCCAGCTCCATCCTTCTGCCCCATGCCTCCCTGCTCTACAAGTCTCACAGAAATCATCACAGACCTGGCAGAAGAGAGAGCACATTCAGCTGCAGGAGTGGGGGAGGTGCTGCTGGCGGAACTCAGGAGACCGGACTTAGGCTGAGTGGAGAGAGGACATTCAGAATAGGAGTGGGGGGAGACTGGAGTGCCTCTTTAAGGACTGCTATTTTGTATATAGGGTGTTTAGTTGATGTGGTCAGTTTAAACTTTGATTGTACAGAGTTTGGATAACACAGGGTTTAATAGAATGATCAAAAAATAACTTCATCATTATCTGGACATACACATAGTGCGGGGGGAGTTTATACAGCGATATGTGCCAGCTTGGGAGATGTCTGTTATCTGTAAGGAAGGCTGCAGACTCAGCTAACTCCCTCACACACACTTGTCCCTATTCCAATCCTCCTTATCAGCTTAACACTTCTCTTGTCCCTGCAAAGAAATTGTCCTGAGTCCTCACATGAAACCAGCTTACCTCCCCAAATACACATTCCATAGAACATGGGCTCAGCTAAACTTCCTCCCTGCACAGTGTCAGCACACCTGGCAGTTGTTGTGCTCCCCCTCCTGGTTCTCTCAACACACAGCACTTGGGGTGATCTGAGTGAAGAAGGACACATATCGAGATTACAGGAGATTGCCATGGAGATAGAAATTTGGAACTTCGAAATACATACACCACCAGGCTGTGTATGTATATGGAAGCATTGATAGTGCTGCTATCCTCACAGCCCTGTAATGCACAGGCAGTGATTAGCTTGTGCCCAGGCACACCCGACTCACCCTGTGCGCACACCTATGAGTTAGAGGCTGTTGAGCGGAAGATGTGTTGTGTATGTTATACTGCAGTGGGGCTTCAAATTAAAAGTTTACCGATTTTAGGGTAGAACATGTAGTATTTTCATGTTCTTGCAGCCTCTCCCCTGTTCTCCCTGCACCCACTGTCACTATTTGAAAAGAGTGGGGCCATGCGGGGCTCCACACACATGGCAACTTCATTCATTCATGCATTTTTGTTATCGAACGGACTACAAATACCGACAGCCTTTGTGGCTGATGGCTTGTAGTTCTCAATGAACCACCAGGGCACTGTTGGGTGTTCTAGGTAGTTCATTGACTCTTCCTGTCATTGTGTAACTTCCTGCCCATACAATTTATGAGCAGACAGCTTTCGTGGAAAGTCTGCAGGAGCCTAGCATTGCACCTGTATTCTACTGATCATGGGTGCAATGCTTTTCAGGCTCCTACAAAAAAATTGTAAATGCACATTTTTTACCTGCAAAAAAGAAAGGCCATTTATTATTTATTTTTTAAAATGTGAATGTATCCTTTAAGAAGAAGTTATCTACAGACACATTTTTAGATTGCGGACACAAATCAGTTTACTCATAGGATACTAACATAAACTAGGGGACACCTACAAACCTAAATGGAGGTCAAACTCAGGATTCAGCATGTAAAAGTGCTAACTAGACTGGTAGTTATCCCTAGCACCATTATTGTTAGGCAGTTGAAAAATTCCTTACTTGATCAACCCTAGGCTCCTAATAAAGTTTATGTTGCTCTTTCACAGCATGTCCAACACTAGCTTTTGCCTTATCAACCAGTCTACTTTTTCTGCTTTTAATCTCTACAAAATGACCGAACAGTCCTTATCATTTAAATCTAATGTTGCTCTCTACCAAGCTATAGATGTGTCTCCACTCTTGCCTATAATTAAAATAGACCAGAAGATTTTTTTGATTTTTTTTTTAATAGAAAAACATCTAGTTTTTTAAATGGTACATTGAAAAATCTGTATTTTGGTTGAAATCCTCCTGAAAAAGCAATATACTTCCTGTATTGTGAGTGTGCCTGGGGCACACCTGTTTTTCCAGCTTATAGCTTTATATCTGTAGTATGAGAGGTATTGTTGTATCTGCATGTTATCTCATGAGCTTTAGAGTGAGATTTTGTGTAGTTATCACTGTGATGCTTGCTGGAAAGAAAGTTCCAAGGATTTCACCTTTACTTTAGTTGTTCTGTAGGTCTGTACTTTCTACTAATCTCCTACTGCCACTTGCATATTCCCTATCTACCTGTATTTTGCCTATAGGCATTGTGAAGGAGTGGTACCAGATCCCACCAAGCTGCCATTAATATGAGGACAACAGAATTGTTGGAACATGTTCTTAATGTAATGTTATCAACTCAAGTGTTCTAAAACACATTTAGATTTTGTCTATACAGGTAGAGACATTTAGCCAGGAATGTGTATTCTGTTTTAGTCTGTAGATTATTTTGTGATATAATAATAATGCAAGTCTTATATAGCGCTGTCTTACCCTAACTTGCCAGGCAAGCTTCTGAAGCCAGGCAAGCTTCTTGCCAGGCAAGCTTCTGAAGCCACCACCGAAGCTGTAGCTCATCGGGTCTCGAGGCGCTTATATAGTAACATAGTCACTATTACCCAAATCAATGGTACTCATTTTACCGACCTCGGAAGGATTGAAGGCTGAGTGGACCCCGCCAGGATCGAACCTGCGACCCTGAGGGCTCAGGTGATCACAGATTGCTGCAATGGAGCATTAGCCCGCTGAGCCATCTTACCAGCATATGGCAATAGACCCGGCCTAATAGGTTGTTATCCTGGACTAGTGGACGATAATTGATGTCAATTCTTAAGCCTGTTTACCACACATGCTTTCCAATTTTAGTCAATGGGAATCTGGTTTTATAACCCAGATCTGTATAAACACACTGTGATGGGATATACAGTAGGATAGGTCTCATTTGCAGAACATTTGTAATCAGTATTCTTTTAGCTCACATTTTTTTCAGCATTGTAAATGGCAATTCCTGGGCTTAACTAAAGGTTTTTTTTTTTTTAATTAAAAGTTTATTCAATTTAAAAGTTGTCTATTGGAATGGAATTCATGATGTTTGTGGCCCAGGTGTATGATGATCCTACAGACAATACTGTATATGTGAATTTAAGTTGTTGCTGCAGAATGGCACATTTAAACAGAATAAGAGTACCACTTTATTTCTGTCTCAGTTTTGGAGGTGACCAGTCTTCATTATCATCACAGGGAGTACTGGCGACTATTTATTTTTTTGCTCTCCGATTGTCTTTTTTGGCACAGCTTCCCTATCTCTGGTCGTCTCCAACAGAGAAGTTCTCAAAATATAAAAAAAAGTATATATGGGAAAAGTACACTTCGGGAGGCTTGAAGTGACATATCTGCATTGAGCAGGTGATATTGTCCTTCTTCTCTATTCAGTTTAATGAACAGTTTTCTGTAAATTATTTAAAAGGTAGGGCGAGAAGTACTCCTATCTGAGGACATGCATTTCTTGGAAGGGTATTTCTGCCAGATTACTAAGTAAATATTGCTCTTTGAAAAATAGTTCAGCTATCTTAGATAATAAAAATGAATCAATAAATCAATGGTGATCCTTTTTTTTTTTAATGTGCTCTTCATCGATGCAATAAAAGGATTGAAATGAAAGGAGTCAGTATAAATCACAGCCTTTGAGAATACTAAGACTCTTGGATTTAAATAGTAAACAAAAGAAAAGGGACTTCAGAAAGGGAGAGTTTGTTTTAAGATTTTGGCATTTGGAAGGTTACTCTTGTGTGTTGTTAATTTACTTTGAGCAGTCGTTAATGTTTACAGTGATATTTTCTTGTAATAATATTGTGTTTTGTATGTAGTGCTTTTAGAACATTTTCATGGTGAGGTTTTAACTACTACGGATTCTAATAAAGTCTATAATGGAAAAAAGTTGAGGAAAGTGGAAAAATAGCGCTGGACCTGTAGGTTTATTTTGCTTTTATTGTTATCTTAAGGTATTAATGTTGGTGTAAATGATATTCTTCCTGGGCAGAGGACTTCTACACCCCAAGAGGACTTCCACAGTCTCCTTGGCTTGTAGTGTAATGTAAGGAAGGTTGAAATTTAAGTGCCACACCATTGCTAAGAGGTTGACATCTTTATTTCTCCAACATCAGAGGTACATATCAATAAATATCCAACACGTTTCAGGAGTCTACATGCCCCTTTCATCAGGGCTAGAAAGAACATAAAAATATTATCATGTCAATCTGACATCAATACAATGTCCCCTCCACGGGGTCATAATAAAAAAAAAAAAAAAACAGGCAATAGTAATGAGAATGTAAAAATAATTACATAAAGAAATGAGAACATGCTGAACAAAAATAAGAATATGGGTGCTGAATAAAAATAATAATAATAATAATAACACTAATAATAATCATCACTATTATTAAAATGACACATTGTGGATGAGATGTTAATCTAATAAAAAGAGAGAAAAAAAACTCTTGAAACTGGTATGTGTATAAATTGAACCTTTTATTTTTTCGTTCTCTTTTTATTAGACTAACATCTTAACCACAGTGTATCATCTTAATAATAGTGATGATCATTATTAGTGTTACTATTATTATATTAGTATTAATATTATTTATTTATTTTTTCTTTCAGCACCCATCGCCTTTTTTTGTTGAGCACCTTTGTTCTCTTTTTTATGTAATTATTTTGACATTCTCATTACTATTGGCTGTTTGGTTTTAATTATGACCCTAAGTTACGGCGGCGTAGCGTAAATGGGCCGGCGTAAGCCCGCGTATTTTAAAGTAGGCAGGTAGGGGGCGTGTTGTATGATAATAAAGCATGACCCCATGTAGATGCATGGCCATGGACGTAACCCAGTGCGCATGCTCAGAATCACATTGGATAGAATGCCTAAGATATGCCGAACACTGCCTACGACGTGAACGTAACTTAAGCACAGCCCTATTCGCGTACGACTTACGCAAATGACGTAAACAACGTAAAATTTGATGGCTGTTCCGACGTCCATACTTAACATTGGCTGCGCCTCATATAGCAGGGGTAACTTTACGCCTTACGTAAACGACGTATATCAATGCGCCGGGCGCAAGTACGTTCGTGAATCGGCATATCTAGCTCATTTGCATAATTAATGTGTAAATCTACGGAAGCGCCCCTAGCTGCCAGCGTAAATATGCACCCAAGATACGACATCGTAAAAGACTTACGTCGGTCATATCTTGGAAAAATTCAGGCGTAACTGCCTTTTTGAATCGCCAGAAAGATGCGACGGCGCAGATTTGAAATTACGGCAGCGTATCTGGAGATACGCCGCCGTAAAAGCTTTCTGAATCCGGGCCAGTGTATTGATGTCAGATTGACATGATAATCTTCTTAATGTTTTTTCTAGCCCTGATTGAAAGGGCACTTAGACCCATGAAACACATTGGGGCAGATTCACACAGAAATGGATTATCGTAGCGTATCAGAAATACACTACGCCGCCGTTTTTTACCTGGCTCTACGTGGAATTCAGGTAGATTTAGTCCAGTAAACGACGGCGGCGTAGTGTATTTCTCCCGTCGCAATCCATCTGCGCGAGTAGGGGGCGTGAATCATTTAAAATAGGCGCGTTCCCGCGGCGATCGATCTGCGCATGCTCCGTTCGCAAATTTCCCGCCGTGCATTGCGCGAAATCACGTTGTGACGTCATTCGTTGTTTAGGTAGCGTCGTTTACGGGCGATCCTAGTCCCGAACGAGTTACGTAAACAAAAATAAAAAATAAATAAATTCGAAGCGGGAACGACGGCCATACTTAGCAAAAAGCTGCTCTAACATTACGTACAAAAAAATAGACGAAAGCGATTGCGACGACCACTCGTATCTTCGGGAATCGCCGTAAAAAAACATTTGCATATCCCGACGCATCAAAACGACGCAAACTCCTCCCAGCGGCCGCAAATAGATGGCAGCGTAGATCCGAAGGCTTACGAAGACGTAAGCCTCTCGGATCGAAGCCCGAAGCCGCCGTATCATGGTTTGAGGATTCAAACTAGTGATACGGCGCGCAAAATTTGAAATTACTCCTGTCTAACACCAGTTAGACAGGCGTAATTGCTCTATGAATCTGGCCCATTGGCTATTTCTTGATTCTGTATCCCTGACCTATATTTTGGTAGCTATTTTTACACTATTGCAACCAGAACCTGAATATTTATAATTAATACACTCCAAACATGGATGAACATAGTCCTTGAGGCCAAGAAGTACTACATAGGAATCAACAATTGACTGCTGCTAAGGGTTGACACTGACAGTGGGGATCATATTGTTTTAATATACAGAGGGTGAGAATTAATGCTTAAACTTTTCACCTCTTTGGCAGTTCTGTGATTTTAAATGAGAACCTAATGGTCCATCTCATGTTTCAGTTAATACATTTGTGTAGTTTTAATAAATAACAGAGCTGTTATCATCACGCTATAGGAACATCCATTGTATTTTACAGCATAGTTCCATCAGCAGTTATAGATGTGCATTTCCTGTCTTCAATATGCCAAGTATCCCTTGGACACAAAACAATGAAAATTCAGCACTACTAAGAATATAAGCACATTGTTACTGCAACGGACTATGAAGACATTTTTTGATTAAGATATTCTGAGGTTTTATTCTTTAATCAATCCCCTTTGCAAACAACTTCTTAAAATATTAAAAAGCAAACAAAACACAAATCTATCAATTTGAGTTGTCCATAAACTTTCTATAGTAATGGGCAGGGTAATAAGCATGGTACAGTGGCTAAGTGGTTGGCACTAGGGTTCAAGGTCATGCCTGAGTTGGTTTCCTCCAGGTACTCCAGTTTCTCCCACAGTCCAAAGGCATGTTGGTAGGTTAATTGTCTCCTGTCTAAGGGCAGGGAATAATGTGAATGTACAATATATATATATATATATACATATTTATAAAAAGTGCTGCCTAAATTGATGCTATATAAATACCTGTAATAAATAAAATAGTATTGATAGCTTATGTTGATAGTTGTAATGATAAGCCTTGCCTGTGATTTACCAGCATCTCTCATTGATCTACTTCTGATTTGCAGCAATTTCTAAAAACAAAAGTTGCCATTAGACTTAAATCGGGGGTTCCACCCAAAAGAGGAAGTTCCGCATTAAGGACTCCTCATCCCCTGACATGCCATATTTAAGGGGAGTGGGTACCTAGTTTTGACAGGTACCCAGCTCCTAATTCTGCTCACACAGCCTAGGCAACCCACCTTACTGCAATCTTCTGGGACATGGCACAGGTCCCAGAAGATTGCTCGGCCATTCGGGACACGCAAAGCGACTTGCGCATTTGCAGTGCGCACCCAGCTGTGATGCCGCTACCTGTCAAAGCTGAGAGGGAAGAGGTAGAGAGGCAAGGTTTTGGGTGGCCGTATAGCTAGACCTTGCGACAGGTGAGTGCATGTTTATTAAAAGTCAACAGCTAAACTTTTTGTAGCTGCTGACTTTTAATAAACAGAAAAACGAGTGGAACTCCGCTTTAGGAGAGATGTCATATGGGCAAGCTGTCAACATTAGCTACCAGTTCACTTGTAATGTTAGGCCTTGTACACACAAGGGAATTTATCCGCTGAAAATGGTCCGACGGACCATTTCAGCCAAAAAATCCGCTCGTCTGTAGGGGCAAACGGACAGTTTTGGCCGGATTTCTCCTGCGGAAAAATTTCAAAGCATGCTTTGAAATTTTTCCGCCGGACACATGTCCGTTGGATATGTCGGATATATACTATACCTCACTGAAGATGACCAGATCTGGCTCCATGTCAGCCAGCCCCGCTGCAGACTCTGCAGGGCTCCTGGGATCCGGGGAAGTTCCGCTGGGAGGAAGGCTGGAAGGAAGTGTGGAATCAGAAGGCCTGCCATCCAGTTCATCATCCAAAAAAACGGAGCTCTTTGTAGTACCAGAGCTTGGGTTCCTTTTTCTTAGCTGCTGCTGATCCTGATTTTTGATATTTGATTTTTTTATATACATTTCTGTAGCTTCTCCTGAGGTTACTAAATTTCTCCTTAACCATGTCGCCTGTGCAACTTGGCACCCAAGTGTGCAGGTATGTAGCAATCTCATCAAGTTCTGCCGCTCTCTTCACAGTGTCTAAATATTCTGGGTGCCTGGTGTCCCAAAGAAGGAGGATATCCCGATAGCGGTTTATTAACTGCATGGTTGCCTCTTTTCCTTTGAGCAAGTCCATGTTTCCACGCTTTCAGAACCAAAATGACCTTCAATAATAATGTCTACAATAGAAAATGTCAAACAAACACAAAACACAAATTAAAAAAGGCTCAGCTTTGACATTCTAAAAATATGTGCACATTCATTCATTTTAGAGCAACTACAGTATACAAACACAGTGTCTTCTGCTGCTACATTGCTGGCCAGCTCTGCCGCATTGTTGTACCCCCCAAAAAAGGTGTCATGCAGAGCCATTTGTTTAAAATGTCTACATACATGGCATGTAGATAAGAACACATCCACCATGAATATTAATGCTAGCACTCATTAAGGCACTATTTCATGTGTAGCTATCATGCCCCTCAGCATTGATGGCATAAAACACTACCTAATTACCTCTGTACAACCAACACACAACAATACTTGCATGATCTGACTGCATACTCAAAAATCTAAATAAAGAGGATAGAGCATTCTCTACATATATCTTGATGAAGTGATGTGTACAAGCACTTGGCTCTCAAAATTTCATGGTGGGCCCCAAGATACCTAAATAACAGTAGCCCAAAAAGGGTGCAAACAACATTCCAAAGCCCCACCCCCCATGGCTGTTCAATTTCTAGGCCTCTGATCCGATGTTGTCATTTACCTTTGTCTCTCTATCTCCTCGTTTCCGCTCGAGTAATCTCAGCGTAACCTACGTAATCACGTCATTTCCATTATATCCCCACCCAATCAAGAAACGCCGCCCTCGTCTCCGCCCATGACGTACCAATTCCTGTTTTCCACGCCCCTATGCAATGTTTATTGGAAAAGATGGCGATGTCACACGAGCGCACATTAGCCTCTGATCGGGATCAGGAAGGGACAGAGGCCGGAGCGTCCAGATCCAGGCCAAAATGATACAAGGCTACAAACATGTCTCTACAAGAGATGGTGGAGATGGTGTCCATCCTGCGACGGAAGGACTATGATGGTGAGCATGGGCCATACAGCACCCCTAACCGGAGGAAGTCCAAAATTATGGATAAGGCGGCGAGGAAACTTTCTGAGATGTTTGGGGTCAACAGGTTAAAAGAGCAGCTCCGTAAACGCTGGTCGGACTTAAAACTGCGTGAGCCAGAGCAGTATCGCAAAATAAAGAAAATTATAGAAAAAAGTAAGTACTAAAATGTCTTTGGAGTGCCTATTGTTTTTTAAAATGTTTTGCCATGTCTATTTCGCCATCTGCCTCGTTGGCCTGGTTGTACTTTGGAACCCCTGCATTGAAAACTTAGTAATGTTTGTATAATAAATACGATGACTTGCCCCGATCATAGTAAACATCATTCCATCACATAGTTTATCCTAAATCTGCGGTTCCAGGAACCTCACACCTGGACGTGGCTATTTGGTGTAATACATTGTTTCGAAACAATGTTGAAAAGATGATGTGTTTGTGCAAACTAACTTTATTTTAAAAGGCAAACAGGATTCATTCATTCACACAGTGATGAGATAACATAATAAGCAGCTGTTTTCACATCTTGAATTAAGAGCACCTGTGTCTCCCCCCATAAACTAATAATTTGTACTTTTGGTGAAGGGACTCCAAAAACTACTTATTCTGGAGGCCAGCCATGTGTGTCACTTCACCAAAAAGGCTCATTATATCACAGCTTGGGAGAAGTCATCTACCAAAAAAAGAAATATGGTTTGTGCTGGACTAAGCCCAAAACTACAATTGTAACGCCACTTCTAAGCAATGTTTGCAAATTAGGCCCTCCAAAAATATCTGTTTGCTGATGAGTATCCCTTTTTTATTTATTTTTAGGGGAAAGAAGAGGACAGCGCTATGAGGAGTCAGGGAGGCCCACACTGTCTCCAAAACGCAATAAAAAACTTGTGGAGGAGGAGGATGATGAAGAAGGAGAGGAGGAAGGGAGAGAGGAGGAAGGGAGAGATGAGGAAGGGAGAGAGGAGGAAGGCGAATCGGTGGAATTAGGCAGATTGGTGGATTATGGCGGATTGGTGGAATTAGGCGGATTGGTGGATGATGGCGGATTGGTGGAATTAGGCGGATTGGTGGATGAAGGCGGATTGGTGGATGAAGGCGGATTGGTGGAGGAAGGCGGATTGGTGGAGGAAGGAGAAGTTGTAGAAGAAGGAGAAGTTCAAGAAGATGTTGAAATTCTCAGTACAACAGGTCAGTGACACCCCAGCTTTGCAGGGAAAAAGAGATGTAGATAGGCCTGCACCTTACTTACTTACAATGTTTGTTTTTTTTTGTTTTTTTTAGGGGATGAAGATGGGATTAGCACATCTGGTGCTCCTAATTTTTCACGTGCAAGTGCACAAATCCTAATACAGCAGATAATGGAGTGCAGCACCGATATGGCCAATATGAGGGAAAGGATGGTGGTGATGGAGCAAAACTTCAAAAACATGCTAGATATGTTGGGACATATATAGAAGACTGACCCCCCTGCCCTCACCCCCGACCACCCCACTCTCAAAGATTTGTTAGATTTTTACATTAAAATACGCCAAAATTTGAGGATGCACACACACACAGTTGGGTTTATTTATTAAAGCTAGAACGTGCAAAAGCAGCCTCACTTGGCATATAAACCAATCAGCTTCCATGTTTAGATGCAAAAGCTTAATTGAATAAGCTGAAGTTCGAAGCTGATAGGCATAAATAAGCCTGAGTTTGCACTCTTTAGTAAATAAACCGCAGTGTGTGTTCACATGTGCACTCTTTAGTAAATAAACCCCAGTGTGTGCTCACATGTGCACTCTTTAGTAAATAAACCCCAGTGTGTGTTCACATGTGCACTCTTAAGTAAATAAACCCCAGTGTGTGTTCACATGTGCTATCTGCCATCACAGGACACCGATTGTCTGTGCTTTGTGGGTGGAACCCCTTCCTCGATTATCAAGGAGGTGAGAGAAAGGGGTTGCACCCACAAACCACATACATTGATCACCCATGATGGCAGATAGCACATGTGAACATTTGGCATGGTATCTCAGGAGAGAATTCACCATTTGGCCCATCACACACAGAATGTGTGCATCCTCAAATTTTGGCGTATTCCGGGGTGACATAAGACCATGTAGCCTGGGTTTTGTATGCTAACTAAAAGGTTGAACTTTGTATGTTCCATTGTTACATATGTTTGGCTTTTTCAACAAATATTTTTGTAAGAAAAAAATGTTTTGTAAACACGTTTTTGAAATAAAAGCCAACGTTTTTTGAAAAAACAACAAATTAAAAAAAATAAAAATATTCAAAACAAAAACACAAAAAACAGTGGCTTCTTATTTCTATGCTCAATACCCAGTTTGGAGAAGAGTGACTATAATGTGCAATTGTGTGTATTTACTAAAACCTACTAAATAAATTGGGCACAAGAAGTGCACTAGTTTCAGAACCTGGAAGACAGATCAAAAGAGAAAAAGCAATAATGACAAACAACTGTATAAAGTCCAATGGTCGAATTATTTATTAGTTCTTTGGAATATTTCTTTCTTTTGGGGGCCGAATTAGAAAGAAATATTAATCTGGCATAGCTATGGCCCCCCGACGCAACACATATTTGTCGCGTACCTCACGAGCAGATTGGGTGACCGAGCCAGCGCGACCAGTGTCCAGCCCAGGAAGGGTATCTGAGGGTAGTCCTGCCTCAGCACTGATGTTGGGTAGGTACGTCTGGGAATGCCTGCGTAAAAAATTGTGCAATATGCAGCAGGCCAAAACAACCAAGTTCAATTTATATTCCGCCAGATGTATCGCTGTCTGGAACAGGCGGAACCGGCTGGCGAGTATCCCAAAGGCATTCTTGACTACCCTCCGGGCCCTGGCCAGCCGGAAATTGAAGACCCTCCTCTCCGGGGTGAGGGTCTTCTGGGGAAAAGGCCGCATGAGGTGAGGTCCAAGCCCGAAAGCCTCGTCCGCTAAAAAAACAAACGGAAGTCCTTCCACATTGTCTTCATCCGGTGGCAGTTCAAGACCACCAGTTTGTAGACGCATGTAAAATTCGGTCCGCGCGAACACTCCCCCATCAGACAGCCGGCCATTCTTCCCCACGTCCACATACAAAAATTCGTAGTCTGCCGACACCACCGCCATCAACACGATACTATGAAAACCTTTGTAGTTATAATAGTACGACCCCGAAAGAGGTGGCGGCACTATGCGGACGTGCTTTCCATTAATTGCCCCTCCGCAGTTAGGAAAATCACACCGCTGGGCAAAGTGGGCAGCCACAGTCTGCCATTCCTGTGGCGTGGAGGGAAACTGTGGGGACAAAACAAAAACAAAAATTATTACTTTGGCACCTAAAAAACATTGCAAACACTAGGAAAAAAACGTCATTCTGCAACATCACAGTATTAACATTTCTAAATATTATAGTGGGTAGTGAGTATTTATGGCAACAAATCTAGAGCCAATTATTATCAGACTCCACATCCCTCTGATGGGGCAATACACTTTTTTAGGGGGGTGGGTTGAACTACAATGACGCAGGCAATAAAAAAGAGAACCAAAACCAAAAAAAGGTGTGTTTGTCCCTAGGAGATGATGCTGGATAGGTTAGTAGTGGTGAAGGCAAAAATATGCAGGTAGGCCCAACAAAATTAACCTGGAAAGCTTAACAACATGCATGGGGAGAAAATGGAACATTCAGCACACAGCATATTACAATCATGGCAATTAGGAAAACCAACAAAAAAAGTTACAAAAATGTGCATACATTATTAAAGACACAGATTGTGATGTTAAAGGAGGAAACTTACCTTAATAAACTCCTCCTGCATCACTTGTATGATGGCAGAACACGTCTCCGGTATGATGACCCCAAGCGCCTGGGGAGAGATGCCTGTTGAGAACTTGAGGTCCTGCAGGCTCCTCCCAGTCGCCAGGTACCGCAACGTGGCAATAAGCCTCTGCTCAGCCGGAATGGCTTGGCGCATCACAGTGTCCTGCCTCGTGATATAGGGGGACAGGGGATCCAGCAAACGGTGGAAAACGGGGTCTGTCATAAGGAGAAAGTTCCTGTAGTCATCAGGATTATTCTCCCGGATCTCCCTAAGCAGAGACATATGAGAGAATCGGTTACGCTGCCACAACCAATTCTTGGCCCAGGAACTCCTCCTCCCACTGTTCCTGTCCAAATCACTGGAATGCACACAGACTCCAGAACAAAACCCATAAAGAGCACAAACTCATGAAAAGTTTCGCTGCTGCTCCATCATGGCTTCAAACCGGCCGGCTGGTCAGTCAAGAACACACTCAAACAGAAAGCACCCCCAAATCCAGCAAGACCTGGAAAGATCGCACGTCAACCAGATACGACCGTACAGGACGGCACTGCAAAGCAGAAACGCCACGCACGGCGACACTGAATGACAAATACGAGCCCACAAGCACACACTGAACCCGAAAATACGATCTGTTAAGCGCAGAGACTGAAAAGCACGAATCAGCTCTAACCAAACCTTTGCTAACACCGAACTAGCAGAAGCGGAACAGAGGGCGGCGCCGATGGCTTCGTCATTCCCCTTTATAGTGACGTTGTACGTGGTTTACGTGCCCGCGTTCTGGTCCGCTGGGATTTCTGTCCGATGGTGTGTACGCTCATCAGACCAACGAACAAATATGCCTTGTCCTCTGGAAAATATCCGTCGGATGTTTCCGACCGGATAAATTACATCGTGTGTACAAGGCCTATGGGTTTCCCCTAGAAACAAGTATTTTTCTAGGTGACTGTCATCTCATGCCTGGGCACTTTAACCACTTAACCCCCGGACCATATTGCTGCCCAATGACCAGAGCACTTTTTGCGACGCTTTAACTGACAATTGCGCGGTCGTGCGACGTGGCTCCCAAACAAAATTGGCGTCCTTTTTTTCCCCACAAATAGAGCTTTCTTTTGGTGGTATTTATTCATCTCTGCGGTTTTATTTTTTGCGCTATAAACAAAAATAGAGCGACTATTTTGAAAAAAATTCAATATTTTTTACTTTTTGCTGTAATAAATATGCCCCAAAAATATATAAAAAAAACATTTTCTTTCCTCAGTTTAGGCCGATACGTATTGTTCTACATATTTTTTGTAAAAAAAAATCACAATTAGCCTTTATTGATTGGTTTGCGCAAAAGTTATAGCGTTTAAAAAATAGGGGGTAGTTTTATGGCATTTATATAAATAGTTTTTTTTTTTTACTAGTAATGGCGGCGATCAGCGTTTTTTTTCAGTACTGCAACATTATGGCGGACACTTTGGACACTTTTGACACATTTTTGGGACCATTGGCATTTTTTTAGCGATCAATGTTATAAAAATGCATTGGATTACTATAAAAATGCCATTGACAGTGAAGGGGTTAACGCTAGGGGGCAGGGAAGGAGTTAAGTGTGTTCCTGGGTGTGTTCTAACTGTATGGGGGGGTGGACTCACTAGGGGAAATCACTGATCTTCCGTTCATACATTATATGAACAGAAGATCAGCGTTTCCCCCGCTGACAGGACCGGGAGCTGTGTGTTTACACACATAGCCCCCTGGTCCTTGCTCTGTAACCTGTGCCTGGTGGCGATCGTGCCCGCCGGGCATGCGCACAGGACTCGGGGGGCAAGCGGGGGGTGTGCACGCCGGCCGCCGGCGGTGCGCACGCACCCCCTAGTGTCCGCAGAAGAGCCGATGTAGAGCTATGGGCTCTCGCCCAGGAGAGCTGACCTGCCGCCGTAAAATGATGGCGGCTGGTTGGCAAGCAGTTAAGACAGCTAAACAGTTTTTAATATACATTACTATCATGCATGTTATGTATCCAATCAATACAATTAACAATTCTTTGGTGAGGAACTGAATAGCCATCCTCACCATAACCATACCTTTAGCGGATGTAGTTTCCCATTGTTCCACAAACCATGCTATGTAGATGCAATGGTTTCCATATGTTTTTTGACAAATCCTAAGAAGCTTGAAACTACTGTATGCAAACTGAATAAATTATTCTACATTTTAGGCCTCAATTGTGCTTGCAAACCAGCTATTTAGGTACAAATTTGCCCATTGGAGTATAAAACCTATTTAGTTATATTTGTTTACGAGGGGGCTGGGGAATCGGGAATGGTAATCACCATAAGTAACCCAATCTGTATTAAGCAAGCAGATCTCATCAATTGTAAACTAGATTTAAAAACACTGGGCCAGATTCTCATAGAATTCCGGCGGCGTAGCGTAAGCCATTTACACTACGCTGCCGCATCGTACTAGAGCAAGTGCTTTAATCTCAAAGCACTTGCTCCGTAGTTTTCGCCGGCGTCGCGTAAATCGCTTAGCGTAAACCCGGCAATTCAAATGGGGCGGCTTGTATTTAAATTAAGCGCGCCCCCGCGTCGAACGAACTGCGCATGCGCCGGCCGGGGAAAAAGCCCAGTGCGCATGCTCCAGCTCACGTCAGAAAGCGCCGTTGAAACCGACATCAAAACGACGTGAGCGACATTTACGCAACTCCCTATTCGCGAACGAGTTAGTAAAACGACGTAAGCGACAGAAAAGGCCGACGCTGACCCGATGCCATACTTAACATGGCATCCGACGGCACCCGACGGCATTCGACGGTACTTCGTAAGGTTACTCCACATAGAAGCTGGGGTAACCTTACGCGGACGAAAACGACGTACGCGACGACGGGGAGGCGTAAAAGCGATCGGGAATCAGCGTACTAGCCTCATTTGCATATGCAAACGAGAAAACAACGTAAAGGCCACCTAGTGGCCGGAGTTGTCATTACAACTACGATCCGCAAGTGTTGAAGCGTATCTATGCAAAAGTGATGCTAAGCATCACGCGCATAGATACGAGGCAAAAAAAACGGCGATACGACGGGGTATCTGAGATACTCCGTCGTATCGCAGCTGAGAATCTGGCCCACTGTCTGATGTAACAAAGCTTTACTGGTTAATAAGCTGGCCTTCTGCATTGTATGTTACTGCGAGATAGCTTGGTGTGTGATTGTCCATGAGGCCTTCCCCTAAGAAACGACTAAATGGGAAGAAATCTTAAAAAAAAAAAAAAATGGTATTCTGTGTGATTGGGAACATATAACAAACATACAGTGGGGTTTTCTCAAATTCGACTGCAGGGTTAATTCACTAAGACCCATTTCACACCGGGGTGGTTTTCAGGCGCTTCAAGATTCTCTGTCAGCACTCTCTGTGTTAATGGGGGAATCGTGGTTGCAGGAAATAAATTTGCACCCTCTCTGGTCTACCTTAATCCTAACAAGACTGTCACATATATTCACTTCAAGATTACTATAGAAAATTAAGTGAAGATAAAGTCCAGTGAGGAAAAGATTCATGAGATGATAAAACTGAAGCATTTTTTGTCTGAGAGCAAATTTCCCCAACCAGTAAAGATTTGAATCAGATATATGTACCACTCATAAGAAGACTGGTGTACATAAATTGCATTCCTGCTTTTATGCATATAACTTTAGGGATTTATGATACACATGGATGTTTGAACTACTGGGGGCTTAAAAAAATCCATAAAGAAATAAAAATTGCATCTGCCTATGTATCAAATTACAATGGAAATGTACCGTTCCTTAATTTACTACTCACAGTTAAGTATAATGTTAAAATCATTGCCCATACTTTACTGGAACTATGAGTACCTTCTGTCACTGCACCACACATGTGTCTTTTACTCTGTACATATGTGTTCACAACATCTGCTTCTTAAAAGACACATTTAAGTGCTTATGATAGGCTGGTAATTTTATTTATTGGTTTTCTTCATTTCTATTTTGACCCAATGTCAAGATTGGGCTTTGCCTGTGTGTAATGAACCACAGCTTTCCTTCAGGAATCATTTGTTTGACTGGGAAAATGTAATAAGGGTACAGACAGAACAGAGGCCAGACATTGTGCGAGGTATTGTCTGTTGCTCATCCTTGGCAATTGTTGAGCACACTGGCCAATTATTGCAAGGGCCCCAAGACTCCCCCTAATATGAACCCTACAGTAGGTATAGTGTATACGTACATTATAGTCACTGCTGAAAAAAATTACAACTACACACACAACAGTCTCTTCAGATTTGTGCGTTCTTTAAAGAAATCAAAAGCCAGGTTATTCATTTGTATATCTAATATCACTAGCTAAGCAGTGAATAAAGAAGGTACAGTTACAAAAGTTAAAGACAGAAGAATATTTGTCCCGGAAGGCTAAGTAAGGTGCATGTTCACTGAGGATCACACAGGGTCTAATGACCTCTCATTATAAAAGCAAACAATAGACACATTGGGCTGTCTTTGACATTGTATTACTAAAATATTTTGCACATGCTGAATTAACTTATGGACATTGTATTGTTAGAAAGACAAATTCATTTTCCCTGGCTGGATTTATTTGTTTTAATCCTCTTTTGTGAGAAATCTTTAGCAGGTAGATGGTCTTTTGAGCATTATTAGAGCATGTCCAAACAGTCTATTTAGTAACAGGCACTAAAGCTTACCTTGCTAACCAAAGTTTTATAGTTGATTAGCTTGAGTCCCATCTTAAAGCAGACCATCAGTCAATTCTTCAACTTTCTATCTATTAAATCTTCTGCCCTTGTTTTTTTAACTTAGTAAAACATTTTTTCCCTGCCAGTAAATACCTTATACAGCCCACTTCCTGTTTCCTGTCTGGTCATTAGCCTAGGCTTATGACATCATGCACAGCTCTCTCTCTCTCTCACTCTTGCCAGGAAGTGAGGGGAGACGAGTCATAAGAGGGTCAATGAGATCTGCAGGGCTGCAGGGACCTGGAGATGTGCCTCTGTGTGTCTGTGTAAATCCAGGAAGTGAATAGCCAGCAGCTTTAGCTGCCCACAGATAAAATGGCTGCAGACAGACTTACAATACTCAGTGCTGTAGCAAACTAGATATGTGTCAGAGTTTTGATGCACTTTTTAGCGGTCTGTTTTAAAAAAACATTGCTGTATAAATGTCTGAGCATTCACCCAGCCATCCCAAATAATCTTCATCATTTATCTGATATGTTTATTCCCTATGTTCGCCAGATTCATAGGAAATAAATAAATTAAACAAAAAACGTTATATCAATATACCTCCAAGGCCTCGTCTAGACAGGCCTGTTCCTTACTGCCTTGTTCCTTGCGGCTTGCTTCGACCCCTAAAATAGAAAACTGCTGCTTCTTTAGATAGTCAGTCAGGAGTCAGTAAAGCCAAGGTTTAACAACCACCTTAACCCTCTGGCTGTCCATGTGGATTACTCAAATTTGATGGCCGCACTAAAATCGGCTGTTGCTGCAGCCCACTAATGGTGCGAAATATGAATGAAAGTTCTTAGATAAGGTTTTCGAAAGAATATACGGACCCGGTTTCACGTAGGGCGGCGTATCTTTAGAGCGGCGTAGCGTATCTTTTTACGCTACGCTGCCGCAACTTAGAGAGGCAAGTGCAGTATTCACAAAGCACTTGTGTCCTAAGTTACGGCGGCGTAGCGTATATGGGCCGGCGTAAGCCCGCGTAATTCAAAGTAGGCAGGTAGGGGGCGTGTTGTATGCTAATGAAGCGTGACCCCATGTAGATGCACAGCAGGGGTAACTTTACGCCGGACGTACGCCTTACGTAAATGGTGTAGCTTACAGCGACGGGTAAATGTACATTCGTTAATCGGCGTATCTTGCTCATTTGCATATTTTTAATGGGAACGCCGAATGTGTCCAGCGTAACTATGCGCCCATGATACGCCGGCGTAGGCAAGTTACGTCATGTTTTTCGGCGTATCTTGCTTTGTGGATCAGCGTAAAGATGCGACGGCACACATTTGAAATTATGGCGGCGTATCTGGAGATACGACAGCGTAAAGCCTTTGTGGATCCGGGCCACTGTATCTGATTATGTACTCTGCCTGCATGATGGTGCTTCTTTATCATAAACCATGTAATGTTGCATTTAAACATTGTATACAGGAGGATTAGCTTTTAGTTAGCTTCATCACATTTTCATACATCTTTAAAAAATTTGCTAAGCTAATGGTTTTGATTGTAAACATGTAAACAAAACTTTACCCAGTGTATGCATCTGTTATATTTCATATGCTTTTCCATTTCAAATACTTTTTAGACTTCTCTCATATTCAATGTGCAGAGCTGCAAAGCTGGAAAGAAGGGAAAGGAAAAGTTTAGGCTTCAAATTGGTTTTGTTTATGTAAAACCTTTCTCCTCCAGACTATGCTGTCTTTTGATATGTTTCTGCAGCTCGTTTACTAATCCTTGCCAAACGTATAAACAGCAGTTAATTTGTAGCGGTGACAGGCCCACAATGCATTGTAAAACCATAATAATTTCAAGACACCTAAATATAAAATATGCCACAGTGACCATGTTGGAAGTACGGTTAAAGCATATACTGGCGCTAAAGAGATATCACTTCTAGCAACTCTCAGGCCTCGTACACACGACCGAGGAACTCGTCGTAAATGAAACATCGTTTTCCTCCACGAGTTCCTTGTCAGGCTTGTCGAGAATCTTGACAAGCTTTCTTTGCGTACACACTGTCAAGACAAAATCTCGTCGTTGTCAAACGCGCTGACGTACAACACGTATGACGGCACTATAAAAGGGAAGTTCGATTCCACTGGCACAACCCTTGGGGCTGCTTTTGCTAATCTCATGTTACTGTGTGTTAAGTAAAAGTTTGGTAAGAGACGATTCGCGCTTTTCAGTCTGTTACAGCGTGACGAATGTGCTATCTCCATTACGAACTCTACTTTTACCGAATGTGCACACCCGTTTTATACTTTATTCTGAACATGCGCAGGTTTCTAAGCATACACACGAATGTGTTTCTCGTCGTAAACCAGCCCGACGAGAAACACAAGAAGGAAAATGGGACTCCCGACGAGGAAAACTGAGACTCCTGACTTGTTCTCTTTTTTGCTCATCGAGATCCACGACAGTTTACTCGAAAAACATACACACGACCGTTTTCCTCGGCAAAAAAGCTCTGCCACCAAGTTTCTTGATGGATTCTGTCGAGGAAAACGGTTGTGTGTACAGGGCCTTAGTTTTAGACGATTTCAGATTTTTTGATGCTTTCATAATGGTTTCTCTTACTGCACATTCACACCCGCTTCCATGTTACAACATGCAGCCACTGGTGTGCACTGCGATAATTACAGTACATCACACTGTGGAGTTGATTTGCTAAAACTAAAAAGTGCAAAATCTGGTGCAGCTGTGCATGGTAGCCAATCAGCTCCTAACTTCATCTTGTTCAGTTAAAGAGGTTGTACATTCTCAAGGTTTTTCACCTTAACGCACATGCATTAAGGTTAAAAACCTTCTGTGCTGCAACTCCCCCTCAGACCCCCCTTTTTTTCTTACCTGAACCCGTCCATTCCAGTGACAAGCAGGAGCCCAGCAGCTCTAGCCACTGTCTTTGTCCTCATTGGATTGATTGATAGCAGCGAGAGCCATTGGCTCCCGCTGCTGTCAATTAAATCCAGTGACACGAGAGTGGGGGGGACAGGGCCGAGTCCTGTTGTCTGTGTCAATGGACGCAGCAGTGGGACTCATAAGCACAAATGGACGGATGCCCCCAGGGAAAGCGACTCTCTGCAGGGGCACCTGATGAAGAGGAGGAGCCAGAAGCACCGCTGGGGCACCCCAAAAGAAAAGGATTGGGGCTGCTCTGTGCAAAACCCTTACACAGAGCAGGTAAGTATAACATGTTCATATTTAAAAAAAAAAAAAAAACTTTACAATCACTTTAAGCTTTGACAAAAGAAACCTGGAAGCTGATTGGTCAAGATGCACCAGATTTTGCACTCTCTGGTTTTAGTAAATCAACACCTGTTTATCGTTTACTTTTTCATATTTTTAACTTTATTGGAAAGTAACATTCCATTCAAATGGGAAGGAGGACCCTCACCTTGCCAACATACAAAATTGCAATAGAGACAAGGAGAAGCTACACTTAACTTCTCAAAAAATAGGCAGACTTTGCAGATACAGCATGAGGCAGTATATATAAAACATCACATTTTTATGACAAAATTGGTTAAAATACAAACAAACATGAATATTAAAACATAATAGCACCCTCTACATTCAGTGAGTCAAAGGGTACCTAATCCTGTGATGTCAATATGGATTACCAAAGTGCGGCCCAAGATTACTCTATATTTATAAGTCAATGCAATTCGCAAGATATACTTGTTTCTTTAGGACTGATTGTGTGGATACTGTTATCAAATTAAAAAAAATATACAGCATTATATACATCTCATATCACATATTTTCTATTAATACTTATATGTTTCAACATTTTTGCATGCATATATCTGTGTGCAATCCATACACATATTAAACAATAAAGAAGATTCTGCTTGCCTGATCGACTTCAAATGCAAAGAAAATGGCTATGGTAGATCAGGGGCCATCATGAAGGAAGAAGAAGGGAGGTGATAAAACCTATGGAAACCCCCTAGGTCTAGTTTAATCATGGCAATGCATTTATCAAGATTCAGTGGCAGAGATTACTAGATTTGCGTAGCTATACAAGGAAAGTGAGACCAAATGATATATAGTAAAGTACATTTATTATTAGTAAAGGAAAAGACATGCACAGACCAGAAAACAGTGACTATAACAATACAAGTGAACCACAACCACATAATTAAAATGCCCAACAGGAAGCCTAACAAACTAACTACAGGGAGTGCAGAATTATTAGGCAAGTTGTATTTTTGAGGATTAATTTTATTATTGAACAACAACCATGTTCTCAATGAACCCAAAAAACTCATTAATATCAAAGCTGAATATTTTTGGAAGTAGTTTTTAGTTTGTTTTTAGTTTTAGCTATTTTAGGGGGATATCTGTGTGTGCAGGTGACTATTACTGTGCATAATTATTAGGCAACTTAACAAAAAAAAAATATATACCCATTTCAATTATTAATTTTTACCAGTGAAACCAATATAACATCTCAACATTCACAAATATACATTTCTGACATTCAAAAACAAAACAAAAACAAATCAGTGACCAATATAGCCACCTTTCTTTGCAAGGACACTCATGCAGCCTGCCATCCATGGATTCTGTCAGTGTTTTGATCTGTTCACCATCAACATTGCGTGCAGCAGCAACCACAGCCTCCCAGACACTGTTCAGAGAGGTGTACTGTTTTCCCTCCTTGTAAATCTCACATTTGATGATGGACCACAGGTTCTCAATGGGGTTCAGATCAGGTGAACAAGGAGGCCATGTCATTAGTTTTTCTTCTTTTATACCCTTTCTTGCCAGCCACGCTGTGGAGTACTTGGACGCGTGTGATGGAGCATTGTCCTGCATGAAAATCATGTTTTTCTTGAAGGATGCAGACTTCTTCCTGTACCACTGCTTGAAGAAGGTGTCTTCCAGAACTGGCAGTAGGACTGGGAGTTGAGCTTGACTCCATCCTCAACCCGAAAAGGCCCCACAAGCTCATCTTTGATGATACCAGCCCAAACCAGTACTCCACCTCTACCTTGCTGGCGTCTGAGTCGGACTGGAGCTCTCTGCCCTTTACCAATCCAGCCACGGGCCCATCCATCTGGCCCATCAAGACTCACTCTCATTTCATCAGTCCATAAAACCTTAGAAAAATCAGTGTTGAGATATTTCTTGGCCCAGTCTTGACGTTTCAGCTTGTGTGTCTTGTTCAGTGGTGGTCGTCTTTCAGCCTTTCTTACCTTGGCCATGTCTCTGAGTATTGCACACCTTGTGCTTTTGGGCACTCCAGTGATGTTGCAGCTCTGAAATATGGCCAAACTGGTGGCAAGTGGCATCTTGGCAGCTGCACGCTTGACTTTTCTCAGTTCATGGGCAGTTATTTTGCGCCTTTGTTTTTCCACACGCTTCTTGCGACCCTGTTGACTATTTTGAATGAAACGCTTGATTGTTCGATGATTACGCTTCAGAAGCTTTGCAATTTTAAGAGTGCTGCATCCCTCTGCAAGATATCTCACTATTTTTGACTTTTCTGAGCCTTCTTTTGACCCATTTTGCCAAAGGAAAGGAAGTTGCCCAATAATTATGCACACCTGATATAGGTTGTTGATGTCATTAGACCACACCCCTTCTCATTACAGAGATGCACATCACCTAATATACTTAATTGGTAGTAGGCTTTCGAGCCTATACAGCTTGGAGTAAGACAACATGCATAAAGAGGATGATGTGGTCAAAATACTCATTTGCCTAATAATTCTGCACTCCCTGTATATACAAAATGTAAAATATATATACACAAGATGAGGGATTCGAGTAATAGGGAATACCAGAGATGCAAAAAAGGGGGAAAAAAGTAATAGCTACAAGACTAAGGGGAGCAAATGTAGGGCAGGAGGATACAGGAGGTTAACTAGCAGAAGAGGGATTTAAATATCCTCCTAGCAGCTGGGACCAGGTGAAGCTGATTACTGGAACCTGCTGACTGCTGGGAGACACCCACTGGTGGACACTGAAACTATAGCCTTCTGCCCAAGGAACCACAGTGCCACCAGCAGGTTAACCAGTTTCTGCCTCTGCTTATTCATAAACTTGTGATCTGTAAATTGACTACATTTTAAAGCCAAACAAAAAAAGGGGGGACACAAATACAGTACATATACAGTACCTATGTCATGTAGTCAAGTCTAATCTATGAAACTATGCAGATGCAGCTCTCTTTTGGGCAAGGACTGCGACAAATGTCCCTTCCCAAACAGTATATGGAGCTAAACTTGTAGGTAAATAAGACCACCAGAAACCTTGCTAAGTTGAAGAGTGGGTTTGATAATAAAGTTAGCAGTGCTTCCACATAGAACAGGGCCTCTGTGAACAGAGAGGATTCTCTTGCTGATACAATAACTAGTAATCAAATCAATGAAATAGGGAGCAAAAGAACTACTGCAGCCAACATTTAACATTAACCATAAGTACATAGATGCACACAAGCTTTATAAAGAAAAAGATTAATAATAGTACATACATCCAATGTACAAACAGATATTATCAGCAAAGGGCACAACAGGAGCCCTTGTGGGATTGTATACATATACCAGGGTATATATAATTATTATTAACCACTTGCCGACCGCCCACCGTCGTTATACGTCATCACTTTAAAGATGGATATCCCGGTAACGGCAGCAGCTGCTGCCACAACCGAGATATCCATCTCTTCAGTGGGCGGCCAGTCAAACCATAACGGCGGTCTCCGCAGCGGATTCGCCGCGAGATCGCTGTTATTGGTGGCGGGAGAGGGCCCCCCTCCCGCCGCGCTCCCGGGCCCTCTGCCGCTTACCGGAGCCGTCGGTAGCGGCGGAGGTGATCAGGTCCTCTCCCGTGCTCAATGGGGATGCGAGTGAGGGAAAAATTTCCCTCATCCGTCCCCATAGCTCTGCTGGGCGGAAGTGACGTAAAAACGTCAGTCCTGCCCAGCGTCTTAAAGAGACATTTTTTTTTTATGTCATTTGAAAAAATGACATTTTACATTTTTTTTTTTTTTTTTTTTTTTTTGCATTTAAGCCTAAATATGAGATCTGAGGTCTTTTTGACCCCAGATCTCATATTTAAGAGGACCTGTCATGCTTTTTTCTATTACAAGGGATGTTTAAATTCCTTGTAATAGGAATAAAAGTGATAATTTTGTCCCAAAAATGTGTCAAAATTGTCCAAAGTGTCCGCCATATTGTCGCAGTCACTAAAAAAAATCGCTGATCGCCGCTATTAGTAGTAAAAAAAAAATTATTCATAAAAATGCAATAAAACTATCCCTTATTTTGTAAACGCTATAAATTTTGCGAAAACCAACCGATAAACGCTTATTGTGATTTTCTTTACCAAAAATACGTAGAAGAATACGTATCGGCCTAAACTGAGGAAAAAAAATGTTTTTTTATATATTTTTGGGGGATATTTATTATAGCAAAAAGTAAAAAATATTGCATTTTTTTTAAAAATTGTCGCTCTATTTTTGTTTATAGCGCAAAAAATAAAAACCGCAAAGGTGATCAAATTCCACCAAAAGAAAGCTCTATTTGTGGGGAAAAAAGGACGCCAATTTTGTTTGGGAGCCACGTCGCACGACCGCGCAATTGTTAGTTAAAACGACGCAGTGCCGAATCGCAAAAAGGGGCAAGGTCCTTTACCTGCATTTTGGTCCGGGTCTTAAGTGGTTAAACTAAAAAAAAAAAAATTGATCTGTTCCCTTAAAGCATTTTATACAGCACAGCACTTGCGCTGTGTAATTTGGGCCTCTTTAACACCTACAAAACCTGGCTGATCCTGCATTTCTATTTCCTCCCCCCTGTCAGCTGGCCACAGTTTATCATGGCTGCTGAGCCCTGACACTGTGGTCAGTGTACGTGCCTCCATCATACGCATCTCTCCTGTCCTCCTTTGTCCTCTCACCACCCTCCCTCCCTGCCTGTCTGTTCCTGTGTCAGTGCCTGCCCCCTTCTTGCTGCTAAAGTAGTTTAATTTAAACTTTATACTATCCTGTCTGTTTAATAATCCTATGTGCTCCTGTGTCTGTGTTTTATAAAAATAAGCCGTTCTTTACCAGTTGTCAGAGCACCGATCGCCACTTACATGACCGACTGCCTCTCTCCTCCTCGCCTCCCCCCTCCATATTTTTATAACACACAGACACGGGGGCACATAGGATTAATAAACAGACAGGATGGTATAAAGTGCATTAAGTGGCTTAGCAACCACTTTGAAGATACCTCCAGTTGAATGTTGAAAGGTTAAGTTGCAGGGGCCCTTCGGGATGATCACAATGCAACATCTGTCTTTGTGTCAGAGACCTAAAGAAAAGATTAGCAATGATGCGAAGATCCTACAACTGCTTTCCAACAAGCCTGCAATGCAGCTTCTCACAGGCAGAAACCATGGCATGGCACTGGAATTTGGAGTCAGCCTATCTACTCTTCTCTTTAGTCCATCTCTCTTTCCCTGACAATGACAGTTGTATAGAAACGTGTTGGGTGGAATGTGTGGCCAGGGACGTCATTGTGCACGCCGGCGAACGTTTTGGCGGCGCTATCTTGATTTTTGTTGATGCAAGATACTGATATGTAATTGTGAATGCAAGAGATAAATACAATTTTACCTATGGTTTTATGAGCATCTGTTCTTCCTCTTTAGTATCTACCATATGTGATGCTGATGTGGAGCGATATTGGAACCTGTTTGTCAGTTGATAGTAGTTCCATCAATTGAAGTCATATCTTATGATGTATGGCGGTTTGTCAGTTGAGCTTATACAATCTTTTTTTTTAGATCTAATCTTTTTGGTAAGAAGTGTGTATGTCATGGTAGCGTAGATATCTTCACCGTCTCATCTTGGGATTTACATTGGACTGTGATTATTTTGATCGTAACATACAAAGACTTTCTTTCACTATGGTGGGCTTTATTGAGTTGTTTTCCTTATTCACTTATTTGAGGACTGTGTGTATGTCATGGTAGCATAGATTTCTTTACCGTCTCTTCTTGGGATTTATATTGGACTGTGATTATTTTGATTGTCACATACAAAGACTTTCTTTCACTATGGTGGGCTTTATCGAATTGTTTTCCTTATTCACTTATTTGTGGACTTTTTGATATTTATTGTGTTTAGAAGGATAGCGCACCTTTTTTTGAGAGTCATATTATTTATATTATTTATTCAGGTATAGCATTTCTCTAGTTCAGAAGGCAGGCTCTGTGAATTCTGTGTCACAGCAGTTCCTACTCACATAACATAGTGAATACATGTCACTGAATTTAAGAATGTGTGAGATTCTTCAAAAAGTAAGTTTACAAACTTTAATATTGTTCATATTAATAGGAGTAGGCTAGAAATATTTAAAATACAATGTAGAAATGAGAATATGATTTAGCATTTTGACCATAGATATGCTTTAATATAAAATATGCCTAAATATCTCTGAATGAAATTCATTTTGTTTATTCATTTTCTAACTAATTCCAAATTTTTACAAATGATTAAAATTTGGATCGGCCGAAAAAATTATTGACCAATTCGAATTCTGTGTGAAGAATAGCTAGTCGTTAAGCAGTGGGCCAGGAAGCCAGCCATTTCTTATGAAACGACATTGGATCCCTCCCAAAATCTATGACAGACCCTTATCTGAGCATGCAGCCCGGAAGGTCAGGAAAAGCGGGGTAAGCGGGCACCCCATTTCTGAACCATACCAAGTCACATGCCCTTTGTTGATGGGGACAAGGGCCTCATCCCCACAACCCCCGGCTGGTGGTTGTGGGGGTCTGCGGGCATAGGGGCTTATCGGAATTTGGAAGCCCACTTGTTAAAGCTCCAGATCCTGCCCCCCCTCATGTGAATAAGTATGGGGTAAATAGTACCCCTACCTGTTCACCAAAAATGTGCAAAGTGAATAAAGACACTAAACAGGTTTTTTGACAATTCCTTTATTAAAAAAAAAAAAAAAAAACATTGTCGCTCAATGTAGATTAATTTTCTGCCGCCGCCACCTGCCGCACCACTGAAAAAATCTCCGGCTTCATCGAATGCTTCCCACGGATTGCCTGCTCTTCCGTCTGACATTTCTAAATAGCTAAGTCACCCAATGATGTCAGTGGCTGATCCCGCCCCCTTGTAATGGCACCGACTAAGGCATGCTGGGTTGATAATGTCACAAGGGGATGGGGGTCACTAGGCGATGTCACTAGGTGATGTTCCGAGGTGGCCACATCCCTTACCTATATAAGAAATGTTAGACGGAGGAGCAAGCAGTCCATGGGGAGCGTTTAACAAGGCCAGAGTTTTTTTTCTTTTTCCTGTGGTGCGGAGATGGATTGAAATCGGGGACATTGTTTTACATTTTTTTAATAAAGGAATACTGTCTTTATACCCTTTTAACACATTTTTGGTGAAAAGGTAGGCCATACTTATTTACATGGGGGGCGAGACCTAGGGGCCCCCTTGTTAAAGGGGATTTCCAGACTCTGATAAGCCCCCTGTCCACAGACGCCCACAACCAGGGTTGTCGGGAAGAGGCCCTTATCTCCGTCAACATGGGGACACAGTGCTTTGGGGTGGGGGGGCAGAGCCCCCTGCTCTGAAGCACCCACCCCATGTTGGGGGCATGTGACCTGGTATGGTTCAGGAGGGGGGGGCGCTCACTCGTCCCCTCCTTTTCTAGCCTGCCAGGCTGTGTGCTCGGATAAGGGTCTGGTATAGATTTTTGGGATCCCATGCCATTTTTTTCTAATTTTGGAGTTCCCCCAATCCATGTCAGACCCAAAGGACACTGTTTTTTTTAATAATTTTTATTTTAATAGTGAATCTGAAACTGCAAGTTAATTTGTGATTTTACCTGTTTTGTTTTTTTCTTTCGAAATTTCATTTTTGCTGCAGCCTGTTCTATGCATGCTACAGATGCACCACTTTACATGCAGACTAAGGGGACTCCAGGCACTATATTTAAAGGAATTTTTATATATATTTTTTAAATATATTTATTTTTATTTCTCTTTGGAGGAATTTTCTATTGCCGGCATTGTTTTGTTCACATTTCAGCTGGCTGCTTAACAACAAGCTATACTTCACACAGAATTCTAATTGGTCGATCATTTTTTGACAAATCTGAATTTGAATCGTCCTAAAATTTTGAAAATCATTTGAAAATTAATAAACTAAACATGAATGTTATCAAAACTAAATGAAACTTAATACATTTCGAAACCACACTAAAAGAATTCTGAAACAAAACGAAATTAGTAACATAACAAATATATACGAAACTAAACACATTTTTCCATTCTGAACATGTCTTACTCAGGGTACAGAATGGCAAAATGTGAAATATAGAATGTACAGAAAATCATATAGAATGAGGCAATGTGGAATATAGATTGTACAACACAGCCTAAAGAATGAGATGGCTTGGATTAGGGTATAGCACAGCCAACAGAACTGGGCCCCGTGGAATAGAGAATAATGTACAGCCCAATATACAGAATCTGTCAGTGTGATTACGTTACATACTCCGGAATGCTCCATTGTACCCCTTACTGTATGTTTCTTACTGCTGATAACGTCACTCTGTATGCTGTATTGTGCCTTACATATTATATATTGCTGCACACTGTAAGCTGTATTACATACTGTATGCCTGACCACTCCACTGTATGCTATATTATGTGTTACCCACTCCAGTATGCTACTGCACATTACTCAATTCTGTACACAGTGGATGTGGGGGTGCACAAGTGTAAGTAGGGACCACCCACCCCCCTTAAAGGTTCCCATCAAGCAGGCGTATCCACCAAACACAGATCCATCTATAGTATACACAGTAAAAGTGGTTGAGTGATCTGCCTTACAATAAAACACTGCAGTTATGAAGACACTTACCTTTACTGTACTGCTTGCTGTGTCACCACTATCTTCCTGATACTTCTTCATTAGTAATCGCTGCTCCTTTTCCTTTTAAATTTTACCTGTGAAAGAATTGAGCAGTAAATTCTGCCTACGTACAGTAGTAAAGAAAGTGGAGTTTGGTAAGGCAGGGTCCTGCTCCTGCTAGCAGCGCGAGTCACAGCAAAGGGCATTGAGACTGTAAGGCCGCGTACACACGGGGAGACATGTCCGCTGAAACATGTCCGACGGACTGTTTCCAGCGGACATGTCTCCTCGGATTTTGGTTCAATGGCGTGTACACACCATCGGACGAAGATCCCCCTCGGACTGAGGACGCGGTGACGTGGCGGTGATGTTGATGCCGCCACTTCTCCACTCCAGGAAGTAAAATACTTCCACGCATGCGTCAAATCCATTCGACGCATGCGGGAGATTTGTGTCCGCTGGTTAGGCGTACTAACCAGCAGACATGTCCGACGGACAGGTTTCCAGTGGACAAATTTCAAAGCATGGTTTGAAATTTGTCCGCTGGAAGAACCTGTCCGCTAGGTCGTACACACGATCGGATATGTCCGCTGAAACTGGTCGGCGGACCAGTTTCAGCGGACATATCCGATCGTGTGTACGCGGCCTAAGAGTCACTGCCACAGTGTCTGAGGTCTGTAAGAGGCTATGGTAACACAGTATTTGGAGACCTTTGTAAAAAAAAGGCATAGCATAGCATAGCGTAACTGTGTTCTGATCTGCTACAATATAGGAGGACCTGGCCCTACTTATGTATCTCCTGGTGACCCTTTGGGTGCGTATCATGGCAGTTCTTCCGCTGCTTTCTTACATTCTAAAATTTGGGTTCTAAAAAGGGTAAAGAAAGTTTCTAGTATGATTGACAACATGCGTTTAAAGTGTAAGTTTAGCCAAACCTTTTTTTTGTATAGAGTAGGGAATGGGTAAAAGTCCTCTCAGTTTATATTTTGTGTTTGCATCATGTTGCGGAGATTTTCTTTCATCTCCTGTCATGGGGAAGGAAAAGGAAAGAAATCTCTACTGTGTCAGTGTCCTGTGCTAGAAATTACAGGCATGACAACATTTTCTTTTGTAATATTTGTGAAGGGAGAAGAGGTAGTTTTTCTACTGTTCCTGTATTTTTCACTATGGTAATTTTTTTATAAAATGTTAATAGTCAATACCAGATCAATGTTATTTAAGTAACTGTAACTGATGGCCCGGGCTTCCTCATAGCTAGGGCTTTTTTTGTTTGAATTTGGTTGGGTTACTAAGACCACACCATAGTGCGGTGCAGAGTTGGTAGGCTATTTCTTGCTGGACTGATATTCCCAGAGTATGGCTTTTTTACAATTATGAAAAAAATTCGAAACATTTTACTAAACATTTTGACTGTTGTTATGAGGTTTAGAGTGGACATTCATAAGTGAGTTGAATCTTCTCTTGGTTTCATATATCAGGTATTTTTTAAATTAATGTTTTTCACTATGAAGTGGCCTACTCCTGAATCCTTGCTTCATTCTACTTATGATAAACATATAAATAATCATGTAACAAGACAGAAACATTGTTTGTGGGTGGGACGAGAATTTTTGTGGGGGGATCTTACAGCTGGAGTCTTTCAAAGATAAAAGAAACCAGGGAGTAATTCAACCAGATGACATCCCCTCCCAAAAAAAAAAAAAAAAATAGTATTGGGTAAACTTACAATTTAGCAGAATTAAAAGGGACCAAGCTTGCAACTTTCTTAGAAATGTATGTAAAGATTGTTCCATTAATAGTTTCACGTATTCTTCTGTGTGTAAGATTAATAAAAGTGAGTGGTTTATGAATCATTGTATACATTCAGCTGGCAATCTGCAATTGACTAAACTCCCCATAAATACTGATGTGACAAAGAAAAAGTTTGCTTTGACCACCATCATCTAACAGAACTGAGAAAAAAAGTATACTTGTTCTTTAAAGAGACACTGTTACCAACTTTAAAAGATTATAGGTAGAAGCTCAGAAAAATCTAAGACTTTAAATGCATACGTTCAGCCATTTTGCTTTCCATATACATTTTCTTTCTTTCTTTTTTTTTTATTGACTTACAATGCGCCTCTAAACTTGTTAGAAAACTTGACTACATTTGAACCTCACATTATTAGCATAGTCCGTTCCAGGAGTATGCTCCTAATCCAAAGTACTCGCATATCAAAGCAAGTTTTCCCATTAAAGTCAATGGAAACAAAAATAATTTGTTCCGCATTGACTTCAATGGGATGCAATACCAAATGCGGCCAGAGGTGAGGGGCGCCAGAGAGCGCCGAAAACGTCTGAAAAGGCCCGAGGACACTTCAGCTTGTTTCCTGCGCCCCCCCCCCTACATCAGGCCAAATGAGGTACTGCATGCCAATGTTCGGCTTTTCTCGGCTTCTGCGCCCCCGTACCTCAGGCCAAATTAGATACTGCAGGCCTATTTACGTCTCTGCTCGACTTCTGCGCCCCTATACCTCATGCCAAATGAGGTACTGCAGGCCTATTTAGCTTGAATTCTGCTCGTCTTGCGAGTCAAAACTTGCAAACCGAGTCAGATTTTTTTTTAAAGTTGTTCGCAAATCAAAACGCTCTCAAACCAAGTTATTCTTAAACCGAGGTTCCACTGTACTTCATGAATAATCAATTCCCTAGAACAGAATCTTCCCTTCTTGCACGTAAAAGTTCTCTCCTCTTCTGGAAGTTTATTTTCACTGTGGGGTTGATTTACTAAAACTGGAGAGTGCAAAATCTGGTGCAGCTCTGCATAGAAACCAATCAGCTTCCAGGTTTTATTGTCAAAGCTTAATTGAACAAGCTGAAGTTAGAACCTGATTGGCTGCCATGCAAAGCTGCAGCAAATTTTGCACTCTCCAATTTTAGTAAATCAACCTCTGTCTTCTCTAAATCTGTTGGAGCTGTTGACATCACATCCAAGATGGCAGCAGTCTCAGGCCTTTTGGATGTCCACACAATGGAAGCTATGCAGGTAAGTAACCTTTCTAAAATATGTTAAATGCACACATTATCTTATGAGAGGATTCTTAAAATAAATGATGGTCTCTTTAGGCTGGATTCACACCTATGCAGTTTTAGAGCTTTTTGCATTTGGCAGATTTGCAATACAGTCCATTTAACATGGTTTCCTATGGAACATGTTCTGTAGTGCAAAATGCAAAAAGCACAAAAAATGCCATAGGTGTGAACCCAGCCTATGAACTAACTCTGGAGGAGTGGAATATGCAGAAGTCTTAAATTAATTTGGCCTCTATTTGTGCATGTACATGCTATATGGGAAAAAAACACATATCAGAGACCAGATCAAACAACACATATTGGTAATGGTCAAGAAGTCAGTTTGCCATCCCATACAAAAGAAAACAACATTTTTGTGCCCTCTATCACATAAAGTTTAGAAATGTTAAGGCGGGGGTATGTGCCATCCCATCCAGCATACTGTCATCCTCAACAGTATGCTGTTTTTATTTTTTTTATCGCTGTATTCACAGTTTAATCGCTAATTGTAATTACATGATTGACGTGCGGCTATGGCTTGGCTATAGCACGTCACGCCTTCCAAAAATAGCCGGACTAGGACTCGGCTCTTCACGGCGGTATACGGCGCCTGCGCACAGACCTAGGAGCTGACTGTGCAGGCGCCGTATATAGCCGAGTCCTATTTCAGCTATTTTCGGAGGGCGTGACGTGCCATAGCCGTGCCATAGCCGCCCAGGGGAAAGAAAATATAATTAGCGATTAAACTGTAAGTACAAAGATTACAAAAAATAAAATAGCATACTGTAGTTGATGCCAGTATGCTGGATGGGATGCCATATAATTGTTTTAGGTTGAACCTCCGCTTTAAATAAAATGTATGGTTCCTGTTTATTTTTTTCTTTTCTATTTCACAAACTATTTGTTTAATGCAATTAAAAGTGAATGTTATTCCTTTATTAAAAAACAATGTTGTGCACGGGTCATGCATTATGTGATTTATTGTGTGTTTTTCAGAGGCAGAGGCAAGATATTTAATAGCTGTGAAGCCAAATGAAAATCATAAGACTTGCAAAGGTAATACTTTCAAGACATACACATTGTCACAAACAATATAGCTATACTGTAGTAACAAATGAGTTTATAACAGAACCACAAGTGATACAGCTGAAGGGCTTGATTTGACGTTCATTCTGCCACCATTTACATGATGCTCTCATACTTTGAAAGAGGTCTCTAAAAAAAGTAGTATTCTTCCCAAGGAAATATAGCCTGATGCTCAAGGGCACTGTACTTTTAGGTACACCTAATGCCCTGTTGGCATAGAGGTGGTTTAAGTGCAATCTGTCTGTTTTTCACAGGAGTGCGAGCAGATTGCAATCCTCTGAGGAGCTACAACCCCCTGGGGAAGCAGATTACAACCCTCTGGGAAACTAGTAAGGGTCCTTTCACACCGAGCGGACCTTTTTTTGGTCCGCTCCGTGTGTCCGTCAGCTCAGCGGGGGGTGTCTCCGCTCAGCTGTCGGCGGACGGGGCGGTCCCTGCACACTGTGCAGGGACCGCCCTGTCTCTCTTCCGCTCTCCCCTATGGGGAGTCGGATGGAAACGGACCGTCTGTCCGTCTTCATCCGATCCGTTTGGGCGGACGGAAGAAAAATAGGACATTGTTCCGTCCGCAAAAACGGATGCGGATCTAGCGGACGTTAGCGGATGCATCATCCGCTAACGGATCCGCTCCCATAGGGAAGCATTGAGGTCCGTTACCGGACGTCCAAAAAACGGACGAACGGAACGGACCTGTGAAAGGACCCTGAAGGAAGTATTGTCCATTCCATAGTGAATGTAAAGTGTAAAAATATTTGATCATTGACCATATCTGGTACATTACATTACAGGCAGTAATACCACGTGAATCCCGTGAATCCCAAATGAGTTACCCCCCAAAAGTACAAACATTTCTGGAGTTCCATTCATTTCTGTAAAATCTGTAGTTAATTTGAAGCTCCATTCTTAAGGTGTTTGTAATATGTTAGTAACTGTCTAGGTAAAAAGCCAGGTTTAGAATCACCAAGCCAGAGAATATACAGTAAGGGAAAAGTATTTAATGCGCTGCTTATTTTAAAAATGTTCCCATTGACAAAGAAATAATCAGTCTATAATTGTAATAGTAGGTTTATTTTAACAGTGAGAGATAGAATAACAACAAAAATATCTAGAAAAAAAGTATTTAAAAAAGTTATAAATTGATTTGCATTGTAATGCGTAAAATAAGTATTTGATCCCCTATCAATCAGCAAGATTTCTGGCTCCTATACAGGCAATGAGCTGAGATTAGGAGCACTCTCTTAAAGGGAATACTATTAATCTCAGCTTGTTACTTGTATAAAAGAAACCTGTCCACAGAAGCAATCAATCTCTCCACCATGGCCAAGACCAAAGAGATGTCTAAGGATGTCAGGGACATTTTAGACCTACACAAGGCTGGAATAGACTACAAGACCTTCGCCAAGCAGCTTGGTGAGAGGGTGACAACAGTTGGTGAGATTATTTGCAAATGGAAAAACATAAAATAACTGTCGATCTCCCTTGGTCTGGGGCTACATGCAAGATCTCACCTCATGAAATTTCAATGATCTCTAGAGAAGGGTGAAAAATCAGCCTAGAACTACACAGGAGAATCTTGTAAAAAATGTCAAAGCAGCTGGGATCATAGTCACCAAGAAAATAATTGGTAACATACTACTCCATGAAGGACTGAAATCCTGCAGCGCCCGCAAGGTTATCCTCACTCAAGAAAGCACATGTACAGGCCGGTCTGAGGTTTTCTAATAAACATCTTAATGATTCGGAGGAGAACTGGGTGAAAATGTTGTGGTCAGATAAGACCAAAATCAAGCTCTTTGGCATCAATTTGCTGTGTTTGGAGGAGGAGGAATGCTGCCTATGACCCCAAGAACACCATCCCCATCGTCAAACATGGAGAGGAAACACGCAATGCTTTGGGGGTGTTTTTCTGCTAAGAGGGGAAACAACTTTACCGCATCAAAGGGCCATGTACCGTCAAATCTTGAGTGGGAACCTCCTTCCTTCAGCCAGGGTATTGAAAATAGGTAATGGATGGGTATTCTAGCATAACAATGACCCAAAACACATTATTATTATTATTATTATTATTATTATTATTATTAAAATTCTTAAAAGTACAAAATAGTACAAACGCAGTCAGTTACCCGTAGGCCTCGATGCGCCAAGAACAACAATACAGCAACAACCAAAAAGACACACAGGCAGCGGAACAAATCAATTTTTAAAATGGTTAGCAGATCAAAAGAAAAAAACGATAAACCTATGTGATTCCATAGGCTCGACTAAAAAGCTCAGTTTTTAGAAGCTTCCTGAACTTAAAAAGATCATTCTCAAGCCTTAATTTTAGAGGCAGGGAGTTCCAAAACAGTGCTCCCTGAACCGCACTCGTCCTCCCTCCGCATTTTTTCTTTCGAAATTTAGGGATCATCAAAGTTTCTGATTTAGCCGACCTTAAGGTACGGTTAGGCACATATTTGGTGAATTTATCCTGCAGGTACACTGGCCCCTTGCCATGGGTAGCCCTGTGCACCATGCAACCAGTCTTAAACAGAACCCGTTCCTTCACGGGTAGCCAATGCAGGGCTCTCAGCGATGGCGTGATGTGGTCACGACGACCAACACCCGTGAGTAGCCCTGCAGCGGCGTTCTGGATAAGCTGCAATTTGTGCATGATGTTAATAGGTAGACCCAGGTACAAAGCGTTACAATAATCTAATCGACTTCCAATAATGGCATTAACCATAGAGATCTTGTGCGATTCTTCAATGAAGCGAAAAGTCGACCTCAGGAGTTTCAGGTGGAAATGACAAGAACTCACCACCTGGTTTACCTGTGGTTGCAGCGTAAGTCTATCGTCCAAGATGATATCCAAATCCCTGACCTGGGTGACTGGTACTGGGACCGATGAAAACGAGTCTGGCCAAGTAGGGAAAGTAGGGAAACCGCCCGCCCATGACTGATTGCATAAGACCATGCACTCAGTTTTGGAGCCATTAAGCATAAGGTAATTGGCCCCCATCCACCCACATGGCCAAGGCAACAAAGAAGTGGCTCAAAAAGAAGCACATTAAGGTCCTGGAGTGGCCTAGCCAGTCTCCAGACCTTAATCCCATAGAAAATATGTGGAGGGAGCTGAAAGTTCGAGTTACCAAATGTCAGCCCCAAAACCTTAATGACTTGGAGAGGATCTGAAAATAGTAGTGGGACAAAATCCCTCCTGAGATGTGTGCAAACCTGGTGACCAACTACAAGGGGGGGTTTGCCACCAAGTACTAAGTCATGTTTTGCGAAGGAGTCAATCACTTATTTCACTCATTAAAATGCAAATAATTGTATAACTTTTTTGAAATGCCTTTTTCTGGATTTTCTTTTGTTGTTATTCTGTCTCTCACTGTTAAAATAACCCTTCCAAAATTATAGACTGTTTATTTCTTTCATAGTGGGAAACGTACCAAGCAATCTGCAACAAAAATATTCTATTATTTATAATATATCAAGTGTCATTTCCTGGAGAAACCCCACTAAAATTGAAAAACGATGTTATACTATTATCTGATGATGTGCTTTTACTACCATTTTAACTATTTACTGTCTTTACTGCACTTATTCAATTTCTCAGACTTATTTTAAGATGAGGACTAACTTGCTCCTTTTTGTTCACCCAGAAAAGAATTCATCTCAGAAACCTCTTCAACTTGTCATTGGCACTCTGACACCTACATCTGTGTATCTCTCATGGGGAATTCTTATAAATCCACAAGTTGACTGGTCTGCTCTCAGCAAATGCCCGAATGACAGGTAAATATTCTTAAATTGGCCATGCATGTGGGTGCTGGACAATGTAGCACTTGTGTGGTAAACTGTCATATAAATAACCTCAAACATATACAACTGCTAGCAGCTGGAACATGTCTATCTGGAATGTGGACATTCACAGCTCAACATATAGCTGGAAAATTTCTAATGCTGACCTTTTAGGATTTTCAGACAAAATATGAAAGGACCCTAACTGCATAAACAGAGCAAACTTAGAGGCTGAATTACTTAATGTGTGAACTGTGAACCTCTCTCCTACTGAGGTGGACAACCAATTGCTTTGACAATGTATGACATTGAGATCTGTTGTTATTACTGTTAGGTTTTTAACAATTTAAAGAGGAGCTCCAGGCTCTGTCAGAACAAATACTATAGCTGCTAACTTTTAATATTAGGACACTTACCTGTCCAGGAATCCAGCGGTGTCTTCATCCGAGCTGATTTTTCACTCGGCTCTTGGGTGCTGCCACCACCATTTCAGGTAAGGAAAACTGGCAGTGAAACCTTGTGGCTTCACAGCCGGTTCCCTACTGCACATGAGCGAAGCACGCTGCGCTTTGTGAATGGTTTAGCGGTGGGAGAAGGAAGAGGGGGGCTGAACTTCTAGATGACTTTGCCACGGCAAAGTCGCCTGGAAGGTGGAATGGGTACCTGTCAAAACCAGGTACCCATTCCCCCTCCTGCCCAAAAGCTGCCAAATGTGGCGGCAGGGAGGGGGAGGAGGCAAATAAGCGGAGCTTCCCTTTTTGGGTGGAGCTCCACTTTAAAAAAGCTTTATCCTAGCCACACACCAGTGCATTTTATATTAAATGTGATTTGGCAGATCACCAAAATTTACCAACAGCTCTCTAGCAAGAATGTCTACCTGACTGGTTACTTTTAGATTGAACTGTATAAGTCCTTTACACTAAAAAGCTGCTAGTAATAAAGCTTAATTTTCTGACAGATCAAATCTGCAACACAACCTGACAGTATATGGCAATTCTAAAGATGTCAGTCCCACTTTTCTTTCTCCCTCACATTACAAAAATAATGAGAAGAAAACCTGGATTCCAAAATCCTATGTTGTTTGGAAAGACCACAGGAAGGCCCAGATAGCAGCCCCCTTACTTAATTATTGTATGCCCAGTGTGTTACCGTATGAGTCTGGTATGGATTTTAAGGGGATCCCTATGCCATTTCTATTAAAAAAAAATGGCACAGGGTTCCCCTTAATATCCATACCAGACCTGAAGGGCCTGGTATGGAATTTGGGGGGACCCCCATACAATTTGTTTTTATTCTGGTTCAGAGTTCCCCTTAATATTTATACCAGACCCAAAGGGCCTGGTAATGGACTGGGGGGGAACCCATGCCCTTTTTTCAATTACTTTTATCTCTATTGCCAGGACCCGACAATTAATTATAGCCGCGAGTAGTTTTAAATTACTTTTTTTCCTTTAGAAATGCAATTTTGCGCAGAAACTGTTACTTTACAGGCATACTATAGACATCCCCCAGGTACGAAATGTAAAGGAATATTTCACTTTTATTGTTTCACTTTAAGCATTATTAAAATCACTGCTCCCAAAAAAACATCAGTTGATACGTTGATACATGTCTCCTGGGGCAGGATCCAGGTCCCCAAACACTTTTTTTGACAATAACTTGCATTTTAACCACTTAAGACCCGGACCTTTAGTCAGCTAAAGGACCCGGCCAGGTTTTGCGATTCGGCACTGCGTCGCTTTACCAGACAATTGCGCGGTCGTGCGACGTGGCTCCCAAACAAAATTGGCGTCCTTTTTTTCCCACAAAGAGAGCTTTCTTTTGGTGGTATTTGATCACCTCTGCGTTTTTTATTTTTTGCGCTATAAACAAAAATAGAGCAACAATTTTGAAAAAAATTCTATATTTTTAACTTTTCGCTAAAAGTAATATATCCCCCAAAAATATATATAAAAAAAAAAAAATTCCCCAGTATAGGCCGATGCGTATTCTTCTACATATTTTTGGTAAAAAAATCGCAACAAGCGTTTATCGGTTGGTTTGCTCAACATTTATAGCGTTTACAAAATAGGGGATAGTTTTATTGCATTTTTATTGATTTCTTTTTTTGTTTTACTACTTATGGCGGCGATCAGCGATTTTTTTGTGACTGCAACATTATGGTGGACACTTCCAATAATTTTAACACATTTTTGGGACAATTGTCATTTTCACAGCAAAAAATGCATTTGAAATGCATTGTTTATTGTGGAAATGACATTTGCAGTTTGGGAGTTAACCACAGGGGGGCTGTAGGGGTTATGTGTTCCCTAATGTGTGTTTACAACTGTAGGGGGTGTGGCTGTAGGTGTGACGTCATCGATTGTGTCTCCCTATAAAAGAGATCACGCGATCGATGACGCCGCTACAGTGAAGAACGGGGAAGCCGTGTTTACACGCGGCTCTTTCCGTTCTTCAGCTCTGGGGACCGATCTCCGCACTCCAGCAGCGATCGGGTCCACGAATCCCGTGGTCCCAGTCCCGGAGCTTCGGACCTGGTCACAGGAGCACGCAGCGGGCGCACTGTACGTGCATGTGCCCAGCCGTGCCATTCTGTCGACGTATATGTGCAGGAGGCGGTCCTTAAGTGGTTAACCTTTAAAATTAGCACTTTTGATTTCTCCCATAGACTTTTAAAGGGTGTTCCGCGGCTTTTGAATTTGCCACGAACACCCAAATTTGTTTGCTACTCGGCGAACAGGTGAACACCTGATGTTTGAGTTAAACTTATGAGTTGAACTCGAACATCGGACTCATCCCTACTACCTACCAGTGCCCATCATTTCCACCTATCAGTGCCCAGCAGTGCAGCCTCATCAGTGCCTCCTTATCAGTGCTTCCTCATCAGTGTCCACCAGTGCTGCCTCACTAGTGTCCATCAGTGCAGCCTATCAGTGCCCACCGGTGCAGCCTCACCAGCGCACATCAGTAAATGAGAAAATTACCTGTTTGCAAAATTTCATAACAAACTATGAAAAAATGCTCTTAAACCAAGGTACTCTTAAACTAAGGTTTAACTGTAGATAGTTACAAAGTTTTGAAAAAAACGGACCAAGTGTCAGAATGTTTAGCCACTATCACTTTGCTATACTCACACATAATTAGATTGTATGAATCACTCAGCATAACTTTTGGAGCTTTTCTGAGCCCAGACTGGAATTGTAACAATTCTGACAGAAGCGCTCATCTTTTTTGAGTGTATATGTTTGTGAAGATTATATCATTAGCAATATATGACAGATTGTCTCTGCTGCACTGTAGTGTTTTGAAAGCATTTCTTAACTGGCTTTGTAATTCTTGTGTACAATAGGTTCTGTTTGGTTTGTGTTTTCTTGCTATGGAAACTGAAGTAAAATTCATTACACCCAGGTGATATGGGAAAAACGCGAAACATTCCTCACTTCCAAAATATTTGTTTTCCTATAATCACAGACGTATGACTTTAACTGGATATTCACAGTAACCCTCATGTCCACATATCCATTTTTAACCATCCTTGAAGTTATTGTGTGAGTCATCAGAATGTTAACAAGGGCTTGATGATATTTGAACATGTCATCCTGTCAGAACATCAGTAATCACAAATGGCCTGACAAATTCTGCATTGCAGGTTTCATTGATAGTAATGTTTATGAACAATAGCATTGGCAATCAATGTCAAGGTTTGTTATTCTATTTTACAATGTACATGTAGAGAATTGCCACTATGCATGTTTTTAATGTATGTTTTCTTTGCTAAACAAATTAATGCAGACAGCTGTCTCCATATTAACCATACGAGTTAACACAAACAATTTACGTTAAAGGGGTTGTAAACCCTCATTTAAAAAATAAATAAAAAAAATCATTCCTATACTTATCTGCTCCGTGCAATTGTTTTGCATAGAGCAGCTCAGAGCTTCTTCTTCTGGTGTCCCCCGCCAGCACTCTAGGCTCCTCCTCTTCATCAGGTAACCCCACAGAAATCCACTTCCATGGGGGGGCACACATGTAGGCTTGCTTCCAAATTCCGCTGCAGCATCCATTGACACAGATAGTGGAACTCGGCCCCACCCCCGCTTCTGTGTCCTGCTGCTATCAATGTGTCCAGCGAGGAGAGAAACAGTGACTGTTAGCGGCTATAGCCACTAGCAATAATCACGGTCTTCTCCTGGCAGGAACAGCTTTCCCTGCCCGCCCTTGCCTCCTCACCGGAAGCAGCCAGTTGCTTGGAAAGAGGGATTCCCCTGTCAGCACTGTCTGTGACCCATGGCTGCATTAAAGAAATCTACACCGTGTATGGCCAACCTAAAGCCTATAACTGATCATTGTTCTCCCCGCTGAGCTGCTGTGTTCTGACATAGGGAGGGCCACCCAACCAGAACACTCTGGTCAGCGCTCTCAGCCAATTGGTCGCTGTTTTTCTGTCAGACCAGCTGCCATACACATGGGCAGGATGTCGGACGTTTTTTATTGAACCAGCTATGTCGCCCAAACATTTGACATGTGTGTATTAGGCTTAAGTCATCTCCTTTTGCTAAAAGACCAAATATATATTATAAAAATAAATTAAGAAATCCCTTCTTTAAAAAGAAAATTGAGAAAAAGTGATACTACGCAAATTCTTTGGTAAACTTTTTTTTCTTATTGAAGTTTTTTTTTTACTGACTAATCTTGTTTGCACGTGAAGTTTTGTGCTCCATATACACTAATGATTTCTGATTGATGCCTTGGGCTCACAGGAAGTGTGTTGAAAGAGGAGCATTGCTGCATTGTTTGTGTGGTTAAATCTTTGAGGGAAAATGCCAGAGACTGGATAAGTATTTTTTTTTTACTGTCATGGAATCCAAAATTTTATTTTTTTGCTCAAGCTGGAACTGTATTTAGGCTTCATGTACAATGAGGCTTTTGTAAATGATTTTCTTCTAGCAGGAGTTCCTAATCCACGTTTCTTTCTGCAGATGAATACAGTATAGGCACATTTTAGGCACATGAAAGGGCTTGGGTGTTTGTTTATTTCATTGGCCAGAATAATAATTTATTCTGACCATTGAAATGAGAAACACTCAAGCTTTAAACATGCCTAACATTTACACATGTTTAGATGCGTTTTCTTCTGCATAAAAGCTCCTCTCCTGAATGCAATTTTGATGCTTTCAGATTTCTGCCCCTAAACTCCTCTAAGCACCTATGTGTGCATGGACACGTAGTGGGGTATTTAGGGGCAGAAAAGAAACTGAAATAAAAACTTAAACACTTGTAAAACTTGTTTGACTGCTGCAGTGTGCACAGGGCCTAAGGCCGCGTACACACGAGGAGACATGTCCGATGAAAACGGTCCGACGGACCGTTTTCATCAGACATGTCTCCTGGGATATTTTGGTCTGATGTGTGTACACACGTTCAAACCAAAATCCCCGCGGACAGACAGCGCGGTGACGTGGCGGTGACGTTGACTCCGCCACATCAGCAAACCAGGAAGTAAAATGCTTCCACACATGCGTCAAATCCATTTGACGCATGCGGGAGATTTCGGTCCGCTGGTTAGGCGTACTTTGCAGCAGGTTTGCAGCGGACAAGTTTTAAAGCATGTTTTAAAACTTTTGTCAAATGGAAACCTGTCCGCTAGGCCATACACACGATCGGATATGTCTGCTGAAACTGGTCTGCGGACCAGTTTCAGCGGACATGTTCGATCGTGTGTACGCGGCCTTACAGTAAAGTAGTCATGGGCCGGGCTCACAGCTCCCAAGAGTTCATAACAACTTCAAATAGCAGAACCCTGTAGTTGCCTGTAGTTGTATCTCTGTCATTTGACCATGTTATGCACTCTCAGAAGATAGTATGTGAGGCAACATCTGACCCATTTAGTATAGATAAGTAAATATAACAACAATACATAAGGGGACTAATAGAAATATTTCATAAGGTAAACAGCACGATAAAAAAATTAAATTTTTAGATTTAAGCTTTAGTGGTAAAAATTGGGCTTTTGTTTGACTTTCATAGTCAAACAAAAGCCCAATTTTTACCACTAAAGCTTAAATCTAAAAATTTAATTCAGATTCAGTAAGGTGTTAAGGCAAATTTCTATTGTTATTATTATACAAGATTTAGAGCGCCAGCAGATTACGCAGTGCTTTACAACATGAGGGCAGACAGTACAGTTACAATACAATTCAATACGGGAGGAATCAGAGAGCCCTGCTCATTAGAATTTACAAACAAAACTCACATAAATGTATTTGTTTTAATTGTTATGGTCAGGGGCAGACTGACAACTCATGGGGCCCCCGGGCAATAGAAGATTATGGGGCCCCCGGGCTTACAGATGGCCACCATGCCAGGAGGCAGTGCAGAGGCGGGGCAGCTAAAATCTCAGGATTTTCACACCAAAAGCATGTCGGTATTGGACATATCAGGGACAGATGTAAAAAAACACAGATTTTTACATACTGTCCCTGGTTTTACTGAACCTGGAAACCCTGATGGGGCCCCCTAGTGGCATGGGGCAGTGCCAGAAAGCCCAAATGGTCAGTTCGCCCCTGGTTATTCCTTTTTTTTCACCTGGTTATCTGGCCAGTAAACAACTACAACTGGCCACAACTCCTGTTTTAGGGCTGCTATGCCCAGTCCTCCACTGTAGATGGAGGAGTAATGTAGCCACCCTTGGATAGAAACTTGTCAACCTTTTTTTTCCTCCTTTGGGATTAAAGATATTACATTACCTAAATGAATAAACGCTGACCATTGTAAGAACCCCAGTGTCAGTGGTAAAAGGTTTTCTCAGCTTTCTCATTGCCTCTTTTGCTGGACAGCTGTTAAAGCAAGTTGGAAAATAACACACCTACTGGCAGGTTCAACAGATAATACAACTATGCTACATGAGGGACACACCAGGACTGCTGTGTTAATGCTGACAGACTGCATCATATATGTGGTTATATGGTTAGCAGCACTTGAATTGTTTATTTGAACAGAAATGTCAGATTTTTCACATAGTTCTATATTCATTTTGTTTTCTCCCTGACAAATGTTATGCCGCGTACACACGACTGTTTTTCATGACGAGAAAAATGCAATTTAAAACATGCTCTATTCTTTCTCGTCTTTTTCCTCAAGTTGTCGCTTTTCTCATCGTGAAAAACGGTCATGTGTACACTTTAGCAACGGGAAAAAAAAGCGCATGCTCAGAAGTAAGGTATGAGATGGGAAATTTACATAATCAGCCCAAAGGGTGGCGCTATTCGAATGGAACTTCCCCGTTATAGTGCCGTCGTACGTGTTGTACGTCACCCCGCTTTTCTCAAGCATTTTTTATCACGGTTGTGCGTATGCAAGGCAGGCTTTAGAGAAATCATGTCAAGATAAATTTTGTTTTTTTCCATGACATGAAAAATGGTCGTGTGTACACAGCTTTAGACCCAAATTAAATAGAACTTCCTAAAACCTAAGCTAATATAAAAGCAAATGGTTTGAAAAGCACAGAATTTACACAAACTATATAGAGCACTCATATAAATGTCTTAAGAGGGAAAGCTGACAGGAAAAAGTACAAACATTGTAGTCTTGGGATAAAGGTTTTACATAAATAAATAATTAGCTGAACAAAGCTGACCATTGTAAGAACCACTGTCAGTGTTAAATCGTTTGCCTCGACCATCTAACTCAGGGGTGGCCAACCAGTGGCCCAGGGGCCACATGTGGCCCGCGGAGCCCTCTGATGTGACCCGCAACATCCTGCTCTGGAATGGTCGGTTGGCAAGCCCAGATCGCAGGTTACCAACATGCCATACTACAGCATCAGTGTTGTGAATGAAGCTGGTGATAGAGGAAGAAAGCGGCTGCAGAGTAAAGCCCCATAAGCTGATGCTTCCTCTACAGCGCCGGCTTTTGCCACAGGTGGAGTCTATGGCAAAGGTCAGCTAATCCGCAGGATAGAGACAGGTGCACTACGCTGCACCCGCGGTGTGGGTAAACCGCAGCTCATCAGTGTGAAAGCAGTCTTAGGCCCTTTTCACACGATCAGCCCAACCAAATGGGACCCTCAATTCACCTCTATAGAGCGAAAGATGTCTGTTTAGGCCCACCTACACCTCAAATCTAAAAAACAGAAGGGAACTCGTTCCCTTTCATCTGGGCGGATCGTAGGGCCTATAGAGTAGCCGTGACCTGTCATTTGTCCGCTCCACTCATTGTGGCCCGCGACTGGTTACCAAGTTGCTGAAGTGGCCTTCGCTCTTCAAAAGGTTGGACACCCCTGATCTAACTGCTAGTTTGGACAGCTAGTCTGTTAAAAAGAGTTGAAAAACAACAGACTTACTGGCTGGGTCAACATTGGAAATAAAAAAGGCTAAAACTTTTGTTATTTTAGATTCATTCCATGATTTCCAATTTTTATTCTCTTGTTTTGTTGCCTCAAAGTTCGAAAACTACTGATGTATAAGTTAACATTTACTTTAATTTTAAACAAAAATATGTACTGATGTTGTTGCTATTCTTGTTTTCTCTTATTTGATATTACAATTCTACTACCTATGATACTTTATTTTATCTACATTTAATTATATGTTTACTATGTTATTTATTCTGAAATACCAATAAAATCTTTTAAACAAAAAAGGCTAAAACAAAACGAATGCAGCCATCACATCTAAGGCTTGGTTCACATTAGCCAGATTCCAAAGTCTCATGACTTTCAGTGCAATTTTGGAGTCATTGAAGTTGTGTCAAAGTCAGACCAAAGTAGTGCAGGAACCTTTTCTAACAGACTTGTGTAGTATCAGTTAAGATGGCTCTCATAGGGAAACATTGAATTTCATATGTCATTCATCTTGGGGTCTGACGAGTCGGATCCTATATCGCATCAGTGTGAACCGAGCCTAATGCATTGTACACACGATCAGAATTTCCGATGAAAAAAGTCTGATGGAGTTCTTTCATCGGATATTCCGACCGTGTGTGGGCTCCAGACTTTTTTCCATCAGAATTTAGAAAAAGAACATGTTTTATTTTTTTTTCCTATGAAAAATTGTCTGTGTGGAACTCTGACAGAGAAAAAAACATGCATTCTCAGAATCAAGTCGACGCATGCTAAGAAGCATTGAACTTCATTTTTCTCAGCTCGACATAGTGTTTTACGTCACCGTGTTTTGGACAGTCAGAATTTGGCCTGACAGTGTGTATGCAAGACAGCTTGATTTTATGCCATCGGAAATTCCGATCGTGTGTACAGGGCATAAGAACTGGTGAGCTGCAATTTAATACATTGTTGTTTTGAAGTTTAATACCATTGTATTCTGTAAATCTTAAGGATCAGAAACTGACTCAGCATTTTACTAACAGCAACAGCATTGACAAGAGAAAATGAAATGATGCATTTTATGAATTTATTGCTTATGCATTCATATGTAATTCTGCACACTTTTTTTCACACAGATTTTACACAGTTCGCTACAGAGAAAAAAATAAGGACTGGAATTTCCAGCTTTGTCCTACAACTGAAACTGTAGTCGACAATCTAAAGCCAAACACTGCATATGAATTTTGTGTGAAAGATAACTCAGATGATGAAATATGGAGTAAACCTCAAAATCACAAGACTAGTCGTAAGTAGCATCAGTGTTTTCCATTTAATATTTGATTGTACTATACATTTGGACGTAGGCTTTATTATTTTTCCTAGCAGGTGGTGGAGGCTCAAATGTGAACCTTGTAGCCAGAAAATAGTGCCATATATTGACTGCATTGTCTGCTTCACATCTGTGCATACCTGATGTTTTATTTTTTAAAGACGTATAAGTCTTTCAAATAGTGAGATGGAGACTTTTGACAAAGTAACAGATTTAGTACATTTTACATTGTGTAGCCTGCAGTTTATCCCTGCTCCAAGCTACACTCCATAACCCGTGGATTATATATAGAGAACTGACGGTGAAACGTTTCTGCTTTGTTTTACCCATACTCTATATATAGGATACATTTACAACCTTGCTATATACCTGTGTATATATATATATATATATATATATATATATATATATATATATTATATCCTAATAAGGCATGCAGCTCATTAATAGGTCTCCTTTTTACTGGGTCTAATGATGATCCAATGTCTATGGCATTAGACCGAACTCTTCTATTTCAATCTTCCTTCTGTACTGATATAAATATATGGATGGTTGTTTGAAGGTCCAGCTCGGGGGCCCCAAGCTTGTTTTGCCTGTCCTTTTCCAACAGGCCTGCCTAGAGGTGGTCAAATTATATATACACAACTGCTTTCTAAACTCAATAAGCAACCTTTATGGCTTTGTGGTGGTAACACAACTAGTATTTTATAAATAAAACACCAACCGTGAGTCCCATAGATCTCAAGCTGGTCATATTCTGGGGTGGAATTCATTAGAACAAAAAAAAAGAGATCCTTAATCTGAACTTTTCCTTGTACACACAAATATTTCTTCATGAATTTTGCAAGAGTTTCAAAGCAATGTAGCACCATTGTCTGCTGAATGAAGAGAGGACAAATTAAATAAAAAACAAAAATTGGCTGCCTGTTCCGTCTATATGACACTATTTTCTGAGATCTTCCAGAGAACCTGTTTATGCATGCATAGTCTGTGTTCCTATGTGACAATCTCTGCATGTGTAATGGATTATTCAAGATGAGAATACTACTTGTGCAGATATAGCCCAACGTAGACATAACATATTATGCTTAATAACCATTGTATCCAAATAACTATTTTCTAACTATGCATGCCATTTGTAAACAACCCAAAAATTTGTTCCAGAACTTTAATTATTTTTTTCGTATATGTGAAAAGAAATAAACTCCGCGCCAATATTGAATAGAGTAAACTAAACCTTAATCAGTGTACAATTATATATAATATACCGTGATATATTAAAGTGATAAGCTGCTCCTCGGTGGTGTAGTGAGTAACTACAAATAATGCAAACAAAGAACAATAGAGGGCGCTGATAGATAGCTAAGTGTTCCACCTGACTAGCATTGAGTGGAACATAAATTAGGTAGGTGAGAATAGACAATATACACCATTAGAAAACAGTGTCTAATACGATAACGTGTAAATAATGAATATAACAAAGGAACAAATAGAACAAATAATCTTTCTATGTGCAATTGTTAAAAAAATTGACTAATAGTGTAGTCAATAACCAACAATAAATTATTCCAACTGTTAAACAATAAGTGCAGAAATCTTCATTGTGCAAGGTGAAATCTTGGTTGTGCAAAGTCCCATAAAGACCGTAGACGAATCTGTGACTGAATTTTAGGAAGTTGGTTTCTGAATGTGAGAGATTCCTTCACCAATGTAATCAGTGCTCCACCAAAAGTGCTGAAGAGATACTAGATGCTTACCAGATAGCAAGACCTCTTTATTAAAAGTAGGTCAGATGGACAGGACAGGATAAGTGCCTGTTACACTTGGGGCATGCTGGATCTCGATGGGACCAAAATTGCGATTGATATGCTCATATATTGACAGAGAAAAATACGGAAAAAATCATGGTGCAATACCGTTTATTAAAATAAATAAAATTATGCACACAAACAGCCAATTGGCCTCTTACTCTGGCTGGTGCCTGCCTGGCACTGGGACTGTAGCGTGTCAATGCTCTTCACTAGGGTGTCTCACCGATAGCGCTGAGTGTGGCAGAAAGTCAGGGTTAGTTAGGCACTATTGGGTTTGTATGGCGTGCAGGGAGCCAGATAGCACCGCCGACATATGTTTCGTACTTGTGTACGTCTTCAGTAAGGGGGCGCTACATAGGTTACATTGGTGAAGGAATCTCTCACATTCAGAAACCAACTCCCTAAAATTCAGTCACAGATTCGTCTACGGTCTTTATGGGACTTTGCACAACCAAGATTTCACCTTGCACAATGAAGATTTCTGCACTTATTGTTTAACAGTTGGAATAATTTATTGTTGGGTATTGACTACACTATTAGTCAATTTTTTTACCATTGCACATAGAAAGATTATTTCTTCTATTTGTTCCTTTGTTATATTCATTATTTACACGTTATCGTATTAGACACTGTTTTCTAATGGTGTATATTGTCTATTCTCACCTACCTAATTTATGTTCCACTCAATGCTAGTCAGGTGGAACACTTAGCTATCTATCAGCGCCCTCTATTGTTCTTTGTTTGCATTTTTTTCGTATAGTCTGCTAGAAAATACATGCAATACACTCACGATTGGAATGTGGCTTATATATGTACAAAGGAGGAACTGTCAAAATAATAGTCATCCATAAAATAAATTATCTTGGGAAATAATCTGAGAATTACATTTGAGAATTACATTATTTTAACAGATGCAATATTACTGATTTCTAGTAAAACAAAAAAATATTGTTTTTACAGCGAAAGGTAAAGAAAATGGGAATATAGGAAATACATACAAAATTCCAAAAGGGACTTTACAGGTATGTTGAAATATATGATTTTATGTTTCCTGGCAGCACTGATAGCAAACACTGTATGCTATGTAATGTATGCATGTTAGTTAAAACCTCCTGTGGGTTTATTACGTATGATAATGCAGTAGTATTGCGCAAAGAACAGTCAGCAATAAAGGACCATATATACCTGTATGCAAAAAAAATTAAAATATGTAATTTTGATACAATTGTATCACTAGCACTTTTGTAATAAGAATAGAGTTGTAGATATGTTCTATTAGCAAAGTTCTGCAGAAGGTAGGTAAGGCCAGAAAATAATAACATGATAAATGTCCACTTAAACTAAATAAATGAGCATACCATATTAGATAAATCCCTGTATTACCATTCACAAAGTTTCAGCCTTTTTACAGCATATTTTCATTTATCGCTGATAAGATGTGCACGGCTTACTTTTTCTTATAAAACACAGCTAAAGCTGTATGAATGCAGTGCAGAGGTACCTATGTTTATTCAGTTTATGTCATCTTTGAGGCCCTAGTCTACTAAATATTTAGAGGGAGATTTATTCAAATTGGACGTGCAAAATCTGGTGCAGCTCTGCATAGAAACCAATCATCTTCCAGGATTAAGGCTTAATTTCCATGGACGTTTTTACAGCCACTTTTCTGAGCGTTTTTTGCAGCTTAAAAACAGCTCTCCATGTTAGTCTATGGCCTAATGCTCACCATGAAGTTTTTGAGCTGTAGATGGCTGAGCCGTTTTTAAGCTGCAAGAAAAACCCAGGACCAGTGCGTTCTGAAGCTCCATCAATAGAGCTGTAAAAACGCCAGACGTTAAAAACGCTCAAAAATGCGCAAAAATGCTCAAAAACGCTACCTGCCGTGTTTTTGAGCTCCAGCTCAAAAAAAAAATATATATATATAAAAAAATAAAATAAACATGGACAGGCGTTTTTAAGCTGCAAAAAAGGCTAAAAAAAGTGGCTGTAAAAACGTCCATGGAAATGAAGCCTTATTGTTAAAGCTTATTTGAACAAGTTGAAGTTAGTAGCTGTTTGGCTACCATGTACAGCTGCACCAGATTCTGAGTGCTCCAGTTTTAGTAAATCTCCCCCATAGTCTCTTTAGTTTACATACATTTGTAGAGTTCTGTATATTTGCTATAACCAGGAATCCAGGTCTGTGTTTTTGTCATAACCAGAAAAAAAGATTACAAATACCATTCTCATTATGTTACCCAGTACATAATGCAATGAAAATGTCCATTTTATTTTGACCCATTTGACTCAATTTTTTTATGCTACAACATGTTTGTATATTTGTGCATATGTGCATTAATATGCATGTACTGTATGTACTGTATAAGATTATTATTATTATTATTTGGGTACTTATATAGCCCAGTCAATTTACGCAGCGCTTTACATATACAATGTACATTCACATCAGTCCCTACCCTCAAGGAGCTTACAATCTAAGATGGATGTTATCTGACAAATTAGTTTACCTTAAAGGGGTTGCAAACACAAAAATATTTTCCTCTTAAATTAAAGTCTGACAGTAGCTGATATAGTAAAAAGTAATGTTTTGCATTTTAACTAGTTTGATACCTGTTAAAATTGATTCACCTCTGTCACTGACTTCCTGGTTTGCGGTGCGCATTCATTCTTGCTACATCACGGCCTATTGGGAACTACAGTTCCCATTAGGGTTAGCCTCCATGCCTGTGAGGGATGAGAGAGCATCTTCACGCATGGCTGTAGTCATAGGGAGGGGGTGAGCACATTCTGCTTTCCACCATGCAAAACGGCTCAGATGCTGGTGGAAAGCAAGAATAGGAGAGACATAAAATGGCATTTTCAAACCTGGATTACTGTATTTTGGAGGTCAAAAGGAAAAACGAGGTAAGTGATATTTAAATGCTCTACATTACAGCAATCAATTGATCTAATAAAAAACAAACCTTTAGTGTTCCTTTAACCACTTAAGGACCGGACCAATATGCTGCCAAATGACCCAAGGGGTTTTTGCGATTCGGCACTGCGTCGCTTCAACAGACAATTGTGCGGTCATGCGACATGGCTCCCAAACAAAATTTGCGTCCTTTTCTTCCCACAAATAGAGCTTTTTTTTGGTGGTATTTGATCGCCTCTGCAATTTTTATTTTTTGCGCTATATACAAAAATAGAGCGACATTTTTGAAAAAAAAACAATATTTTTTACTTTTTGTTATAAGAAAAATCAATAAACTAAATTTTAGTCAAACATTTAGGCCAAAATTGATTTAGCCACATGTCTTTAGTAAAAAAAAAATCGCAATAAAAATAAATTATCTACCTAGCGGGAACAGCGACACTAATACAGCGATCAGAAAAATGATCGCTTAGTGATGCTGGCAATAGGGAGTGAAAGGGTTAACTAGGGCGGTGATCAAGGGGTTAAAACTTTATTAGGGGGGGGGTACGGGGGCTACCCAGGACCTAACACTAACTGACTGTCACACTGCCTGTCACACTGACACTAAATACAGTAATCATACATGTATGATTACTGCATTCAGTGACACTGTGACGGGGGGAGGGGGGGGCGATCGGGGGGGTTAAATGTGCCTATATGTAGTGTGTGTCAGTGTAGTGTTAGTGCAGGACTTACTTATGTTGTGATCTCTCCTCGATCACATCGCTTCCTTCTTCGTGTGTTTACACAGGAGGAGGAAGTGACACACAGATGGGAAGGCGCATTGGCTGGGAGCTATCCGGAGGGGGCGGACAAAAAAAAACCGCCACCCCCTCTGCACGGATCGCTCATAGAACCGCGGGGACCGCCGCATGTACTGGGGGGGTCCCGATTGGACCCCCGACCCACCTATATATACGTTGATGTGCCTGTCGGTGCCATTGTGCCGACGTAAATGTACATGCGGCGGTCCTTAAGTGGTTAACCACATCAATACAGGGCTTTTATACACACCTCCATACCAGGCCTATTCTGGCACTTCTCTCCTACATGTACAAATCATAATTTATTTGCTAGAAAATTACGCAGTACCCCCAAACATTATATATGTTTTTTAGCAGACACCCTAGGAAATAAAACAACGGTCATTGCAACGTTTTATCTTGCACGGTATTTGCGCAATAATTTTTCAAACGCCTTTTTTGGGGAAAAAATTGTTTCATGAATTAAAAAAATAACAAAACAGGAAAGTTAGCCCAATTTTTTTGTAAAATATGAAAGATTGGGTTACACCGAGTAAATAGATACCTAACATGTCACACTTTAAATTTGCGCACACTCATGGAATGGCGCCAAACTTCGGTACTTAAAAATCTCCATAGGCAAGGCTTTGAAATTTTTTACAGGTTACCAGTTTAGATTTACAGAGGAGATCTAGTGCTAGAATTGTTGCTGCCACTCTAACGCATGTGGCGATACCTCACATATGTGGTTTAAACGGCGTTTACATATGTGGGCAGGACTTGCATGTGCGTTCGCTTCTGGGCGCGAGCTACCGGGGATAGGGGCGCTTTCATTTTTTATTATTATTATTGTTGATTTTTTACATATTTTTTTTTTTTTTTACACTTTTTTTTTTTTACTTTTATTCCTATTACAAGGAATGTAAACATCCCTTGTAATAGGAATGTGTGTGACAGGTCCTCTTTATGGAGAGATGCGGGGTCAATAAGATCCCACATCTCTCCTCCAGGCTGGAAACCATGAGATTGGTGAAAAAAATTCACCGATCTCATGAATACTGTGGCTTAGTAGCCGCAATCGCGGCTTTGTTTACTTACGGGACCCGGGCGTGACGTCATCACATCGCGCCCAGGTCCTCCGATGGTCATAGAGATGACTGGTGACCATCTGGTAACTATACCGGACGATTCATTCTCCGGGCCCCCAATGGCACGGGAGAGCCCAGAGAAGCACCGGATGGCGGCGGGAGGGGGGATGTCCCCTCCCGCTGCCTATAAGAACGATGAAGCGGCGAAACCGCCGCTATGATCATTCTTATGTTGTGCAGAATCGCCGGCACAAGAGATGGATATCTGGATGATGCCTCTCACTGTAGGCATCATTCAGATATCCCCCCCAAAGTCCAGGACGTCATATGACGTCCACTCTGGATGCGATAGCCACTTTGTGGACTTCATATGACAGTGGCTGGTATTGAAGTGGTTAAACTATGAATGGCAATAAATAAAGATTGGGTTATTGTCTAATATTTCTGCCATGTTTTCTGTTATTGCCATGAATCTTGGCCTCAATAATGGGGCTGATATTGGCCTACTTGTCATGCCTATACATAACACAACTGTCATGAAACTCTCTTACAGCTGCAGAAGTACTATTTGGGCTAAACTCTTCATGTTAGTACAAGATTTAAAGCTATGGGAATGTTCCCCACATACTACATCCTGAAGACATACTAAACATTAAGGATAAGAAAGACAGCAGTGTCTTTGGAGGATAGCATCCTATATATTCGATCATACATCTCCAAGGATGGTGCCACAAGCATGCTATGCCCAGTTATTTTTACTTTTTTGTGATGAATTTATGACATCTAATAGTATGCAGTGACCTTTAATGCTCCTCCTCGCAGGACTGGCTTAGGCCTACAGTAGTTCTGCCAGTGAAATTTGGCAGTTCTAGTATACCAGGAACCCTGGCTTACAGTTTTTATTTCTTCACTCTCCAATTGAAGCCTGTAAAGTTCCCAGGTCTGAATATTAGCATTCTGCAGCTGGTGGTGGGCCATGGAACAGGCATTAAATATTCCAGATATTGAAGGCCAAGCGCAATTTCTGTTGCCTGTAAAAAGCAGTTTGGTGAAATATCTATTGACAATCATAGGAAGCCAAAATGAACAAATATGGGCTCAGCTCACTAAAGTAGAAAGTATGTGCTCTTTGCCATAGTAGTTTTCTTCAGCTACTTTACAGTTATTTTCTGTTCTTATTGCATGCCTCTTTTAAAAATACAATTATTATGACAAACAACAATAGTTATATTGTAATTATAGTTAAAATAGTTAAACAATAAATAGTATTTTATTTCATAAAGTCTAGTAGGTTAATGAAAAAAATATATTGCACTGGTAAGCAGAATTGTAGATGTGTGTATATGTCCCCTAGGTTTCATACATACACATTGTGAGGGTCTTCGGGCTCCGTTCACACCATGGAATTCCGGATCGCTGGTAAAATCATTGCAATTCTGCCCACAATTCCAAATTGCCACAAGTCACGGGACGCTCTTGCAATCCCTGTTACTTTCAATGGCACCCTAATCGTAGGCAACAATCATAGCAAAATCCCACTGTGATTAGCGCGCCATTGAAAGAAACATGGATTGCAAGCGTATCATGCATTTTGCGGCAATTTGGAATCACGGGCAGAATCACGTTGATTCCACCCATGATCCAGAACACCATGGTGTGAACGGAGCCTCAGGGTTTATGTTTTCTCAGAATCTTTAGTATGTTTTGATTTCTGGAGCCTTAAAGCTTTGTTTAAAATTTGGGTGGGATGAAGCCTCATTTTCTAAGTCCACATCTTCCCTGGTAGTCAGACCTCATTAATTAGTCTCAGCTGTCTACCGATCTTTAAATTTGTAAGATTACAGTTGCTGAGGGTTCTCTCTCTCTCTCTCCCTCTATATGCTGTGGGAGTCTGCTGATAAGGGAAAGTCTGAGTGCTAACAGAACACTAAAAAAGTTGCATGTGCTGCATGTCTATTAGTGGGAAACCTGTTATTCGGGGATTGACCTCAGTTAGTAGCTCGGATGAGCTGATGTTTTCTTTGTTTAATGCTATGGACTTGCTGTAGAAAGCCCTCCTTCAGTGAATTATGTGTTCATTTGCTGCAATGCTGAATTAAAGTGCAGGACAAAGCTGCTTGGATTGATCTTGGGTATCCTGTTTTCATGCATGGTTTTATGCTGCCAATACCATTTGGACTGGTGCCATTTGCACTATTTACTGGTAATATATAGTATTAGTGCAACGTATAATAATTTTTACTGCTGGCATAGTGGAAACATTTAAAATGCATTCTTAATTCCTGTTCTTAAAGGGAAATAGTGGCAAATGGACTCCCAGAAACCTAGAAACAATATTTGGTACTCACTGACAGATTAGTTAACATTTATGATACCAATCTTTAACGCTTTCATGACCAGAGGTCATAAATGGCTACATGGAGAGACCAAGGCCCAGATTCATAAAGCAATTACGCCTGTCTAACTGGTGTTAGACAGGAGTAATTTCAAATTTCGCGCGCCGTATCACTAGTTTGAATCCTCAAACCATGATACGGCGGCTTCGGGCTTCGATCAGAGAGGCTTACGTCTTCGTAAGCCTTCGGATCTACGCTGCGATATTTTTGCGGCCGCTGGGAGGAGTTTGCGTCGTTTTGATGCGTCGGGATATGCAAATGTGTTTTTACGGCGATCCACGAAGATACGAGCGGACTTCGCAATCGCTTACGTCTATTTTTTTTTACGTACTGTTAGACCAGCTTTTTGCTGGTCTAACGGTGCGTAGCCCATGTTAAGTATAGCCGTCGTTCCCGCGTCGAATTTAATTTTTTTTTTTTTTACGTAACTCGTTCGGGAATAGAAATGTCCGTAAACGACGCTACTCAAACAACGAATGACGTAACGACGTGATTTTGCGCAATGCACGGCGGGAAATTTGCGAACGGAGCATGCGCAGTTCGATCGCCGCGGGAACGCGCCTATTTTAAATCCTTCACGCCCCCTACTCGCGTAGATGGATTGCGTCGTGTACTGGACAAAATCTACCTGGATTCCACGTAGAGCCAGGTAAAAAACGGGGGCGTAGTGTATTTCTGATACACTACGAGAATCTAATTCTCTCTGAATCTGGGCCCAAATAGGCAAACTTTGCACACGTTGGTTACCTTGACAATAGCTCTATGGCAAAGTTGCATACCGAAATTGTTTTTTTATATATATATATTTTTTCAATGTCATATACGGTTTTTATTTGGTATACTGACCCTACTCTGTTTTTATTATATCCTAACAATTGTACTATATATATATATATATATATATATATATATACACTTTCTTTTTCTGGTTTCTAACCACACACATACACATACACACAGCAAACGTGACCCCAGTGCTGACAGAGAGGGAAAGATGGGGTCAAGCAATGATGTCAGCAGTTAGTTAGAACACTGGTGGCTGGCCTGTACAGTACCCAAGGTTGTAATGTTGCACAATGAAAACCTCTAGCTTTGTGTAACAAAAAAATCTTGGTTGATCCACCCACTGGCTTGTACACAAATTTTGGGCAATTTGGGGTAATTTTTAGGCATATTGCCAAGGCACCTCTGGTTGAAAAAGGCTAATATATACCTTTATCCACTAAAATCCATCCATGAAAAACATTGAAAGCACATCTACAACTCAAACTTATATTCTGTTTTGGGCAGAGCAGGAAAGAAATAAAATTGCTGTCACGGTCCTTCTCCTCTGTAATGACAGAAAGTGATGGGAATTCTCTCCAATAATGACAAATACAAACCTGTTTCTAGTCACAGGAAGAAGGGTTAAAATAACTTTCAATTTTAATATTACTGTGCCTACTGTCCTGTCCCAATGACAACCACGTTCTCATTATTTCTATGGCTGTCCAAGCAAATTTACCATTTAAGAAACAAAAAAATATCTATAGAGCAACTTTATTAATCAAGTCAACCATAATATATGGTAGAAGCTTTACATAATAAAAAATAAAAAAACAATTAATGCCCATTTCGACCCAAGGCCCAATACCAACAGTAAAGTATGGTCCACAATAAATTGTTCACTCACATAGTGAAGACTAGTGTTGAGCGGAATACGCCATATTCTATTTTTAAGATATTGCGCGAATATAGAGAAGAATATTCGCGAATATTCGCTAATATCGAATATTCGTGATATTTTATCCAAAAAAAATTTGCAAAAATGATTGCGAAATTCTCATAAACGGAGATCATTTCCTGTATTACTAAACTAATATGCACTAAACACTAACTCTACACTAACTCTACTTAAAAGAAAGGAGAATAAGAGGGCAAAAGAAGGGCGGAGAAGATAATCGCGCAATATTCCTATTGCGCGATTATCTTCCCCGCCCTTCTTTTGCATCAGAGCCAATCAGAATAACTCGAATATTCGGCAAAAGGAATATTGCGCGATATTCCTTTTGCCGAATATTCAAGTTATTCTGATTGGCTCTGATGCAAAAGAAGGGCGGAGAAGATAATCGCGCAATATTGCGTTTGCCGAATATTCGAGTTATTCTGATTGGCTCTGATGCAAAAGAAGGGCGCATCAGAGCCAATCAGAATAACTCGAATATTCGGCAAAAGGAATATCGCGCAATATTCCTTTTGCCGAATATTCGAGTTATTCTGATTGGCTCTGATGCAAAAGAAGGGCCGAGTAGCTGATGCGATTCTTTTATGTTGCCGAAAATTCGCAATGCGAATTTCCGGCAACATAAAAGAATCGCATCAGCTACTCGGCCAAGGGTCTCTCTCTAATCATACCAGCAATGCTTTTAGACGTCGATGGAGATCACTAGGATGTGATCTGTTTTAAAAATAAATTTGAAAAAATATGAATATTCGCCATAGCAAATATTCGCCGCAATATTCGAGTTATTCAGGAATACTCGAATATGCAATATTCGTAGCGAATATTCGCAATGCGAATATTCGTGAGCAACACTAGTGAAGACATGATTATATAAAGCCTGGCCCTACCCCACCCTCCTTACAGCTAATTCAATATTTTTTTAAGATGAACATAAACAATATCCAACACGACATCAGATACCCATGCAAACCAGGATGTATACTATTCATAATTATTTGATGTAATGCAGAGCCACCCACAGAAGGTAAAGCCTGGTACATACATTGGTACACTTGCTTCGACTTCAACACACATTAACCACTTAACGCCCGCCACACGTCTATTTACGTCCACAGAAGGGCTCGGACAGGCAGATGAACGTAAATTTACGTCCCTGCCTACTAGCGGTTCGGGGGTCCGATCGGGACCCCATCCGCTGCGTGCGGCGGACGGCTTACCTCCGGGAGCGATCCGACTCGAGGGGGCGGCGGTTCGTTTCTGTCCGCCCCCTCATGATCGCTCCCAGCCAATCCTGTGCGCCGCCGCCGTGTCACTTCCTCTGCCTGTAAAATGTAAACATAGGCAGAGGAAGTGATGCAGCGCTCATCTCGGCGGTATTTTCAAACCGCTGAGATGAGAGAAGAGGCACAGTAAGTCTGCACCAACACTACACTGACACCAGTACATGCAGGCACATTTAACCCCTTGCGATCAAACCCCCCCCCACCCCCTGTCACACTGTCACTGAATGCAGTGATCATATATGTATGATCACTGCATTTAGTGTCAGTGTGACAGGCAGTGTGACAGGCAGTTAGTGTTAGGTTCAGGGATGCGCCCATACCCCCCCAATAAAGTTTTAACCCCTTGATCACCTCCCTAGTTAACCCTTTCACTCCCTATTGCCAGTGTCACTAAGCGATCATTTTTCTGATCGCTGTATTAGTGTCACTGTTGCTGCTAGGTAGCTATTTTTTTTTATTGCGATTTTTTTTTTACTAAAGACATGTGGCTGAATACATTTTGGCCTAAATGTTTGACTAAAATTTAGTTTATTCAATTTTTCTTATAACAAAAAGTAAAAAATATTGGTTTTTTTTCAAAAATGTCGCTCTATTTTTGTATATAGCGCAAAAAATAAAAATCTTCTACGATACTTCCGTGGTGCTTTTTTGAAGCTTTAATAAAGCTTGGCAGAATCCATGTGTGCGTGATGATATTTTTTATACCTGCAATACCTCCAAAACAAAGCAAAGCTAAAGCTGAATAAAAGCCTCTCAAAAGCTTCTGGTGCTTCAAGTGAGATTTGTCATAGACTTCTCTGGAGGCTTTGCAGACGCTTTGAAGCAAGTGTAAACAAGCCCAAATAGTTTTTCTTTTCATTTAACCCAGCGGACTGAATAAAAAAACTGGAAGAAGTTGGGACTATCCAATGTTGAGCTAAGGCTCCGCAACAACCCTCCCTCTGCTAGAACACACCAGTCAGCACTCTCAGGTAGTGTCTGACCTGCTGTAGTACACATGGGCCGAATGTCTACAGGTTTCTATTGAACCGGCCATTGCCACCCGATATTCCGCCCATTTGTGCGGCCTTTTAGAGCTAGCATAACCCTGTTGAAGTTTTCACATTTTTGTTAGAAATTGTTGAATAGTGAAGTTGAATACTGATATTGTAATAAATTAGGGAAGATCCAAGACTAAAACTGCAGAAAGAAAACTGTTCAAATAAAGGAAGTAAATTGTGTTGCACTCTGCAAATCAATGAAAACATTTAAAAAATAACCCACATCATTGCCATATGCATGCAAAAAAACAACATCAGGAAATAGCAGAGTAGAAAAACCCCTTGTACATGCCCACATTTTCAGAAGAGCGTCAACATCGTTTAAATTCCAATCGTGACACTACCTGCCTGGAGTTTGCATGTTATCCCTGTGCCTGCGTGGGTTTCCCCTGGGTACTCCAGTTTCCTCCCACACTCCAAAGGCATCTTGATAGATTATTTGGCTCCTGTCTAAATTGGCCCTAGTATGTATGTATGAATGGGAGTTAGGGATCTTAGATTGTAAGCTCTTTGAGGGCAAGGATGTGAATGTACAATATACAGTATATGTGAAAAGCTGCTTAAATTGAAAGTGCTATATAGGTACCTGTAATAAATTATAATAATAAATTTCCAGAGAATAAATCACTGTATAGACTGTTTGCATTGCTCACGTGTGGGCTCAGAAAACAAAGGAATGTCCTACTATCCAAATAATCTTCTTCAATTCTAAGAGAGAAAGTTAAATAATAAACTGACAGATAGAGATCAACAGATGGGCAACTTCTGATAAGTGGCACTGGTGAGCGTCACTGAAGTGCATTGATAGGCGGCTCTGAAAGACACTAATAGGTGGCACTGAGACGTAGCACTGATAGGTGGCACTGATTGGCACTGATAGGTGGCTCTGATGGGCACCAATGGGTGGCACTGATGGGCACTGATAGGCACTGGTAGGCAGCACTGATGATGAGGCACTGATGGGCACTGATTGGCCTCACTGATCGGCACTGATAGGTGTCACTGGTGGTCACAGGTATGTGGCACTGGTGGGCACTGATAGGCAGCACTGTTTTGCACTGGTATATGGTACTGGCTGGTGGCACTGGTGGGCACAGATGTGGCGGCGGTGGCTCTCTGTTTGGGACCAATGTCCCTCTGACAGATGCCAGTGATCTGTTTTTTTTTTCGTCTAGTGCTGTCAGTTTTTAGGAAAAAAAGCAGATTACCTGCTCTGTTTACATAATGTGATCAGCTGTCATTGGCTGACAGCTGATCACATGGTAAGGGGTCGGGATCGGCCCCTTACTCCAATCTGTGATAAGCCAATTCTCATAGACTCTCTGGGGCACGCAGGCAGCTCATGCTCGGGAGGACCTACATGGATGCCCTCCCAGCAATTAAGGCCTCAGCTATAGCGAGGGCATAAAGGGGTTAATTTGGGCTCAAACAGTAGAAGATCCCATATGGATGATGATCCAGGCCAAGCCTCACAGTGTATCTTCCTCCAAGCTTCAGAATGAAACAGGGTGTGTACCTTCTGATTTTCCTCCAGGTGACTTGCAACCTCAGCTGCTCAAAGGCTCATAATTGAGATTTCCCCCCAAAATACTTAAATGCCACAATAGCCTGATGATACTGTAAAAAAAACTTTCAATTTTTTTTTTTAAAAAGATTGCACTGACATAAAAACATTAAACATAGCCCAGCATAGATATACGTACAAGTAGTAGCATCACATTGTATACAGTGTGAATTAAAAACACCAATGTTACATTTATCTTTCAGTTTAGAATTTCATTTGTTTAGATATTCTAAGTATGTTTACCTTTTTATTCATGTTTTCAAGCATTTGAAGGCTGAGTGGTGAATGTGTTTTTAATTATTCAATTTTTACTGAGCCAGCTGTTTCTACAGCTCAAATAGCAGTGAACATGTGGAATAAATATTACATCAGTGCTGGGTCTTTGGTTACAGAGACAAATGATTTTGCTGCAGGAATTGTAATAAGAACTCTTAACATTTATATTCTAAAGCTGGTTTCAGTGTTGTAAAATGATTTTTTTTAAACTAAGAGTTCCTGGCATTTCCTTTTTTTTAATACAAACAGATTATAGAAATCTTGAAAGGAGTGCAAAATAATATGTTTTTTTTTAAATTCTTCAATGATTGTACTGTATTTGAGTGAAACAGTCAATCAACAACATAGATGTTGATGTTTACTCTAAAACTCTTAAGATGTATCAATGATACGTTTACCATGACTTGGTACTAAAAGGATTATTCATGAAGTTTACTAAAGAAAATGAGCACAAACTTGAAATAGTAAACAATTGGTTTACATTAGGGATGAGCCAAACTGTCTGAAGTTTGGTTCGAGCAGGAAGTTCAGATGCCAAACCCCAACCTCATTGAAATCAACAGGAGTCAAATGAAAAATGCCAATTTTCTGGATATGGGGGTGGGCACTACCCTGGGTAACATGTACCAGCACATAAAAAAACATCTTTGAAAGTTATACTTAGCCAGGAATAGTTATTTTTAAAAAGGATAAAAGAGTAATATTAAAAATGCCCAATTTATTTAAATAACATGCCTCGGGGTGCCGTAAACTTGCATGTGAAGGGGTGCATCTCTGTGATGTACAAAAAGGGCTGAAGCAGCTCTGACATTTACAAATGAAAAAGGTGTTTCAAATTGCCAGCAAATGTAATTTCTCTGCTGGCTTCTTTAAAAAAAAAAAAAATAGCACAAAGACGCGCCAAAAAGTTCCCCAAAATACATAGCACACGCTTAAGGGTGGCTACCCTGCACCCATCAACTTCCTGAGAGAAAAAAACTGATGGATACAGTGTACATGTCCAGTCATGATGCTATTACTCACTGAATGACAGCTCCCCAAGCTGGCATCAACTACAAGGGAAGGGCCATGAATAGTGGTGACATAATTGACCAGATATTGCCATAGCCATATTTGGTCAATGTCATTGCCAAGATATGGCCAGCTGCCATATTTGGGCAGTGGTGTCATCATTATCGCCACTCCTTTGCTTACGCAGGCCCGAGTTCCTGGCTATGTAAGTCTATAGTGCATTGGTGCTCAGTGTAAATGCACTGCTACAATGTCTGTTAATGTAAATATGCCCATTACTTTGAGGGTCAGTGAAAATGTCCCTGTTACATTGGTGATCAGTGTTAATGATTCTGTTACATCGGTGGTCAATGTAAATGTCCCTGTTTCTTTTGTGGTCTGCATAAATGTCCATATTAACTAAGTGATCAGTGTAAATGTTTCCATTACTTTGGTGGTCAGTGTAAATGTTCCTCTCACGTTGTGATCAATTTAAAATTTCATATTACATTGATTAAATGCTCGTACAACATTAGCATACACTTCCCCTGTTTTTGGGGGATATTCAGATTTAACTGTTATCTGATTTGTTCACATTTATCGGGGGAAGTTTCCTCCTACTGGCCACTGATGTTGGGTCATTCTTCTTCAAAAGGACCCTGATAATAAAAGCATTTACCCTCCCACTAACCATCAACCCCATGCATTTCCTGACCCATGGCATCAGTGCATTTTTTTCTCTCACTGACCACCAATATGGGCCATTGTTCCTCCCAGGAACCACTAACGCCAGGGCATTTATCCCTCCCTTGTTATTGCCAGGGACCCCCCCCCTCCATTTTTCCTCCCACTGCGCAGTGATGTAAGGGACCCTAACATACATACTATCGACACCTGCACTCTGAAAATTATGTTGCACATCACATAGTTCTGACCGTTACACTTAATATACTATGTAGAACAGTGGTCTCCAAACTGCAGCCCGGGGGCCAGATGCGGCCCTTTGCTTGCCTCTATCTGGCCCTTGGGACATTATTCTTCCAACTGACACCAAGGATGAGGCACCATTTCTCCCACTGACATCATCGATGGGGCACTACTCCTCCTGCTGAGACAAACGGTGGGGCACTATTCCACCCACTGACACTATTAAAGGGATACTATCGCTTCCATTGATACCAACCATGGTGCACTATTCCTCCCACTGACACCATCGATGGGGCACTATTACTTTCATTGATACCAACCATGGGACACTATTCTTCCTGCTAAAACCAAGTATATTAAAACTAATGATGGGGCAATGTTTACTCCCACTGATGCTGGAACATTTTCTAATCACACTGGCCACAGTTCGGCCCCCGTAAAGTCTGAAGGACACTAAACTGGCCCTTTGTTTAAAAAGTTTGGAGATCCCTGATGTAGAATGTTACATACTACATAGACCTAACACCTGCACTATATGGGCTATGTTGTGTTCTGTCTAAAGTTCTAATTTCCTTAGCCGTTGCTTATTACTGTTTAGATTGCAAATATTTTAAAAATGTTCTTCCCCAAGGTACGCTCAGACAAAAAAATTGCTCTCTGACTGTTTTATTTTAATAAAATAATCCTTCATTATGTGTGTCTGTAAGGCCTCGTACACACGAGGCAATCTATTTGTTCAAATCGGTCGGACCGACCGATTTGAACAAATCTGTCTGCTTGGATTTTGGTTTGCTCGCGTGTACACACGAGCAAACCAAAATTCCCGCCAGCAGACAGCGCGCTGACGTGTCGGTGACGCGGCCGTGACGTTGACGCCGCCACGTCACCGCACCAGGAAGTAAAACACTTCCGCGCATGCGTCGAAATCATTCGGCGCGTGTGCGAGAAGACATGTCTGCTGGTTAGCGTACTAACCAGCAGACATGTCGGGCGGACGGGTTCCCAGCCGACAGATTGGTAAGCATGCTTTCAAATCTGTCGGCTGGCCAAATCCGTCTGCTCGCCCGTACACACGATCGAATCTGTCTGCTGGGACGGTCTAGCAGACCGTTTCCAGCAGACAGATTTGGTCGTGTGTACGCGGCCTAAGACTTTCACTCGTAGCAAAATAATTAATGTGGGTACAAGGACTGCAGACTGTGTACAGTGAAAACTATAAGTATGTTCATACTCTATTTTACCATGCCCCTTTAACCTATGCCAAACATTTAGTGCAATGCAGCCACAGTCTATTTTTGGTGGCAACTAGTCACCAACAGAATTAGGACAAACTTCTCATCTGCGACTATAGCTTCTTCCCCTCGCTAGTCAAATCAACTCCATCAGTGCTTCCTCCCTTTTGAGCATGTATGTGATCTCTGTGGACATGTTCCTGATTGTGTTCATGTAGTACTATTGATTGTAGTGCTATGGACATGTTATTGAATTGTGACTGAATTGTACATTTTAAGGTTAGGCAACCCTTGGTCCCTAGGCATGATACATAAGTGCATGTAGTTATTTATTTCTGGTGTTTTTTGTTAGTACTGACAATTTACACAGCACTTTTACATGCTGTAAATTCACATCTGTCCTTGCTCCCAAGGAGTTTACAATCTGAAGACCTTATCTCATGCATATATACTCGCGCATACAAACAAAGGGTGAAATTAAACAGAAGCCAAATAACCGACCAGCATGTCCTTAGGGTGAGGGAGGAAATTGGATTACACTGAGGAAACCCATGGAAGCACAGGAGCAACATGTAAACTCCATGCAGATAGTGTCCTGACCGGTATTTGAATCAGGGATTCCAGTATTACAACCACTAAGCCACTGTATTGCCCATTACTCTAAATACAGCAATATACCCAGAGAGAAGCCTGGTTATATGATTATACAAGGTTATATGATTTTATGTGTATCATGTATAAATGGGCCTTATGCCGCGTACACACGATCATTTTTAGGGTTGTAACAAACAACGTTTTAAAAAAAATGTAATTTAAAACAATCATGTATCATGTATCATGTATCAGAGCATTTTTCGGGTTCTGAAATACAGCCCAAAAAAAATTATTGCTATATTTTTAAGCGATAATTTATCCCCTTAAGGACCGCCGCATGTACATATACGTCAGCAGAATGGTACGTACAGGCACATTGGCGTACCTGTACGTCCCTGCCTAGACGGGGGTCCGATTGGGACCCCCCCCCCCCGGTACTTGCAGCGGTCCCCGTGGCTGGGCGAGTGATCCGGGATGAGGGGACGGACGTTTGTTTTTGTCCGCCCCCTCCAGATCGCTCCCAGCCAATGCGCGTCCTCCCACGCCCTCTTCCTGGGTAAGCACATGAAAGGGGAAGTGATGTAGTCTTTCCTCTCAGCAGTATTTTCAAACGCCGCTGAGGAGAGAAGACATCACAAGTGAGTCTGCACCAAAAGCACACTGACACCAGTACACATAGGCACATTTAACCCCCCCGATCAGCCCCCCACCCCCTGTCACACTGTCACTGAATGCAGTGATCATATATTTACTGATCACTGCATTTAGTGTCAGTGTGACAGTTAGTGTGACAGGCAGTTAGTGTTAGGTCCAGGGTAGCCCCCGTACCCCCCCTAATAAAGTTTTAACCCCTTGATCACCTCCCTAGTTAACCCTTTCACCCCCTATTGCCAGTGTCACTAAGTGATCATTTTTCTGATCGCTGTATTAGTGTCACTGATAGGTAGCTAGTTTTTTTTTATTGCGATTTTTTTTACTAAAGACATGTGGCTGAATATATTTTGGCTTAAATGTTTGACTAAAATTTCGTTTCAAAAAGTAAAAAAATATTGTTTTTTTTTTCAAAAATGTCGCTCTATTTTTGTATATAGCGCAAAAAATAAAAATCGCAGAGGTGATCAAATACCACCAAAAGAAAGCTCTATTTGTGGAAAGAAAAGGACGCAAATTTTGTTTGGGAGCCACATCGCCCGACTGCGCAATTGTCTGTTAAAGCGACACAGTGCCGAATTGTAAAAACGCCTCTGGGTATTTAGCAGCATATTGGTCCGGAGCTTAAGTGGTTAAACAATGTCGTTTTTCGGGTTGTAAAAAATGATCGTGTGTGGGCTTTAACGACATGAAAAACCCAAGCATGCTCAGAAGCAAGTTATGAGATGGGAGCGCTCATTCTGGTAAAACTACCGTTCGTAATGGAGTAAGCACATTCATCACGCTGTAACAGACAGAAAAGCGCAAATCGTCTTTTACTAACACAAAATCAGTAAAAGCAGCCCCAAGGGTGGAGTCATCCACATGGAACTTCTTTATAGTGCCGTTGTACGTGTTGTACATCACCGTGCTTAGCTAGAGCATTTTTTTTTTCACTATCGTGTGTAGTCAAGGTAGTTTTAATGATGAAGTTGAAAAAACGTTGTTTTTTCTAGAGGCTGAAAAACTTTTTTTACAAGTTTTTTACAATCCAAAAAATGATTGTGTGTACGCGGCATTACAGTAGTTTTTAGTTCCTTTACAGCTAAAAAAAAAGCTGACAACTGTCTCATATTATACATAATGAATCCTTTCAAAAGTGTGTTTCTGTAATCACTGTACAGATCAGTAGGCACAAAAGGATTACATGATTTGATAAATATAGTAATGCTTTGATGTCTAGACCTAAATAGTCTGAGCTCTTAGTTCTGGTGTTGCTAAGTGCAGAGCTGGAAAGAGCTGTGTCTCCTTTCATGACGGTGCTACATAGCAAAATTAAGCTGTGTACTGAGTGACAGAAGGATTTCATTTCAGCTGTATTATTGTATTTCCCCGAATGGGTTGACTATGTATATTTTTCAGTGAACTGTACTGTCTGGCACATTGTGTCAAATTTTTGAAAGCACATTTTGCTTTCGTGGGTGGTGGGATTCAGGAATTTTGGATAATATGAAATGTAAAGGATACTGGCATGATGATTGTCTGTAAAACAAAGATGTATGATCTTGTTTGTATTTTAAAGAAAGCTAAGTGGTGATCAGTAGTAATTGAAAACATGATTTTTAAATTAAAATGTTTCTGAATACTGTGCTCTTTTAAGCCTGACATCATGCACAAGTCTTCTTGAAAATGGATTGAATATTTCTGCCAAGTTGATGTTAGGATGGAAAGTCCTGGGTTTAGGTCAGACGTGGCATTTGACAACTCTCATTTACTTATCATAGTTGGCTTAAGTTGTCTAAAAAACACATCCCTAATTTGTTCCAAAAAGCACTTAGAAATATAATATATTGCCATAAGTGATAACATTGTTGAGATACTATTTTTCTATTATTACTCCTAGGGCATTGTTTACCTGCTTGACATGAGTTTAATGTTGCAGTTCAGTTATTTTGTTGTAAAAGGCCTTGTCAACCTATGGATTATTAAAGGTCAGACCAGCCAAAAATTGATATTTCAGTTACAAGTAGGGCCTAGTAGGCAAGTTAATTTGTTCTTATTTGAGGTTTACACAATAAGGAAAAATGGTGTGAAAATATAAACATTTTAAGAATAAAGTGCATGATGGGACTGTGACATCACCCAAAGACCACGCCCCATGCCTATATAAATCATTGCACTCCGCGCACACGGCATTACAGCGGGAGAGATCATCGAGTCAACATCGGAAGAAGAGAAGAGGGAAGAAGACGACGCAGAAGACCAGGCCGACGCTAGTAAAAGGGCTGGAAGAAGATAGTGGAGGAGTCCCGGCAAAAGGCACCGGAGAGCGGGAGAAGACGCTGGAGAGAGCGGAGAAGTTGCAAAAGAAGACCCCCAAAGTTGGAAGAAGACTCCCTGAGCTGCCTAATAAATTACTTTAAAAACCTGTCTAGTATGTTTTTTTTTCTTGACACTTTTTCCCCCAGGTGAATGGGTAGGGGTATGATTCACCCCATACTCATTCACATAGGGTGGGGGGGCCGGGATCTTGGGGGCCCCTTATTAGACCCCGACAACCAACGGCCAGGGTTGTTGGGAAGAGGCCATTTTCCCTATCAATAAATGGGAGTATCTTGTTGCGCTACAGTGAGTAGTGAAGTGAAAAGTGGCTATGGTGTAGCCTAATGTGAACGTGAAAGCTGCTGTATCTCAAAGTGTTCACTGAATACACAAATAAATGATGCAAGGGGGAAATGATAAGCGCTAACACATATGTGAGGTGTAAAAACAAATGGTGGATTTAGGTCCGTGTGTATAGGTGATGGCTACAATATAACACAATCAAACACAAAGTAACAATGATGTAAAATCACACCCAGTGAACATGTGAAAGTGAAGGGAAAAGATAACCAAAGCAAAGTGAGACTGAGATCAAAGGTCTCCAATAGAAATAAAAAATAGACGATGGCTAGCAAAAAAATCATAAATCCAAAATGAAAAAAAAAAAAATGATTGAACAAAAATTGAGTGAAAAACAGTCAAAATGGTGTCCAGAAATCTTCCACTGGTGATGGATAGATGAGTGCCCGAATAGTGAGGGGGTATCCACTAATAGTCTCCCAGAACTCTCACCTTAACTCGGTGGGGAAAATGCATATAGCTCAAATCAGTGCATCTCCTTCCACACTCCAATGCTCTCTCAGTCTCCATTATAACAGATCAATGCCCTCAGAGTGGAATAGGGAGGAATGCTCGTTGATCAAGGGGAAATAAAACACAGAGGAGTGCCCCAATGGTGAAGTACGTAAATGAATACAATATTTATTTGTAAAAACAAAAGGTGGACTCTTACATTAATTTATAAACAATGCGCATTAGACAATATGAAGTTCGGCGTGACAGCGCTGTCTTACTTCAACTCTGAGGACCTCCGGTGGTGATGGACGCTCGATCCCCTCAAACAGGCGCATTGTTTTTATATTAATGTAAGAGTCCACCTTTTGTTTTTACAAATAAATATTGTATTCATTTACGTACTTCACCATTGGGGCACTCCTCTGTGTTTTATTTCCCCTTGATCAACGAGCATTCCTCCCTATTCCACTCTGAGGGCATTGATCTGTTATAAGGGAGACTGAGAGAGCATTGGAGTGTGGAAGGAGATGAGGCTGAGCCCAGGAGATGCACTGATTTGAGCTATATGCATTTTTTATATGCATTTTCCCCACCAAGTTAAGGTCAGAGTTCTGGGAGACTATTAGTGGATACCCCCTCACTATTCAGGCACTCATCTATCCATCACCAGTGGAAGATTTTTGGACACCATTTTTGGACTGTTTTTCACTCAATTTTTGTTTAATCGTTTATTTTATTTTCATTTTGGATTTATAAATTTTTTGCTAGCCATCATCTTTTTTTCATTTCTATTGGAGACCTTTGATCTCAGTCTCACTTTGCTTTGGTGATCTTTTCCCTTCACTTTCACATGTTCACTGGGTGTGATTTTACATCATTGTTACTTTGTGTTTGATTGTGTTACATTGTAACCATCACCTATACACACGGACCTAGGTCCACCATTTGTTTCTACACCTCACATATGTGTTAGCGCTTATCATTTCCCCCTTGTCCTCATCAACATGGGAACAAGGTGCTTTGTGGTAGGGGGGCCACAGGGCGTCCCCCTTACCCAAAACACCTACCCCCCCCCCCCATGTTGAGGGCATGCGACCTGGTACGGTTCAGGATGGGTGGGGTCGCTCACTCGTCCCCACCCATTTCCTGACCGGCCGGACTGTGTGCTCGTATAAGGATCTGGTATGGATTTTGGGTGAACCCCCACACTGTTTTTTCAGTGTAGGGGGTTCCCCATGCTGGTTTTTAATTTAAATTTGCCGTGGAGTTCCCCCTCATGATAAGCCACTGGCAAAGTCCCCTGTCCTGGAGGCGACTTCAAGTCGCCTTGTAAGTCGCCCCAAGTTGCGCTGTGGTTCACGCTCAAGTCGTGTCCAAGTCGCCTGGCAAAGTTGCGCACAAAGTTGTGTTGCCCCTGTGTGAAATGGCTCTAACTGTTATTCCTGTAAGTGTTTTTAATTGTTAAATTAAAAATCGTTAATTAATTGTTAATTAAAAATCCACGCATGCTCAGAATCAAGTCGACGCATGCTTGGAAGCATTCAACTTTGTTTTTTTCATTACGTCGTTGTGTTTTACGTCACCGCATTCTGACACGACAAAATATGTTAATAAAAATGAGTTTATTTTTGTGTTCTTTGGACAAATCTGCAAAACCTGTGTCATAATGTTTGATTCTACATTATGTACCTTAATAATAATTCTAGCTGTGTTCATTTTTTCCAGTATGCCTCGGAAGACACAAAGGCTCTCATTCCAGTGATGGTAGTTAAACAAGGTAAAGTCTGCAGTTTTTTGATTAGTCAATAAATTTAGGAATACAAGAAATGTAAACACAAATGTGTCAGTGAAAACAGTTTTGAAACCAGAAATGTTCCTAACAGCTGAAAAAATGGAAAACACTTGGCAGAGCTTGATAGAACCATTACAAAGAGTGAACAGCTTAGTAACAAAAAAAAAACACAGTCTGAGAAGCAACAGACTGATGAGCTCATTTAACTCTCTGCCTGAAGTTCAAATGTAAGCATGATGATGGGCACCACTCACACAATGGGGTCAATTCACAAAGCTTTATTTTCAGATTGCGGGTGTTATTTTAACGATTTTGCACGTTATTGAAGCTAGTTCAATTCACTAAACGATTTAACGCTTTGAAAAATCATCAAATAACGTTTCACTACACAGAACCAATATTTTAAGGTGTGGATCCTTATTAAAGAGTCAAATCGTTATTTTAAAGAGTCAAATCGTTAAATATGTACAGAAGTGCAATTCACAAAGATTTTTTTGACAGTTAAGCAATCGTTAAATTAACACCTCCCTCAGGGTGGCGTTATGACATTTCCCAGGCGATATTTTGTTGTTAGAGGAAGCTTTTGGTGATTTTTGTAGTGTAGTGACGTTTTTAGTAGTGTTGGGCAAGATAGAACTGTGCTCTATTTGAACTTAAAATTATCCAGAGGCGAAGAAGAACATGTTAGAATGTTGTTCAGATTTATAAACGTGTATTCCGTTCACATACTATTTTGGATGACTTTTCTGAAACCCAGGTGATAGCTAAATTCCGATTATCATCTCCCATGATTTATTCTCTGTATGAGGAAATACACATGGCTTTAGAAAAGCACACACTAGAAGTTTTGCACATCACATGCTCAATCTCCATGTGTATTGCTTGTGTCTCTCTCTCTCTCTCTGTATCTGCTATTTTCCACATGCAGCTGTTCTCCTCCCCTTCTGCTCCCAGAATGCATCTCTCCAGCATTATTTAACCATCTTAAAAGTTATTTTAACGTCCCAAATCTTAATAATAACGTCTGAGTAATTAGCATAACGATTGGATAAAGAGTCAGTTGAAAACCATAACGACCATGTTAAATAACGATTATAGCTTTCGTGAATACCATGTTTGCTAGCGTTAAATAAGGAGTACTAATTTAACAACTGAAGAAAACCAATAACGTTTCTCTTTGTGAATTGACCCCTTTATGTGTAAAGAAGAAGGGAAGGTTATCTAATTGTAATCTTTAAATGTTGCCAGCCCTCTGCCTTTATTAATGCTGCACACCATTTGTAAAAATTACCACTGTTTTCTAGTAGTCACAGCTCTGAGTCCAGGTTGGCTGCTGTGGCTGATGGAGACAACAATGCCCAGAGCATTGGCGCTGGTGGGGTGATATCAACTCTGGGAATTCCTCACCATTTTCATCACTCACAGCTGCTGCCAGAACCCAGAGCTGTGTGGTCATGTGGTACAAAAACATTATCATACTACAAAGTGGCTTAATGGTCAGTACTTCTGCCTTGCAGTATTGGGGTCCTTGGTTTGAATCCTAGGCAAGACGTCATCTGTATTGAGTTTGCATGTTTTCCCTATGCTTGCATAGGTTTTCTGACACGCTCCAATTGCTTCTATAAGGATTGTGCATGATTGATTGAGAGACCTTAGATTGCAAGTTCCTGAAGATTAGGGACTGATGTGGATGCACTGTGTAAATCAGGCATGTCCAAAGTCTGGCCCGCGAGACAATTGCGGCCCCCCTGGTGGTTTAATATGGCGCCCTGGGGATCTGGATATATATATTGTTTGTGGCCACAAAAGATATATACTGTATTTATTGGCGCTGCCTTGAGATTTCATGAAGAGAATCTCCTGTTTACTCGCTGGCGTCTGTAATAGGAAGTCCTGTCTCCTGGGATGCCATTGGATGACTGTTCTGTCTATCATAGGAGGCGGGACTTTGTATTTAAGAGGTAACCGAGTAAACAAGAGATTCTCCTGTTTGTACTCTGTCGGGACTCGTCCCGCCCCCCTCCCTCTGCCCTCCAAGGCTGCAGATGGCCATCAATCAGGCTGCATTCATGCCACATGTAAGGCTGCTTTAAGGGCACATGTGAGGCTGCATTCATGGCACATGTGAGGCTGCATTCATGTCAATGATAATCCTGTGTGTTATACGCCGATAAATACGGTATATCGAAATAACACACCCAATCTCATCCTTAGTCCTGAGCACTCGGGGATTCATTGGGGCCACAAAAGAGATATATACAGTGTATCCAAATAACACACCCAAGCTCATCTCTTCACCACACACAGCCACAAAGGCAAGAGAATTCTTGTTGGGCCGTGTATTAGTGCTCGGATGAACACACTTACACCGAATTTTAATGGTTCAAAGAATGTCGGGCAAAATGGTCGGCCCTCACGCATGTTCACTTCATCAAATCTGACCCTCTTTGAAAAAAGTTTGGACACCCCTGGTGTAAATTGTCAGTGCTATATAAATACCTGTAATGATTAGTTTAGTCTCTTTTATGTAATGCCGCAAAAGCATATTATATATGGCCTTTTGTAGGACTTGCAGTGTGCATGAATCACTAATAGCTGCATGGATATTGAAATATTTGAAAAATCCCAGATGTTTGGCAACTGAATCTTGTACATGGCACAGAATTACTCAAAATATAATATAATTTAAATTAAATTAAGATGTTTTTATAAACCTGCATCAAACAACTGAATAAATTATGTGATTTCTGCATTCTATGAGTTGGATATTATATGTGTGAGTGGAAGAACAAGAATGTTTAATACTTTGCAGAAGGGGGTGTTGCACAAATATGTAATTAGAATTTAGTTAGTTTGATTTCTTACTAGAAACATTGAACAAGCTCTACACTCTGTTTGCAATGGGACTGCTAAAAAAAAATATGAAGTTCACATAACAAGTTTAATTCCAAAACTAGATAGTAAACATGAGCAAATTGTTGAAAATTTGACAGACTGTACAATTCACTCTCATGATCCTGTTCACTGAGTTTGGATGCAGTGGTCAGCCAGGTTTTTTTTACTATTTTTTTTTTACTCTGATTTGTTAATGAAATCATGGATTTACAGATGCATTGTATCAAGGCTGTTTTCTACGACCTAAAGATTCAAAGTACGAGAACTGCGATGTAGGAATCTTTTAAGATCCAGTTCCCAAGTAAAAACCCTGTGCAATTTTATTATGAAGACCATCTGGTCAGCTTAAGGGTATATTAAAATAATTTAAATAAGCTTCTAATAGCAGAATTGTTATGCTCCAGGTATGTGTGTGACTCTTGTGCCTGCCAGGACCAATGGAGTCTTGCCAGGATCTCTTCTACATGTGCTCTCCCATTTAGAGCTACTACCTTACATTCAGCTGTTCCCAAGAGGGACATAGAGTCAAATCCATCTCAATCAAGAGCTGCTGTCAATCACCGCTGTGAAGAAAGAAGAGGGAGGTGGATTTGGCTCTGTATCCCTCTCCCTTTGCCTGTGGTGCTGAAAATGGCTCCATGTAAATGTGTTGTCCTAATCTGGAGTGCACATCTAGTGGAGCCTCCAGTGAGATTTCAAAGGTCCAGGGTGTATATCAAGTGTCAGGCAGCACAGCTTGGGGTCAGTATGAGGAGTATGAGGAGGAGAAACCTCAGAGGAGAAAAATAATAACAACAGTAAGAGCATGTAAGTTCTGCTATTGGCAGCTCATTTGGAACAGCTGCATATAAGATTGTAGCTCTATTCGGGAGTGTACATGTGGTGGAAATCCTGGCAGGACTCCATAGGCCACTGGAAGACCAGGGGCACCCACATTCCTGGAGCATGTAAATTCTGCTATTAACGTGTTACTAAACCCACAACAGCAAAATCAGTGTTTATATACAGCAAAGCAAACTTGTTATACTCACTGTGGAACCTGTGGAACCTGTGGAACTGTGGAACCTAAGGGCTAGATTCAGGAAAGAGATAAGACGGCTTATCTCCAGATAAGCCATCTTATCTCTGCGTCTGAGCCCTCCTATCTATGCGACTGATTCATAGAATCAGTAACGCATAGATTTCCATAAGATCCAACTGGCGTAAGTTTCTTATGCCGTTGTATCTTATTTTCATATTTTAGTCTGGACGCTAGGTGTCGTTCCCGTCTAAAATATGCAAATGAGCCTATACGCCGATTCCCGGCCGGCGCTATTTTTTTACGTCGTTTACGTTAGCGTAGGTCCGTTGTAATGTTAACCCTGTTGTATGAGCCGCAGCCAATGTTAGTATGGACGGCGTACCGGCGTTTTTTTTTCACATCATTTACGTTCGTGAATAGGGCTTTGCGTAAGTGACGTTTACACGTCGTATTGACGTTGTGATTTGGAGCATGGACACTGGGATCAATTCACGGCTGGTGCATGCGCAGTACGCTCGGCGCGGGTATACGCTGGATTTAAATAATACACACCGCCTACCCGCCAAATTTGAATTAAGCCGGACCATTTACGCTACGCCGCCGCAACCTAACAGGCAAGTGCTTTGTGAATACAGCACTTGCCCGTAAAAGTTGCGAAGGCGTAGCATAAATGGGATACGATACGCCCGCACATTTTTACGCGCTCCTACCTGAATCTAGCCCTAAGGGTTTAATCCTCTGAATTGCGTAAAAAGGCTGTTTGATCCTGTCTTCTCTGTTCCTCCCCTTCTTCCACAATCCCCAAATTATTTCCATAAAACAGAACCTTGGGGACAATTTGCACATGCTCAGTTTGGTGTGTATTGCTAGTGAGGTTTTTTTTTGTATTCTTGTTGGGTGCATGTGATCAGCACAGGGCCGATCAGCACTGTCCAGACAGAGGGTCAGGGGTCCTGCAGCCTCATAGAACAGTCCGAGTAGAAGAAAAACTCCTCCTGAAAGCTTCAAGTAGACACTGCTGTATACTGCTGAGGAGAAAAAATATTTAGCAGTTTATATTTACTAAAACTATTGCATCTCCATGTTCTGTGTACTGTGGAAGACCAGATATAGTGAATGCCGGGTCTTGGGTTTAGTAACACTTTAATAGCTCATTTAGAAAAACGTTGACTTTAATATCACTTTGAAGCCGCGTACACACGGCAGAGAAACTCGAAAGGCAGAACACATCGTTCTGCCCGTCGAGGTTCTCTGCCGGCCGTCGAAATTGGCAACCCGCCCGTCGGGAATGGCAACCAGCCATTCATCCAGGCGGGCCGTCGAGCAAAAAGAGAGCGTGCTCTCTTTTCGCTCGACGGGATTCCCGACGGGCGGGGCGAGCCAGGAGCGTACACGCGGCCGAGGTCCTCGCTGGAATGCAGCTTCCAGCGAGGTTCTCGCTGGTTTCCAGCGAGAACCTCGGTCGTGTGTACGCCGCCTAAGTCTGTTTGTTAACATTTAATTTCTTAATTATGTAATTTGTCAACTACTCTAATGACTACATGATATTTTTACAGGTTTTCAAAATATTACTAAATCGACAGCAGCGCCTCCAACAACAGTACAAAGTCCAGGTATTTATCTTGTCTAGTCCTACATCCCGATACTTTTGCTGTCATTCATAGTTAAAATGCATGCATTTCCATATAAAATAAATATGCGAGGCACAGTCAATCTAAACATTAACAAGATTCTGAAGTGACTGAAAATGTATACCTTTGCAGAACTTTTGCAAATCCTAAGTATTTTCGCATGTAAACTAGCTTTGAAAAAGTCTCCAGTAATGCAATTCTTTGTTCTGTATCTGTGTATTTACAATCGTTCAACCCTGTTTAACCCAGGAGGACATGTTAGAGACACTTGTACATTTGAGCTCTGTGAGAGCTTACACTTTAGCTGCCAAGTGGAGCTGCTGCCCAGATGAAATCAATCTGTAGCATCTTCATGACATCACAGGACAGAAACTACATTGCGTACACAGGACAAAGTGCAGTTAAATGATATTCTACATATAACTTTACTGTTGTATGTTATGGCAATGCAAAATGTCTGGAGTAAAAGAGTTCTTGTTATATTTATTTTACCATGTAGATGCATGTAGGTTATCTAACACACCAGATACCACCCCCCAACAATCGTTAAAAGATTTAAGTTTGTACTAAATTTCATGATAACTGCATTTTTAATAATGTTGACAATTTATTTATGTAAAATGTTTTGTGTAATTGAAAATTCATCCCAACACAAACACACATGCGCACACACAAACACACATCTTCCCTCTGTTAATTAAGAGCAGACCTGTTCTAGTTTCTATTTCAGTCTGTAAAATTGGTGCAGGTAGCACAGGTAGGCCAGAAACATCTAATTATTTATTGTGGCACCTACTACTCCACAGACCATTTCCTGTGCAATTATAAAAGTGCAGGAAGCTTTGTACATTCCCCAGTATGTGTGCATTCTATGAGCTACTTCAGTATAGATTACAGTATTTAATTTTTTTAGTCTTCAGGGAAAAGACAAAAAGACCACCTTTGACCACTACAAGGCCACCAACGCCTAAACCAAAACCAGGTAGGCTCTGTTCTTTTTTTTCCTTTCTAAATGTTTTAAGGTAATATAAACATGATAAAAACATTCTATGCATCAAAAACATTTTGATTAAGCATTTTCTGATTATAAAAGACAAACACTTCTATGACCCTATTTTTAAGTGTATCTTAGGTGTGCCTTAAAAATAAGGCAAACAATGGAAAGTAAGATCCTATTCTTAAAGGAACTAAGTCCTCTTTCTCACTTGGGCGGGGGTGGCATAGGCGGCTGTTAGGCTACTAGTGGGGCGGTTTTACCCCAGAGGCACTGGGCAGGTGGTACAGTCACTGTGTCCTATTGATTTCAATAGGCAGGAGCCATGAAGGAGCCGTACCGTCCTGCCAGCGCACCGCTCCAGTGTGACAGCCCTCAGGGCTGTCACACTGGAGAGACAGTAGCGGCAGGTCGCTTTGCAGGTGCTATTTTTAGCATTATAGCGCCTGAAAAGCGACTCAGTGTGAAAGGGGGTCTTATAGAAGGGTGCTTATGCACCCTTGCTGTATTCTTTAGTTACTGTTGACATCATGCACCTTCTGGAAATAACAACATTTTATATTGCAAAGTTTGCAAATAAACACTAATAATAGTGATGTATCAGAGAATAAACATTGGTAGTCAGCAGTTTTCTTATTCCCCTCTCTTGTTATCATTTGGTGTAAATATGCATTAAAGGCTGGTAATCCTTTTTTATTGTGGAATATTTTTGGAATGCAATAGTGTTATGAATTGAAACAATAATAAGCAAGGATAAAAAATGCATTGTCCTCCTGAATATAGTGCCTTTTTTCTTCTAAAGAGTCTAGTATAAAACTGATGTAAAAAATACAATTTATCACTGAAGTTTATCTAAACCAAAAACATTTTTCTTAGTTATGGACAAACTTGACAAAAAAAATGGGCGAACTTGAGAATGGTTAAAGCCCAACTCTAGAAATGATCCCTTGCAGGGGGCTGCATTTGCACTGCAGTGCTTAAAGGGTTAGTTCACCTTTACAAAATAAGCCTATGCAGGTAAGGGGTGTCTGTAGATTAAGACAAACTATGCAGATTTGATTAACCACTTAAGGACCGCAAGATTTAGCTGACAATTCCGCTGTCGTGCGAAACTGTACAAAAACAAAATTGACATCCTTTTTTCCCACGAATAGAGCTTTATTTTGGTTGTATTTGATCACCTCTGCGGTTTTTACTTTTTGCTATTATAAATATCCCCCAAAAAATCTGAAAAAACAAATGTATTCATCAGTTTAGGCCAATATGTTTTCTTCTATATATTGTTGGTAAAAAAATATATCACAATAAGCATATATTGATTGGTTTGCGCAAAAGTTATAGCATCTACAAAATAGGGGAAATATTTATGGCATTTTTATTTATTTTATTTATTTCACTAGTAATGGCAGTGATCAGAGATTTTTAGCGGGACTGTGACATTGTGGCAGACAGATCGGACACTTTTGACACTTTTTGGGACCATTGACATTTATACAGCGATCAGAGCTAAAAAATAGCAACTGATTACTGTATAAATGTCACTGGCAGGAAAGGTGTTAACACCAAGGGGTGAGCAAGGAGTTACGTGTTCCGTAGGGAGATGCTTCTAACTGTGGGAGTAGTGTACTGACAGGGAATAGAGAGAGATCGCTGTTCCTGATTACTTGAAACAGCAGATCTATCTCTACTTCCCTGACACAACAATGATCTGTCTGTTTATGTTTACATTGACAAAACCCCTGTTCTGTGTCTCTCAGGAGCGATCGCAGGTCACCTTCAGACATCGTGGCCACCAGCAATGCAAATCGGCTTCGATGTCATGCGGGTATACCCCTTAAAGCAGCCGCCATACAGATACGGCGATTCACACAAGGGAGCCAACCTGCCACCATATAACAACGGTAGCTGGTCGGCAAGTAGTTAAAGCTGATCTGGCCCAAACAAAACTTTCCCCACACTAACACGTGCGCTCACTAGGCATGCTGTATAAACTGCTTGTAGCCTCAGTTACATGCAGTATGCAGCATTGAGTGCCAGGTATGAGATCCTTTCTGTCTCACACCCGGAACAAAATAGCAATAGAAAACTGCCTATGAATGATGAGTGCCACTTATCCCGATGCTCCTTTGTTCCGGGTGTGAAACAGGAAGGTCTGATCTCACACTCGGAACTCACTGCGTATTCTGTATGTATCTAAGGCTACTTACAGTGTTGTGAAAAGCTTGTTTGGGCCTACATTGGTCTTAAAGAAGTCAGGACTTGAGACTGCTGGAGCATAGGGGAGAAGACATAGCAGGGACCAGTCTAGCAACTAGAAGTAGCGGAGGATAGGGTAACTACATTTTAGCCAGTCCCCTAGACCTAAACGAGTAATTAACCCATGCAGCGTGGGGCCGTAGTTCAAGTGCAAGTGATAATTTTCAAGTTTCCTGCAGATGAACTTTGAAACCCAATTGTGTTCGTTTCAAAATGCCGGAAAACTCATCATAGACATTTGTCACTGACATCTGGCGTCTGGTGAGAACAAAAGCTAAAGCCCCATACACACTATCAGTTTTCCTGCAGGTTTTTCTCTTCAGGTTTACCAAAACCATCTAATATGAGGTCAAAGCTCAAGATTTTCAATTTGTATGCAATCAGGCAGGCCCTTGTACTACAAGGTTTTGGTAAACCTGAAGAGAAAAACCTGCAGGAAAGCTGATAGTGTGTATGGGGGCTTTAGTTTTTACCCCACCCTAAGATTTTATGACAATGAACACTGCGATAACAGGAAAAAAAAAGTACCTCAGGTGTTCAAGTAAAAGAAATGCGTGGAGTGCTGGAGCGCATATAGCATTTGGGTATTTTCAGTCAGGTAACAGAATTGATTACCATTAGGTAGATCTCCCTAACATAATAGCCAAAGGTCCAGATTCAATTTTATTCAGAATCTTGTATTATAAAAATCCAATGTGTTTCAGGGGTTTAAAGGGTCCATCCTTCATCAGGTTTTTTTTTACTGTTGAATGAAGTGTGTACTAAACTGATACAGTTGTAGGGATCCTGATTTGTAATTGCTATGATCACTCCAGATTACAGTTAAGATGCTTAACCAGGTGATGCTTAAAGATGCTTAAATACTTTGGCCCAGATTCACAGAGCGATTACGCCTGCGCAACAGGAGATGTGCGTGCGTAAGTCTAAATGTGCGCGTGCGTTTCGATGCACGGCATCCCCAGAACGAGATACGCAAAAAATCTACTTTTTTTGTTCCGCGTAATTTCGTTAGACTGGCGCATCCGTCCACGCAAAAGTGCGCTAGACAGACCATTGATTTGCTAGTCAAATATGCTAATGAGGGACTTACGGGGATCCACAAAAGAACGTTGGGGCAGCGCAGGCGACGCAGTGTGCGCAACAGCAAAATGTCCTGTCTAAAATTAGACCATATAAAAGCTGGTCTAAAAAGAGAAAAAAAGTCTACTTGTTAGATAAAGCAACACCGTTAGTGAGGAGCTCAGCAGTCACACGTGTTGCACAACAATCTGTATGCCAACATGCCAGGGGCATCGTTGCACATAGCTATACTACTGACTTTAGATGAACAGAGAAGGATGAGGGCACGGAGGATGGCACGGAGGGTGGCACGGGAGAGGATATACCGCACCCGCATAGACCTGTTTGGCATGAGTGATTCTGAGGTGTTTCGCATCTTCAGATTCACCCCTCATGTCATCCTGGAATTAACCACAACCCTGCAGGAGGACATCACCAGCCCAACACACCGCTCACATGCAGTGCAGCCACTGGTCAAGGTCATAGCAACACTACATTTCCTTGCCAGTGGCTCTTTTCAAAGAACAAGTGGAGTGGTGGCTGGGATGTCACAATCCTCCATGAGCAGATGTGTGCACCAGGTTGTCCCTGCAATCCTCAGATGCATGGCCAACCAAATCATCAAACCCACCACTGAGGAGCTGCGGCTGAAGGCAATGACAGATTTCTACAGAATTGCCAGATTCCCACGCACTGTGGGGGCCATTGATTGCACACATGTGGCACTCCAGCCCCCCCAGGAGACAGAGCACATGTACCGCAATCGGAAGCATTGGCAGTCCATCAACGTACAGGTGATAGTCGATGCCCAAGGCCTCATATGGCACGTCCGTGCCAAACACCCAGGGTCCAGCCATGACAGCTACATATACAATCAATGCCACATCCGAATGGAATTCGATCAGAGCGTGTATGGGGACACCTGGCTGGTTGGTGAGTGACATGGGAGTCAGGCATGACTATCCCCTCCCATGATGCACACCTCACAAGTGGCACATACATGACTAACATCCTCCTGTCTTTTCCCTTACAGGTGACTCTGCATATCCACTGGGACCCCATCTCATGACTCCTATCCGGAACCCCCAAACCCCAGGAGAGGAAAGATACAATCAAGCACATGCCCAAACACGAGCAGTGGTGGAGCGCACCTTTGGCCTCCTGAAGTCATGTTTCCGATGCCTGGATAAGTCTGGGGGTACCCTCTTGTATTCCCCAAACTTTGTGTGCCAGATCATCGGTGCATGTTGCATGCTGCACAACTTCGCAGAAAGAAAGGGCCTGCAGATTGACCTACGTGATGACCTGACCCCTGAACCAGACAATCCCCCCCTAACCGAGGGTCCCCCGTCTTCTGAGGGAAGAGCAGCCAGGAGACAGCTCACATTGGGCATCTTTGCACGTTAAACACACACATTAATCATGGCACAATGAGAATGCATGCATGCACACCACTGTGGTCCCTAGCACACACACCCCACATCCACATAAAATTGGATTGGCACCAGTCCACCATGCAGAACATGTGAGCAGCAACGCCAGGCCAAGGCTCCAATTATGTCACTGTACATTCATACACCATTCACACGGACCTGGCGATCACTTCTCCCTGGTCCTGGGGAACCCTTCTCCACCAAAATTGAGGGTGACACCCCTTTTCCGGCAGGAATGTCACCCCCACATTCAAACAGCATTCACAACCCCCAAAAAAAAAAAAAAATGACCTGCAAAAGCAAAAAATTTCCAGCAAAAAAAAAAAAAAAAGGGGGAAAAAAATGAATGCCCTTTGCGTGAGCCACGCCTGGGGCGCCCCCGGCCACGGGCCCGGCTTCTCAGGGGAGACTCATGGGGGAGGGGTAAAACCGGGGAAGGAGGAGCAGCCCCTGATCTCTGCCCACCTGGCGGCCTGCCCTCCAAGGCCACGGCTATTCTGTCCAGGGCAGCACCAAGTGTTGCCGTGTTGGCCTGGATAGCCAGGGTAAGGGCCCTCACATCCTGCCCAACGCCTGCTGATGTCGTCTGCAGTTCGTTTAGGCAGGTTGTGAAAGCCCGGGAGTGGGAGTCCAGGTTCCCCAGCGTATCCTTGATGGAGGACAGGCTCTCCTCCATCCGCACCAATGTCTGGCTGACCTGTCCCAGTTGGCGGGAGGAACTGGTCCCTTCTCAGAGTGGCGGGCAGGAGATCGGCCACCCCCCTGGTGTTCCGGGATGAAATCCTGCCTCCAGCTGATGCTTGTGGCCGGGGAGAAGGGGAGGCCCTTGGGAGGGGAGCCATGTTGGGGGAGGAGGGAGGGGCTCCCCCTTAGGGAGGGCTGCCTGCTGCCAGCCAGTGGGGAAGAGTCTTCAAAAACCAAACGTCCAGTGCCTGACATGGACTCCTCCTCCTCATGATTCTCCTCCTCCTCATGATTCTCCTCCTCCTCTTGAACCTCCTCCGCGGACTCCGGCCTTGCTGGGGGGGCCTCATTAGGCTGCTGTCCTGGGGTTGGTGCGGTCAGGCCAGATGGCCCTGCACCCTCCTGCACATCTGTGGATGACACAAAACATTCACAGGTTGGAGGATCCACACACTTGCCACATATTCCCTTTCACCCCCTCCCCCACACATGCTACAAACCTGATATTAAAAAAAATACTTACCTGGCACCACGGGCTCCGGAATTGAGTCAAAGCTGGGCAGGCCCTCAACTTCATGCCGATGAAAGGTCAGGGCCACCGCACGCTCCTCTGCTGTCAGCCTAATACGGCATGGTGGGCCCCCTCCTGTGCCCCTGGCATGGGCATGCATTCTGGCCAGCTTCTGTTTGACCAGATGCCGGAGGTCATTGATTTTTTTGTCAATCCCAGACCGGGTCCGTGTCTCCCCCTGCCCCGCTGAATTGACCTGCTCAGTGATCATATCCAAAATCTCCCTCCTCCTGGCCGGGTTGGTGTTGGCACTGTCCGGGCCGTGGAGGAAACGCCCATACTCGCTAATGGCCCGGGCAAGAATTTGTTTTTCCCCAACTGTAAAATTGAGCTTTCGTTTTCTCTCTGTCATACTTCCAAAAACAATCACTCCCAGTCAACAAAATTCACTCACAAAAACAAGCACAACCAATCAAGCAAGAACACACACAAAGACAAAACTACTCAGCAAGAAACAGTCACAAAAACAAACAGCAAAAAAACTGCAAGAAAACAAACGAACAGAAATATATCAATCAAACAAACAGTCTCTCAAACACTTATCAAAAAACACTTTCAAAGATCTACTAACAAACACTTGATCACACAGAACACTAATCTGACAACTACAAAACACACCGCAACGAACAACAGGACAAAAGCACTTGGTTAAATGGGAAGGGACAAAGGGATGTACTTTTGCAATGCAAGTGCGTTTGTGTGTGTCTATTTATGCTGTTTGCGTAGTTTACAACGTTGCCCTAGTCCATTTCCAATTTCACTGATTGCGCCACTCCCAAGTTGTGAGCATGCGCACAGCGGAGCTGACCATGGTCTCCTTCAGGCGCGCATGTGCGAGCCGGCCGGCCCTTCATTTGCATGGGGTCACGGCTCATTTCAATGTAACCCGCCCACGTCCTTCCCAATTTGTATTACTCCGCCTTACGCCTCTGAAAAAACGTCACGCATGCGCAATTTCCTGCGCAAAAGCTACGAGAATAGGGTGATTACGTGGCAAAATTGCGCAAGTCTAACGTAAAGGCGGTGCGCTACGCCGGTCCAATAATGCGCAGATGTACCTGAATCTGGGCCTTTGACTTTTTATGACACAAGACTCTGAATAACATTAACTCTGGACCTTATGTTCTGCTTTGGATGCTTTCCAGCTTAGCAATAAAAATCTGCCAAAAGTCTTAACTCTCCCCACACTGCCCAAAACTAAAAGAAAAAGGTTTTGGCTTCATATTTGCTTTCAAGCCTATGTCCCCCCCCCCCCCCCCCCCCCCCAGCAAACAGGAAAATACTTAAACTGTTTTATACCATAGTATTCTGCTGTACCATTTTTATAGTCAAATTGTGTGAGTGTAAAACAGACGGCACTGTCTATGATTAACCAAGCATACAGCTAACAGTCGGTTTTTCCTGTATGGCATAGTCTATTACCATTTATCTATGTGTATACAGGTTGAGTTAACCAAGAAAACATTCTGTTAGTAAAGAACAATAAACAAACTGTGCAAGAATTGTGTTTAGTCAGAGAAACATCCAACATAGCCTTGGGGAACAGACAGAACATTACAGAAATATGTGATTGTACTAATCTACATTTTTTTCAATAGCTGGTGGACTGCAATCCTTGTTTTGCATAAAGCTGTCACTGAAGATCTTTAGAAAGATAACAGGCTTCATTTATCACATTGTCTTAATTAACAATTACCCTGCAAGCATTAAACAAATTCATTGTAGACTAAAAGTTTTAAACAAATGCCTGAGATAGAGGTGAAGCAGCATCCTTCCTACCTCAGTGTATTTTTTTTATATATTTACAAATAGTAAATGCAAAATACCCTATTTACCAATAGCAGTGCTGCAACTTCATTCGAAAAGAAAACTGACAGTAAGCCAGGAATAAAAAGTAGTGTTGTGGATATTCCCCACACAGCAAGTGTAGGGATAGTTCAAATTCATTCTACTAACGTTTCATGGTTATGACAAGCAAGATTATAAATACTGATTGTTTACTTAACACTCCCTGTGAGAAGACAACTCTCTGCTGGATGATCTCCTAAATAGCCAGAGTTCAGTTCTGATATTTGCTATGCAGCCTCTCCACAGCTGTGAACATTTTGGCACATGTTTAGGTACTTTCTTCCACTATCTGGCTCTTTCAGTTTAATAAAAGTTAATTCCTTCAAACAAAGATGTAATGCAATGGAAGTGATGTGTGGTAATAATGTTAGATATTGTCAGATGACCTTGATTTGTTACTCCTAAGTAATTTCTTTGGTGATAATAGGAAGTTGTCCATTTTAAATAAATGGATATATTATAAGGATGTTTAACCGTTTTAACAATAATCAAAAATTAAACAAATTCATATTTGCATGAAGTATTGCTTATCCAGATGTGATCTTTTTCAAATCTTCAGTGACCTTTGCACACATCAGTTGATGAGTCAGCCATTACTCTCCAATTCCATGGAAAGGTTATTAAATTAACAACAAAAGATGGAAATATCTAATTCCCTAACCCAAATAAGATAATGAAACTTAAAGAATATAATAGTTTTAGCATGGGGATTTCAGGTATTTTACAAAGACCCAACATGCTGTAGATAAGAGTATTAAGTATCAATGGCAGAAGGTCCTGTGGTTGGTGACACTGAGGGTTACTTACTAAAAATGGAGAGTGCAAAACCTGGTTCAGCATTGAAACAAATCATCTTCCAGGTTTTATTGCCAAAGCTTAATTGAACAAGCTGAAGTTAGAAACTGATTGGCTACCATGCACAGCTGCACCAAATTTGTAGTGTAGAAGTTTTATTAATTCTCACTCACCTTGTGCTGGTGCTGGTCAGAATAGAAGGGTTATCAGTTTAGAATACAAAAAATGGCGCCCGGCCACACACAGAATCAACTCGGTTCTCAACCCATTGAAGAACCCCCAAATGCTTTTCTCCCATGTGGAGCTTAATCATAGGATACCTATCAGTGGAAAACCAAGCTGAAGCCAATTCTCATCATCTTTCACTACTTTAACTCTACAGGGATCGCCACTGATCACAGTCCATAAACAGTTTATGAAACAGAGATAATCGGGGGAGAAGTGTTTGAACATGTTCTCCACACACAGAGAATTCTCATTGAATGACACAGAAACGGACAGTTTATGAAGCTGCGATCTGAGTACTTCACTGGCGATCTGTGCCAGAATTCACACTCCCCAATTCACCGGCTCAGAGGTGGAGAATCGGGGAGTGAAGAGGGAATACCAGGGGATCTGAGGAGAAAGGAAGAAGATTTTTAACGTCTTTCTACCTTGTTCAGACCGCCCAACACTGTAACCATGTCCCCCTGTAATATTTATGTGTATACATATATATATATATATATATATATATATATATATATATAGAATGTGTACATGTATATATATATATATGACGCCCCCCTGATGACGTGCAACGCACAAAACATATGTCGGCGGCTATAGACCTGGACATACTCATGCCCCAGCTGATCCCGGCATCGGAGAAGCTAGTCTCACCTAAGGACGCCAAGCCACAATTTTGATGCTGCCAGCGAGGTTGTCTTCCAGGCTTTTGACACGCTCACAGTCCCAGTGCCGGACAGGCACTTTCCAAGTAAGAGGCCAATCAGCTGTATGTTTTTAATGTTTTTTAAATAAACGGTAACACACTATGGGACCCCATTTGTTTTTCTGTTTCTGGCTCTGAGCATATATCGCATCCGAGTTTGGAGTTCTGGTTCCAGCCTATGCCGCAGAGTGTGCAGGCACTTATTCCTGTCCAGCGCACATGACCTACTTTTTCACTAAAGTGGTCCCTTTGCTGTGGTAAGCGTAATCATTAACTAGAGCACTTCGGGTGAAGCTGTTTTTTAATGGTGAAGGCTTAATGGTCACGGTGGAGTCAGATCACATGACAACTTTCAGAAGAATCTCTTTTCCTTTCCTTCATGTCAAGTTTATGTGTTTTCCTACCAATATTTGATTGCTGGACTTTTAGTTTTATCTACCTCTAGGACTTTTATATATCACACTGTTGTATGTTTGTAGTTGGAGATCACGATCTAGTTTTCATTGTGTTCACCCTCACAGGTGAATTGCACCTTCTATTTTTAACACATTGAGTTACTTATTGGTTTCCCCTCCAGGAACCCCAGCGCCCTTTTTCTTATGCTTTATCACATGTATATATATATATATCTCACGATATTCCAGTATCAGGGGCCGTTCTCCACTGTTGGAAGTGTTGGTAGATCGATTCACTCCTCCAAGGGTGAAGCGACCTACTCTGCTTCTCATAAACAGGCACACAGAAGGGAAAGATCTTCACTGTGAATCCTGGCGAATGAAGCAGTGAATACATTTCACTGCTTCATAAACGGACACCATTGTGTGCAGCTCCTTTACGTTGGATAAATTCCTTTTTCTGCCAAGGACCACCCCTTTCTAACATTTCACCCAGTAGGGACATATTTGGTAAAACATTAAATAGGGCCAGTCCTAGATGAGGCTGCTTTGGATTATGTCAGGGTTTAATAAAGTTGAATGGGATCTGACACTATCAGTGTAGGAATTCCTGCTTGCATATGGAGTATGGAGTATGGATGGGCTCCCTTTGATCGGCACCTGGAGTTCTAGAAGCAGGGGAATCACTCTACTTGTTCAGTCAGTTCATCTAATCCATCATACCACTGTTCTATCAAATGCTTTTTGTGTAGGTAAGCTCAAATTTTATCTGCTGGGGTTTATTTACATTTACACTTAGATTGTTGCATTGATTTCAATTTCCCTATTAGGTGAAAATATTTTTTTTTTAATTCATCTATTCCTGAGTGTGTGTTCGACGTGAACGTGAACAGATAGTAAAGATGTATTCCCCTAATAAATTACTCTCACGGAATGGTTCTTTTTTAATGCTATACAAATGAAAGTTAAACTATTATGTAATTGTGGAACTTACTGTCATAAGAATAACCAAAAGTGGTTGTAAAGGGTTAATGTATTTCTTATTTTAATCTCTGGCTCGTCCATTAATTAAAGTCCATAACACTGGACTCTAGCAGGTACTGTGATATAAGTAAAATTAACCTTGTAATGGTCCAGTGTTGAGAACATACTGTACATTGTTACTGTGAAGATTTTTGTTTTATTGTTGCTAATGAGATGAAAAATCTCTGTGCTGACATTATTTTTCCAAAGTGTAAACTTATATTGATTCTAACATTGCTCCCACTAGACTGCTCTGCTGTGTGTGACAGTTGTTTCCGTTCCGCTGTTATGTGTATCATTTGGCATTGTCATTATTTATGAGTTTGTTAAGGTCTTTTGCACAGATTTATTGAGAAATTCAAGGGCCTCATCGCCCACAGGATGTATCAATAGAATTTCATTAATAACACTAAAGTATTTTCTCTTTTAGCTTCCAAAGAAACTGAGTTCCTTCCAGTTCCTAAAACCTCAGAAAAAACCATTGCAGAAGACCCCAAACCAGGTATTACTTTTCATTTAACTTTTTTCTCCAGAAGTTTTTTTTTTTTTTAACATCCCTGGCCTGACTACAGTGGAAACCTTGGCATTTTCAATAGTATCTTTCCATAATTCTGTTAATTCATATGCTTATCATAATTACATTTCCTTATTGTTTTAGAATAAACAGCTTATATTTTATTGCTTTTAAATGCTACATTTAAATAATCCCATTATGACATTTAACAAAGTATAAAAGCTACATATTTCACTTTTATGGGATTGTTAACACTTCTGTTTGTAATGCTTTATTTATATTTGAATGTTTCCTTAATGGGAATAATGGTGTATTTGTTACAGATTAAAATGAAACCTGTAATTATGGACTGATTTACTAAAAGAATAATTTTCACCCTTTAAAGAAGTTGGTCAACATTTTTCAGATAATAGGGATGGTTTACAAATAAAATAGAGCATGTTCACTAAGCTAAGTGAAATTTTACTTGCAGTGTAGTAATGTGAACTGTGCTATTTCCAATCATCCAAACATGTGCAATCCAAGATCTTGGTTTTCTTATTTTCCTTACACTTGATTGGGTATTCTTTGCAAAGTGAATTTTTACTTAGCTTCACCTTTCATCAAACAATTTACTTTAAAAATGAAAATACTTTACTGTTTTAGTAAATCAACCCTAAGTGAAACTAAAGCAGACCATGCATATTTTTTTATGATCAATCAGCAGGTTGAATGAAAAAAAGATCCAATTCCCCTATCTACACATTCAAGGTGGATGGGGGAATCCTCCCATCTTGATATTGTATGCTGACAGGGAGTCTTCCTCATCTTCAGAATACAATGATCAATGGTGCTGACTATAACTGGCAGTACTGATCATTCCAAAAAGGCTGCTTGTAAACACACGTTGAACAAAAAACATACACGGATCGAAATTTAGCCAGTCTCTGCTCAACAAATTTGAATCCATGTATGGGTGGCTTAATGCTTAATTTCTTTATGTGCAAGGAGATAAATATCTGCTAACACACTGTAGGTTAAAAGTTCTTAAGTATAGCAAACACGATAAACCGAGCAATAGGGTTTATTTACTATTTGATGATTATATACTAGATTTGGGGACTTACGTTACAACATTCATTCTTGTAAAAGAGCAGTCTCTAAACCTTTAGTAAATTGGTCCCATTGTTTGAATACCATCCTTTTCTGACCTGATGCTTCCACATGAGAATGTGGAAGTTCTGTTCTTTTAGCAGAGTCCGGTAAATCCTGTGCTTGAGGTGCCCATACTGTCTGTGTTAAATTTCTTACCCTAAACTGTGGTCACTTTTAATCCTCAATTACGCTCTATTTTTTTATTTCTGTTTCTGAGCCTGTTTAGGTATTTAATGTAAACACCAGCTAAGATGAAAATGGCTTGTTTACAGTTGTGTTACTAGAGAAGTATAAAAGTGAATAGCAGTGAATAAAGTGAAGCTGTACTTACTTCATTCCACTATTGCAAGGCAAACTCCTGCATACTTGGGCATTCAAACTGACCACAGATTTGCTTGGTGAACATTTAATTTTCTAACTATACATTCTCAATTTCTTTAGTAAGTCAATCCCATTAAGTACATTGGCCCCTTTGTTGCTTTGATTTTATAACATAGACTAATGTATTGGTATAATGAATTTTAAATTTTTTGTAGCAGTAACAAGCCAAACCATTGTGGACTCTTTCACTCCAGATTCATCAACTGGTACCCTAGAATGGGTCCGAGCCGGTAACATAACTTCCAATTCCTTGCTTCCATCTCTCCTTTGCCCGTTCATGTGATTTACGGAACAAGTCGCTTGTCTTTCTAGGATACCATGGCTGATCTTTGTCATCCCTTCAAATTCATTTGTTTCATTCCACAGTAATTTATCCTCTTCTTCCCTTCATGACTTCCATTCTTTGTTCATTTGGAAATCATTCTCCAGCCAATGATCTCATCATTTGTTAGCTCTGCATGTGGAAATAGCTTTTTCTTTTTTTTTCCTTTTTAGAGTTGCTTAGGGCTACAAATTACCCATTTCTATTATGGCACACAATTGCAAACAAGAACAGTTTTAATTCTTTCGTTTGTCTTTGTTTTAATTTCCCATTTGCTTATTTATGTGGTCTCTGAAAAATACATCTGCAAATAAAAAAAATGGTAAATACATACAGATGTATATGCAACATTAACTGATATTTCCGTTACAGGATATTCATTTTTTGCTTTTTAAGGTATACGAAAAACTATGAAGAAACTATTGGTTTGCACTCACTCACTTACTAAGGCATCGGTATATACAGAATCATTTTTGAAGTACAAAAATATTGAAAACAGCAAGACACATTTTGCACTCATTATCTAGATATGTCCATTTAGAAATAGTTTTGTGCATAGGACTGTATTAATGCATAGAAATCAGCTGCTTATTTGGTAGATATACTGTCCCTCTCCATTTTTCCTCAGTGTCTAAAAGTACAAACCAGTGGGGGAGGATAGACAGTGAGAGGCAAACCATTAATAACTGCTATAAGTGAAATCATTATACAGTAGCATGTAACCCCAGAAACCATTTTTTTTTTGTTTAAATGTGCAGTGAATAGTTTTCTCAAATATTTCCTTTTTTTTAACCTCAACTCCTTGAGTGTTACCTACCTGGTCTTAAGTACCCTCAGCCATGATCCATGAAACTTCACTGTGCAACCCCATTCTGAACCACACAGCATTTTCTTTGCATCATACTATACATGCATGCTGTAGAGATATTGGTTCCTATTGTAAAGCTGTACTATTGGGCAGCCTTAAGCCGTCACTCTGAGTATGGCTTTCCCTTAGAAATTAATCGGGCCAGAGTGTGAATCTGCAGCACACAGCAGCCATTTTGGAATAAAAGCTGCATGGCTTCTAATAGGGCTGCACAGTAAAATCACTGAATCTGGATGAATTTAAGTAGAAAACTAGGGGGCAGATTCACAGAGAAATGGATTATCGTAGCGTATCAGAAATACGCTACGCCGCCGTTTTTTACCTTGATCTACGTGGAATTCAGGTAGATTTTCTACGGTAAACGACGGCGGCGTAGTGTATTTCTCCCGTCGCAATCCATATAGACGAGTAGGGGGCGTGAAACATTTAAATTAGGCGCGTTCCCGCGGCGATCGATCTGCGCATGCTCCGTTCGCAAATTTCCCGCCGTGCATTGCGCGAAATCACGTCGTGACGTCATTCGTTGTTTATGTAGCGTACTTTACGGGCGATCCACGTCCCGACGAGTTACGTAAATAAAAAAAAAAATTAAATAAATTCGAAGCGGGAACGACGGCCATACTTAACATGGGCTACGTAAAGTTAGAGCAGCAAAAAGCTGCTCTAACTTTACGTATAAAAAAATAGACGAAAACGACTGCGCCGCTCGCTCGTTTGTTCGTGAATCCCCGTAAAAACACATTAGCATATCCCGACGCATTAAAACGACGCGAACTCCTCCCAGCCGCCGCAAATAGATGGCAGCGTAGATCCGAAGGCTTACGAAGACGTAAGCCTCTCGGATCGAAGCCCGAAGCCGGCGTATCATGGTTTGAGAATTCAAACTAGTGATACGCCGCGGGAAATTTGAAATTACTCCTGTCTAACACCAGTTAGACAGGCGTAATTGTTTTGTGAATCTGCCCCTAGGTGGCTAGCACTCATTGAAGTGGGCTATGGGAAGTAGATTAAAAAACGTGGTGTCCTATAAAATAACACAAGTTTAAAAGAGCACAGATTTGCTGAACTATTTAAATTTCTATTAATAACTAAACTTTTGCTATTAACCACTTTAGCCCCGGACCATATTGCTGTCCAATGACCAGAGCACTTTTTGTGATTCGGCACTGCGTCGCTTTAACTGACAATTGTGCAGTCGTGCGACGTGGCTCCCAAACAAAATTGGCGTCCTTTTTTTCCCACAAATAGAGCTTTCTTTTGGTGGTATTTGATCATCTCTGCGTTTTTTATTTTTTGTGCTATAAACAAAAATAGAGCGACAACTTTGAAGAAAAATCAATATTTTTTACTTTTTGCTATAATAAATATCCCCCAAAAATATATAAAAAAACTTTTTTTTTCCTCAGTTTATGCCGATACGTATTCTTCTACATATTTTTCATAACAAAAAAAATCGCAATAAGCGTTTATTTATTGGTTTGCGCAAAAGTTATAGCGTTTACAAAATAGGGGGTCGTTTTATGGCATTTTTATTAATATTTTTTTTTACTAGTAATGGCGGTGATCAGCATTTTTTTTCAGTACTGCGACATTATGGCGGGCACTTCGGACACTTTTGACACATTTTTGGGACCATTGGCATTTTTATAGCGATCAATGCTATAAAAATGCATTGTATTACTATAACTAGGGGGTAGGGAAGGGGTTAAGTGTGTTCCTGGGTGTGTTCTAACTGTATGGAAGGTGGCCTCACTAGGGGAAATCACTGATCTTCTGTTCATACATTGTATGAACAGAAGATCAGCGTTTCCCCCGCTGACAGGACCGGGAGCTGTGTGTTTACACACATAGCTCCCGGTCCCCGCTCTGTAACGAGAGATTGCGTGTGCCCGGCGGCGATCATACCTGCCGGGCACGCGCGCGGGACTTGGTGGCGAGCGGGAATGCGCGCGCGCATGCCGCCCGCGCGCACGCGCCCCCTAGCGGCCGCTTTAGAGCCGACGTAGAGCTACGGACTCTTGCCCAGCAGTGCCACATTCCCGCAGTAAAATGACGGCGGGCGGTCGGGATGTGGTTAAAGTGATATGATATCGAAAAGCAAATATTTATTACATTACAGTCTGCCCATTCCTAAATGTGGTAGCTGCATTCGTTTTCTTTTTTAAGGCTTTCGTTTTTTGTTTTTTTTCACTTGGTGATCCAACCATTAAGTCTGTTTTTTTTTCATCAGAACAAGCTATCCTGCAAATGTATCAGTTAAGAGTGATGAGAAAAAACATTTATCACTCACAATGATCAGCATTTGTTTATTAATGTAAAATCTTTATCCCCAAAGAAAACAAAATGTTGCTGTAACTACTTGTGTAACTGTAGTGTGAGCTGGAGTTTGATTTTGGTTTGATAGTGCATGTAAATCTCATAGTCCATCTAACACTCCCCTCCCCCAGACTGACAGTGCTGCTATGCCCTCTAATACAGGAAGTGTGTCACTGGCCAGATAACCAGGTGAAAATGAAGGCAAAAAGTCTGAAAAGCAGAAAACGGATGCAGCCATCATAATCTGAAGATTAGTAAGCTGCAAAATATTACATTTTTGGTTTTGGGTTTGGTACCACTTTAACTACAGCTAATAATCATACCATGATAAAACAAGCAACTTTTTCAGGAACTAAGCTGTCTACAAAATCTGTACATCTGTACAGTTAGGAAGGAGGAGTGATAAAATACATACCACAGAATAAAGTGGGAAAGGATTACATTTTTTTTTATTTGCTGTCTGGGGGGATTGGCCTGTGCCTATGAGTTTCACAGGGCACAGGGTAAAAAAAAAAAAACAACAAAGAGTCTTACCCTGTGAACCCATTGGGGATTTCTCATTACTTCCTGTTATCTTGTTACTGGGACAGTAAATGAGGGTTTATTTCTCCAATGAGGACAGAGACAATAACAAAATGATTCTATCCCCTCCCATAGCCCTTTTGAAGTAAAAAAAAGAAAAGTTTAGACTGAAGTTGCGCATTAACTTATTGCAATAGTACATCCATGAGGCTAAAGCAATGAAACAAATTAGAAAAAAACATTTACCAGTAACATTTTGTAAATGAGTAAAAATGTTGCTAGATTATTTTACATGGAATGAACAAACATACTCCCATGACATCAACTTTCACAAAGCTTTATTATGGGACAGCAAGCAGTAAAAAAGAAGGGCCCATAATGAATAAATAAATTAAATATAACTATCACATAAATTAATAATGAAAGACAACTTTCTGGATTTTAAACGGCCGCGGCTGCTTTATTATTGGTTTCTTAAATATTATTTACACAATACTAAAAAGATAATAATACAAAATACAACTGAACCACCACGGCTCAGGCTGTATAAACATTTTTATTAAACTTAAAACATCCAAAACCAAAAATAACTCGTAAACAGATTAGTCCCCCTTTGCCATATATACCTATACTTAGATACCTATATATTAACAAAGGTGACACATGACCACATAATAGCAGCTCGCGACAAAATGCAATTAAAGGGGGAGGGGGGGAGGGGAACACCACAGCTTGATGCCTTCTGAGGCGAATTGATTAGCCTCACTCTAAAACCTGCCTTATATAAACTTTATTCCCGCCTAATTCAAGAAAAAGACCGGGAAACACACGTGTACCTCTCCTGAGCACACGTGAGCCTCCAGGTGTAGACCTAATCTGCCTAGCTCCCCCAGAGATAGGGAAACTAGAAACTGCCCGTCCTGCTGCTATCCCATGGGAAAAGGGGGGAGGCTTGAAACCGTTTTTTCCCCCCCCTTTTCTTACATGGGACAGCAAGCAGTAAAAAAGAAGGGCCCATAATGAATAAATAAATTAAATATAACTATCACATAAATTAATAATGAAAGACAACTTTCTGGATTTTAAACGGCCGCGGCTGCTTTATTATTGGTTTCTTAAATATTATTTACACAATACTAAAAAGATAATAATACAAAATACAACTGAACCACCACGGCTCAGGCTGTATAAACATTTTTATTAAACTTAAAACATCCAAAAGACAGGTGACATTAAGTCCACCTGTCACCAAAACCCACAACCGCGGCCAAGTCAATACAAGAACTTAAGTCAGTATTAAAAATGTCCAAACCTATGTTGGACAGGTGAACTCCATCCTCCCTAAACAGCCCTGGAATGAAACCCTCCAACTCGGTGTGCCTAAAGCATAATATACCCAGTGGCAAAAGCAATTTTGCCACTGCCCTATTAACACGCCTCCTAATTTTCTCCAAAGGGCGCAGAGGGGGAAAAGATAACCACTTCAGTCTCTGCACCACTTCAGAAAAAACAAAAACCGTATGTGGCAAAGTCATTTGAAGCCTGTTAAGGTCATCCCTTATTTTAAAAATAATGTCTAGTGTCCTGTGTTTTCCAATGTCGTTTCCCCCCAGATGTACTATCAACACATCTGGAGGGGAAAATTGTTGAAGAAGCTTGCTCACCTCCCTGATTAGGCCTGCCCATAACATTCCTTTTCTGCCAAACCAAAACACTTTAAACTGTCGTGGATCCAGACTCAAATTGCTGGAGTAGGTTCTTTTCATTGCTCTCTGGTGAGCCCAGAATACAAAAGAATGACCAATAATCCATATATTTCTGACAGGACCTAAAATGAATCAAAAACATTGATTAGGCCGAATATATGACATATACGCACTTGATCTCCACCTACCAACTTTTTTTATCATTGCTTCGTTTAAACCCAACCTAGCTGCTTCCGTAGCAGCTCCAATCCTGAAAGAATGAGAGGACAATAAACCTGTATCCATATTAATAGCTCTTAAGCATTTGTGAAAAACACTATTGAATTGGAAAGTGGTCAACGGGCGACCGGATTCGTGCAAAAAGAAATTATTGGAAAGGCCTGGACGGACACTGGCGTATTGACTTACCAGTGAAACAGGGCACAGAGGGGAACCGGCGCATGCTGACAAATTAATCCAAACACCCTTCCCCATCTGGTCAGTTTTTGAGCGCCGTAAAAATAAACGAATCGACCCACCCACAATGGATATGTCTGATAGCTGAATGATGTTTAATTCGGACACCCTAAGTGCAGCAAAGAACATTAACGAAAATGCTGCTTTAAAAAGCAAAGCCTCGAAACGAGAAAAACAAACCCGGCTTGTTATAAAACATAACTGTTCTAAAAGTGCCGGAGTAATAGGCAAACGTCGATCTTTGTTAAAATTACGCCTCTTGTAACCTTTTAGCGATTGTCGCACCGAAAAGAAACTTAAACAAGGAGGTAGATTGTTAAGTTTAAAAAAGAAAGATACACCAGCCAATGTTTTGTTAACATATGACCAGGAGTAATTTCGATTAAACAGAGACTTCAAAAACAACAATATCAAATATTCCGAGAATGCGCCGGTCGGCTCTCGAATGGAATTTAGAAAAGATAGCCACATCAACCAAGCTGATCGGTATCCCGCCCAAGTTGATGGAGCCACCGACTGCACAATGAATTCAGCCATGGGTCTTACACCAGATCCCATAAATGAGGCGGACAAGTCAATCCCGTCGGCTCTGCTTCCGGAAACAGCCGAAAAAATCGCTCCATCTGCAGGCGAGATAAAGAGTCTGCCACGTCATTATCTTTACCTGCCACATGCACAGCCTTCAAACATATATTCAAACTTAGACATTTGAACAGTATGTAACGAAGTAACGCAATAACTGGAGTGGACTTAGAGGTTAAACAATTAAGTGCGAAAAGAACCCCTTTATTATCAGTTCTAATGATAATTCTTCTATCTTTAAAAACTGTACCCCATAGTTCCAAAGCTACCACTATGGGGAACAGTTCCAGCAAAACTATGTTTTTAAGGAAACCTTTTTTCTTCCAGCTGTGATGCCAGAGATCTGCACACCACCTCGATTGCCATATAGCACCAAAACCGCATGAGCCCGCCGCATCGGTATACAAACAGAGGTCCTTGTCTAGAATAAAGTCCTTCTGCCACACCATTCGACCATTAAAAACGCGGAGAAATTGTAGCCATACCAATATGTCTTCCTTTAATTCCGTCGTGACCCGTATGTGCGAAAAAGGGGACTTCAAACCCGAAATAGCAAGGTACATCCTTCTAGAGAATATCTTTCCCATTGGCATTATTCTGGTGGCAAAAGCCAAAGAACCTAATAAAGACTGCATTTCTTTTAGGCAAACTTTTTTTCTTCTAAGAATGGTAATAAGTAAAACACTAAGCTTTTCTAATTTATCTTCTGGCAAACGAAATTCCATTAGCTCTGAATCTATGGTGATGCCAAGAAATTCCAAACACGTAGATGGCAAAGCCGTTTTTTCCAAAGCCAATGGAACTCCAAAAAAGTGACAGATCCTGAAGAATAGGTTTAGCAACTCCAGGCACTCAAACGTATCCGCTTTTCCTAAGAATAAAAAATCGTCTAAGTAGTGAATTACAAAGAGGGAACCTGACTCCTTACGGACTACCCATTCCAAAAAAGTTGAAAAAGATTCGAAATAAAAACACGATAACGAGCACCCCATGGGGAGGCATTTATCAAAATAAAATTTGTTCCGAAAGAAAAAACCCAATGAGTTGAAACTGACGGGGTTGATTGGTAATAGGCGAAAGGCTGACTGAATATCCGCCTTAGCCAACAATGCTCTTTTACCTAAAACCCTCAACTGCACCAACGCATCTTCAAAAGAGGCGTACTGTACAGAGGAGAGACTGACATCAATTTGATCATTTAAAGAGTCCTCCTTGGGATATGACAAATGGTGAATTAAGCGGAAAGCGTTATTTTCTTTCTTCGGAACAATTCCTAACGGTGAAATCCTGAAATTTAAGAAGGGGGGCTGACTAAAAGGACCACCAACCCTACCTTCCTTGATTTCTTTTTCAATCTTTTCTGCAACAATAGAGGAATACCTATCAACCGATCGTAAGTTGTTAACAATAGTACAACCTGATCCAGAAAAAACCGGGAGTAAAAAACCATCCCGAAAACCTTCAGTTAAGAGTTGTGCTTTCCCCTTGTCTGGGTACATTTTGAGCCAAGGAAGCATTTCTTGCCATTTCACTGGTGTTACTGCCTTTTGAAACATTGCCTGACAACTGATTTGTGGTAGCCATCTTTTTAAAGCATTTGGATATTGAATGCGGTCCCGCACAAAAGGCGCATTCATGTCGATATCGACATGAATTGGGCCACTTGCATTGTCCATCGTTGAAATTAAAACAGATACCTTTTTTATATGTTGTTGATGTGACGGATTGAGCGACTGGTGTACCCTGCTTTGTATATGAGGGCCTTTGGGGGAGAAAAAGATTCAGCCAAAGGCCCACATCCTTAACCCCCCATTTCAACGACGGATGAACCGACAGCTTCTGACGAAAAGCCTCGTCATATGAAAACCAGGCAGTGCCACCAAAATTTTTATATGCTTCAAGAATTATGTCTAGATGTTGGAACAAGCCCTTACCTTTATCAGGAAAACGCTCACACAAAACACCAGAGAAAATACAAAACGACTGTAGCCAATTATTAAAAGACTTAGTAACTGGCCTCCTTCTGTCTTCATCCTCTTTTTTATCTTTTGACATAAATTCTTTTGCAGAGGGAAGAAGAGATAAAATATCTAAATATTCCCCTTTCCATATTTTTTCTTTTACAGTTGTCGCCAAATGATAACCTAAAGGGGATATCTCACACTGAATTGGCTCTTTTAAACATGTTTCCGGCAAGTTTTGGGAACGAGCAGCATTAAAAGAGGATGAAATATTTGATTCTAAAATGTGTAACGTGTCATTTGAAACTTGCCCACAAGATGGCGCCCACACTGTTTTTGCTGTCTCTTGTGCTGTAAATACCTGAGATCTTTCCTTCAAAGATTGAACATCCTTAACTAAATTAGCCAATAAATCGGATATATTAGATAATGCAGGCACATTAAAAAACTCACCCGCACCTTGTGTAGCTGTGTGTGAAATGGCCTGTGCTGACACAGCCTCCGCAATCCCCCGAACATCTCGATTTAGGATCGCGCTGTCAATTCCGTCACCTAGGCTGATGACATCCTCGTCCCGCTCCGCCATCCGCTGCCATCCGACCGCCTCAGTGACCTGTGAAAAAACAGGACTCCGCTCCCTGGACCTCCTTTGGCTCTTACTAACACCACTAGCTGTGAAAACAGCTGAGGTGTTTCTTACCCTTGCTCCAGGCGCCGCCACCGATTCTCCTGCAGACGCCAACCCGGAGCCTTTCCCACGACCTTTCCCTTTCTTCCCAGAGCTTTTTGCTGCTGTTGACCTCGGAGGGGAGGGCGAAAGCCTGAGGACCGGAAGGCGCCGCCTCTTCGCCGAGGAGGATTGGACCTCGGATCTAACGCTGCCGCTCCTCCCACGATCAGCTGCTTCCTCCGGCGAGACAATTTCGTCTTCTTCTGGGCACATCTCTGTCACACAGCTGCGCTCACCGGAACCAGCCGTCATGAAATCCGCTGCTGACACCGCCGACTCAGCTCCCGCCGATGCAGCTCCCACCGGAGCTTCTTGACTCGAGGTCCGTGGTAGGTTAAGGCATTCCCTAATCCAATCTTCCCCTCCTTCTTCTCCAGCTCTCTCAATCAGACGCCGAAGAAGGCTCATTTTCTGGTTGCAGAAAAAACGCTGGTTGCTAAGTTGAAGGGGTCCCTTGGAACACCACAGCTTGATGCCTTCTGAGGCGAATTGATTAGCCTCACTCTAAAACCTGCCTTATATAAACTTTATTCCCGCCTAATTCAAGAAAAAGACCGGGAAACACACGTGTACCTCTCCTGAGCACACGTGAGCCTCCAGGTGTAGACCTAATCTGCCTAGCTCCCCCAGAGATAGGGAAACTAGAAACTGCCCGTCCTGCTGCTATCCCATGGGAAAAGGGGGGAGGCTTGAAACCGTTTTTTCCCCCCCCTTTTCTTACATTCCAAAACAAGATCACAGAGAAATCCACCCTGACCAAGTCTCACTCAGACATGCTTCACCCAAAAAGGGTTTAAGATTTTTTACACGCATGCATTTTACTGAGTTTTAATAGATCTAAGCAAATGATCTACTCTGCATTCTCAAGAATCAACATTGTTAAACATTGCTGAAACCAATTTGGTTTTGGGTGTAAAAGCTCAAATTTTATGGAGTGTCTTAATGCCCTCTAGTTGTGGAGATTTGGCATCTATAGCAAATAAAATTCCCAATAAAATATATATTGCTGCAATTTACTTGCTATAACTTCAAAAAAAAAAAGAAAAAGGAAACGCTTTGTGCAAACATTCGTTAAATGTCACATATCCAACCACATTGTAAACATTTTACCAAGAATTCAATGTAACAGAAATATTACAGCATTCCAATGCAGCAACAATGAAACCAAGCTGTGATGTCTTTATATTATCAATAAATACTTTGTTTCAAAAGAAAAAAAAATCTTTTTGCGAAATATACTTTTTCCTTTATACTTTTTTAGAGTCCTTTCGCATACTCATTCATGTACAGTTTTCTTAATTTAAGACAAGTCAATCTTTTACAGAATATTCATGTAGTAACCAGACCCCACCCCCACCCCCACTGTTTATTTTTGATGACTGCACTCAGAATGGTTGTTTACTTCTTATGTGATTCTAACACATAAGAGGGAGTGCCCCAGTTCTATTAAGTTTCCTGGTGACCTACACTCATAGCAAGGAGTCTATGCACATTCGAAAATACTGATTCAGTGCAAATGTATAGACATTATGAAGTGTGCATGTGCTGCTTTGCAATCAGTCCTTATGACAGCATCATATGTATATGGCAGGCTAACAAGAACTACATGTAAACAAGAACCAGCAGGCTTAAAGTGTACCTTCCATGGATCAGTGGGGCTGATGTACTAAACCGGAGAGTGAAAAATCTGATGCAGCTCTGTATAGAAACCAATTAATGTCCTTGTTTTATTTGTCAGAACTTAATGGAAGTTAGAAGCTGATTGGCTACCATGCACAGCTGCACCAGATTTTACACTCTCCATTTTTAGAAAAAACACCCCAGTGTGCTGATTCACAGAGATTTTGTTGGTTGGATCGATCATTGGTACAACCGTGAAGGTTAAAGCAATAAAAAAACTGTACTCATACCTTATGTAAAAATGAGGAAGAAATAACAATTATTTATTCTTATATGGGTGTTGGATATACATATATATATATATATATATATATATATATATATATATATATATATATATATATATATATATATATATATATATATATACAGGCATACCCCACTTTTAAGTACACAATTAAGTTTATTTACTAAAGCTGGAAAGCGCAAAATCAGGCTCACTTCTGCATAGAAAATAATGAGCCTCTAACCTCAGCTTGTTTAATTAAGCTTTGATAATAAAACCTGGAAGCTCATTGGTTTCTATGCAGAAGTGAGCCTGATTTTGCGCTTTCCAGCTTAAGTAAATAAACCCCATTGTGTACTTAAAAGTGGGGTATGCCTGTATATATATATATATATATATATATATATATATATATATATATATATATATGTATGTGAGTAGGGCCTGTAAAAAAAAGTATTATGTTATAAAATAAAAACAATTTTAAATTGCCTCAAAAGACAATGAGGTTCATTTACTAAAACTGGAGAGTTCAAAATCTGGTGCAGCTGTGCATGGTAGCCAATCAGCTTCCATTTGTTTTTTTCAAAGCTTAACCACTTGCATACTGGGCACTTTCTGTTCTTTCAATTCAGCTTGTTCAATTAGGCTTTGATAACAAACTTGTAAGGTGATTGGTTTCTATGCAGAGCTACACCAGATTTTGCACTCTCCAGTTTTAGTAAATCAACCCCAATGGCTCTGCTTTTTTTAAATTTACATCAAAGGAAGAGTTTGGGTATTTCCCAACAGGTTTCTGCCTTTTGCATTAGGAAAATAAAAACAGAAATATACAGTAATTGGCTGTAACAAGCATTCCCTTTCTTCTTACTATAGAACTATAATCCTCTAAATCCTACAAGAATCCTTCAGAATTATGTCTGTGCTTTTTAACCACTTACCTACTGTGCACCTACACCCCCTTCCTGCCCAGACAAAATATAAGCTTCCCGCACTGCGTCGCTTTAACTGACAATTGCGCGGTCGTGCGACGTGGCTCCCAAACAAAATTGGCGTCCTTTTTTTCCCACAAATAGAGCTTTCTTTTGGTGGTATTTGATCACCTCTGCGGTTTTTATTTTTTGCGCTATAAACAAAAATAGAGCGTCAATTTTTAAAAAAATGCAATATTTTTTCCTTTTTGCTATAATAAATAACCCCAAAAAATATATAAAAAAAGTATTTTTTCCCTCAGTTTAGGCCGATTTGTATTCTTCTACATATTTTTGGTAAAAAAAAAATGCAATAAGCGTTTATCGGTTGGTTTGCGCAAAATTTATAGCGTTTACAAAATAGGGGATAGTTTATGGCATTTTTTTTTTTTTTTTTTTTTTTACTATTAATGGCGGCGATCTGCGATTTTTTTATTGGGACTGCGACGTTATGGCGGACATTTCGGACACTTTTCTGACATTTTTGGGACCATTTACATTTATACAGTGAAAAATGCTATAAATATGCATTGATTACTGTATAAATGTGACTGGCAGTGAAGGGGTTAACCACTAGGGGGCGGGGAAGGGGTTAAATGTGTGTCCTATGAGTGTTCTAACTGTAGGGGGAGGGGGGGGTGACTGGGGGAGGTGACCGATTGTGTCCCTATGTACAAGGAACACAATCTGTCACCTCTCTCCCTGACAGGGACGTGCAGCTCTGTGTTTACATACAGCGCTGCACGTCCCAGCTCACTTACAGAGCAATCGCGTGTGCCCGGCGGCGATCGTTGCCGCCGGGCACTCGCACGGGATCCCCGCGGAGCGGCGGGTGCGCGCGCGCGCCGCCGGCGACGCGCGCGCGCCCGCCCGCGGCTTTAAAGGGACATCACGTCATATGACGTGATGTCAGAACAATGGAGTCGTCTGCCCGCCGTCAATTGACGGCGGGCAGATGACAAGTGGTTAAAGTTGCTTAGTCAATGATTCATATGATCCATGTTCCAAAATAGTAATTTTATTAAAAAAAAAAATAATCATAGTATTTTTTAATACTCTAGACTTATTGAAGCATAACTATATACACTTGATTTGTCTATAAAATTATATTTATTCCCTTTGCTTCAGTTCCCACTAAAACAAAAGTATCTGAGTCTGAGGTACTTTCCAACACAGAAGAACAACATACTAAATTGGGTAATTATAACTCTCTGCATCACAGCTATTATTCTTTCAGTCAAGCTTATTTTAGCAAAATTGGCCCTGAAAACTTTGTAGGGGAATAAAACAGACGTAAACAAATTACAATATCCTGTGTAAATTTAGTAAAATCCTAACTGAGAAGAACTAGTTTACCCTGGAATGCTTTTAGCTTAGACCTATTTTGTGCATTGTTCTGGATGATCACAAACACAAATGGAAATGCTGTTTTTCTACATTAGCAAAGCTGAAAATTAAAGGGATTGTAAAGGTTTGTCTTTTATTTTCTAAATAGGTTCCTTAAAGCTATTGCATTGTTGGTTCACTTACCTTTTCCTTTGATTTCCCTTCTAAATGTTTTTTTTTCTTTGTTTGAATTTCTCACTTCCTGTTTCTCCTCACCATCCACCATCATCCAAGCGGTGGAAAGTCATTTTGAACAGCTTACTGAACAGCTTATAGAGGAGGAACAGGAAGTAAGAAATTCAGACAAAGAAAACAAACAAAGCTAAGTGAACCAACAATGCACTAGCTTAAAGTAACCTATTTAAAAAATGAAAAAATAATCTTTGTCAAGCCAAAAAAAAAACAGTTTTAGAAAGAGTTGAGAAGGATTACCACCCTATCTGGATTTTACTGTTGTAGCCTCCAAAATACCAAGCCATTGACTCTGATAAAGGGAAACCTGCTAACATGACCTGTTGGGGGTACTTGAGGACTGAGGTTGAGAACCCCTGCTGCAGTCAGTCTGACAGAAGCTGGCCATTCAGCCAACTTCTGTGGATGGGGCATGACCGAAAAAGGTCTGCCGATTGGCTCCTAATCAGCCATCTCTTATAGAACTACTAATGTGCAGAAAATCACACATTTCGCTTGCACACGGGAAGCTGTTTGAAGCAAACAGATTTACTCTACTAAGTGCAATAATTACCTGGGCTGTCTGTCCTTAAAAAAGAAATAATGCCCAAAAAATGTTTTGGGATAGAGTGAATGAGGATTAGAACCCTTATTAGGTTGTTTGCCATCTGTATCCCATTTGTGAAATGTCACTTTAAATCCTCTCCAAATGCCACAATAGAAGGTGGGAGGAAATTACTTAAAAGTGGGAGAAATACCAGGTTATTACCAAGGTCCCCAAACTAGTGTCCTCTGTTGGAAGCTTTCCACTCTGTTCCTGTTCTGGTGTCAACGCAAGATTTGGGATTGCCTTCCACTTTTGGTCTTATTGATAACAGTTGCCAGGAAATATAGAGAGGGTGAATCTCCCTAATGAGTGCACAGGAACCAACAAAAATCATGTATTTGAATCCCTCTCCATGTAAAACATTTTTTTTTCCTTTGGTTATTCTTTATGGGGATAGTGTACTTTCTGTAATGTAGTATAGAGTTCTGTTTAACATCAACTTGATTTAGTAACAGTACAGACTAATTTGGTAGACATTTATTTTCTTTAGACATAGTACTGTTAAATTAAGGAAACATTTTTTTCTTTTTATAATTCTCTCAGAATTTCTCTCAGAATTTCCACAAAGTCTAGTGCCTGAAAAAAAACAGACCTACTGTTTACTTAGGTAATAGTGCAATATTCTGAATAGGGCTTTTTTTATAAGATTGACATTCACTGTATATAGCCTTTACAAATACAATGTGCCATCTGCTAATGCCCACCTATTCCTGTTGCTTAGCCTTCCTTAATATATTATTACTTTGCTATTTGGCAGTTCTCAAAAACTAAAAAAAAACATATTGAGGTTATCTGGTATAGGGCTTGGCTATGACTATTATAGGTTTTAACAGGTTTACATTTTTTATCCAAGCCTTGTTGAACATAGTATACATAGGCGGAAGACTACAGGATGTGCCAGAAACAAATAATAATCTAACATTAAAATGAACATGAGGTGGTAGGGTCATAAAAATGACCATTGAACTTGGGGCTTTTGGAGTTATAGGAACCATTCAACCAAATGCAAGATAAACATTCAGAACTTTATATCAAAGGACAGTATTTTCCTACACTAATATAGGAGTTAATGCAAGTTGTAGGTGTAGCGTGCAAAAAGATAGAGGAAGAAGGGGCATGAGGGTGGGAAGGAGTATTGGCTGAAGTGAGGTCACTGCTGCTTTTACAAGCAAATATCTGGATTAGCAAAGGCATTTGACAAACACAATGGATTTATGTTATTTGTGGCTATTGAAGATATATACTGTGTGTGTATATATATATATATTTTATTTTATTTTTTTTACGTCGTTTTTTATGTCGTTACGTCATTCGTTGTTTGAGTAGCGGCGTTTACGAACATTCCTATTCCCGGACGACTTACGTTAAAAATAATAAAAGACGTCGGAAAACGTAGAAATTCGACGCGGGAACGACGGCCATACTTAACATGGGCTGTCTAATATTAGAGCAGCAAAAAGCTGGTATAGTGTTACGCAAATAAAAGATGACTAAAGGTGCCGTAAGAGATTGCGATTGAAGATCGTAATTTCGGGGATCGTCGGCAAAAGCTCATTTGCATACCCCGACGCGGAAAACGACGGGAAGTCCACCCAGTGGCCGCAATTTTATTGCAGCGTAGATCCGAAGGCGTACAAACACTTAATCCAGTCGAATTGAAGCCCGCAGCCGTCTATTCATGGTTTGAGGTTTTCGACTAGCTAGAAAACGCGCGTAATTTGAAATTACTCCAGTCTAACACCAGTTAGACAGGCGTAATGGCTCTCTGAATCTGGCCCAGTGTTTATATCACTTGGTGTATTTTTTAGCGCTACAATTTATATGTTTTGTCTGTATTGTAGAGAGGGTCTTACTGTAGGGAGGGGGTCTGTACTGTAGGGAGGTCTGTGTAACATGCAGGGGGTCCAGAACTGTTAGGGAGTGTCTGTGTAACAAACTGTGGGGGGCTGTGTAATGTAAAGGGGTCCAGAGGTGTGGTGCTGTGTAATGTAAAGTGGTTCAGAGGTGCAGGGTGCTGGGTAATGTAAAGGGGTCCAGGGGTGCAGTATGCTGTGTAATGTAAAGGGATCCAGAGGTGCAGGGTGCTGTGTAATGTAAAGGGGCCCAGAGGTGCAGGGTGCTGTGTAATGTAAAGGGGTCCAGAGGTGCAGGGTGCTATGTAATGTAAAGGGGCCCAGAGGTGTATGGTGCTGTGTAATGTAAAAGGGTCCAGAGGTACGAGGTGCTGTGTAATGTAAAGGGTCCAGAGGTGCAGGGTGCTGTGTAATGTAATGGGGTCCAGAGGTACAAGGTGCTGGAACCCCACATCCCATCATTAATTTCCACTGCGAAGCTCCGCCGCCGCGCAAACAACCACCCCCCCCCCCCCCCGGCCTGTACAGAATATTAGACTTCATGTAGCTCTTTATCTAATAAAAAAAACACAACAATGAAAATGTGCAATGTCATGCACTTTTACATAGACTTAAACTTTATTGCAGGCCTGTTAATCTCTTAAAGTTATTACAGACTTTCCAACCCCAGGTCAAAATGGAAAACTCAATATGTAGATAACTCTGTGTATGTAGTTATCTGCCAGGAAGAGATCTGTGTTTTAAAATAGACCTGAGAGTTCCACATTATTTGGCAAAAGCCCTTGGGTTAGGATTCCATCTTTCCCTCAAGGAAAGACCAGACTGTTTCCACAGCCTCTATTTCTCATTATTTGCATATTTTAATTCGATAAACACATGCTTTCAGCCATTTCTCCCTCACATATCAGGCTGCAAAAATTTATTTTTTCATAAAGCCACATTTAATTTGTGTTTTGGAGCATAAGATAACTGTTTCCATCGGTAAAAAACGTGTTTAAAAAGTAAAATTTGATTGTATTATGTTTATATGATGTGGCAAGTTTACGTAAACTAACTGTCAGTTTCCCAACGTTTTTCTTTACCAGTCCAAAATGAATTCAACTCTTCTGATTATATCTCCATCCAAGTCATTACTCTCTCAGAAATATTCAATATTTCCTTATCAGAAATGCTTCCAGCACAGCAACATAATGTTCTAAACCAAAGTCATATGACATACTGAAAAGTTCTTGTAGCTGAATTGTTTTTAACTAAAACACAGTGCGGTTGTTACATTCATAATCAGCATCACACTTTTTGCAGCTACAAATCAGGGCTCCCTATGCAAAGCGCATTAGACTTATTTATTGCAAGAATTTTGTGAGGATTACCTTTTTATTTGGATATATTTGGACATGCATCTGCTTTTCTATTTAGTTGCTCATTACCTCAGTGCTCAGTTATTTTCTCATCAAAATGTTTAATTCATAAATAAATATGGCATAAATGCACATTGATTTTTTTATTGATTTTTACATATAATTCAAATATTTTCAACTAAATTCCTTTGTTTATAAAGAATCTGTGCTTTTCCATGAAAAACACTAGTTTGTTTAACCTCATATGGCTCTGTTTTTGTTCTGTTTAATAGACATCTCATAGAAAGACTCAGTTAATTAGATGGTGAATAAACTTCTATTCATAAAAACCTTTGACTCGATCACAAAAATTAGCAAATTATGCACAATAATGAAAATGATGTATGTTCTTTATGTTGGAAAATGTACCCCTAATTGACTCCAAAACCCTGACTCGAATTATGTATGGCCAGGCAATCGATCAACTTGTGTACAACCAGTGTACTGGATTTTACATGCAATTATCTCTAGGGGCTGTTATAGCCACTGGCAACAATCATTGTGTTTTTACAGCGGGGATATCCCCCCCCCCCCCGTTCACAGTGAAAATGCAATGGCTCGGCATGAGAGATTCCACTGTCAACACTGTCTGTGTTGATGGTAGCAGGAAAGAAATCCGCTCTGTCTATGGCCGGCCTAAGGGATCACAGAAAAGTATGATAAATCAGAACAGCAATGTATATAGCTAAAATCTCAGCCCCTATGGACAGCAAGGAGGTCACTGTGCATTACAACCATTTTGTGCATGGTTGTGCACTGTACATACCTGATAACATTAGAGTAGAGAGTGCAGTGTGCTTATTTATTTATTTAATTAACATTTTAGGAAATTTAAGATTAAATCTAAAACTGTCCCCATTGGAAGATTTCCAGTTTGGAGACAATGGTCACCAAGAAAGACAGAGAGGATGAATTTTCACACAGACAACAATAAATGCCTTTTGAATGGAGTGGGTTAATTGCACTGTATACCTAAAATTTACAATCCGATATTGCAGAGATTATGTGGATCTGCAGCATCTATACAATGGGTTGGCAGCTTCTACACACTAAGGGACCTCCATAGTCATTTTAGGTTGCTACAAAATTGAGTAAATATTGAATCCAAGTACAACACTGTTATATTAAAAAGTCTAGATGCAGGTTAATTTCAATCTTAAACCCGAAGAAGTACTGTACACAAAGAAAGTGAATGTCTTTCCAGAGCTGGTGGGTCACCCTCTTCATCTGAGCTTTAGGGATTGTAAGCAATGTTTGACTTTCTGGCAGGCTATTCATTAGCAGCTGGTAGAGGGTACCTGCTGATGAACAGCCTGCCAAACTAAAATATTTTATATCAAAGCATTGCTTCATTATTACTTTAAAATACATTTTCAATGTGTTTCCAATGTAAGATTTTACACTGGAAATAAACTGGTATCTGGACTTTTTAAAGTTTGCAGCGTGGAACTTTAATTATATATTTATTCATTACTCAAAGCCTGACAGAGATTTTAACACTCCCCCAACTGTATCCATAATTTGGAAAAAGTTTTACCTTTAGGTATGCTTTAAATTCATTTTTTAGAGAAGAAAAGCTAAAAAGCTAAAATTGTTGTTGCCTTTATTTCTCTTTTAAAGAAGTGTTTTTACTACTGCTGCAGAGATTTCCTTGTCCTTGTGAGTGAGGATATAGATACATTATAAAAACCTAATAGAGGCCCTAACCCTTTCCTACTCCAAGCAGAATGATGTGCTTTCATGACCAGAGTGAATATTGATAGTTCTAGCAATTTTGCTATTGTTTCTTGGATGGCTACAAAGTGATTGCTCATGTTGTAGCTATCCATCTCTCTTTGCCCCTTCATAATAAGGGCAGAGGGGGTAGAATTTATGACAAAGCAGTGTTTTGCCAATTTATTGCTGTTACATGACCATTACATGACATTGACTGTTACATGAGACCACCATATGGAGAATGATGTGTTCCTCTATGAGCACCTTTAGGGCTTATGTCAATAGGCTCTGGGCTTGTAATGATGGCATTAGTTTGACATCAGTCTGAGACTCATCTGAGAATATTCAGAATTTGCTGATAATTGGAATTTAAGCTGCAGTTGACCTCTTTCTGATCTGCATTACATCTGCTACAAGCAGGTTTTGTGTTCCTGAAGACTGGAAACTAGGGTTGTCCCGATACCACTTTTTTAGGACCGAGTACAAGTACAGATACTTTTTTTCATGTACTCGCCGATACCGAATACCGATACTTTTTTTAAATGTCATGTGACAGTTTTCAAACCACAATACAGACTAAGGATATTTTCTTTAGAATTATGAAGAACTCTAACTCAAGACATTATAAAAGGAAAAAAAGGGTAAAAATTAATAAAAATGTTTTATTTTCTTGTCACGCAGTAGTAAAAAACTCAAAGAATTTTCAGAGAACATGTTGATAAATACAAAAAAAGTATTCTATTTAGGTATCGGGAGCATTTGCACGAGTACAAGTACTCCCGCAAATACTTGGTATCGGTCCCGATACCGATACTAGTATCGGTATCTGGACAACCCTACTGGAAACCCACTTGAAGTTAACAAAAATCAATCAAGACAGGTCCTTACTAAGACCATTGCAATTAATAATATCAAGGTCACAGCAGGGTTACATTACACATATATGTGCATATTTATGTGCACCTCATTTACACACCACAGTATACATCGCTACCATCAATGCACATGTACAAGCATATACACTCCTGCAGGCATGTTCACTATGAACTGTTAAAAAATAGGCATCAAAGTAGTGTGAAGACATTAAGGGTTTGAAGAGGGATTATATAAATTTCAGGAAGAAGATCTCAGTCTGTTGCAAACAAATGCTATTTTATATACATTACATATTACCTCTATCTTAAGATATGCAAATCTGTTTTTTTTTTATTAACAGCATCGCCTACAATATCACCAGTTTTATTTACAAAAGAACTCCCAATTCTACAGCCAGAGACTGTACTGGGTAACCAACAAAAAGGCTTCATCATGCTATCACAGCAATACTTAGCTGCTTTCACACTGTGACCTTTCTGCGGCTTCATAAATGTAATAAAGAGCTTCTAAAGATAGCAGAATTGCTTAAGTTAGCTCAGTCCATCTATGAATGGCTTAACACTGAAATTCTCTGCATACTAGTTTGACCCTTTAGTAATGTTTGCTAATTGCAGTACTTTTTAAAGTATTGTATCTTTGCGGAAAATACTTCCACTTTCATCATTTCTCTTATCCCATTTGTGCTGTTATCTTAATGCCAAATTCACAAGCTAAAATACTGATTATTTCTTTTAGCAAGTGATGAGCTGGCTACTTACGTGCCTCAACCAATGACAGTTTCACACATAATACCTGGTAAAGTTTTTTTCTGTCAACATAATTTTTTTTACTATGGTAAAAATATGTGTTGTTTAGCTGTAACTCATACATATTCCTAATAGACATTTACAAAGAGTTGTAGTTTAAAATGATCAGCAGGTGTCATGGAAAGTCCACAAATGACTTTTAGAAAATCAATATAATCAGGTATCAGTGAGGGCAAAGACTAAAATGTGTTCAAAGCGGTATTGAAAATATTGGCATTAGACATCAAATGACATAAGGCTTACTTTATCAAAATGCTTGGTGTCAACAGCTAGTAAAATTCAGTTTCAATTTTCATAAGTCATTTTCCATTGCAATCTTAAACTTGATAGGTTGTCATGTAAGGCCTCACACCTCAAATGCTTAACCCAATCAGGGAAAATCACAGATATGTTTCATATTCTGATGCAGACACTTACTTTTCCCATACCCTTTGTTCAACCACCAGAAGGAGTAAGGTAGGATTTGTTCCTCTCTGCATCTTTACCACTGCCTGGAACACAGAGTGATCTTTCCCAGCCTTAGCTACACCCGAGTAAGGCTAAAGTTTGCTTTTTAGCTCAGCTACTGTTGTCAACAGGGATATTGAGTTCCCACTGTTGTAGAACTGGTCAAAGGTTTAGGGCGGCAGAAAATATGTATCATATTGTTGTAATATATTCCTTACAGGAATACATGTAGAATTTCGTTTGACCAGTGACACCAGTGGTTCAGCTACTGGTGGATGCCAAAAGTAGAGATCCAGCAAGGGGTCAAAACCTGCTCGGAAAATGGAAAAACTCATTAGGGCAGAGATTTCCTGTAATATATTTGCAATAATACTTACACTAGCAGTAGTGGTACCTGTGCTTTAATATCAGGTCAGGCCTGATTCTGTTGTAGTGACATTATTTATAGGCATGTGCATTTCGTTTCGTTCCGAATCGAAATTCGGACGAATTTTCCATTATTCGGACATTCGGATGCATACGAATTCCCGAATTGCTATATTAGCGAAATATTTCGACCGTTTTCGGAATTCGTTCGTTTTCGACCGAATTTCGAAAAAAAAATGGTCGAAATCGAAAATATTTCAACCAGATTAGAAGTCTCTTTTCGAATAGAATTTTTTTCGAATTAAATTCGAAAATAATTTTTTTTTCGAATTCCGAATCGAATAGCCGCGGACTAAATTCGATCGGAATTCGAAAAAAAAAAAAAAAAAATTTAATTCGAAAAAAATTATATTCGAAAAGAGACTATTTGTTTTCTAATCTGGTTGAAATATTTTCGATTTCGACCGTTTTTTTTTCGAAATTTGGTCGAAAACGAACGAATTCGAGAAACGGTCGAAATATTTTCGATTTCGACCGGATTTTTCGAAATTCGGTCGAAAACGAACGAATTCCGAAAACGAATTCAACAAATGTATCGAACCTAACTTAACGAAATGTATTAAATGACGAATTGAAACTAAACGAAAACAAATTTTTCACTTTTGCACATGACTAATTATTTATGAATACTTTCCCTGCATATCCTCTTGTAACATTATTTGTAGCATACAACTTTTGGTCTAACATAATATTGTATACCAATGTACTTTGTTATTGTTAAAGTAATTTTAGAAATTTGACCAGAGATTAATACTTTTATATTATCTGATTTCATAATGGTGATCCAGATGTACCAGAGTCTAATGATGTACAACACGTGAGCACTGGTATGCCTATTAAACTGCACACAACGTCTGGTAAAGGTACATCTAAACATTACGCTTTTGCTATGCTGTACCTATAAAAGACTTAAAAACTGAACCGGGCTTTGCAGCTAAATTGTACATGTATACCATTCATATTTCTTTATACCACCATCGCTCCTCATTCTTCTCTCCTGACAATTTTACTTTTATTCTACTCTGTGCATGACTAAAAAGAATATTAGGTATTATATACTCATTTAGCTGTGCTTTTTCAACAGGGATGCGTCCTAAATCAACTCTAGTGTCAAAATTGAGTACACACTTACCTTTCCAAAAACACACAACTACCATAGGTAAAGACTGCTATTCTATAGAATTTCTTTCCGTGTCGTAAGCCAAGAATTGTGTGGTAGCAGGCCATGTCAGGTGGAAAGTACCAGTCTGATTGTGTTTTAACCACACGGTCCAGATTTCTCACATTCAATCATTTCATTAGCCCTGATAAAGGGAAGGGGAAGGGGCTATAAGAACTTTTTTTTTTTTATTCGTGAACTAAAAAAAAAAACTTTTTCTGAAAACTTGGAACAGCCTCCCTTACAATATCACCAGCTTTATTTACAATGCAACTTACAATTGTACAGCCAGAGACTGTACTGGGTAAACAAGGCAGCTTCATCATTCTATTACAGCAATACTCTGCTGCTTTCACACTGTGACCTTCATAAATGTACGGAAGAGCTTCTAAATCTAGCAAAATTACTTAAAGCGGAGGTTCACCTTAAAAACAAGTATTTAACATTCCATTTGGCATAAGTCCAACATTTACACTATGGTGTTTTTTGGGGGTTTTTTTGCCGTACATACCATCTTATTGTTGTTCCCCCCCCCCCCCTGGCTTCCAGGTTCTCGCTCCTGTGGGAGTGGGCATTCCTATGCAGAGGTTAGATGATTGACGTCTGCTATAAAAGTTCCCCTGTCGCATAAGGCGCATCACGAGTATTCCGTAAGTAGCCGAACTATATGGTGCCTGAGCCTGCCGTTTAGAGCTGACTGCACAGGCACCGTATAGAGCCGACTCGCAGTTCGGCTACTTACAGAAAACTAGTGACGCACCTTAGGCGCCGGGGGAACTTTTTTCACCAGACGTCAATCATCTAACCACTGCATAGGAACGCCCACTCCCGCGGGAGCTAGAAGTCGGGGGGACAACAACAATAAAATGGTATGTACAGGAAAAAAAAAACACCATATTGTAAATGTTGGACTTATGCTGAATGGAATGTTAAATACTTGTTTTTATGGTGAACCTCTGCTTTAAGTTGGAACAGTCCATCTATGAATGGCTTAATGTTAAAATTCTCTTTATACTAGTTTGGGCTTTTAGTAATGTTTGCCAATTGCAGTATTTAAGTATTTTATCTTTGAGAAAAGTACTTTCAAGGCACCATTACTTCATAATTTCTCTGATCCCATCCAATGCCAAATCCACAAACTAAAATACAGATTGTTTATTTTAGCACGTGATCAACTGGCTACTTACGTGCCTTAACCAATGACAGTTTCACACAATACCTGGTAAAGTTGAGATTTGTTTTTCTCAATATGATTTTTGTTTTACAATGGTAAAAGTATACCATAGTATAGTGGTGTGGTGACAATGTGTTGTTTAGCTGCAAAAAGAGTTGAAGTTTGAACTGAACAAATCAATGTAATTAGATATCAGAAACGGCAAAGACAAAAAATATTGGTGTTAGCCAGGTATACAGCGTCAAATCGTGATAGGCTTTATTCAAGTGTCTGATGTCAACAACTAGAAAGTTTGGGAATTTTCCCTTGGGGTTAATAAAGTATTCTGAATCCTGAATCTGTAGATTGGGTTTCATTTTTAATCAGTTGTTTTCTAGTTTAATTTTAAACTTGATAGGTTGTCATATGGCAACTAAGCCAGGTCTTCAGATACTGACATAAATTATTTCATCATCTCACATTTGTGGTGCAATGCAGTTCAGTGATCACCTTTTCAGCAGGTGAGAAGCCGATATCCAGTGAAGTCCCACAGCTCCAAAGCTCCACAGTGAGCAGAGATTTACTTCCAGAGCCACACAGGACCATACCGGGTAAAGGTAGATTTTGACTTCATACATTACATCTGATTTAATTAGCTTACAGTAATCTTGGCTTCTGCACTTTAATTAAATGACAATCAAACACAATAGTACTCAGGGCTGGTCATTTTTTTTTTTTTTTGTTTCATTTTTTTGTGGTCGGGCTGTGTGCCTTAAGAAAAAAACAATACTTTACCCAATCAGGGAAAATCACAGATATGTTTCATATTCTGATGCAGACACTTACCTTTCTTATACTTCTTGTTCACCCACCAGAAGGAAGCTACATCTGTGTAATGCTAACGTTTGCCTTTTAGCTCAGCTACTGTTGTCACAGGGATATTGAGTTCTCTTACATGAAGGAATACATGAAGAATTTAGTTTGACCAGTGACAATAACGGATTAGCTACTGGTGGAAGATCTCCTAGCCAGCAGTGGAGATCCAGCAAGCAACCAAGATCTGCTTGGCAGACAGATTTCAATTTCCAAAATTGAAAAAAAATCATTAGGGCAGAGTTTTCCAGTAATGTATTTGCAATGATATGTACATTAGTGGTACCTATGCTTTATTCATGGGATAAGCCTGTGTCTGTTGTAGTGACATTATTTAGGAATACTTTCCTTGTATATCCTCTTCTAAATGTTATCGTAGCATCTAACCTTTATTCTAACATTAATATTCTATAATTATGTACTCTGTTATTGTTAAAGCCATTTTAGAAATTTGAACACAGATTATTACTTTTATATTATCTGATTTCATAATGGCTTTATTGCCAGGAGATGTACCAGAGTTTATTGATGTACAACAAGTGAACACTAATATGCCTAATAAACTGCACACAACTACTGGTAAGGGTACAAGGGTTTCCTTCTGCATTGATCTTATTATTATGGTTTTGCTTTGCTGTATATCTAAAAGACTTAAAAATGTAACCAGGCTTTCCCGCTAAATTGTACAGTTACAGTATCTCACAAATGTGAGTACACCCCTCACATTTTTGTAAATAATTTATTATATCTTTTCATGTGACAACACTGAAGAAATTACACTTTGCTACAATGTAAATAGTGAGTGCACAGCTTATAAAAACTGTGTAAATTTGCTGTTCCCTCAAAAGTGAGTACACCCCTAAGTGAAAATGTCCAAATTCGGTCCAAAGTGTCAATATTTTGTGAGGCCACAATTATTTTCCAGCAATGCCTTAACCCTTAGTTCCCCATAGTTTGACAGGTTGTCAATTGAGTCCTCGTCCACTGCTCCATGATGACATCACAGAGCTGGGGGATGTTAGAGACCTTGCACTCCTCCACCTTTCATTTGAGGATGCCCCACAGATGCTAAATAGGGGTTTAGGTCTAGACAAGTGCTTGGCCAGTCCATCACCTTTACCCTCAGTTTCTTTAGCAAGGCAGCGGTCATATTGGAGGTGTGTTTGGAGTCGTTATCATGTTGGAATACTGCCCTGCAGCCCAGTCTCCAAAGGGAGGGGATCATGCTCTGCTTCAGTATGTTACAGTATATGTTGGCATTCATGGTTCCCAGTGCCGGCAGCACTCATGCAGACCCAGACCATGACACTCCCACCACCATGACTGACTGTAGGCATGACACACTTGTCTTTGTACTTCTCACTTGGTTGCCACCAACACACGCTTGACACTATCTGAACCAAATATGTTTATCTTGGTCTCATCAGACCACAGGACATGGTTTCAGTAATCCATATCATTAGTCTGCTTGTCTTCAGCAAACTGTTTGCAGGCTTTCTTGTGCATAATCTTTAGAAGTGGCTTCCTTCTGGGACAACAGCCATGCAGACCAATTTGATGCAGTGTGCAGCGTATGGTCTGAGCACTGACAGGCTGGCCCCCCACCCCTCTGAAGCAATACTGATAGCACTCATAGGACTATTTCCCAAAGACAACCTCTGCATATGACACTAAGCAGGGGCAGTCAACTTCTTTGGTCGACCATGGCCTGTCCTGTTAAAGCACTGTATGGTCTTGGCCTCCATGCCGCATCTCAGTTTCAGGGTCTTGGCAATCTTCTTATAGCCTAGGCCATCTTTATGTAGAGCAAAAATCCATTTTTTTCAGATCTTTAGAGAGTTATTTGCCATGAGGTGTCATGTTGAACTTCCAGTGACTAGTATGAGAGAGTAAAAGTGATAAAACCAAATTTACCACACCTGCTCCCCGTTCACACCTGATATCTTGTAACACTAACTGGTCACATGACACCAGGAAGAAAAAATAGCTAATTGGGCCCATTTTGGAGATTTTCACTTTTTGTTGCCAGCAGTTTAGACATTAACCACTTGCTTAGTGGGGACATATACCCCCTTCCTGCCCAGGCGAAATTTCAGTTTTCAGCACTGCGTCGCTTTAAATTAAAATTGCGCGGTCGTGCGACGTGCCTTACAAACAAAATTGACGTCCTTTTTTTCCCCACAAATAGAGCTTTCTTTTGGTGGTATTTGATCGCCTCTGCGTTTTTTTTTTTTTGCGCTATAAACAAAAAAGAGCGACAATTTTGAAAAAAAACACAGAATATTTTTTACTTTTTGCTATAATAAAAATCAAATTTTTAAAAAAATATATTTTTTTTTTCTCAGTTTAGGCCGATACGTATTCTACATATTTTTGGTAAAAAAAACAATCGCAATAAGCGTATAGTAATTGGTTTGTGCAAAGGTTATAGTGGCTAGGAAATAAGGGATAGAATTCTGACAATTTTTTTTTTACTAGCAATACGGCGATCTGCGAATTTTGTCAGGACTGCGATATTGCGACGGACACATCGGACACTTTTGACACATTTTTGGGACCATTCACATTTATACAGCGATCAGGGCTATAAAAACGCACTAATTACTGTATAAATGTGACTGGCAGTGAAGGGGTTAACACTAGGGGGTGAGGAAGGGGTTAAATGTATTGCCCGGGTGTGTTCTAACTGTGTGGGGGGAGGGGGGTGACTGGGGGAGGTGACCGATGCTGTCTCCCTATGTACAAGAGAAACAGCATCTGTCACATCTCACTGACAGGACGTGGAGCTCTGTGTTTACACACAGAGCTCCACGTCCCTGCTCTAAATCTGGCGATCAGCGGGTACCTGGCGGACATCGCGACCGCCAGGCACGCGCATCGGCATCGCGGGGACGCGCCGGGTGCGTGCGCGCACCGCCATCGGCTCGCGCGCCCCCCAGTGGCCGGAGAAATCGATGCCGTCAATTGACGGCAGCTTAGAAATTCAGATCCCCTAAGCTGCCGTCAATTGACGATGAGCGGGGCCGCAAGTGGTTAATGGCTGTTTGTTGAGTTATTTTGAGGGGACAGCTAATTTACACTGTTATACCAACTGTACACATACTACTTTACATTGTAGCAAAGTGTAATTTCTTCAGTGTTGTCACATGAAAAGATGTAATAAAATATTTACAAAAATGTGAGGGGTGTAGTCACTTTTGTGAGATAATGTATATATATATCATTCATATTTCTTTTTACCACTATTGCCCCTCATTCTTCTCTCCTGACAAATTTACTTTTATTCTGCTCTGTGCATGATAGCTTTCCAAAAAGCAGTACGTTATATTATATACTCATTTAGCTGTGCTTTTTCAACAGGGGTGCATCCTAAATCAACTCTAGTGTCAAAATTGAGTACAAACTTGCCTTTCCAAAAACACACAATTGCCATAGGTAAAGACTACTATTCTCTACTATTTCTTTCCATTTGACAAGTTTAGAATCGTGTGGTAGCAGGCCATGTCAGGTGGAAAGTATTAGACTGGTTGATTGTGTTTTAACCACACAGTCCAGATTCCTCACATTCAATCATTTAATTAGCCCTGATAAAGGGAAGGAAGATGGGCTATAAGAACTTTTTCTTCTAAATACATGAATTTAAAATGAATAACTTTTTCTGAAGGGAGAGGGGCTATAAGATTTGTTTTCCTGAATACATGAATTAAAAATAAATAACTTTTTTCTAAGGGGAAAGGGGCTATAAGAACTTTTTTTCTGAATCCAGGAATTGAAAAAAAAAAAGTTTTTTTAAAAGGCCTTATCTTCAATATCAGCAGTTTCATTTTTTAAACTTCACTATATTCATTATACAGAGACTATACTAAGGAGGCTCCATCGTTTTATCACAGAAATGCTCAACTGATTTCACACCATGACCTTCATAAGTTGGCACAGTCCATCTATGAATGGCTTAACAAGGATTTGTTGGACTTTTAATAATGTTTACTAATTGCAGTACATTATTTAAGTATTTTATCTTTGAGTATTTTATCTTTGAGGAAAATACTTTCAAGGCACCATTACTTTATGTTTTATTCCATACCATCCATGCTGTTATCTTGATGGCAAATTCACAAACTAAAATACTGATTTTTTTTTTTTTTTTTTTTTTTTTAGCATATAAAACTTACGTGCCTCAACAAATGACAGTTTCACACATAATACCTAGTGAAGTTGAGATTTTTTTTCTCAACAATAATTTTTTTTTACTAAAAGTATATTTTAGTGGTGACGATGTGTGATTTACTAAAGGCAAATTCACAGTGCACTCTGCAAAGTGCAGTTGCTCCAAGACTTATTAAATTAGGTAAATCTTCACTTTGCAAAGAATATCCAATTACGTGCATGAAAAAAAATAAAATAAAAATTTTGTTTGCACATCATTGGATAATGAAAATCAGCAGAGCTTCTGCTTATTTACCAAGCTGTGGAGCAACTGCTCTTACAGAGTGCAACTGCACTTTGCAGAGCTGACACCTAACTGACATGTTTGACACTTTTTTGGGAAACAGTGACATTATTACAGTAATCAGTGCTAAAAATATGGCTCACCCTCTAGCCAGTGGCTGCGCGCCCACAAATTGCATTGTATGAGCCGACGTACAATGACGGCGTCTCGTGGGATGGAGCCATATTGCTGCAGTACAACTGCTGGTTCTTAAGTAGTTAAAACAGTGTCAACAACTACTAAGTTTAGTCATTTTCCTTTGGGATTAATAAAGTATTCTGAATCTGAAAATTCAGTTTAATTTTTCATCAGTCATTTTCCAGTGCAATCTTAAACTTGATAGGTCCAAGCCAAGTCTTACATCAGATACTTACATAAACAATTTCATCATCTTGAATTTGTGGTGCAATGCAGTTCAGTGATCACCTTTTCAGCAGGTGAGGAGCCGATATCCAGTGAAGTTCCACAGCTCCAAAGCTCCACAGTGAGCAGTGATTTACTTCCAGAGCCACCCGGGACCATAGCGGGTAAAGGTAGATTTTGACTTCATACATTACATCTGATAGCTTTAATTAGCTTACAGTGATCTTGGCTTCTGCAGTTTCATTGAATGACAATCAAACACAATAGTAGTTGGGGGCTGGTCATTTTTTGTTGTTGTTTGTTCTTTGTGGTGGAGCTCTGTGCCTTAAAAAAAAAAGGACAATACTTTACCCAGGGTAAATCAGATATGTTTCATATTCTGATGCAGACACTTACCTTTCTCATACTCCTTGTTCTCCCACCAGAAGGAGTAAGGTAGGATTTGTTCCTCCTCTGCATCTTTACCACTGCCTGGAACACAGTTATGCCGTGTACAAGTGATCAGAAATTCCGACAACAAAACCGTGTTTTTTTTTCCAACAGAATGTTGGCTCAAACTTGTGTTGCATACACACGGTCACACAAATGTTGTCGGAAATTCCGAACGTCAAGAACGTGGTGACGTACAACACTACGACCAACCGAGAAAAATTAAGTTCAATTATTCCGCATGCATAGGATTTTTGTATGTCAGATTTGCATACAGACGATAGGAATTTCTGACAAGAACTTTTGTTGTCGGAAAGTTTGAGAAACAGCTCTCAAATTTTTGTTGTTGGAAGTTCCGACAGCAAATGTCCGATGAAACCTACATACAGTCGGAATTTCCGATCGTGTGTAAGTGGCATTAGAGTGATCTTTCCTAGCCTTAGGCTAAAGTTTGCTTTTCAGTTTAGCTACTTTTGTCACAGGGATATTGAGTTTTATAGAACTGGTCTTAGGTTTAAGGCCTCAGAAATCAGCAGTGGAGATCCAGTAAGGGATCAAATTCTGTTTGGTAGATAGCACCATCCAAAATGGAAAAACTCATAAGGGCAGGGTTTTCCTGTAATGTCTTTGTAATGATACTTACATTAGCAGTAGTGGTAACTGTGCTTTAAACGCCGGTTAAAGCGGTGTTCCGCCCAAAAAGTCCGGAGTCCAGCGATCTTGGCACCCACAGCTGATGTTTCCATTAGCTGTTGGGTGCTGCCGCCGCCATTGTGGGTAATGGTGCCCAGCAGTGTAGGCCCGCTCCTCTCTCCTACTGGCCTGGCAGCCGGGGGAGGAGAAGGGAGTCCCATGCTGACATCACAGGCCGTGGCCCACACTCCTGGAAGTGGGAAAAGATACCTATCAAAGACAGGTATCCTATCCCTCCTCCCCCTGCCAATTGTGGCACCAGAGGGGGGGGGGGGAATACGATGAGCAGAAGTTCCACTTTTGGGTGGAACTCTGCTTTAATCCTGTTTCTGTTGTAGTGACATTATTTAGGAATACTTTCCCTACATATCCTCTTGCAAAAGTATTTGCAGCATCCAACCTTAGCTCTAACATTGATATGGAAAAAGATGGAAAAAGGGGATCGAGGCTAAAGAAATACCATATAAAATCATATACTGGCCAGCTGTGGTTCAGCCTCTAACTGCATATATAAAAATATTTCAACCCAAGATGATTGAAAAAAAGGGGGCTACAGGACCACACTCTGTATATGACATATCAAAAATATATATTTTTATTAGATGATCAATATGGTTGGTGAATAAATACAAGCAGGAGGCTAAAAAAGTGTAATAAGACCTGGGTAAGTCAATATCCAGATCTACACTAAATACACACAAAACAAGGACATAACATATAACAGTGAACACAGTCCGAACGCCAGGTAATTGGGGAGGGGAGCTTTTTACTCACTGCGGGAATTCCCTTGTGAACAGCAGCAGCTGTATAAGAAGAAAAAGTCACCTCCCAAATCCCCCTGGAGGCTCGAGCCAAAGAGAAAAAAGAGGAGAAAGAAGGAAGACAGTATAGGCTGCAGCTGAAAAACTACCTAAATATAATTAATGTTGTAGATGATGGAACAGCAGAGAATTCCAACCGTCAAAAAATTGACTCCACTGAAAGTTCACTTGTAAAAGTGAGGACCACAGTCTAGAGGTTAGCCAAGACTATAATGGTCAATGTCCTGATATAAGCACTACAGCATATATGTGGCCAGCAAATAAGTAGTGTGTATCACAACATGGTGAATAATACATTTCCACTTCCATAAGATCAGATGCTCCATAAGCCGACCGTTAGATGACTCCTAATAATAAATGATAAGGAGAGTTCATGACACCACTGTGTCTATGACGGTATCGTCGCTAACTGGAGTATTCAAATACAGATCATGGAAAGATGGTAACAAAAGGCTGGCACATTGCTGATAAGCAACCAGGATAAGAATATCCGGGTCCAGATGGCTGAACAGCTGAACAGAAGTTCCTGTATTGAGTGATCTAATATGTATTCTGTTTAAAGCTGCTAGGTAACTGTCTCCATTCAGTGTCTGATGTGAGACACTTCCTCCTTCAGGCTCGGCGTCACTTTAGTGGGGAGGGTAGACAAGCCACATCAAAGCCTGTCGGCCGGGCGGAATTGACGTACCCATGTCTTATTACACTTTTTTAGCCTCCTGTTTGTATTTATTCCCCAACCATATTGATCATCTAATAAAAATATATATTTTTTGTTACGCCATATACAGAGTGTGGTTCTGTAGCCCCCTTATTTTTTTCAATTGTTTGGGTTGAAATATTTTTATGCTCTAACATTAATATACCTATGTACTCTGTTATTGTTAAAGTCGTTTTAGAAATTTGACCTCAGATTATTACTTTTATATTATCTAAATTCATAATGACTTTATCGCCAGGAGATGTACCAGAGTCTAATGATGTACCACAAGTGAACACTGGCATGCCTATTAAACTGCACACAACATCTGGTAAAGGTACATATGATAAAGGTATTCCTTATGCATTGATCTGAGCTGTGCTGTACCTCTAAAAGACTTACAAACTGAACCAGGTTTTGCAGCTAAATTGTACAGTTATGCATACCATTAATTTTTCTTTATACCTCCATTGCCCCTCATTCTTCTCTCCTGACAAATTTACTTTTATTCTACTCTGTGCATGATAGCTTTAAAAAAAAGACCAGTGTATTAGATATAATATACTCATTTAGCTGTGCTTTTTTAACAGGGATGCATCCTAAATCAACTCTAGTATCAAAATTGAGTACACACTTGCCTTACCAAAAGCACATTTCTACCATAGGTAAATACTGTTATTCTATAGAATTTCTTTTCATGTGGCAAGTTAAGAATTGTGTGGTAGCAGGCCATGCCAGGTGGAAAGTACCAGACTGATTGATTGTGTTTTAACCACACAGTCAAGATTTCTCACATTCAATCATTTCATTATCCCTGATAAAGGGAAGGGGGAGGGGCCTCATCTACAATATCAGCCGTTTAATTTCCAAAGGAACTTACAATTATACAGCCAGAAACTGTACAGGGTAGACAAGGAGGCGTCATCATTCTATCACAGCAATACTCAGCTGCTTTCACACTATGACCTTCATAAATGTACCAAAGAGCTTCTAAAGCTAGCAAAATTGCTTAAATTGGCACAGTCCATATATGAATGGCTTAACAAGGAAATTCTCTGCTTAGTAGTTTGGACTTTTAGTAATGTTTGCTAATTGCATTACATTATTTAAGCATTTTATCTTTGAGGAAAATACTTTCAAGGCACCATTACTTTATTATTTCTCTTATCCCATCCATGCTGTTATCCCAATGCCAAAGCCACAAACTGAAATACTAATTATTTTTTAGGAAGTGATCAACTGGCTACGTACGTGCCTCAATTAATAACAGTTTTACACATAATACCTAGTAAAGTTGAGATTTTTTTTCTCAACATGATTTTTGAGTATATATTAGTTGTGACAATGTGTTGTTTAGCTGCAACTCATAAATATTCCTCATAGCCGTTGAAAAAGAGTTGAAGTTTGAAATGATCACCAGGTTTTATGGAAAGCAAAAAACCATGTGAGGGATTTTTTTCATTAAAGGGGAAAATCTAAAATGTGTTTACAGCAGAATTACAAATATTGGTCTAAAAAATTTAAAAAATCCTCACTGTGTTTTTTGGCAGCCAAGAAGAATGTTCAAAATTGTTGCTTTAAATTCCTTTATTTTGTCATAAAGCAAATAACAATTCATGAAAATTGTAAAAAGTGAGCTCTGGCATTTACATGAAAATAGCATATCCATCAATCATAATAAAACAGCACAATGTACGAAAACCTGTTATTAGCTTTTTACTGCAACGTGGTCTTTCACATGATACTCCTACGCGTTTCGTATTTTTCATGTTTTAATCATCATTTTACATTTATACATTACATCCAACTACATGCAATTGTGTATATTTACCAATTATGATGTAGTAGAAGAGAAAGACAGGTCCTATAGCCAGAGATTTCTTTCAAATCAGGTTTTGATGATCCTGGACCATTCATTTGTCATCTCTGCTCTCCCTGGGACAGACCCCACCTCCAAAGACCTTACAAGAGACCACTTTTTTGGACTTCCAATGGGACAAGGAGAAGAGCAAGCAAGCACCTGTGATATATTATGGCAAAATAGGGAAGAAAGGGAATTACCACTCCAGATGGAAATGCTTGGTTAATCAATCGCCTCCTGGAGACCATGGGTGCTTAAGGTGCATATAGCAGAAAACAAAAAAGAAAATATTTGGACTGCCGCACTCCTGTGAGTACTCATAGCTGTGCTTGCTCAAGCTATGAGTAAGCACTGAGTATCAGTGCAAAACGTCAGCTGTGCATCCCGTTTTCACCTTTGCCGTGGATTGTAGTGTATTCCATTTTACCATTAAAGGACAATTCAGGAAGCTTTTCCAGGAGTGCGGCTGTCCAAATATTTATTATGGCAACTTGGGTATTTTTGCAATAAATTCAAAAAGGTTTTATACTACTGAGGGGTTTCCAGGATGGACAACCACTAACTGAAAAAAATGTTTTTGATCATTAGTTTTTATTATTAAATGTAAATGATTTTATTTGTTGATAAACCCAACAGGTTGACGTATTTGTAGGTTATTATATTTTTATGTTATTCTAACAGCAAAAAAACATGAAAGAAAAGCAAGAAAAGATTGTATATGTATCTAAATGTGAAAATGTTGTGAAGTGATAACAAATATGGATTAGATAAAATTATAATCTTATTGTTGAAAACGGAACGCTCAAACAATATAATGGTTGAACTTTATATATTATTACACTATATTTTTTGAGCGTTCCTTTTTCAACAATAAGATTTTTCACACCATTATTCTATTGATTCAATAATAAATTTGCAACATATTGCATCACTTTTACAAATCAATTAATTCGAAAATTTTCATATATTTATGTTATATCCATTTTTCTCACCACAATCACTTATGCAATTAATTCACACACATTTATTTTTTTCATTTTTTTTTATTAATCTTATCACCATTATTTATATAAATTTAATTCATATTTGTAATTATTTCACAAAATGTTCACAGATTTTTACATACATATACAATCTTTTCTATAATAATCTATGAATACATCAACCTGTTGGGGTATTAACAAATAAAATCATTTACAGTACAGTTAATAATAAAAACTAATGATCAAAAAACTTTTATTTTGTTTAATGGTTGTCCATCCTGGAAACGCCTCAGCAGTAAAAAATCTTTTTGAATTTATTGCAAAAATACTAAGTTGCCATAATATATCACAGGTACTTGCTTGCTTGCTCTTCTCCTTGTCCCCTTGGAAGTCCAAAAAAGTGGTCTCTTGTGAGTTCTTTGGAGGTGGGGTCTGTCGCAGTGATAACGAGACGACACATAATTGGTTCCAGAAATCTCTGGCTATAGGACATGTCTTTCTCTTCTCCTCCATCATAATTGGTAAATATACACTATTGCATGTGGTTGGATGTAATGTATAAATATAAAATGATGATTAAAACATGAAAAATATTTTTCTTTCCCTGCATAGAATTAAAATATTCCTCTTGAAGACCTTAAATTGAAGGGTCGAAACACGTAGGGGTGTTATGTGGAAGACCATGTTGTAGTAAAAAGCTAATAATGGTTTTTCATACAATGTGTAGTTTCATTATGATTAATGGGTATGCTATTTTCATGTAAATGTCAGAGTTCACTTTTTAAAATTTTAATGAATTGTTAATTGCTTTTTGACAAAATAAAGGAATTTTAATCAACAATTTTGAACATTCTTCTTGGCTGCCCAAAAACCCTGTGAGGGAATTATCCATTTTGTATAACGTTCTGGGGTATGCAGCACCAACAGCTCATATACATGTGCTATTCCATTCTACAAATATTTGTGTTAGTCAGGTAAACTGCATCAAATCATTATAGTCAACAACTGTCAATTGTCAACAACTAGTAAGTTTAATAATTTCCCTTTGGGATTAACAAAATATTCTGAATCTGAAACTGAAGAGTCAGTTTCATTTTTCATTAGTCGTTTTCCAGAGCAATTTTAAACTTGATAGGTTGTCATGTGGCAGATAGTTACTTACATAAAGGAATTCATCATCTCACATTTGAGGTGCAATACAGTTCAGTGGTCAACGTTTCAGTAGGTGAGAAGCTGATATCCAGGAAAGTTCCACAGCTGCAAAGCTCCATAGTGAGCAGTGATTTACCGTATTTTTCGCTCTATAAGACGCACCTGACCATAAGACGCACATAGGTTTTAGAGGAGGAAAACAGGAAAAAAAATATTCTGAACCAAATGGTCCACTAAACTATTTACCAGTGCCAATGAAATGCAGCCTGACCTGTGCCAAAGAAATCCCTCCCAGCATAAAGCCTCACTCTCAGAAAAAAATCCTCCCCCATCTCAAACTTGTGCCGTCTTCTCTCCCTTCCCAGTACAAACTGCCCTACTCCAGCTGCTTCTCCTGTTCTGTAAAAGCAGCCCACTCTGCTGGGACTTGTAGTGCCTCTGTGGGGGCTGAGATATGGCAACCTGCTATGCTGGGACTTGTAGTGCCTCTGTGGGGGGCTGAGATATGGCAACCTGCTCTGCTGGGACTTGTAGTGTCCTATACTGTGGGGAAACTGAGGAATCCTCAGTCCCCCCCACAGAGGCACTACATTCACTCACTCCTTGGCTGCCATAAATTCCTCCCCACTCTCCTCTCACAATAGTGTCCTACCTGAGCCTTGCATGACGAGCTGCATAGTGGGGTTCTGTATTAAGAGGCTTCACAAGTTCACAAGGCTTTGTCACTGACCAGGCACCTCCGTGGCTGCAGCCGAGCAAAAAGCTGGGCATCGGCGGAAGCGACAACTGTGCGGGAGGAGGCCGCGGGAACCAGGACTTTGAAGTTCAGGTCGGGGGATTATTGTGCGGGGGGGCGGGGCATTGACGGCGGCGGCGGGGGGCAGTGCCAGATGTTCATTCGGACTATAAGACGCACAGACATTTTCCTCTATATTTTTGAGGAAAAAAAGTGCGTCTAATGGTCCGAAAAATACGGTACTTCAAAAGCCACACAGGACTCTAGCAGGTAAAGGTAGATTTTAACTTTATACATTACATCTGAGAGATTTAATTAGCTTAGAGTAATCATGCCTTTTTGCAGTTTCATTCAATGGCAACCAAACACAATACACTGTAGTATTTAGGACTGTTTTTTTGTTTGTTTTTTGTGGTGGAGTTCCGTGCCTCAAGAAAAGAACAATACTTTACCCAATCAGGGAAAATCACAGGTATATTTCATATTCTGATGCAAACACTTCAACAGAAGAGGAGCGCACAGTTGTCCTAGTCTTATACCGTTTTATTGATTAAAATAAGAAGTAGAAAATATCACAAACGGAGGAAGGTTCTAGCATAGGCATCAACAAATTAGCCTCCTCTCCCGGCCTGTGTGGCTGAATAATCTCCAGGACCCAATGGGCAATGTAAGATGTTACTTCAAACCTAGCTGCAGCGTCCCACTGACCGGTACACGGAGCTACGCATGCGATGGGACCAGCCAGCGCTGTGTGACGTCACTCGCGGCTGAGAAGGGGGGTGGTGATAGTGAATCATCTCCTCAACCAATGCTGAATACTTATACTAGTAGTAATATTAGCATTAAAATGGATGTTGAAGTCACCTAGAATGATTGTGGAGATTTCAGAAGAGAGAAAGTATGGTAGCCAAGCAGAGAAGTCATCCAGAAAGGTTGATACCAGTCCAGGGGACCAGTAGATGACAACAATTCCTAGCGAAACATAGACAAATACAATGTGCCTCAAAAGAGGAGAGTGTCAAAGAGGGAGGTGGGTGATAGGTGCTGCATGGGGCTAGAAGGATTCCCACTCCACCTCTACTTCGTTTACTTGGTCTGGGGGAGTGAGTCCAGAGAAGGCCACAATAGGAGAAGGAAGTAGGAGAAGCAGTGTCAGATTCACAAAGCCAGGTTTTGGTAATGGCAAGTAGGTTAATGGAATTGTGATAAAGACGTCGTAGAGGGCGGTGAGTTTGTTACAGACAGAGCGGGCATTCCAAAGGGCACAGGAGAAGGAGGAACTGGTTTTGGGAAGAAGAGGAATAGAGACTAAGTCCTGTGGGTTGCGGCTCCTGTTTGAGAGTGAAGGGAGATGGGAGCGTCTGGCAAAGAAAAATGGATGCCAAGGATTTGGGGATATGTCACCAGAGATTAGAAGAAACAGGAGGAGGGAGGTAATGTGGGAGTGTGATTTATATGAAGGAACATGTCCTGGAAGTTTTATTAGTATATGGATGTAAAATTAGCAAGAGTTGGTAGGGGCAGTCATAGGGAGAGGACAGAAGGGAGGGTGATATATGTAAGCTGTGTTGTTGAAGAAGGGTTGTGAAGGTAAGCGAGTTTGAGAATAGAGGACACAACTGCCAGAAGGAGTGGTATAGAGCACATGTTATAGAGTGGAAGGAGAGCTGAATAGATAGACAGGGTCACCTACAACCTGTTAGGTGATTTCCAGTGCAGTTTGCAATGTATGTTTGCTTCGTGCAGAGCTTGAAGTGCATATCACTTGTATATAGAATCACTTAGAGAAAGAAGCAATGTGTGGACCCCTTAAGGGTGCTCTAAATGTATGTTGTTATAAGGGTGGGGGTGGAAAGCATGGGGGTGTAGCATCCAACTATAACATTAATATTCCATACCTATGTACTTTGTTATTGTTAAAGTCATTTTAGAAATTTGAACACAGTTTATTACTTTTATATTATCTGATTTCCTAATGGCTTTATCGCCAGGAGATGTACCAGAATCTATTGATGTACAACAAGTGAGCACTGATATGCCTATTAAACTGCGCACGACTTCTTATAAAGGTACATATGATAAAAGAGTTTCCTTATGCATTAATCTGAACATTAAGCTTTTGCTGTGTTGTACATCTTAAAGACTTAAAAACCAAACCAGGCTTTGCAGCTAAATTGTACAGTTATGTATACCATTCATTGTTCCTTACACCATCGACCCTTATTCTTCTTTCCTGAGACATTTACTTTTATTGTACTGTGTACATGATAGCTTTAAAAAAGAAAGTGTATTAGATATAGTATACTCATTTAGCTGTGCTTTTTCAACAGGGATGCGTCCTAAATCAACTCTAGTGTCAAAATTGAGTGCACACTTGCCTTTCCAAAAGCATACATCTACCATAGGTAAAGACTGCTATTCTAAAGTATTTCTTTCCATATGGCAAGCTAACAATTGTGTGGTAGCAGGCCATGTCAGGTGGAAAATAGCAGAATGATTGTGTTTTAACCACACAGTCCAGATTTCTCACATTCTATCATGAATTTCAAAAAAGACTTTGTGCTTTGTAGGTGCCCCAAAGAGTGACACACAGGAAATTAACAGGGGGGGGGGGGTCACTCACCATAATACCACAGATAAAAGCTAGACAAAGATTAGCTAAAACACAAAAAAAATATTTTAGAATAAAGCAGGCAAGCCCACTGTGTGCCACGTGACATACAATCACATATTACATAAATATAAAAATGTATGGGAGCAATAATTTTTAGCAGAATATGATGTCTATTTCAAAGATGGCTGTAACTCCTCTACATTTTTTGCAGCAATCTATGCCTGCTTGTTTAGGAGGACAATAGCTGCTACTAAAAAACATAATGATAAATATCTAATACATTGAAGTATACGTAAATATATATATAAGTATAACAAAATGTAATGGCCGGCAGATGGACACAACTTAAAAATATTCCCCTGTAGTGAAGATCTGATCAAGCAAGGGGAGGCTAGTGGATCAACCATAAATATTCCTAATAGCCATTTACAAAGAGTTGTAGTTTGAAATGATCACCAGGTGTCATGGAAAGTCCATGATTGACTTCTAGCAAATCAATGTAATCAGATATCCATGAGGGCAAAGACTAAAATGTGTTTACAACAGAATTACAAATATTGGTGTTAGCCAGGTATACTGCATGAAATCATTGTAGGCTTCATTTATCAAAGTGTATGGTGTCAACAACTAGTAAGTTTAGTCATTTCCCTTTGGGATTAATAAAGTATTCTGAATCTTATCAGTCATTTTCCAGTGCAGTCTTAAACTCTTATGCCTGCCGTCGTTATACGTTGGCGGTTTGAAGAGGAATATCGTTGTCGTGGCAGCAGCTAGCTTCAGCGGGCGGTTCCGCTTTCAGATAAAAGTGGTCTCTGAGGTCTTTTTGACCCCCAGATCTCATATTTAAGAGGTCCTGTTATGCTTTTTACAAGGGATGTTTACATTACTTGGAATAGGTATAAAAGTGACCCAATTTTTTTTTTAAAGGACAGTGTCAAACTAAAAAGTTAAATAAATAAGAAAAAAATTGAAGCACCCCGTCCCGCCGAGGTCGCACACAGAAGCGAACGCATATGTCAATTTACTTGGCGTAACATTATCTGTCACAATATGAAAAAAATTGGTCTAACTTTACTGTTGTCTTATTTCTTAATTCAAAAAAGTGTATTTTTTTCCCAAAAAAGTGCGCTTGTACGACCTCTGTGAAAATACAGCGTGACTGAAAGTATTGCCGACCACCATTTTATTCTCTAGGGTGTCTAAAAAATATATATATATATATATATATATATATATATATATATATATATATATATATATATTTATATAGTGTTTGGGGGCTCTAAGTAATTTTCTAGCAAAAAAATTAAAAATATTTTAACTTGTAAACACAGGGCCAGATTCAGAGAGCCGTAACTCCTGTCTAACTGGTGTTAGACTGGAGTAATTTCAAATTACGCACGTTTTTTAGCTAGTCGGAAACCTCAAACCATGAATAGACGGCTGTGGGCTTCAATTCGACTGGATTACGTGTTCGTATGCCTTCGGATCTACGCGGCAATAAAATTGCGGCCACTGGATGGACTTTCCGGCTTTTTTCCGCATCGGGGTATGCTAATGAGCTTTTGCCGGCGATCCCCGAAATTACGATCTTCAATCGCAATCTCTTACGGCATCTTTAGTCATCTTTTTTTTGCGTAACACTATACCAGCTTTTTGCTGCTCTAATATTAGACAGCCCATGTTAAGTATGGCCGTCGTTCCCGCGTCAAATTTCTACGTTTTCCGACGTCTTTTATTATTTTTTACATAAGTCGTCCGGGAATAGGAATGTTCATAAACGACGCTACTCAAACAAAAAATGACGTAACGACGTGATTTCGCGCAATGCACGGCGGGAAATTTCTGAACGGAGCATGCGCAGTTCGATCGCCGCGGGGACGCGCTTAATTTAAATGCTTCACGCCCTCTAATCGCGTATTTCGATTACACGGCGAGAAATAGACTACGCCGCCGTAGGGTATGGGCAAAAATCTACCAGAATTCAATGTAGAGCCTGGTAAAATACGGCAGCGTAGAGTATTTCGATTACGCAGCGCAAATTTAAGTGTATCTGAATCTGGCCCACAGAGTCTGAAAAATAGGCCCGGTCCTTAAGTGGTTAAATTTGATAGGTTGTCATGTGGCAACCAAGCCAGGTCTTACATCAGATCCTTTGAATAAATGATTTCATCATCTCAAATTTGTGGTGCAATGCAGTTCAGTGGTCGCCTTTTCAGCAGGTGAGGAGTCGATATCCAGTGAAGTTCCACAGCTCCAAAGCTCCACAGTGAGCAGTAAACTACTTCCAGAGCCACCCGTGACCATAGCGGGTAAAGGTAGCTTTTGACTTCATACATTATATCATATAGATTCAATTAGCTTACAGTAATTTTGGCTTCTGCAGTTTCATTGAATGACAATCATTTTTTTTTTTTTTTTTGTGGTGGAGCTCTGTGCCTTAAGAAAAGGACAATACTTTACCCAATCAAAGAAAAATCACAGATATGTTTCAGTTTCTGATGCAGACAATTACCTTACTCATACTACTTGTTCACCCACCAGAAGGAGTAAAGTAGGATTTGTTCCTCCTCTGCATCTTCCCCACTGACTGTAGCACAGTTAGAGTGATCTTTCCTAGCCTTAGCTACACCTGTGTAAGGCTAAAATTTGCTTTTTAGCTCAGCTACTGTTGTCACAGGGATATTGAGTTCTCACTGTTGTAGAACTGGCCAAAGATTCAAGGCCACAGAAGCCACGTATTGTAATGCTTTAATGTATTCCTTATAGGAATACATATAGAATTTAGTTTGGCCAGTGACAACAGTGGTACAGCTGCTGGTGGAAGATATTCTAGCCAGCAAGGGATCAAAACCTGCTTAGTAGATGGTACTTACATTAGCAGTAGTGGTACCTGTGCTTTAATAACCTGATACGCCTGTTACTGTTGTAGTGACATTATTTAGGAATACTTTTCCATACATATCCTTTTGTAAAAGTATTCGTAGCATCCAACCTTAGCTCTAACATTAATATTCTATACCTACGTACTATGTTATTGTTAAAGTGATTTTAGAAATTTGACATCAGATGATTACATTTATATTATCTGATTTCATAATGGCTTTATCGGCCAGAAGATGTACTAGAGTACCACAAGTGAGCACTGATATGCCTATTAAACTGAGCACAACTTCTGGTTAAGGTACATGTGATAAAAGGGTTTCCCTCTGCATTGATCTTATTATTATGCTTTTGCTGTGCTGTACATCTAAAAGACTTAAAAACTGAACCAGGCTTTGCAGCTAAATTGTTCAGTTATGTATACTATTCATATTTCTTTTTACCACCATTGATCCTCATTCATCTCTCCTGAAAAATGTACTTTTCTATTCTGTGCATGATAGCTAAAAATCAAACAAACAGTATATTAGATATAATATACTCATTTAGCTGTGCTTTTTCAACAGGGATGCATCCTAAACCAACTCTAGTGTCAAAATTGAGTACACACTTGCCTTTCCAAAAGCACAAAACTACCATAGGTAAAGATTGCTATTCTATAGTATTTCTTTCATGTGGCAAGTTAAGAATCGTATGATAGCAGGCCATGTTAGGTGGAAAGTACCAGACTGATTGACTGTGTTTTAACCACACGGTCCAGATTTCTAACATTGAATCATTTTATTAGCCATGATAAAAGGAAGGGCCTATAAGAACTTTGTTTTTCTACATTTTTTATATGCGTTATGATATTTTGAGCTGTGCTGTCAATGCATATCATGCTTTGATGAATGAAAAAGATGATGAGATGTTTTTCTTCTTTGTTTTTACATCATATGTAAATGTAGTACATATATGTACAATAACACTATTAACAACAAAAGCAAACCTCTCAAAATGTGTTAATGCATATTAGAGTGCATATGTGTGAAAGGATCCTCAGTGCTTTCTTTAAAGCCCAACTTTGGGCATATAATAAGATATCCCATGCATTTGGGGCTGTGTCCACACTGCAATGGTTAATAACTTGTTTAGGGTAAGAGGAGAAACAGTTTCAATTACCTCATCATCCTCTCCCCCAGCCATTGGCGTTCATCCATGATCCAGCGGTGGCTTGCTCCCTGCTCTGGTCTTGATGACATTGGGACCCTAAACTGCTAGAGCAGAGGGGTGCAGAAACTGTGGGGACTGGTCTCGCTGCAGAGAAGAGGAGGATCAGGTAAGTATATCTTATTTAATTGTTCCCCAGCCTAGACAAAAAAAAGTAGATAACCCTTGTAGTATGTACACAACTCCACTGTAAAGGATAACCTTTTATTTGCCAAACGTTTGGCTTTAGGTAAACATTCCATAGTTTGGGTGGTTTGCTCATGCTGTGCTCTATTTTGTTGTGGTCAGCTCTTTCTTTGATTTTCCTCCAGTTAAAAAAAGTACTAGACATATAGCAAATATATACGTAATACGTTACCAACCATTGGGGAAAAAAAGGCACAGCCAAATCGTATACTACAAAGAGCTTACTACGAAGACACGTCGCCCTTAATTCATTTCACCAGGCAAAAAAAACTGCAAAGGCATGATGTCTGATCCTGGAATGTTTTTTATTGCACCGAAAGGGCAGCACACCGAAGCTTCCCAGTATTTTGTAGTATAACCATAAAATATACAATATACCATCATCTCTATAGTATTATAAATTGACTTCTAAATTACCATAAGTTTAGATTAAGAATAAATAGAAGCTAATTAGTAAATATGCCTAGGATAAACTAGATAGAATTGAATTCACAGCTGGAAAACAAGTGCAGACTAATCAGTGTAAATCATCATTGTCCCTTGAGACTTTGTTCTCACCACAAGTGCAAGTGGCAATGAGCTCAAGGAAAGCATCTATGATTACATGGCACCTAATTGGTTGGCAACGCTGCCTTGTCTTCTTCCCTATGATCAGACATTTTGCTTTAGTATGAGATAACCAAGGGAAAATTCAGAGGTGCTGTCCTGCAGCTCTCAAATAATATCATCAAAACTCCATCAGAGAGTGTTCTAGTATTTCATGCAATTCAAATTGGTATAATGCTTTTTAAAACTTAAAAAAAAAACGGAACAACTTGAAACAGAGAGGTATAGAGGGTAGTAATCAAAAACATCAGAAATTCTACACAACAGTAAATAAGCTACTACTGCTACCAAGTAAACTTTGCACTGGGCTAAAATCAGAACATTAATTCAGTTTACGGTGAGTGAAATTCCCTGCAACTCACATTTCACAGACTTCCTTACCAGCTGAGTAGGAGAAGCAAAAGGTTAGAATTCCAGGAGCTTGTGCAGTGTCTTTTTGTCACTTATAACTGCATCACCAATCATATTGTGTCTTATGTGGGGGGTTATAATAGCTTGGTCCAAACGAACAGGCCTTAATTGAAATTGTCTGCAATTGCCCTTTGGCTTGATTGTCAATTGCAAAGAAAATATGTTTTTTTTACAATGCTGCCTGCAAAACCAATAACAATTTTCAAAAAAATTTTTAGCTGCAAAAATGAAGCCTATTTATGGTCCCACTACAATATCCAGTTTGGAGAAGGCACACACTTATCATGGTAACTCGTAGCTTTCTTATTTTTTAGGAAAAAAATATCCTGTCGTTTTCTAACAAACATGTAGGACTGAGAGTAGGTTAAAAAACGAAGTGACCTTTAGTCAGAAGGAGCTGCAATTAAGAATGAACAGCTAATTTTGTATAAGACAAGACAAAAGTAACTGCTCTCATAAACAAGTGAACTTGGTAATACATAAAACCATTAGTGAGACAGGGCTTAAATTAACTTCTGTGACTTATCGATATATAATACTACCTTACTTTTTTATATGTTGCTGAGCATGGTCTGGTGGTCCGAGAGGATTTAAGGTGGCTGTCAAGTTCTTGCCTATATCAATGGAAGGCCCAGTCTATGGTGCCAGTAGTAGTAGTAGTGCATGCTGTTGGAGGCTGGACGTAGTATATAAGATATCCAATGATTGGAAAAGTGCATCTTGACTTTCATTTATCATACAAGGGGTGAAATTGTTCTGGTGAGTGCAGTGTGTGTGGTGGAAAGAAATAAAACATGGTGGTTCTTGGCACAAGTAAACAAGAATAGTGCATAACTGTATATGTGGGCTTATCACTTTATTAAGCAGACTGAGCACTAAATACAGTATAAGTGAACTATATTTTTGATATAAATTTTTATATGATTTTTTATATGATTTATTTCCTTTTGGTTTAATTTCCTCATATTTGTGGTATCATATAAGTCACTGAAGTTGATTTAAGCGCTGTCTCATTCTAATGGTTTTAAGAATAAACAGTGTACAAATAAAAAGCATTTGTAATGTTTTTGGATACATTTAGCTTAATTCCTTTACTTATTTTATTTGTATTTAACAATAACTAAACAATTTGTATATTGTTTTTCTAACTGGTGTTTTGTATTATTTTACTATATATATATATATATATATATATATATATATATATATATATAAACAAATATTAATTAATACATGACAAAGGATTCCCAAAGCGCTATATATCTTATCTAGAGAGAGAGCACAACAGTAGTTACCAACTTTTTCAGAGAAAACCTTGGACACTGCTATGACTTGTTCATTCACATGTGTAAATTGCAGCTTGAATTGTGAAGTTGTGAGGGTAAGAAAAAACTGCGAACATGCAAAAAGGAGGCAGAAAAAAAAGAATGTGTAATATTTCACATTTACCTGATTAAAAAATAAGGAAAAACATTTTATTTCTTAAAATGTATCATAATCATAATAAAGACATAGCGAAAATATATTCAAAAACTAAAGACATAGCAAAAATATATTCAAAAACATGTTTTAAACATCATTTAAACTTCATTTTAAAGAGAATATATTTTTCTTCAGCAGAAAACCATGACATGTTAAAAAACAACTTAGGGAAATATATAAAACTATTCACATCAATCTCCGCCACAATGGCGCTTACAGTCTAACATGTCATATTCATACTCCCTTACACTTTTTTTGGTTTGTTCACTGATTAACCTAGCAATTTTGGAAGTTTCATCTTTCAGTGGTCTGGCTACACTTCACTGAAACCTAAAATTGTATTGTTTTTTACTAACACTACCTTTGTATATATTTCTCTTGGTAAACCAAATTGCATTCAGCATTACATTTTTATATAGAAGTTATTGTATAAATGAAAAAGCACACTTTTTTACATCGTGGTGAACTAAATTATCATTAATATGCAGTAATATAGTTAGACAGTTAAACCCTTTTCAAAAACGAAAAAGTGGCTTCATAAAACAAAGTGTCTAATGTGTGTGTTGTTTACTACTGCACACTTTTTGTGGTATTGCGATCATTTAACCTCTTTACACCCGCACACTATCATATGACGTCCAAAAAGGGGATCTGTTATCCCAGGTGGATGTCATATGACGTCCTGCACTTTGCGGGGAGATATCTGAATGATGCCTGCACCTAGAGGCATCATTCAGATATAATTTTCTTCCGGCGGCGATCCTGCGCACCGTAAGAACGGTCATAGCGGCGGTTTCCGCCGATTGATCATTCTTACAGGCGGCGGGAGGGGACATCTCCCCTCCCGCCACCATCCAGTGCTTCTCCAGGCTCTTCCGTCCTATCGGGGCCCCGGAGAGATGATCGCCGTCCGCCGGATGTGCATCATAGAGATGACTGGTGACCAGATGGTCACTAGTCATCTCTATGACCATCGGAGGCCCGGGCGCGATGTAATGATGTCACGCCCCGGTAACCGTAAGTAAACAAACCGCAATTGTGGCTAGTTTGAATGAGATCTGTGATTTTTTTTCACAATCTCATTCTTTCCAGCCTGGAGGAGAGATGTGGGGTCTTATTGACCCCGCATCTCTCCTTAAAGAGGACCTGTCACACACTATTCCTATTACAAGGGATGTTTACATTCCTTGTAATAGGAATAAAAGCAATCGGAAATAAAAAAGTGTAAAAAATAAATAAATAAGTTAAAAAAAAAATTAAAACGCCCCTGTCCCCGGTAGTTCGCTCTCAGAAGCGAAAGCACACATTAGTCCCACCCATGTATGTAAACGTCGTTCAAGCATGCGTTAGAGCGTGTGAAACAATTCTAGCACTAGGCTTCCTCTGTAACTCTAAACTGGTAACCTGTCAAAATGTTAAAGCGTCGCCTATGAAGATTTTTAGGTAAAAAAGTTTGGCTCCATTCCATGAGTGTGCGCAATTTTAAAGCGTGACATGTTAGGTATCTATTTACTTGGCGTAACATCATCTTTCATATTTTACCAAAAAAATTGGGCTAGCTTTACTGTTTTGTTATTTTTTAATTCATGAAACCATTTTTTTTACAAAAAAAAGGCGTTTGAAAAATGATTGTGCAAATACCGTGCAAAATAAAAAGTTACAATGACCGCCATTTTATTCCTTAGGGTGTCTGCTAAAAAAACATATATAATGTTTGGGGGTTCTGAGTAATTGTCTAGCAAAAGAATGATGATTTGTACATGTAGGAAAGAAGTGCCAGAATAGGCCCGGTATGGAGGTGGGTTTTAAAGCCCAATATTGAGGTGGTTAAAGATAAAATTCACGAGAAGTATTTTCTAATAAAGTATTAATCAATTCATTTAATATTTTTTCGCAGCAACCACAAGCCAATTTATCCCAGGCAAACAAAGCACCATGTCCTCTAAAACTCACAAAAAAACCACTGGTAATGCTTGTTTTTCACAAAATGGTCTGTTGAGCTTGTTAATCATTGCACACTGGCAGTCATCATCATTCATTACTTCAGCATTTCTTTCTGCTTACATGAACACAATCCATCCATTGCAGTAAGATTGATTGCTGTCATGTGACTCATTCTGCGGCAGCACCCATGGTATGACTTTGCTGTCAGCTTTGCTTTTTGTACAAGAAAATGATGTAGACATTGACACAGTGTCAATTATCCTACCATTTTCTCTATCCTTTCCAATACGCGGAAAGGTAAATTTAAAGCTGCATTTGTGCTTTTAGGATGAGTATTTCTGCAGAAAAAGTAGTTTTTTTGCTTCCATAAACCACACCACATTGGACTTTGAGGTAGACATATCAAAGCAAATTTTGAATGCAGTGCATGCAGGCATCTTTTCAAATACAGCATATCATAATTTTTATTAATGCGGAGCAATGATCAAGGATGTGCAGTAACTTATAGAAAACAATAACAAGCCGCTAACCCACTCATTCTTGAATTAAGAACAATCACAACTATGAAAAAATACTTCTGGTTGTTTTTAGCCGTATTACATAAGGACCTCTATATTTGTGTGAAGCTTTGTGTGGACAAAGATGGTTAGCTCTGAGGTTATGTATATTCAATGTTGATCATAGGAAAAAATAAATATTTCACAAAGCAGTACTGATTCATTTCCTTTGATGCATCTACCTCAACAGGTTCTCAGCAAGCATTTTTCATTACAAGCACAAGCATGTATCAGTGCACTTGTAAAATAAAGTAACTAAATGTTTTTTATTTTGGGGTGGGGGGGTGGATTTCTTTTCAGAATTTATTGGAAATCCTAGTGTTGTTACCACACCGAAAATCATTGTTAAGACTACAGTACAGCATCCCATGCCTGGTATAATATTCTTTATATTTTCGCTTTAAAGCTATACATTTTTGCTTGGCTTATGCCAGAATTATACGGTTAGATGATGCTGGCCTATTCTGAAACAATTGTATTTTATTTGTAGTTAAGATCCATAATCTCATATATTCTTAATTATATAAAGTTGTTTTTAATGAATATCCATTTGATTTGAATTTAATTTGAGTGTATTCATGCTAGATCCTTTGCAACATAAGTTGTTTTACTGAACATATAGATGGATGAAGTTGATTTACTGAACCAATTGAAAACGCTAACTAATAAGGCTGGTCGTACATTACTGTATACAATTTATTTGTAGAAATGCAAAAAACACAGTCAGGCCTTGTACACACGACCGAGAATCTCGTCGTAAAAGAAACGTTGTTTTCCTCAATGAGGTTTTTGTCAGGCTTGACGAGAATCTTGTCAAGCTTTCCTTGCATACACACTGTCAAGACAGAATATCGTTGTTCTCAAACGCGGTGACGTACAACGCGTACGACGGCACTATAAAGAGGAAGTTCGATTCCAGTGGCGCCACCCTTGGGGGTGCTTTTGCTAATCTCATGTTACCGCATGTTAGTAAAAGTTTGGTGAGAGATGATTAGCGATTTTCAGTCTGTTACAGCATGATGAATGTGCTGTCTCCATTACGAATGCTACTTTTACCGAAGGTGCTCTCACGTCTCATACTTTATTCTGAGCATGCGCGTGTTTCTAAGCATACACACAAAGGTGTTTCTCGTCGTAAACCAGCCTGACGAGAAACACGACGAGAAAATTGAGACTCCCAATGAGAAAAAAGAGAGCATGTTCTTTTTTTTTTCTCGTCTAGATCCACAACAGTTTTCTCGACGAAAAACATACACACGACCATTAACAGATGTCAGAAAAAATTGTGGTGTGAAAGGTATATATGGTATCCCAAAACTAGGTGGATGCTGCCTTCCTCAGATGGGGTAATCCGAAAGGAACTACAAGAAAAACAGAAATGGAAGGCGCACACCTAGTGCATTACTAGAGATAATTGAATAAGAATAAATGTTTGTATAAAAGTGGGTACTCACAAAATGCAACTGACAAAGGGTCATAAACACAGTACATGGACATGCACAGAACACGGGGTACAGCGTGTTCTGTGCATGTCCATGCACTGTGTTTATGACCCTTTGTCAGTTGCATTTTGTGAGTACCCACTTTTATACAAAAAAAATCTTATTATTAGATTATCTCTGGTAATGCACTAGGTGTGCACGCCTTCCATTTTTTGTTTTTCTTGTAGTACAATCTTTTTGTACAATTTCCCCTTAGATTTAGCAAAACCATATAATAAGAGATCAAACCTAAACACTTTCAATTTATATGCCATCAGGCAGATCCTTGCACTACATAGTTGAAGGTTAATCTAAAGGAAATTAAATAAGGCAATTGTATAATGTATGGCCAGCCTTAGTAAAGTGAATGTTCGATAAGGGGGCTATTTATATAGAACCCACAAAACTGTGAACAATAGAGGAGACCCCTAGGATAGATGATATCCTACATGCTCCTGTTGAAATCACCAGCCTTAATTCAAAATTAATTCACAGTACAGACAGAATAAAAAGCAACAATAAAAGATGGAATGCAGCCCTTATTCTTTCATAAAGTCAAATAATACATACAAAATTTTCCCCAGCCACCAAAAATTATTTCATATCTAAAACACCTCAGCCATCAAAGATCATATCACTTGCAAAACATTTTTCTTCTGAATAGTGAATAGTCTATATGTCCCAGGGAATCGTGTTTTATACCTGAAACAGTCATTATTGGGTGGATTCATTTTTTTGTACTATGGATGTAACTCTAGTGATAAATCAGAAGAATAAGGGTTACATTCTATCCTCTATTGTTGCTGTTTATTCTGAAATGCTAACATTACATCAATGCCTGCACCCAGCAGTAAGAAATTTGGTTTAAGTCAAAAGTAAATCAATATATGCACTGCTGTGAGCTAAAAACTGGCATGCATCTGTGGGCATCCAATATGTGAAGTACAATACCTGTGCTACTTTAAATTCATTGCTTATTTAATCTAAAAAGTTTAGTGAATAAAGAGAAGAGGCGTTCACGTCGATCATGTGCAAGGCAGATTGCTGTATTATTTAAATTCTAGTGTGTGTGATTTAGTATTAATAATGAACACAGTTTAAGATGAACTTTAGGAATAATCAATTTTTATAAACTAAAATTGATCCAGCTTGATTACCTGTATTTATTGATATTGTATGTCAAATCGAGAGGGTTGTAGGGGATTCTTATAATCAGTGTAGTTGTCTGTGCCACATACAAGAAGCACATTCCTGTTCCAGCAGTGCTGGAGCTACTTCCACTTTGGTACAGTGACAACTGATAGTCACTCACTCAGCACCTCCTTCATTTAGGAAACATGTTACATTTGATATGACATATCTATATGTACAGGTAATCAAGCTAACACAATGTCAATTTAAAAAGGCATTATTCCTGGAGTTCTTTCACTTTTTTAGGTGAAGCACAGTCTGTCATACAACAGCAATCTGTTTGTGAGATTAGGTTGCATGGGTGTATGATCAGCTGCTTTTTGTGTATTGTGTCTGAGGCAAATAAACAGGAGACAGTAGTTGTCAACAAAGAGTTCCATTTTATACTGAACAAGAGATTATAACGTTGTGGATAGTTAAGCCCTAAGAGAAAGAATGTAAGCCAATATTTTATCATGTTATTATTATTCATTTGATGTAGTTTAGTGGGGAAGATTTTTTGAGTCATGGAAATCTTTTGACTACTTAAAATACAGTAAGAAGCACATTATTCCATTAAAGTGATTGTTAATCTATTCCTTCTAATTCCTCTCATCCTCCCTGTGCCTGTGTTATGTAAAAAATCTGCTGGTATTACCCATATGAGCGTGTTTCCTGGCGCTCTGCTGACTTGTCCGATCTCTTCTCTCTCGGCTCACAGCTCTAGTGGGTGGGGCCAAGACCTCCCACTGACATAAGCTGTGGAGGAGAAAATAGGAGAGAGAGAGAGCTGACAGTCAGTCAGCCAGAGAGATGCACTCATATAGGTACAATCCGGCCGAATTTTAACATAACACAGGCACAAGGACACTTATTATTATGGAGCAGATTGAATTACAGGATTTAGTAGCAGATATGAGAGCAGCAGGAGGGGTAGCAGGCACTGGTACAAGCAGACAGGCAGGGAGGGGAGGGGGAGGACAAAGGTGACACAGGAGAGAAGGGCTGCAGGTGACTGAGGCATGTAAACTGACCACAGTGTCAGGGATCAGCAGCCATGATATATTGTGGTCAGTTTACAGGGGAGAGGGTATAGTCAGGCAGGATCAGCCAGGTATTTTAGGTGATGGGAGGGGGTATAACACAGCATAAGAACTATGCTGTTTTACATGGTTTAAAGAAACAGGATCTGTTTTGTTTTTTTCGGTTAACAAAAGCTTTAATTTTATGTGATGCGAATATGAGAGCTATGAAATATATAATAGAACACTTTAAAAATTCATCTAGTAAGAATAGTTTTAGAAGTAGGACTATTAGGGCCCTTTCACACTAGCAGGCCGTATGTCAGCTTTTCCATCTATCCGTTTGCGGATGAAAAAGGGACATACATTGGTCCCTATGTGATTGCGGGTGTCTGCAGATAAACACCTGCTGGCACCCGTAATCACCCACCTCCGCAAACATCCGATTTTGCAGACAGAAGAAAACCCTATTTTTTCTTCCGTCTTCAGAGTGGATCGGATGAACACGGACACACGGTCCGTGTTCATCCACTCCCCCATAGGGGAGAGTGGAGAAAAAACAGTGTGCAGAGACCGCCCTGTCATCCAACATCTCACCGGGGATTTACGGAGCGATCCCCGCTGAGCTTAGGAACACACGGAGGCGGATCATTATTTACATGATTCTCCATCCAGTAAGGAGAATGTAATCACCCTCACCTAGCAGGAGTAAATATTTATGCTGCTTTCAGCAACGGGGAGGGGGAACAGATAACAGTGGACCTTACATTTTCGCTGTAAGGTCTGCTTTAGGCTGACAGTAAATATTTGCAGTGTGAGTGAAAATGAAAGACATTTTCTGGTACCTCAAGATTCCTGATTATTGTTCACAAATCAGTATGGATTTTACCTTTACTATGCATGTATCCGATTATCAATAGACTCTCCCAGAGGCATTATTTATTCTCGTATTTTATTGTTAGCACCAGGAACAATTTATGTAGTGTACTATACTATAATAAGTTTTATCTATAAACGTTGAAAACTCAATAATACGCTTTATTAAACAGAGGTCAGTTGGGGGTCTTTTCTCTCCAGAACAGCTGCCACCTTCCAGCTTCCTCCAGACATGTTACCGTGAGTGAGATAGCACCTCTCCAGACCATATTCACTGTGGTGAGGTTCTGCAATTAGCTACTAGCAAAGTCTATCCAGGCTCTCAATTCTGACATTGTTGAATAGCTGTACAGTCCATTGATGCTGGATACTTCTCTCTCCGGGGATTGGCTGGAACCTGATAAATATTCAGGTTGATTGATTTAAATCTCTTGCCCTAAAGCTCTGGAAGCTTCTTCCAGATGCAAGAGGAAGCACTCAAACTTTCAGCCTGATAAACCCTAAACAGACCACGCCAAATAATTACTACTCCCTTGATTACTGAAGCAGCCAAAACTATATTTGCATAGCATCCTACACTAGGAGGGTGCTGCACTTAAATTAGTTATAAACCTTGTTTTCAAATTTAAACATTTAACTCAGCTGCTCTGTGCAATGGTTTTGCACAGAGCAGATTTAATGCTTAGTTGGCCTTTTTGTAAAAGCAATCCTCGTGGCTAATTAGTCACTGGATAGTTTTTACAAGCAGTGGTAGGGGACATACCTCACTCCTACCACCGTCTGTGGCTTTGTCTGGTTGTCTCATCTCACGGGAGACTGAAATAGCTCTAATCACCTCTATGGTATAGGAAACCAGATGTAAACAGTGGCATTTTTAAATAGGGAAAGCAATGTAAAAATAGAAAAAACAAACAGCGATTGTCCCACACATCAGAACGTCTGATCGCGTGCAGAATTTTCTAGCACCACATCTCCTATGTAAATCTGAAGTGATGATATAAAATACCATGTGACATAAAAAATCGCCAAAAAAAAACACCCACCAATATATTCTCTAGGGCCTCTGCTTTTTAAAAATATATACTTTTGAGGGGTATTAATAAATTTTCTAGCAAAAAATACTGATTGTTACATGTAAACAAAAAGTGTCAGAAAGGTTTAGTATTAAAGTGGTTACACAGTAGCAATCAGAACCAGCAGAATGTGAACCTGGCTGGTACTCAAAAGTATGGTGGAAGAAGGCCGATATACATGGATCAAATGTGGCATGCAGACACCTTACAGTGCCTGCTATAAATAGTAGGAATTTTATAAAATATTGACACATACTCTTTTAAGCTTGTTCATTTTTTTTAGCAGGATTAGTATGTTCATGTTCCTGAGTGAAACTTGCGCACTCTTCCTCACACACTAAATAATTTCATATTCAGTTAAACTGCCTAAAAGCTCAATATAAATTGTATTCTTTCTTTCAGTTCCAAATGAAATTTTATCATTTCATCCAAAACCTGTCCCTAGCACTGAGACACCAGAATCTGAAGCTGGTAAAATCATTATGTGCATTTTAACGGATACAAGTTATGCTATCTTTGACAGAATTCTTCTCTTTTCTAACAGGCTTCATTTCTTATTTGTTTCAATTTTATTTCAGACAGCACACTGCCAGAGTCTAAAATAATTACAACAGATGCACCTCATATATATGAACCAGAAAAAACTACTTTAGGTAATATATACTCTGAAGCCAGCAAATATATTTAATTTAGAACCTAATATTGGTAACTTAAAACAATCATCTTAGATGCTATTTTTTCCAGTATTTATTTAGCATTTTTGCTCAGATTTTGTTATTTTGAGACTTTCTTTTAGTGGCTCCATTAACAATTTAAAAAATGCAAAAATTACTTCTATATTGATTCTTTACATTCCCTTTGTACACTGTGGTTGATGTTTACATGAAAACAATTAAAAATCTCTAGGCACCACTTCCGTCTGCAATCCCACTAGAAGGGTTACCGGATCGTTTAATTATTCTGTGACAAACAAATGGCACAACAGGCATTCCACTACAGAAGAAGCAGATCTCTGCCCTACAATTGGATATTTTATATGCAGTAAAATTTTATTATGATGGAGGCCCAGTTATATAGATACAGTGGTCCAATGGTGGGTGAAGTTATCGGATAAAGGAACACCCTGACAAGGGTATCACAGGAGGTGTTCTTCAGGTTTTTTTTTTTTTACCAGGAGTCTAAATCAGAGTCTTTTTCTAGATTAAAGTAGCCCTTTTACGAGCCTAATAAATCTCTTGAATACCACAAGCACACTCAAACCTGATTTAAGTAATACCACTTACTATTTAACTGTGCTAGTTCTTCATTGAGGTACAAATAGTACAAAACTGTTGTTGTAAAAGTAATATTTATGGGAACATTAAATCATTATGAGCCTTTGTTTGCAGCTTCCGATGGTCACTTCGTTGTTCAGAAGCACACATCAACAGCCAAGTCACATACCACAATTGGTAAAGTCATTTTATGATTCAGGCTTTTTCACTTACACATGGATCTTTGACTATTTTTTTAGACACATTTCACTAAGGATATAACAATGCTGTAGTATTGCCATAATTTAAGCATTGCCCAATGGACATAAAACACACCAAAATGATAACCTATGGTCAAATATTTTGGCTTCAATGGATAGCAAAAACATATCAAATAAACAAATCCAATATCTTTGGACTATAAACGTAGAAAAGTATATGCTTGCTCTATAATCAGCCTTCTCAATAAGTGTAAACAAAATAAAAGTTTTAGATTTTAAAGCTTTTGATTCTGGGAAATGCTTGATTCTGGGGAATGCTTTATTCTGGGGGAATGCTTGATTCTGGGCAACTGAATTAGTGGTTATGTCCAAATGAATGAGAATGACTTGTCCTGCATAACCAGGAGTAAATATTAATATACAAGTATATATTGTTTTCTAATCTTAGCGTATCGGACTACAACCACATCTTTTTCAACTAATACCCCCACTACTTCCCAAAGGACACAATCTACTCTGGGTAAAATGTTTCTGTATAGCTTTCTACACTATAGAAGCAAATAGGGTATCTGCTATGGCCGCAAATGTTTTGCTTGCAGTTTTGGCTGTGCATACCTTCTAGTCTATACATTCTCTCCCATAGCTAGCAAGATGATTTGTATTCATTGCATATCTGAAACCTTCTTTTAATGCCTATCTGCGCTTATATATAGTAGGCTTAGAAAAAAATATTCAGTCTTGCTACATATTACAATTTAATAGATGTTGCATGATGCCTAAATACATTTTTTTTGCTTGATGAGCAGCATTAGACACTAAGGTTGGAATGACCTGCTCATCTATAGAAAGAGTTTTATTAATTAAAATTGCCATTATTTTACAGCATCAAAGAAACAAGGGGTTTCTCCTGCACAACCTAAAATTCCATTGCCAAAAAAGACACAAACTACAACTGGTATAGTAAAGGCATTCATTTTTGAGTTTATGCAGCTTGTTCTTCTAATATAGTCATATAGTGTCATTTTCCTAAACTGTCAAAAAGCAGCATAAATGGATAAATACAATTTCACAGTGTTGCTGTTGTAAAGTCCAGCCTTGAAGGAGCCATGAATTAAAATACTGGTTTTCTTGCTGGCCATTACTTTGAGTCAATGGCCTGGAAGAATATGCATATATGCAATTCAGATTTTACTCCACTTTTTCTGGTCTACTCGATATTATTATGACAGATTTTATTTAAGCATAAGTAAGAATAGTAAAGTAATTGAATTGCCTGTCCACCAATACACATTGACAAATCTACCATCGTCCTATCTAATTATTCATACATTTAATGGAAATAATTTCTAATAACAATGAATCCTATATATAAATATGGCCACTGCCTGGCATTTTATCCTTACTTCCATTGTTTTTTTTTAACAACAATCCATGAACTCTCATAGCAGTTGCAAGTAGTAGTTGAACATAAAAATAGTATCACCTGGTACTAATCAACTATTGCCAGTAAAGGTCAGTAACAGCCTTTCCTTACAATATATAATATCTGAAAGATAAGGAATTCTGCACTGCAGAAAATAAAAGGTAAACTTTCGGAAGATCAGAAGTTTTCTGGGACATGATCATTATTACAATACCTATGTTTGATTTAGAAAGATGGTAACATAAAAATATTAATAAAATACATTGGGGGTTATTTATTGAAATTGCACTGAAAGTGCACTTGGAAGTGCAGTCACTGTAGATCTGAGGGGGACATGCAAGGAAAATAAAAAACAGCATTTTAGCTTGCACATGATTGGATGATAAAAATCAGCAGAGCTTCCCCTCATTTCAGATCTACCCCTCAGACAGCAACTGAACCTCCAAGTGCACTTTCAGTGCCATTTCAAGTGCACTTTGCACTTGTAGTTTAAAGTGGATTTGCCTTTTGTAAATAACTCTTGTGACATATGCGATTTAGCCAGATTTATTGTGAATAATTCCTTCACTTCAGAAAAAATGCCAGCTAAATTCATATATTCATGTTACTTTGTTATTTTATTTTTTAAACATTTTACATATTTTTAATTTGTTGCGTTATCTCCTAAGTTTTGTTCCAGCCCAAGACCAGCATCTTTCCTAGAGACATGTAGAAATTTGTATTAACAAATACTTCTATTTCATTCAGTTAAGGAAACACGGCTACTTTACATGAAGAAACAGCCACCAGTGTGTCTAAATAACCCTATTTATTAACACTGTATATATTTTTTTTATTCCTGTGGATTAACTTTTATGCTTTTTCTAGGTATATTTTTAAGAAAATTGTTGTCTAAAAGAGAGCTACATTCCTCTTATTGTTTTGCAGACAAAATGTTTTCTTATCTTCCTTTGGCAGGTTGTAAAGTCACCAGGGATGATATTTAATCAGTATTGCATGACTTGGTTCCTCAGATTTGGAATTACCATGACTTAATCTTAAAACAATCTGATGAGTATAGTTTGAGCTCTCACTTTTTTATTTGCAGTTCCAGCCAAAACTCAAAAAATTCCCCACAAAAAGGACCACTCAACTGTGGGCCCAACCCCACAAACTGGTAATAAAACATAATTGTTTTTACATTTTCAGCACCCCAAGATACCACTGTGTAAAGATAATATTTGCTTGCGGAACTTTTCCATGCATGCTGAGGAATAAGCCATGTTATTATTTTTTTTCCCTGTGAACTATTTTGTTTCATTGCAGCACATTTGTCAGTGTCTATTGGAAGTGGTTAAGAGGTACAAATGACATCTTATGCCCTGTACACACAATCGGTTCATCCGATGAAAACGGTCTGATGGATTTTTTCATCAGATATCCGATGAAGCTGACTTTCATCAGTCTTGCCTACATGCCATCAGTTAAAAAACCGATCGTGTCACAACGACGTGCTGAGAAAAATTAAGTTCAATGAATCAAGCATGTGTCAACTAGGGATGAGCCGAACACCCCCGCGTTCGGTTCGCATCAGAGCGTTTGAACATATCGAATGTTCGTGCGAACATTTAGAACCCCATTGAAGTCTATGGGACTCGAACTTTCGAATTCAAAAATGATCATTTTAAAGCCCAATATTCAATTTATTGTTGGAAAACGTCTTTGAGAACCCGGGTCTTGCCCCAGGGAACATGTATCAATCGAAAAAGAGTTTTAAAACCGGTCGTTTTTTCCGGAGCAGCGATTTTAATAATGCTTAAAGTGAAAAAAAAATGTTTTTTAAATTCCTTTAAATATCGTACCTGCTGGGTGTCTATAGTAGTGGCAGGTGTTTAGAAATGTCCCTGCACAACATGAGATTACTATAAGAAAAAATAAATGTAATACTGCTTGCGGCTTTAATGTAATGTTTGGTCCCTGCAATATGGATACACATCATTGAAAAAAATAGCATGAGTTTCCCCGCCATCACTCCCCCCAGGTCATTACAAGACCCAGTGCCAATCCTGACCTCCCTGGGGCCCTAAGCAAAATGACATGGCACATTAAAAATGAGAAGCGGGGGGCGCTGACGACAGTGACATGTCATATTAAAGAAAGTTGAGAAGCGGGTGGAGGGGGTGTTCTGCTGTCGGAAATGACTCAGCCAGCGAGTTTAGAAGCGGGGTGAGCGGGCGAAAATGACTTCTCACCAGGCGGGGCCTCTAGTAATTTGGGGGGCCCTTTGCAGCTTTGCGGGGCCCTAAGCGGCTTGCATAGTGAGCCTATAGCGAGGATCGGCCCTGACAAAATGTTCTTACTAGCTATCAGCAAGATCAGTGAGGAGGAAAAGGATATTCCATCAGCAGCATAACAGGACAGTCACTCAGCATCAGTATAGGCAGTCTCAAAGGGATCTGACATTTCAAAAAAAATATTCAGTTACATCTGCATCAGGTGCTTGGTAGCTGGTGTTGATCCAAGCCTGATTCATTTTGATGAAGTTCAGTGGATCGACGGAGTCGGTGGAGAGGTGCACCCTGTGATCGGTAACAAAGCCTCCAGCAGCACTGAATGTGCATTCTGAAAAAACGCTGGATGCAGGGCAAGCCAGTAGCTCAATTGTGTACTGTGCAAGCTCTGGCCAGTGATTCATTCTCAAGACTCAGTAAGCCAGAGGATTTTCGGTGGGGAAGGTGTCCAAGTCGGATCTTGCCCCTAGGTATTCCCACACCATGTAAACCAGACGCTGGTGATGGTCGCTGGAACCGGTCAGACCTTGGGACTTTGGACTAAAAAATTGTCGGTCAAACGGACACCTTCTCCACCGCTCCTTTTGTGACTCACCAAAGCCTCAGCAACACGTTCTCCAGGACCAGGATTTGGTAATCCCCCAGGTTCTGGGAACACGTTGCACAGACCCTTCTGCAAGGCCTCCCGCAGAAGTTTTATCTTCTGCTCCCTCTGCGACGGCAAGATAAGCTCCGCAACCTTACTCTTGTAATGTGGATCAAGGAGAGTTGTCAGCCAGTAATGATCCCTCTCCTTGATACCACGAACACGAGGATCCTTACGCAGGCTTTGCAGGATCAGGGAGGCCATGCAGCGTAGGTTTGCTGAGGCATTCGGGGCACAGTCCTCTGGGTCACTGAGGACAACAGGATCCGCAGCCACCTCATCCCAGCCACGTAAAAGTCCATGGTTTCTTGGGACTGTAAGTGATCCCTTAAAGACTGCTGATGCTGAGTGCTAGGCTCCACCTCCATGCTGCTGATACAATCATCCTCCTCCTCGTCCTCTTCCTGTGTGCTAGGTGGGCAAGCAGAACCACTGTCTGGATAAAGGGGGCCTTGAAAGTTAAGGAAGTCCTCCTCCACAATAAAACGTTGTATTTTACACGTTGCATCTCCATATTTTTTCAACTTTGCTGTTTTAAAGCCCCACCGGGACAATTTCTTTTTCAGGAAGTCCTCCTCTTCCTCCCTCTGTTCGGCCTCAAGGGCTCTGTCCATTATTCCACGTAGCGTGTGCTCCAACATGTGAATAAGAGGGACAGTCTCACTGATGCTTGCACTGTCACTGCTCACCATCATCGTGGCCTCCTCAAATGGTGACAGGAAAGTGCATGCATCCCTGATCTAGGCCCACTGGCATGGGGAAAAAAACCAAGCTCCCCTGACCCAGTTCTGCTGCCATATTGGCACAGGTACTCATTGATGGCCCTCTGCTGCGTGTGCAGCCGCTGCAGCATGGCCAATGTAGAGTTCCATCTGGTGGGCATGTCACAGATTAGACGGTTCTTGGGCAGGTTGTATTCCCTTTGGAGGTCTTTCAGTCAAGCTGTGGCATCATATGACCTCCGGAAATGCACACATACTTTCCTGGCCTGCTTCAGGACATCCTGTAAGCCCGGGTACCTGCCCAAGAACCGCTGCACCACCAAATTCAGGACATGCGCAAAACAGGGCACATGGGTCAGTTTTCCCTGTCGCAGGGCAGAGAGGAGGTTAGTGCCATTGTCGCTAACCACCATTCCAGGCTTAAGCTGGCGTGGCATCAACCACCTCTAAGCCTGCCCCTGCAGAGCTGACAGAACCTCTGCCCCAGTGTGGCTCCTGTCTCCCAAGCACACCAGCTCTAGCACCGCATGGCATCTCTTGGCCTGCATTCCTGCGTAGCCCCTCGTATGCCTACGCAGCAGGGCTGGTTCTGAGGAGACATCGGCACAGGAAGAGGCCACGGAGGAAGAAGAAGAGGAGGGGGTGGAGGAGAGAGGTGTGTCACAACCAGTAGTAGTGTTTTGGAGGCGTGGTGGCGGAACAACCTCCAACACTACTGTACCTTGCCCTGCGTCCTTCCCAGCTGCCAGCAGAGTCACCCAATGCACCGTGAAAGAGAGGTAACGCCCCTGTCCATGCCTGCTGGACCATGAGTCAGCGGTAATATGCACCTTACCACTGACCACCCTGTCCAGCGAGGCATGGACATTGCCTTCCACATGCCGGTAGAGAGCCGGAATCGGGCAGAATCTACCAACTGAAAAGGTAGCAGTTGAAGTGCTAGCAATTTCGCTAAGCTAGCATTCAACCGCTGGGCATGTGGATGGCTGGGAGAGTACTTCTTTCGGTGCTGCAGCAGCTGGGGCAGGGAAATTTGTCTGGTACTATCAGTAGATTGCCCGCATGTACTACTAGGTTGTGACACACCTATTTCTACACCTTCAGTCCTATCAGTGCAGGCTTCAGAGAGGAGTGAGGGTCTAGTGGGGTTGGAGGTCCCAGCTGATGAGGGGCAAGGGGAGGTCTGCTTGGTTCTTTGGTGTGGGTCTTTCTGGTATGCTTGCCAATAAACTGCATGGCAGGTCGACATATGTCTGGTCAAGCATGTGGTGCCCAAGCGGGTGATGTTTTGACCACGCGAGATATGCTTGAGACATATGTTGCAAATAGCAATGGTGCGATCTGATGCACATGTCTCAAAAAAGGCCCACACCAAAGGACTTTTGCAGTAATGTTGAGACACAGCAGCGCCCTGCACAGGCGTAGCTCTGCGATGTAATGCAGTTGGTGTGCTGCCCTTAAGCTGGCCCCTGGAGGGCATCCTGCCTCTTTGGAGATGTGCCTGTGCCTTGTCGTCCTCCTCCTCCTCTTGCTCCTCCTCTCTCCTATCAGGCACCCATGTAGAGTGAGTGACCTCATCATCCCCTTCCTCCTCATCACTGTCGAAAACCTGGCAGTATGCTCTAGCTGGGGAAACATCACTGCCAGATTGCTGTCCCTCTCAGGCACCCCCTCTCTCTGGGCTAACATCTATGCCTTCCTCTATCTGTGTTCCATCATCGGAGCCTTCAAAACACTGCGCATCTTCATGCAGCATGTACCCAACACTGTGTTGAAACAGTTCGAGGGACTCCTCAAGAGGACATGGTGGGACTAGGGAAGGATTGTGTGATGCCATTGTGCAGAGGGAAGAGAACGCCTTGGCAGCTGCTTTGCCAGACAAACTAAGCTCAGCCTGGGTGAGAGAGGATGAGGGGGATGAGGAAGGATTGGTCATCCACTCTACTAATTTCTCTGCATGTTGAGGCTCAACACGACCAGCTCCCGAAAAAAAGGACGAGCGGCCACGGCCACGTGCTGAAGAGGATGCACCGTGTCCACCACCAGCGTTGCCTCTAGATGCAGAACCTGCTTGCCCTTGTGACTCTCTTAGTTGTCCTTCCAGACATTTTAATGGCCTGCACAGGACAAAATCAGTACACACACCTCGTACCTTTAGGTACAAACTGGAGAGGACAAGTGCAGTAAACTACAAGTAGATTTAGGTGAAAAATATACAGCACAAGTGCAGCAACAGCAACTGCGTTTAGGTGCTATTAAACAGCAAACATGCAGTTACAGCAACTGCGTTTAGGTGCTATTAAACAGCAAACGTGCAGTTACAGCAAATGCGTTTAGGTGCTATTAAACAACACACGTGCAGTAACAGCAAATGCGTTTAGGTGCTATTAGGCCACGTACACACGATCGAACATGTCCACTGAAACTGGTCCACAGACCAGTTGCAGCGGACATGTTCAATCTTGTGTATGCCCAGTTTTCCAGCGGACAAAAGTTTCTTAACATGCTTAGAAACTTGTCCGCTGGAAACCTGTCCGTCGGACAGGTTCGATGATTAGTACGCCCAACCATCAGACCAAAATCCCGCGCATGCGTCAAATTGATTCGACGCATGCTTGGAAGCATTGAACTTCCTTTTTTCAGTACGTCGGTGTGTTCTACGTCACCGCGTTCTGGTCCGAGGGGATTTTGGTCCGATGGTGTGTACGCACATCAGACCAAAAGACCGATTCAGACATGTCCGATGAAAACGGTCCGTCGGACCGGTTTCATCGGACATGTCTGATCGTGTGTATGCGGCCTTAAACAGCACACATGCAGTTACAGCAAATGCGTTTAGGTGCTATTAAACAGCAAATGTGCAATTACAGCAACTGCGTTTAGGTTCCATTAAACAGCAAACATGCAGTAACAGAAAATGCTTTTAGGTGCTATTAAACAACAAACGTGCAGTAACAGCAAATGCGTTTAGGTGCTATTAAACAGCAAACGTGCAGTTACAGCAACTGCGTTTAGGTTCTATTAAACAGCAAACGTGCAGTAACAGAAAATGCGTTTAGGTGCTATTAAACAACAAACGTGAAGTAACAGCAAATGCGATTAAGTGCTATTAAACAGCACACGTGCAGTTACAGCAAATGCGTTTAGGTGCTATTAAACAGCAAACGTGTAGTTACAGCAAATGCATTTAGGTGCTATTAAACAACACACATGCAGTAACAGCAAATGCGTTTAGGTGCTAATAAACAGCACATGTGCAGTTACAGCAAATGCATTTAGGTGCTATTAAACAACACACGTGCAGTAACAGCAAATGCATTTAGGTGCTATTAAACAACACACGTGTAGTAACAGCAAATGCGTTTAGGTGCTATTAAACAGCAAACTTGCAGTTATAGCAACTGCGTTTAGGTGCTATTAAACAACACACGTGCAGTAACAGCAAATGCGTTTAGGTGCTATAAAACAGCACACGTGCAGTTACAGCAAATGCGTTTAGGTGCTATTAAACAACACACGTGCAGTAACAGCAAATGCGTTTAGGTGCTATTAAACAGCAAACATGCAGTTACAGGAAATGCGTTTAGGTGCTGTTAAACAGCACACGTGCAGTTACAGCAAATGCGTTTAGGTGCTATTAAATAGCAAACGTGCAGTACAGACCGAGTACGTTTAGGTGTAAACTAGGGTTGTCCCGATACCACTTTTTTAGGACCGAGTACAAGTACCGATACTTTTTTTCATGTACTTGCCGATACCGAATACCGATACTTTTTTTAAATGTCATGTGACAGTTTTCAAACCACAATACAGACTAAGGATATTTTCTTTAGAATTATGAAGAACTCTAACTTAAGACATTATAAAAGAATAAAAATGAGTAAAAATGAATAAAAAAAAATTATTTTCTTGTCACGCAGTAGTAAAAAACTCAAAGAATTTTCACAGAACATGTTGATAAATACAAAAAAAGTATTCTATTTAGGTATCGGGAGCATTTGCGCGAGTACAAGTACTCCCGAGAATACTCGGTATCGGTCCCGATACCGATACTAGTGTCGGTATCTGGACAACCCTAGTGTAAACTAAACAGCACACAGGCAATACAACACGTTAGAACACTGCAGCTAGCACAATCTCCTGCCTGAAAAATAGGAATAGCTGATCTAGCTAAGCTATACAGTGTATAAATAAATAAATACGCTTAACTGACTAGCCTGCCTGCTCTATCTACCTATCTGGTAGAAAAGACACTGTCTCTCTATCGCTCTCTATACGACTTCTCTCATTAACAAGCCGCAACACACTACACGAGGCCGCCCAGCAGGCGGCCTTTTATATTGTGGGGCGTGTGCTAAAGCCCTGAGCCATAATTGGCCAAAGCCACCCAGGCTTTGGCCAATTATGGCTCTTCTTTTTTTGCTTGTTGTGATTCATTACCTAACTGCACTCTCATGTTTTTGCACTAAAGTTGGTTCTTGGATGGTAGTCTGCTACACCTGGAGCATAGTAATATATGCTTTATTGCCAAATCCATGTTGTGTGATTATACAGATTTTTATAAACGTCCTAAACTTCATACAGTTTTCACTGGTGTTCCTATAACCAGAGCATATTATGCAAGCTCCAGCCAACCACATTATATCACAATGTCATTCATCCAGATTCATATGTTCTTGTATTAATAATCTTGTGTTAGATTGTAGAGTGGTATGCTTTCTGGCCATGACTTTAAAGCATCAAGGTATTAAAGCTGTTTTTTTTCCAGAAATTTGTATGAGAAACTTCCTGTCAATTTAAAACTGAGTGTATGGACTTGCAAAATTAATAAAACAAGAAAAAAGACATGTTTAGTTTTTGTAAATTTGCATGCCTTTTTAATAACTGTACCCAAAGAACCAGACAGTGAGTCACTGTAAACAGAAAGCGGCCAAAGTCCAGCTCTCATTTTGTAACCTGCACTAATCTGCCTGGGTCTGAGTGACAGTACAGTGGTTAAGGGTCTGATTTCTCAAGTGTACCCACTTTCAGCAACAAGCAGTTGCAGGACCTGTCAGCAGTGCCAGCAAAATGGCACTTGCTTATGTGCAATCTCAGTCTACCCTTGCATGTACACTTGCATGTGTGATCAGTTGGCAATGTAGGCAGGGCTGGTGCAAGGATTTTTGACACCCTAGGCGAAACCTTATTTTGCCCCCCCCCCCCCCTCACACACACACACATTGACTCCTCACTAAAAAAAAATTGCGGCACCTATTTCTTCAGCAGTGGTTCACAGGTTTGCACCTGTGCCTCTGGACCCGGCCCAAAGACAAACAGTGGATGGCACTGGCTCGCTTCCTCACGCCAGCCATGGTCCACAGGCTAGGACAGTCTACAGAGAGGCTAACTGTGTAACTGCCTATCTGTACGAGCGACAGATACACCGACAATGCTTTACAGGTTCTTAATAATAATAAATGCACATTTTTGTACCTGCAAAAAGATCTGCCTTTATTTCTTTTTTTACAAAACTGGATTTGAACCTTCACAAATCGCCCAAATTCCTGTATTTTCAGGTCTACACATCACCAAAATGTTTCCTCCTTCTCATTCCATCACTGTATCACTCTGCATGCCTGTTCCCCTCTGCACACACACCCTCCCCCTGTACATCTGTCCCCCACACACATCTGCTACCCCTCTGTAACCCCCTTGCACATCTGCCCCCCACACACATATCTGTTCCCTCTCTGTACCCCCCTGCACATCTGTACCCCCCCCCACACACACACACACCCCTGTTCCCCCCTGCACACCTGTCCCCCCTACACGCATATCTGTTTCCCCTTTGTACCCCCCCCCCCGCATGCCTGTCCCTCCTACACACACACACATATATATCTGCCCCCCCCCCCCCAAAACAAACACATCTGTTCCCCTCTGTACCCCCTGCACATCAGCCCCGCCCCCCCACACACATCTGTCCCCCCACACACAAATATCTGTCCATTCGTCCCCCCCCCACACACATTTAGTACCCCCTGCACATCTTCCCCCACACACATTCAGTACCCCCCTGCACATCTGCCCCCCCCCCCACACATATCAGTACCCCCTACACGTCTGCCCCCCCAAACACATATCAGTAACCCCCTGCACGTCCGTCCCCTGCACGTCCGTCCCCCCACACACATTCAGTACCCCCCTGCACATCTGCCCCCCACACATGTCAGTACCCCCCTGCATGTCTGCCCCCCAAACACATATCAGTACTCCCTGCATGTCTGTCCCCCCCACACACATTCAGTACCCCCCCGCACATCTGCCCCCCCCCACACATATCAGTACCCCCCTGCACGTCTGTCCCCCTCCCCACACATATTAGTACCCCCTGCACGTCTGTCCCCCCCCACATATCAGTACACCCCATGCATGTCTGCCCCACACACATATCAGTACCCCCCTGCATGTCTGCCCCACACACACATATCAGTACCCCCCTGCATGTCTGTCCCCCTCCCCACACATATCAGTACCCCCTGCACGTCTGCCCCCCCCCACATATCAGTACACCCCCTGCATGTCTGCCCCACACACATATCAGTACCCCCTGCACGTCTTCCCCACACACATATTAGTACCCCCCTGCACGTCTGCCCCTTACACATATCAGTACCCGCCTCCACGTCTGCCCCACACACAATTCAGTACCCCCTGCACATCTGCCCCCCCACACATATCAGTACCCCCTGCACGTATGCCCCCCCAAACACATATCAGTACTCCCCTGCACGTCTGTCCCCTGCACGTCCGTCCCCCCACACACATTCAGTACCCCCCTGCACATCTGCCCCCCCACACATATCAGTACCCCCCTGCATGTCTGCCCCAAACACATATCAGTACTACCTGCATGTCTGTCCCCCCCCACACACATTCAGTAACCCCCGCACATCTGCCCCCCCCCCACACATATGAGTACCCCCCTGCACATTTGTCCCCCTTCCCACACATATTAGTACCCCCTGCACGTCTGTCCCCCCCCACATATCAGTACACCCCCTGCATGTCTGCCCCACACACATATCAGTACCCCCCTGCATGTCTGCCCCACACACACATAGCAGTACCCCCCTGCATGTCTGTCCCCCTCCCCACACATATCAGTACCCCCTGCACGTCTGCCCCCCCCCACATATCAGTACACCCCCTGCATGTCTGCCCCACACACATATCAGTACCCCCTGCACGTCTGCCCCACACACACATATCAGTACCCCCTGCACGTCTGCCCCACACACATATTAGTACCCCCCTGCACGTCTGCCCCTTACACATATCAGTACCCGCCTGCGCATCTGCCCCCCACACAAATCAGTACCCCCTGCACGTCTGTCCCCCCCCCCCCACATATCAGTACACCCCCTGCATGTCTGCCCCACACACATATCAGTACCCCCCTGCATGTCTGCCCCACACACACATATCAGTACCCCCCTGCATGTCTGTCCCCCTCCCCACACATATCAGTACCCCCTGCATGTCTGCCCCACACACATATCAGTACCCCCTGCACGTCTGCCCCACACACACATATCAGTACCCCCTGCACGTCTGCCCCACACACATATTAGTACCCCCTGCACGTCTGCCCCTTACACATATCAGTACCCGCCCGCACATCTGCCCCCCCCCCCACACATATGAGTACCCCCCTGCACATTTGTCCCCCTTCCCACACATATTAGTACCCCCTGCACGTCTGTCCCCCCCCACATATCAGTACACCCCCTGCATGTCTGCCCCACACACATATCAGTACCCCCCTGCATGTCTGCCCCACACACACATAGCAGTACCCCCCTGCATGTCTGTCCCCCTCCCCACACATATCAGTACCCCCTGCACGTCTGCCCCCCCCCACATATCAGTACACCCCCTGCATGTCTGCCCCACACACATATCAGTACCCCCTGCACGTCTGCCCCACACACACATATCAGTACCCCCTGCACGTCTGCCCCACACACATATTAGTACCCCCCTGCACGTCTGCCCCTTACACATATCAGTACCCGCCTGCGCATCTGCCCCCCACACAAATCAGTACCCCCTGCACGTCTGTCCCCCCCCCCACATATCAGTACACCCCCTGCATGTCTGCCCCACACACATATCAGTACCCCCCTGCATGTCTGCCCCACACACACATATCAGTACCCCCCTGCATGTCTGTCCCCCTCCCCACACATATCAGTACCCCCTGCATGTCTGCCCCACACACATATCAGTACCCCCTGCACGTCTGCCCCACACACACATATCAGTACCCCCTGCACGTCTGCCCCACACACATATTAGTACCCCCCTGCACGTCTGCCCCTTACACATATCAGTACCCGCCTGCACGTCTGCCCCACACACAAATCAGTACCCCCTGCACGTCTGCCCCACACACACATATCAGTACCCCCTGCAAAACTGCCCCACACACATATCAGTACCCCCCTGCACGTCTGCCCCACACACATATCAGTACCCCCTGCACGTCTGCCCCACACACATATCAGTACCCCCCTGCACGTCTGCCCCATACACATATCAGTACCCCCTGCACGTCTGCCCCACACACATATCAGTACCCCCCTGCACCTCTGCCCCACACACATATCAGTACCCCCTGCACGTCTGCCCCCCACACACATCAGTACCCCCCTGCATGTCTGCCCCACACACACCAGTACACCCCCTGCATGTCTGCCCCACACACATATCAGTACCCCCCTGCATGTCTGCCCCACACACACATATCAGTACCCCCCTGCATGTCTGTCCCCCTCCCCACACATATCAGTACCCCCTGCACGTCTGTCCCCCCCCCCCACATATCAGTACCCCCTGCACGTCTGCCCCACACACACATATCAGTACCCCCTGCACGTCTGCCCCACACACATATTAGTACCCCCCTGCATGTCTGCCCCACACACACATATCAGTACCCGCCTGCACGTCTGCCCCACACACAAATCAGTACCCCCTGCACGTCTGCCCCACACACACATATCAGTACCCCCTGCAAAACTGCCCCACACACATATCAGTACCCCCCTGCACGTCTGCCCCACACACATATCAGTACCCCCCTGCACGTCTGCCCCACACACATATCAGTACCCCCCTGCACGTCTGCCCCATACACATATCAGTACCCCCTGCACGTCTGCCCCACACGCATATCAGTACCCCCCTGCACCTCTGCCCCACACACATATCAGTACCCCTGCACGTCTGCCCCCCACACACATCAGTACCCCCCTGCATGTCTGCCCCACACACACCAGTACCCCCCTTGCACGTCTGCCCTACACACACATATCAGTACCCCCTGCACGTCTGCCCCACACACATATCAGTACCCCCCTGCACGTCTGCCCCACACACATATCTCAATTTCCATAACACAAGTGAAGTATGAAATATACATTCACTGGCCTTTTTATCAGGTACACCTTGATAGTACCAGGTTGGACACCCTTTGTGGCATAGATTCAACAAGGTGTTGGAAACATTCCTCAGAGATTTTGGTCCATAATGACATGATAGCATCACGCAGCTGCAGATTTGTCGGCTGCACATTAATGAGGCGAATCGCTTGTTCCACCACATTCCAAAGGTGCTCTATTGAATTGAGATCTGATGACTGTGGAGGCCATTGCAGTATCGTAGCCATCAGAAGAAGGTAACGCTGTAGTCATAAAGGGATGAACATGGTCAGCAACAATACTCAGGTAGGCCGTGGTGTATAAACAGTTCTTAATTGGTACTAAGGGGCCCAAAGTGTGCCAAGTAAATACCCCCCACACCACCACCAGCCTGAACCTTTGATACAAGGCAGGATGGAACCTAAGCTTTAGTGTTCTTTATGCCTAATTCTGACCCAACCATCTAAATGTCACAGCTGAAATCGAGACTCATCAGACCAGGCAACGTTTTTCCAAACTTCTATTGTGCAATTTTGGTGAGCCTGTATGACCTCAGTTTCCTGTTCTTAGCTGAGAGTGGCACCCGGTGTGGTCTTCTGCTGCTGTAGTCCATCTGCTTTAAGGTTCAATGTGTTCTGCATTCAGAGATGGTATTCTGCATACCTTGGTTGTAACTAGTGGTTATTTGAGTTACTGTTGCATTTCTATCTTCTTCAACCAGTCTGAACATTCTCATCTGACCTCTGACATCAACAAGGTATTTTCATCCACACAACTTCCGCTCACTGGATATTTTCTCTTTTTTGGACCATTCTCTGTAAACCCTAGAGATGGTTGTGCATGAAAATCCCAGTAGATCATCAGTTTTTGAAATACCAATAACCATGCCACATTTAAAGTCACTTAAATGCTTTTTCTTCTCCATTCTGATGCTCAGTTTGAAATTCAGTAAGTCACCTTCATCACATCTAGATGCCTAACTGCATTAAGTTGCTGCCATGTGATTGGCTGATTAGCAATTTGTGTTACCAAGCAATTTAATTGGTCTACCTAACAACATGGCCAGCGAGTGTATACTGCTCTCTCGCCCTATTTGTACATTTTAAGGTTAACCTGTTGCCTCACTTATCAAGCTAAGCTCCTCCATGAATATTAAGCCAGCTTCTGACTTTTTGACAAATGGTCTTTGCCTTTTCTTTGATACCTTCTCTCTGACAGTGCCAATATGCATTATTCTACATATTTTTGGGTAAATCAAATTGCAATAGGCATTGGTTGGTTGGTTTGGTTAAATGTTGTGCCTAAAAACTATGGGATAGATTTAGGGACTTTTATTTATTTTTATTTTGTTTTTACTGGTAATGGTGGCGATCTGCGATTTTTACTTGGACTGTGATATTGCGGTGGACAAATCTGACCCAAAATTACACTTTTTGGGGACCAGTGACATCATTACATTGATCAGTGCTATAAAAATGCACTGATCAATGTATAAATGACACTGGTAAGCAAGGGGTTAACACTAGGGGGCGATCAAGGGGTTGAATGTGTTCCCTCTGCGTGTTCTAACTGTAGGGGGGGTGGGCTGCCTGGGACATGATAGAGATATCTGTTCCTGATCACTGGGAACAACAGATCTCTGAGATGTTCTCTGTCAGAATGGGGGTCCGCCTTGTTTACAATGGCAGATCCCTGTTCTAACTCTGTATACAGTGATCGCGGGCTGCCACAAACTCACATGTATGGACCGACATACGGGTTAGTCGGTTCATGCAGGAGAGCCGACCTGCCACAGTATAAGTGCGGCGGCTGGTCGGCAAGTGGTTAATCTAAGTGGTCATCTAAGCATGTACAGAGTATTTTGAAAAATAGGGATTCTTCTTTAATTAGGTAGATGTTTGGAGCAATTTAGCACAATTCAAGTCCAGGTTTACATCACCTCACTTTACCTGCCATTACACTTTAGTAAATCAGGTCTTTAACCACTTAAGACCCGGACCAAAATGCAGGTAAAGGACCTTGCCCCTTTTTGCGATTCGGCACTGCGTCCCTTTAACTGACAATTGCGCGGTCGTGCGCCGTGGCTCCCAAACAAAATTGGCGTCCTTTTTTCCCCACAAATAGAGCTTTCTTTTGGTGGTATTTGATCACCTCCGCGGTTTTTATTTTTTGCGCTATAAACAAAAATAGAGTGACAATTTTAAAAAAAATGCAATATTTTTTACTTTTTGCTATAATAAATATCCCCCAAAAATATATAAAAAAACATATTTTTTCCTCAGTTTAGGCCGATACGTATTCTTCTACCTATTTTTGGTAAAAAAAATCGCAATAAGCGTTTATCGGTTGGTTTTCGCAAAATTTATAGCGTTTACAAAATAAGGGATAGTTTTATTGCATTTTTGTTAATTATTTTTTTTTTACTACTAATAGCGGCGATCAGCGATTTTTTTCGTGACTGCGACAATATGGCGGACACTTCGGACAATTTTGACACATTTTTGGGACAATTGTCATTTTCACAGCAAAAAATGCATTTAAATTTGCATTGTTTACTGTGGAAATGACAGTTGCAGTTTGGAAGTTAACCACAGGTGGCGCTGTAGGGGATGTGTGCCTATGTGTTGTGTTTACAACTGTAGGGGGGTGTGGCTGTAGGTGTGACGTCATCGATCGCGTCCCCCTATTACAGGGATGACGCGATCGATGCTACGGCCACAGAGAAGCACGGGGAAGCCGTGTGTACACACGGCTCTCCCCGTTCTTCCGCTCCAGGGACGGATCGCCGCACTGCAGCGGCGATCGGGTCCCGGAGCTTCGGACCGGGTCGCGGGCGCGCGCCCGCGGGCGCTGTCCCGCGACCCACGGCTGGGTACTAAAATCAACGTATATATACGTTGATGTGCCCAGCCGTGCCATTCTGCCGACGTAAATGTGCAGTAGGCGGTCCTTAAGTGGTTAAGAGAAGATTTGGAAAAAGTTCACACCATGTTAGAACTTGTTTCCTAGCTAAGTAGAGCTTTTTGGAATTTAATCTCATGCTTCTATGATGGCGTACGTTAGAAACTAAATGCTATTTTCATTATACTTTCAGAAGTTGATTATTCTCACCTATGCTTGTGTGACAGCTTGAATGATCTCTATTTAAATCCATTTAAATCTATCAGAGAAGTAGCTCTGCAGCATTATACTGTAGTGCAGAGGTCTCAAACTGGCGGCCCTACAGTTTTTGCAAAACTACAAGTCCCTTCATGCCTTTGCATATGGGAGTCATGCTTGCAATGTCTTATGGGACTTGTAGTTTCGCCACAGCTGGAAGGCTGCCAGGTTGAGACCACTGCTGTAGTTGTTTTCTTTTTAGAACAGAACATTGTGGCATAACATCTATATGGCCTTGCTGATTTCCAGCTCCAAACACATCCTTTTCACATTTGACATGGCTCTAAATGCACATATCCAAAGGGATTTTTCAATATTTTGAGCGATTTCATACAAAGGAGTGTCGTTTTTCTGTGTCATGTTTAATAGACATCTGGGCACCTGCTATCTAGTGATGTGTGAGTCATTTAGCCAAATGTAAAAAGTTATTGCAACTGTTTTCAACTCTGAACTTTTTGACCAGCTTCTGATTCACTTCAACTTGAAAAATGTGCATTATAAAAGCTTAGCATGCAATTACCTTTTTCCAGCAATATGAGTTAAATCTGAGCACACATCCTTTTCTTTCTTATGTATACATGTTTATAAAAGGCAACTTAACATGGTAACTGGGCTTTTGCAATCTAGTGTAATATTTAAGAAAACTCTTTATTTTCCGGTGCCAGGTAAAACTGAAAAAGATGTTTCTTCTAAACCTCACAAAACATCTCAAAGTCCACCAACAACTGCTGGTAAATTTTATAAGCACTTTGGAAAAACAACAAACATTTCTTTCACAATTTACTATTTCCCCTATTACTCATGGTTTCTGTTATATTCTGTGCAGTGCCAAAACCAGCACAAACCGCAAATATGCCAATAAACCTGATTAGACTTCATATATATCCGGATCCAGCATTTCCAAGTGGTAAAGTGGCCTGTTTTTAAATTGGCTTGTTTTTCGGCAATCGTAAGCCAACAGTGCAGGCAGCTATGCATGAATGCTTTGAAATTATTTAGCTGATTGGACTTGTAGCTACAGCATTCTCTACAGCTATTCTTTTACCTTTGCATACACAACTATTGAATGGAAGCTGTCTCAGATAAAGAGCACTTTTTAACATACAATTCTAGCATAAGATAGGACAGTTCATCACTTACTTTGTTAATCATCCTGGCTTATTCAACATGATGATGCAAACAGTAATGAATATATGCAAGGTGCATTACTCATAACAGCCAATCAGAATATATTTTCTTATGGTAAAATAAATGAAGGATTAAAAAAGTAATATTAATGAGGATTTTCCTGTTACAAAAATATGCTCTGTAGGAGTTTAGGAATGTTCTCTCATCTGCCAACAATACCCTTTCATAGCCACTTGGTTTCAGAAACACAAAGCAGCTTTTTAATATTTCTCTAACCTCCACCTTCAGCTCTTATTTCCTGTATATCATCTGACAAGTTATTTTATATTAAAAACTAACATATTAAATCAGTTTCTGTTTACCAAGCTTGTGCTGTGGTGTTATGCTACAGGTTTGTGAGTCCTTAAACTATGTAGGAGGCCCTCTGTGCCAAGTGCAGGATAAGCTTAAAGGGTGTGCACAGCTAACCTGGCTGTAAATGTAGTGACATATGCGGTAGGTAGTGGGAGGTGGGCTTTTATGAGATGATCATATAAGCATGGTGACCTCAGGAGCAGCATCTTGATCATTGTTGGGAGTCATACTTAATGCTGCCAGGCATGAATTCCCAGCACGTACATTGCATGCATTGATGCATGTACATTAATACACAAATTTGTTGATGCCCATTATGTTAAGGTAGCCAATTCAGTTTAAATAGACTCACCTTTAACAGGAAAAAATGTTACCTGCACAGCTCCACCCAAGGTACAGAACATTCACATGCACATTTTGCGCTGTAGCATAGATGCATTTGGTTCTACTGTATATGTGTATTGGACTGCTGTTTAGAATAAGAATTATTGTATAGAATTACTGTGAATTGTGGTAAAGCATGTTTTTAACTGTGAATTTTGGTAATGAATGTTTATCATGTGTTACCACAATGGATGTATCAGGGGGTCAACTGAAGACTTCTTATGCAAACTCCAGTAAAGCAAAAATAAGTTAAATAAATGCAATCACACAACTTAGAAAATTAGGTCTTCTGAAACCTGTTGCTCACTTCTGCACCACTACCTTTTCCTTTCACCTGTGCCCCTGAGAATACATACCACACTCCTTACAGCTTGCGCTTGAGCGCACCTGTGCATGTTCACGTCTTATAGTTATCCACTTGCTTGACATCTAAACCCCTGGATTTGGATTGTGCTTTGCTGTGTGCTGTAATTCCTGTGAATACCCCTAATAGCCATTATGTAAATGTATATTGTTTTTTTGTTGTTTTTCTACTTATTAAACCAGTGTTTTTTTAACTCCAGTCCTCAAGGCACACCAACAGGTCAAGTTTTCAGGATTTCCCTCAGATGAAATGGCTGTGGTGATTACTAAGGCAGTGAAACTGATCAAATCACCTGTGCAAAATAATGGAAAGCCTGAAAACATGATCTGTTGATGTGCCTTGAAGACTGGAGTTGAAAAACACTGTATTAAACAACACATTAACTTAGTTTTGACAAGCTGTTTCTACTAATACCCTGATGATCCTCATCAGTCTGTCCTACTCATTCCACTAGCACCCTTTGCTCATTAAAATTGCAAATGGTCTACTGATGGAAAAATATATTATGGTTCACTTTGCAATTGAAGTTGTAGTTATTGAATGAGAAGAAGCTCTGTTGAATTCCATCATCCAATCACGTGCAAGCAAAGTGCTGTTTTTCATTTTGTTTACACGCAATTGGGTATTTTGCAGCATGAAATTTAATCATATTGACAAAGCCTTGTGGAATATTCCCTTTTAAAATCAACTTCCCTTGCAAAGCAAACAGACTTTTTGTCTTTAGTAAATAAACTCATCTTTCTCCAGCCTTTGATGCTGTTGACCACATATTTCTGCCCCAGATGCTGGTGTCCTTACCTAATGCCCTTCTAGCTTTCTGAACAGATAAAGTATATTTATATCTCATAGTTAAACATTATCTCTTCCTTTTACCCTCTGTCTGTGAGTGTATCAAATGGCACTGTTTGAGCCTTTTTTTGTCTTCTCCATCTATGTTCTTTTCATATTTCCATCATCTTAGCCTGCTTCCCAACCAAAAATAACCATTAATATCAATCACTCTCGAGTATTTATATTTCATTATGATTTTTATGGTTAATATATTAGTGTTTCATCTTGTCATAATTACAATAATTTCTGAATAGTTCTTTCTAACTCCAAATTCTTTTTTAATTATCAGGAATGACTGTACTTCCAATTCTACAAAACTGTTTGAGCTTTTTACCCCCACAGGCACTGTTTAGCAGTCCTGTAGCCCTCTAGCCTTCAAACTCATCTCTTTAATTCACCTTCCAAGTAGGGATGAGCCGAACACCCCCCACGTTCGGTTCGCACCAGAACCTTCGAACGGACCGAACGTTTGCTGGAACATTTAGAACCCCATTGACGTCTATGGTACTCGAACGTTAGAATTCAAAAGTGTTAATTTTAAAGCCCAATATTCAAGTTATTGTTGGAAAAATTCTTTGAGAACCTGGTCTTGCCCCAGGGAACATGTATCAATGGAAAAAAAAGTTTCAAAAACGGTAGTTTCTTCAGAAGCAGCGATTTAAATGATGCTTAAAGTGAAAAAAAATATGAAAAATTCCTTTAAATATCGTACCTGCTGGGTGTCTTGGTAATGCCTGTGAGGTGGCACGTGTTTAGAACTGTCCCTGCACAAAATTAGATTACTATAAGAAAAAAGTAATTTAATACTGCTTGCGGCTTTAATGTAATGCTTGGTCCCTGCAATATGGATGAAAATCACTGAAAAAATAGCATGGGTTTCCCTGCCCCCACTCCCCCAGGTCATTAAAAGACCCTTTGGCCCTATATACTTTGAACAGCAGTATACAGCAGTATACAGGCGGTGCAAACAAGACAAGGACTGCAGGTTTGTTAAGTTAAGTTAATTTCCTAAAGAGACCCTCAACAAACTACATGACACTTGTGCCTGATGAGGCCATTGATGTTCCAGTGGCGGCCCGTGAGCCTGGCCATACAGGCTTGGCCCCCCAAAGCGCACGTGCTGTGCGGCAACAATATGTCGATTTTTTTTAGGAGTGGGGGGGCCATTCCACTGCCAGATCTTGGCTGAATAAATTATCTTTTTGGGAAAGAAAAATTCTAGAAAAAAGGGGGGTTGCCATCTGGGATCATAAAGTCCAAAATCAAGTTACGTACTGAGTACACTTGCACTTTTCACCACCAAGTGGGTTTAGTTGCAAAGTAATGAGCACACTTGCACTATGCACGACCAAGTGGGTTCAGTTGCAAAGTAATGAGCACACTTGCACTATGCACCACCAAGTGGGTTTAGTTGCAAAGTAATGAGCACACTTGCACTATGCACCACTAATTGGGTTCAGTTGCAAAGTAATGAGCACACTTGCACTATGCACCACCAAGTGGGTTTAGTTGCAAGGTAATGAGCACACTTGCACTATGCACCACCAAGTGGGTTCAGTTGCAAGGTAATGAGCACACGTGCACTATGCACCACCAAGTGGGTTTAGTTGCAAAGTAATGAGCACACTTGCACTATGCACCACTAATTGGGTTCAGTTGCAAAGTAATGAGCACACTTGCACTATGCACCACCAAGTGGGTTCAGTTGCAAAGTAATGAGCACACTTGCACTATGCACCACCAAGTGGGTTCAGTTGCAAAGTGATGAGCACACTTGCACTATGCACCACCAAGTTTGTTCAGTTGCAAAGAAATGAGCACACTTGCACTATGCACCACCAACTGGGTTCAGTTGCAAAGTAATGAGCACACTTGCACTATGCACAACCAACTGGGTTCAGTTGCAAATTAATGAGCACACTTGCACTATGCACCACCAACTGGGTTCAGTTGCAAAGTAATGAGCACACTTGCACTATGCACCACCAAGTGGGTTCAGTTGCAAAGTAATGAGCACACTTGCACTATGCACCACCAAGTGGGTTCAGTTGCAAAGTAATGAGCACACTTGCACTATGCACCACCAAGTGGGTTCAGTTGCAAAGTAATGAGCACACTTGCACTATGCACCACCAAGTGGGTTCAATTGCAAAGTAATAAACACACACTTGCACTATGCACCACCAAGTGGGTTTAGTTGCAAAGTAATGAGCACACTTGCACTATGCACCACCAAGTGGGTTCAGTTGCAAAATAATGCGCAAACTTGCAGTATATAGCAAGTTGGTTTAGGTGCACTGAGCACACGGGCAATACAACATGTGAGAACACTGCAGCTAGCACAATCAACTGCCTGACAGATTAGGAAGAAGTAATCTAACTAAACTATACAGTGTATGAGTACAGTATTTGTACAACTCCTGGGATGTAAATACATCCTCTACACACTGTAAATTTAACTGACTAGCCTGCCTGCTCTATCTAGCTAGAAAAAAAGACAATCTCTCTCTCTCTCTCTGTCTGATCTGTAACCAGCGCTGGAACACACTACACGAGGCCGCCCAGCAGGTGGCCATTTATAGTGTGGGGCGTGTGCTAAAGCCCTGAGCGATAATTGGCCAAAGCCACCCTGGCTTTGGCCAATTATGTCTCTCTCTGCTAGGCTATTTTGGTTTGATCAGTGTACACACGATCAGACCAAAATCACCGCGGACAGACAGCGCGTTGATGTGGCGGTGACGTTGACGCCGCCACGTCACCGAACCAGGAAGTAAAATACTTCCACGCATGCGTCGAATCCATTCGACGCATGCGGGGGATTTTTGTCCGCTGGTTAGGCGTAATAACCAGCGGACATGTCGGACAGACGGGTTTTCAGCAGAAAAGTTTAAAGCATGCTTTAAAACTTTTGTCTGCTGGAAACCTGTCTGCTAGCCCGTACACACGATCGAATCTGTCCGCTGAAACTGGTCTGCGGACCAGTTTCAGCAGATATATTCGATCGTGTGTACGTGGCCTTAGAGGCTGTATCTGTCCTCTTACAGGTGGTGTTAGGAGACAGATGTCCTTCCCTTAGGGGACAGAAATCCTCCCCTAACCATTTCCCCTACTTGCCCCCACGCATCCCCAACACCCTTCCTCCCTTCCTTTTTCTAAGCCTTCTGATTTTAGTGCTACCCATGTGTAGTCTCCACACGTAAATTGGTTCTATGATCTACACAGTTCTTAAACTTGATGGGCACCTAACATGAACTAATGGAACAATTATGCACACATGCCATTCATCACTTTGATCACCAGATTAAAGGACCTTGTTATTTTTCCTTGAATGTACAACAATGAAGAACAGATGTCATGTTTTATGTTATGATAACTTTATTGTGTTCATTACATAACAATATTACAATAATATGTTACTGCTAAGTTTTATTTTACTTGTACACTATCAGATATAATGTTCTGAAACACAATATTTTGTCATTACATGCACCATGCACAATACTTTTTAAGAAAAGTAAAAAAAAAAAAAAAAAAACACACCGTTCTTCAACATACTGTAAAATCCTGTCTTAGATATTCACATCTACTGTCTGCTATATTTGTATGCACTATTCTTCACCTATTTGTATAGCACTATATGCACTAAATGTAAATCATTTGTAATAATAATGATAGCTGATTGGTTCTTATGGATTATTGTATGATGAGCATTAGCATAACTCTTTGCACCCATATACTTTACTGAATAAGCCCAATTCTGTATAATTTGCTGCAAGAAGTAGTATTCTCTTGATCTTGTGTTGCTGTGCAATATTGCAATCTTCTCCTCTGCTACAAATCTGTGCCTCAGAGCATAAAAAGTTTTCTTTATTTTAAATAAAAAGGCATGCTTCCTCTGGCCTTCTTTCCATTCTGCATTCCTTGCTTTTTATTCCTCTACTGAACAATCGCATAATGGACATTTCTTGTCCTTTTTTTTTTTATTTCAGAGAATCATTTAAACATCTGTTTTTTTTTTTCTTTTTCTTTTCCAGTGCAAAGTGAAACACAAACCACTGCACCTCCAATCCCTAAAACAACTCAGTCAAATAAAATACCGCAGTCAAAACCTGGTAACTGAGATATTAGTTTTCCTAGTATAGGATTTAAATGTGAAAAAATGTATACTTCAGTATAGTTGCCTATATCTTGGTTTTCACTGAGTATGGTCTACAGTTAAAATTAGAAAGGGCACTTTCAATGGACTTCTTTTGAGGTTTCAGAGAACCTATTTTTTCATGTATGTTATTTCTTTTCAGTACCTAGGATCTGCTATTTGAATGAAGATGGTAGTATTTTTAGATGCATTTTAGTTTGGGTCTTACATTAGGAGGAGATGGGTTAATAATGTATGTTCCATACTTCATCCTGGACATTACAACCAGTGAAAGAAAAACCTGTGGTCTTAGCAAACTACCGTACCTTTCTTTGTTTCAAATAATTTTACATGGGGAGGTCCTTAGAGATAAAACCAAGTTTGGTCCTTTCTGACTGATCACAGGTAGGCAAATTAAGAGTTGACATAAAACACAATGCTAACCATATATCATAGGAATTTGCAGTATTAACAGTAATTTATGTTCCCAGTGTTAGCCAAGTATTATTTTTAAAAAACAAATGGAAAGCAACGTAGGGGCTGTTATATGAATAGGTAGTGTGCTTTAGTCTCACAATTATATTCCTGAAAAATATAGGTTTCCTCTATATTGTTCTATGTGAGTGTACACACACGTTCTTGGTGTATTTATGTTGATTTGTGTTTGTTACCCTCCTCAGGCTGCTTAAGACTTGAAAAGCAGCATGTGTTATCATTATTAGTTTTAGGTCAATTCTTTTTTTTTACACTGATGATTTATGGCTGGTTTGTTTTACTATTTCTATAAATATATGTCATTAATACTATACATATACAGTATATTATTATTTTATAATGAGAGAATGCAGCAGAAACTCTAATGCCCTGTACACACGATCGGTTTGTCTGATGAAAACGAACCAATGTATTATTTCATCAGATATGCGATGAAGCTGACTTTCATCAGTCTAGCCTACACACTAGGGTTGTCCCGATACCACTTTTTTAGGACCCAGTACAAGTACCGATACTTTTTTTTCATGTACTCGCCGATATCGAATACCGATACTTTTTTTAAATGTGTCCCCAAATGCAGCCATGCCCCCCACAGATGCAGCCATGCCCCCCACAGATGCAGCCATGCCCCCCCACATATATTGCAGCCATGTCCCCCCACATATATTGCAGAAATGTCCCCCCACATATATTGCAGCCATGTCCCCCCACAGATGCAGCCATGCATGTCCCCCCCACAGATGCAGCCATGCATGTACCCCCCACAGATGCAGCCATGTCCCCCACAGATGCAGCCATGCATGTCCCCCACAGATGCAGCCATGCATGTCCCCCACAGATGCAGCCATGCATGTCCCCCACAGATGCAGCCATGTATGTCCCCCACATATGCAGCCATGTCCTGTCCCCCATATTGCAGCCATGTCCCCCATACCTGTAGTAGTAGATATGATGCCGCTGCATACCGCCGCATTAATCCCCCTGCATTACAGCACGCATTAAAGCTTTCGTTTGAATACTTGTAATGACGGCGCGCCATGTATAGACACTCCCCCTTGCTCGGGATTAGACAGATCCATCCAATCCCGAGAAGGGAAGTGTCTATACATGGCGCGCCGTCATTACAAGTATTCAAACGAAAGCTTTAATGCGCGCTGTAATGCAGGGAGATTAACGCGGCGGTATGCGGCAGCACAAGTACAAGTACTCCCGCAAATACTCGGTATCGGTCCCGATACCGATACTGGTATCGGTATCGGGACAACCCTACTACACACCATTGGTTAAAAATCTGATCGTGTCCAAAGCGGTGACGTAAAACACAACAACGTGCAGAGAAAAAATGAAGTTCAATGCTTCGGAGCATGCATCGACTTGATTCTGAGCATGCATGGATTTTTGATCGATGGATTTCCCCACAGACGATCATTTTTTTTTTTTCGGTTTGTTAACCATACGAAAATTTTAAAACAGGTTCTATTTTTTTTCACCGATGGGAAAAAAAACTGATGGGGCCCACACACGATTGGTTTGTCTGATGAAAACGGTCCATCAGTCCATTTTCATCAGACAAACCGATCGTGTGTACAGGGCATTAGATTGCATGCTTCTTTGATTAAAACTTTTGAAGAAGCCATAGTAGAGAAGGGACAGATAAAGATCAGTCATTCCTCTAAATCATTTACTTAAATGTTCAAATTGTGCCCTAAGCTACTGAGCTATGTACAGTAAGCACAAGCTTTTTTCAGAAAACCAGATATGGATATACAGCCAAAACCAAATGGAAGAATACTGTTACACTTACTTACTGAATATGATTTTTTTTTTAAATACATACACAATAAACTAATCTAAATGAAAAAGAAAATATTTTAAACATTTTAGTTAAAACCATTAAAATAGTGTACTAACAAAACTATATATGGGGTGGGAGCTGTGGTGGCTCAACGTGATTGGCACTGCGCTGACAAGCCGTTCACCTCTGCAGCCAAGGGTTCGGATCCCAGTCTCGGCTACATGTGAATTGAGTTTGGTGGTCTCAGCCCGGCTCCCGGTGGGTGTGCTATGCAAGGTATGCCTGTGCTTAGTATGCCCACCCCCCCCCCCCCCCCCCAAAAAAAACACCACACTTGCACACACACGAAATTGGTTTAACACACACACACTTTGGCCATGAGGTCTCCTAAAATAAAGAGAGGCGAAGGACCTACGGGGCTGGCTGGGTGGGCTAGACCCCCTCACTCCCAGTCGGGCTCCCAAGTGGAGCAGGTAGGGCGGGGTGAGTGGGAGGACCCCCCTCACACCCGCCATTGCCACCGGGGGCATGGAGAAGGATGGCGATTGCCTCAGGGGGGAGGGTCTGCCTACTCCCATAGCTCCTATCTCTCGAGTTCACGCACAAAATACACTTAAAAAAAAAAAAGAAAAAAAAACTATATATATAATTTTATATAGCTATATGCCAGGGCTTCATTGATTTTGCTTTGCCTGTATATTATTCTGCATAGTACAATTTGAACTAGGACTGTTCAGTTTTAGGTCTCATCTGAGTGGAAAAGAAGAGGGTGAACCACAAGTACTTTGTGTTCAAAAATGTTCTTTTTTTTTTGCTTTTTGTAGTGTTAGTAAGGCTTTTCACAAGCCTGCCAGTTTATTTCCTAAAAGTGAAGAGTGCAAAATCTGGTGAAGTTGTACATGGTAACCAATCAGCTTCTAACTTTAGCTTGTTTAATTGAGCTTTGACAAAAAATAAAATAAAAAATGTGGAAGGTAATTGATGAATAAGGCACTTTTCCATAAGAAAGCAAACTGGCACTGTTCCGTAAGAGTTTTTTTCTGTCAAATCCAATTTTAGCATATTTTAAAGTACATCTGTGACAGGCTATGGAAATTCAAGTATTTACATATTCTTAATAAGCAGAAAATGAGCGTTAAAGTCCTTACTGATCCACAAAAGAGGAAAAATAGTGATGCGCTGAAATCAACTTTTGCTAATAATATGTGTACAATGTGTGCAGAATTGATACCAAAATACACACTCAGGAGGGTATTAATAAAAAAAACACAATAACAAACAAATATATTGTGAGATGATCCATATGTGCAAAAAACAACCTCAAGTGTAGCAAATGTCCAGTTCTAAGTAGTAGTACTTATGATACAAAAGGGTTCCACACCCACTTGCTATCACAGGCTGACGGGTTGTTGAGCTTTCAAACAAAACACAGGCAGACACCTTGAAACTTCAGATTAATAAGTGTGGACTGGTGCTTAATTGCTTCCAAATGGCCCAGCATATGAGAACGCCTTGCTGCTTCAGGGCGATATAACTCAAAAAGAAAAAAGGAAAGAGATATGGTGCAATACTGTGGATCACAGATTAAGCATGGACAACATCAAAAAAGCAGATGCACTCACGAATCTTCTCTTCAGATACAGCCTTTTTACATATACCTTACTGATCCACGTAGCTTGCAGGTGCTTTGAAAATGGGGAGTACAGAGCTAACAACTGTAGCACTTATTTTGTGAACTTTGAGAATGAATTGCTCTCCAGTGTATGTAGATACAGTGAGTGAGTTTTTTTATTAAGAATATGTAAATACTTGGATAGCCATAGTCTGGTCACAGGTTAACTTTAAACTATAGAACCTTCAATCAATATTTATATCTATTTAAAAATCAGGTCCTATGCATTTTTATTGATCTTGACATACTTGCATACAGTTTAGTAAATTGCTCATAGCACAATTTTCTGTAATTATTACTTTTCTGGTTGTACCCATAGCTTATATAAATTATGAAAGTAAGGGATATTTATGCTGTATTTATTCATTTTGAGGCTCAGCTAATCCTTCAGGTTAACATATTTATAGCCTTTGTAACCACACACATATCTTGCTCTGAATTTTTTAATGAAAAGGCAGTGCTGTTGACAGGTATGGGAAAAAAACTGATGCATAACTAACAACCACCAAGTCTTCCAATCATGCAGAGAAAACAAATGCTTTTTTAAACCTTCATACAGTAATGTAAAACAGGCAAGCTATTTAGGGAATACATGGTTCTTCTTACATGCTTCAGTAAGTAAACCAACGGGGTAGCTAAATCAGGGAAAATTTCAGCAAAATTCCAGAAAGTATACAGCAGCAGCACCTGAAAGCTTTTTGTGAGATCCTAGAAGATATTAGTTTACTTTAAAAAAAAATACCATACCAGCTTTCTTTTAAATTGTTATTTCATTCTTCACTGACATAACCTATTTCTTTATAATTGTCATTCGTTCTGTTCTCCATCACAGCTCCCAAAACCATAAAGAAAGTACCTATACATGTTATTAGCATCCAGATCTTTGACGAGCCAGATGTACCCATGGGTAACACAATCTTTTTTTTTCATTTCTGTGATTGGTCATTAGAAGATTTTTTTAATTATTACCATGTACACAGACAGAGGTCAAACAAAATATTTAAATATTTTCAGTAATATGAAACGTTTTTACCTCCCCTACCTTCTGCCTTAAATGATGCCTAACCATTTTAGTTACCCCACAGAGTGGATCATTTTTATCCAGTCAATTCATTATACCAGTATAAAAATACACACACTTTTATGGCTCCTCGGTACGCTAACCACAACCAGTATAGCAGATAAAGGCAGGGCATTTACTATTAATTGTTAGGTGTGAGGGGTTGCTCTTTGTTTAATTTCCCTACCAACACTATAAAGGCTGCTAAATTACAGCTTTGTATTCTCCAAGGTTAATATTTTAAAATTGGAGCAACTATACTATAGATTTGTTTCTCATAGCAGCTAGCAAGAGCCAATGAATGGTAAAGCCTGATCAGTTACTGTGTTTTACAATTTTCTTTGCTTTTTATCTTTTTTCATATGACACACTCTGTGCGTGGCTTGGGATTCATTTCTGGTCATGTTGGAGTAGAGTAGGGAGTAATCTTTTTCAGAGACTGTCTACCCAATTTTTTTATCAGAGACAGTGCAAAGCAAGACTAGATGTGGTATTTTGCTTTTCCCTAGGTACAATCAAGGAAAGAGGTGCGGTAATACTGATTCACTAAGGAAAGTCCTGCATTTCCTAGGGTGGGGCATGGGAGCCTATTAGGATGTTTATGTAGCACTAGAGTTCACAATTTTTACACCATGATGAGGATCTCTCTCTGGACTCGATTCAAGGGAACATAACCGTTTTTATGTGTCATATACGTTATTTAAACTCCTCAATGAAGCTCTCTGTGTATTAATATTTCAATACTAAAAATGTTATTTCTTTCAGTTCTTAACACCACATTACCTCCTCATTCCACAACAACACAAAGACCTGAAACCCCCCATACCACTCCTGGTAAATCCTTTAACTAATTAGATTGGCATTTCTGCTTTTAAATTGCATGCATATAGTTCTGCAAATAACATACTATTATGATGTCTGAGAGTTTATGTGAGTGATGCTATATGTGTCTAGAGTGCCCAATGCTAGTGAGGTCCATGATGACAGGGTTATGATTTACTCATTACATGGCTATAATCAAAAGGGAAATGGTGATCAGCCTGTTGCTGACCCCCGCTATAGACTAAAGTTGGCCATACATGGAACGTAGTTTAGCCGGTTCAGCAGGGACCAGCCAAGTTTAGATTCATCTATGGGCACCATGGTTATGCACAAGTCAAACTAGCGTTTGACTTTTGTTAACAACAAGCTTGTCGAGCTTTTCCCAAACAATTAGTGCCACCGGCTATATCTGGCAACATTATTCATTGTGTTCTGCTGGAAGGGAAGTATGCCCACTCCCATAACACAATAGAGTTGCGGGAGTCATTCAGTGTCATCGTTGATGGGGAATCAAACAATTTTCTTTCCTTTCACCCGTGGTGAAATTGCCTAAGATTCTGACTGGCCACAAAAGCTTGCTAATTCACTGTTGTTTTTTGAGGGTAAAATATGACGTTGCATGCTTAAGGTGAGCAAACAAGTTCCATCGGTAATCTGTCTTCTCTGCAAATGCTGGCAATGCCACTTTGATATCAGATTTCCTATTGAAGATAGTAGGGATCAGTAGCAGTCTCAGTGGAAAGCAAAACATTTTGGAGCCGTGCCTCATTACTTTACTTTCACAGTAAAGTAAAGTAAGACTACTGCTTGCTCTACAAATTTAAATGCAAGAAACATGCATGGTTGTATTTTTTTAACATGTGTACAGCTGTAAACTTGTTGTAATCTCAAGTGACATCCCATGGAAACTCGTGCATGAAGACATTTTGCCATGGCCATCACTGCTTTCCCAATATGAGTGATGAGGTTTATGAGGTACATGAGGTAGTGGAGCAGGGTATATGTACAACTACACTGTGTACAGCTTTACAATTGCACTAACAATTATTTCTTAAAAATAAATCTGTTCAGTTGATATAAGGTCCTTTACTATGAACTTAGACAAACTGTATACAGTATTTATACCTAATATCAGCTGAAACATACCGCACTATTAACAATTCATGCTTTTACAGTTCTAATCATTCCATCCATATATTTTAATAAAAAAAATCATCATACTGCCTCAAACAGGACATTCTTACCCATTATTTTTTCATTATAAGTCTTCATATGTACAGTGTGGTACACATTTTAAACAGTTATTAAAAAAATGGCTGTACATGGGTTTTCTTTTTCTCCAGTTCCTGTGCAAAAAGTCCCAAAACCAATTACCCAAAAACCCAAATCATCTCTTCGGACTCGTACAAAGCCTGGTAATACATTTAAACATTATTAAAACTTTAAAAAGTTCTGAAAAATGTGTACTATTTCAATAATCCAACTTTAATTATGGTGTGTATCAACGTTCACACGTGTTCTTACTGTATATCTGGCAATATTTAACGTGAACTTATATGTGTAGGAAGGCTTTTTGTCTATACATATCAGATTCATGTTACAGAGGGCCAGTTTTCTGTCTTTCAGACTTTAGGGGGCCGGATTGTGGCCATTGGGGGTAGAAAATGTCCCCGGCTCAACATCAGTAAAGGGTAAACGTGGCCTTGATGTTAGTGATCAATAGGAGGAGGAGTAGTTCCCCATCACTAGTACCGGTAAAATAAATAGTGTCCTATTGTTGGTGTCAGTGGGAGTAATAATGCTCAATTGTTGGTGTCAGTGGGAAGAATAGTACCTTGTATCATATGGCAGAATAGTGCCCCAAGGGCCGGATAAAGGCTAGCAAAGGGCCGCATCCGGCCCTCGAGCCGCAGTTTGAAGACCCCTGTTACAGAGGATCATAACAACCACCTATTTGTTTTGCCCCAAATTCGCTCATCCATGTCTTTATGGACCTTGGTTTGTGCAATAGTCCAAATCATTTGGTGGAGGGGGGATTGTGGTTGTTTTTCAGGCGTTAGGCTTGGCCCCTTAGTTCTAGTGAAGGGAACTCTTAAGATGTCAGCCTACCAAGACATTTTGGACAATTTCATGCTTCTAACTTTGTGAGAACAGTTTAGGAAAAGCCCCTTCTTGTTGCAACATGACTGCACACCAGTGCTCAAAGCAAGGTACATAAAGACATAAATGAGCGATTTTAGGGTGGAGGAACTTGACTGTCCTGCACCTCAACCCGATAGAACACCTTTGGGATGCATTAGAGTAGAGACTGCGAACCAGGCCTTCTTGTCCAACATCAGTACAATGAAATAAATATTGGCGCAAACTAGTACAGGTATGAGCCTGGGGTTCTCAATGAAATCAATGTATCTATATTAGTCCGTAATGTCCATAAAGTTCAATATTTGTGCACACTTGAGAGGCAGCTCAGTGTAGAATCAAGAAGCAGCTCAAAGAAACAACTGGGGAAAAAGCACAAGCGCCATACCAAGTGTAGCAGATACGGATGTTTAATATGGATAAAAAGACTGCTACTCACAGAAGTAAAGACATCATGACATGAGCATATAGCACTACAGTTCATTATTATTATTATACAAGATTTATATAGCGCCAACAGTTTGCGCAGCACTTTACAACATGAGGGCTGACAGTGCAGTTATAATACAAATCAATACAGGAGAGATCAGAGGGCCCTGCTATTTAGAGTTTACAATATAGAAGAGATAATCATCTGAGAACCCAGCCGCAGAGGCCACCCAGAAGCCCCACTGCAGTAATGATTATGCAGTGCTATATGCTTAGGTGCCCATGATGTCTTTGCTCTTGTGAGTAACAGTCTTTGTATCCATATTAAACATCTGTATATTCTACACTTAGTATGGCGCTTGTGCTTTTCCCCCAGTGGTCCAACATCAGTGCCTGACCTCACAAATGCACTTCTGGAAGAATGGTCACACATTCCCATAGACACACTCCTAAACCTTGTGGACAGTCTTCCCAGAAGTGTTGAAGCTGTTAGAGCTACAAAGGGTGGGTCAACTCAATACTGAACCCTACGGACGAAGACTGGGATGCAATTAAAGTTCATGTGCGTGTAAAGGCAGGTGTCCCAATACTTTTGACAATATAGTGTATATAACATATAAATATTCAGTCCCAACAAACATAAAATTAATAACTGTGTAGTCCCAAGAGTGTTTAAATGAAATACAGTTCCTCCTCCTGCTCTTCAAACTCCACAGAGTGAAGATTCACTCCACCGCACCAGTATGCTCAGATATCAGATCTGTTCACCTTGGAATAGACTTCTGTATACACAGAAGGTCATAACAAGCAAAAAGACGTTCCTTTTTTTCACAACAAGGAGAATTGAGATCTTATCCAGGCAGGGGAGTAACCTGTAAGGGCGGAGTGAAGGCACTACCATCACTACTCTCAGGCCACGTACACGCGATCAGTCCATCTGATGAGAACGGTCCGAAGGACCGTTTTCATCGGTTCTCCGATAAAGCTGACTGATGGACTGATGTGCCTACACACCATCCGCACCTAATATCAGAAATATTCATACTGCCAGGGAGGTTTTAATCGATATGCTACTTTTTATTTGTGAGTAGTTGATACTTATGCTTTGCGGTAAATAAGCACTGGTCATGTCTTCTGAAAGGATGGCTGAGTATTGAGTCTGCCTGGATAAGATCTCAATTCTCCTGATGTTTGTTGGGACTGAACATAGGTGTGCGCAGCCTAATTACATATTTACCGGCCCCTTCCACACTCCTAAAACATCCCAGCAGCAACAACCGATAGGAGATGACGGAAGCTGCCAGCGCTGCGGGGGGGAAAGATGGGAGCCAGGGCAGTAGGGGGAATCTATGCTGCACAGTGTGATTAGGGTGTGCCTGGGCACAACTGGCACACCCTGTGCGCACACCTATAGGACTGAATATTTATTGAGGTGGTTCATACACAGTTTGTGTACTAGTTGATCGATGGTTGTAGATCGATTGTTTCCTTAATACATTTTTAATTATAATTTGCATTATGTTGCTGTAAATAATACACAGAAGGCACATGCTTGCTGTATACTTTTATTCGCTGTTGCGCAGGCTTCATTTGTATTTATACCTCTTATAGCTACATTACCGTATACTAATTAAATCCAGGCTTAACAACTATTGTCGAAATATAAAAGGCATGTGTTTTCTTACTTGAATCTTGATGTCCTTTGTGTGTTTCTTCCATATCTGTGCAGTAATTTAGAATAGAACAACTCCTACACTTTGCCTCTGTGCATGAGCTTCCTGTAACATAGACCAATTCCTACTGCTCTGTCTCCTTGTGCAGGGTGAATGGTATTGTATCCACCCCCTGTAGTTTTCTGCATGCTGTCTGTAGTAGGAACACCTGCTGAGTGCCACCCTCAGATCTCCTCTGTACACAAGCTATGTGTAGTACAGTGATGATATATTTGCTTTAATTACAAGGTAACATCTGGGTTTGTAAAGTTATTTGGCACTAAAAAGGTGGATTTATATACTTTGTGGCTAATGAGGACGATATTAAAATGACAGTTTTTATGGCCAAAGCTCGGCTCTAATGATTTGTTTGAAAAAGAACACAAAACAGCACAAACATTAGAAACTTAGTGAATGTACACAAAGAACATAGTACATAGAACATAGTACACATTCTTAATTTTTGTATTCTTTTTTTTTTTTCTTTCATTTATGCTTTGCTTAACAGGAAATTATAAATACACCTTCTAGTTGGCTTATTGCAAGACAATATCAAGGAGTGTTTTTTCATACTTGCACAGGTGTTTATGTTGCCTTTTTACAGGTGGATGTGATGTGTCTGTGTGTGTTTTAGGACTTTTGATTATTTCTTAACAGCTCCTACTGCAGCACCTAAGGAAACTACTACTTTGCCTAAAATTCCACATGTGACTGCTGCAGCAACGTTGGGTAAAAAATAAACAACCATTATGCTCGGTGTATGAGGAATGGCATATATTGTTTTGCAATGCAGATCTAGTCGCCTTCATTATTCTCTTTTTTGACACTATATCTGATCATAATGGGAACTTGCAAGTCTTTTCTTGCTTATACAATATTTTGAAATGTTTTGCTTTGTACATCATCTCTTTGTTCAACCATCCTCTTGCTTTATGAATGCAAACTGCTGAGAACTTAGCATGCCATCATCATCAACCATCTTCAACCATCCTGGGAAAAGTTTTTGTCATTTTCTTTTTTATGGTTAAAATAAATATTTACATTTCAGAGGCAACATTTCATTATCAACGCCATCTTGCTTCAATGAACTGCATGGTCTCGGGCAATCGCAGATGATTGAGTTATATATAATTTAATGTAACTTTTCATTTTCTTTTTGATTTCAGCTACCTATAGAGTGCAGCATAGCTCTTCTAGACCAAGGACGTCACTTAGACCAAGAACCCGACCCGGTAATTTCTACTGTTTAGACGTACAGTACCACTGTTGTAGAGTTATAAGTGTTAGAAGTTTTTAACATTTTTCTTAAATTTTTATGTGAAGCACCAGCATTTGGGGTGAACTGCCTCTTCAACGCCAGCCTTATATGTAATATCCCTTAATGGGTGCCATATAAAACAGCAATTTAGGACTCCAACATATTTTACCAGTCCAGCAGACACTGCTTTTTTTTCATCCTTTTAAGCTGGATATAAACATTCAGTTTTTTTTATTTTTGTTTAGCCAATGGGTTGACAGATCTCTGTATTAACACAGCGCATATGTGATGCAGGAATCTCTGCTATTGTATTATGGCAGGGGAGACTCCCACATGTCAGAATACACTGATCAGTGCTGCAGCCATTGGCTGAAAGCACTGATTGCATGCTGTTTTTTCAGCATGACCATTTGACAGAAGCCAGTCTAAAAACTGGCTTCTGTTGAACAGTAAGCAGTATACAAAGACCAAACGTCGACCGGGTCGGTTTAAACACAGCTTTATGTATATATTTTCGAAATTGCAACCTGCCTGAAAATCAAAAGCAGGGAAACAGAGAACATAGCCGACTATAAGATAAACTCCAGTTTTCTACTCCAACACCTTCCAACAGCATACCTATAGCACATCCGAAAGAAGGGAGGTTGGGGCACACCTACTGCTTAAAAAAAGTAGGGTACCAAGTGACCCTTTATTCTAGAAAATTCCAGATTTGTTCCTGGAAAAGTCTCACATTTTTATCTTTTTAAAAGGGCCCATCTTAAAGCATTGCCCCCCTAGGAACTGCCCAGTGCCCCCAGGTGCAAGGGAGTCCCATGATAATCTTGCCTTAGGCCTTGCCACTATAGGCTTACAGGACATACATGTAGTTAATGCTGCCCTATGTTCAAAAATGTTTGGTCAAGTGCCCGGCCAAGGCACTCTGGTATCTGTAGTCATATCACTAGCTTATGAGTGACTCTGATAGATAAATGGAGGGCAGATGGACTGAAGGGAGCCAACCCCTTCTTAAAGTACAGAGGCACACTGAACACCCAGCACATAGCACAATGGCTGAAAAGATATCAGTGCATTGCCTGACCAATAAAACAATAATACAAAAAAGAAAGCCACTGCCCCCACCTATAACTGGCCATTGAAGAAAGCAGCATTGAAAGGCAACATATGTTAGAAAAAAAGCCAAGGATAAATCCAAGGAAAACTCCAAGCTCACTTACTGACCAGCCCTCGGACAACCAAATTGACCTCTCTAATAGTATGCATTAAAAACAGGGGTTTAGTCTGCACACATTTGCAAAAAACATGCATAAGCTAAAGAGCCCCGCCAAGGCACCCTGGTATCTGTAGTGTATCACTAGCTTATGAGTGACTCCACAATGGAAGCACGTGCATTCTGATGGATAAATGGAGGGCAGATGAACTGATGAGCACAAGAGTTTATTTCTCCCCCCTTCCCCCAGAAAATTTGTGGTGCAGTAGGTTGGCACCAGGGCCGATCCGCCCTATAGGCTCACAATGCAAGCCGCTTAGGGCCCCGCAAAGTTGCGAAGGGCCCCCCAAATTACTAGAGGCTCTGCCTGGTGAGAAGTCATTTTCGGCCCCTCACCCCGCTTCTCAACTCGCTGGCTGCATGGGAGAAGAGGTAAGAAGTCAGCACCCCCGCTTCTCACTTTAATGTAATGTGACATGTCATTTTGCTTAGGGCCCCAGGGAGGTCAGGTTGGCACTAGCGCTGAGAATGAATATTTTCTCGTTCTCCTCCTTCTCTCCCATTTTTACTGTGTGCTCTGCAAGTAAGTAAACCCTTCAGTTTGCTGCAGCTAACTATGCACACTGCAACCATTTGCAACCTCTATTTTTGCATGGCACATACAGGGCAGCTAACTCCAATTTCAGCACAGCGCACTTCGTCCACTGCTTTCTTTTTTACCTTACCCCATTTAAAGTTCTATGACTTCCAAAAGTAAAACTGGGTTTTTAATTTGATAGGGCCATATTCAGCAAGACTTGCGCTGGAGTAATTCGATATGCGCCGCGTAACTGTGAAGATGCGCCATCGTTTATATGTGGCTGTACCCACCAAACTAGATGCGACAGAAAACGGGCCATTTCCGATCGGCTTAACTTTCCGACGCCAGAGTCTCGTCAGCGCATAATTTCGCTTGGCGCATCAGTCGCGCCTATTGATTTCCCCTGCAAATATGCAAATGAGGGAGATTTCCCGATTCGCGAACGGATTAGCACCATACGCTGGCTACATGCGCCGCGCGTATCTCGTCCGTCCGGCGTAAAGTTATTTCTACAAATAGCTGCTTTATCTTTACTCCAGACGGCCACAGGTCAGCAGGAGAGCAGCTACAGCAGCGTTACCGATGATAAGAGCTAGCTGAGCACCCACACTTGCAGGACAACACCTCTGTCCATGCTTGTCTGTCATCTTTTACAGCCATGGAGGAAGACATCATAGGTCTCCATAGCCGGGATGACGGCTGACAGCTCCTGGCCTTTAGAGTTCAGCTTTCTCCTGTGTGTTTGCGGGGAACGGGAGCAGCCATCTCAGAACAAAAGTAACTTCACTGCGGGGAGGGGGAACAGGATATACTTTAGTGCCGGAATGGCGCATCTACGGGCGCATTTAAACGCCCAACGGAACGCATTGCGCTGAAGTTTCCCGTGAAGTGGTGCCGACGGAAGTTGTGAGCATGCGCACAAGGGGGCCGAGTGAAGCCTCACTTACTGCGCATGCTCCGTGGATGATGCGCTGAACGTAAGCCTCTGCGCTGGGCTCCGCCCATCATTTACATATGATCACACCCACTTCCACTTGCGTCGGGTTACGCCAGCGCATTATCGTTACTCTGGCGCAAGTTTACGCGCAACTGCTATGTGAATAACAGTACTTGCGCCGAAAGTGTCGGCGGAGTAACGTAAATGAGAAACGTTACTCCAAAGTAAAGAAGCGCCCATCTACCTGAATCTGGCCCATAGTGTTAAAAAAAAAATCGTATAGCTCTAAATAAAGAATTAGCCCAGGAAGGATAAAGCTGGTATATATTTTTTTAACTCTGGGACTGCCATCTAGGTTAATTTATTTTAGTTTAAGACAGCAACGCCCCTCCCACCATGAAAAAAAAATGATGTGGAATTGGGCAAAATTAAAAGAGATGATAGGCATAACTACTGTAATAACGCATATGCCTTTTCAGGTGACATAAGTAAAACCAGAAATTTTGTTCATTTATTCTTGTATCAGGTACAGTGAACCACAACAGGAAATGTAGTTCCAATGCCTCTAATTGTTGCAGAGCTCTCACTGACTTGTATAATACCTGACCTTAAAGGGGTTGTAAAGAAAATAAAATGTTTTCATAATAAGCATCCTTTACCTGCAGACATTCCTCTTTTCACTTCCTCATTGTTCGTTTTTGCTCAGAAGTTGCTCTATTTCTTCTCTGTTCTGTTCATTTCCTGCTTGTCTGATTTTACTGACCACCGAGAAGGGAGGCTTTACTGCGGTGGTCAGTAACGTGCTCGCCCCCTCCTGGGAACTACATCTGTGCGGCAGGACACTCTCTACGTGTTGTAGACTTCAAGGAGGTGTGAATTACTTGGCGTGCTGCAATGCATACTGGGAAATGTCGTTTTCACATGAACGAGCCGCAAACCAGGAAATGAATGAGAGAACAGAAACTAGAACGCCAGAGGGGATAAAGATGAAGGAATTTAATAGGTATTTACTTTTTTTTAACAGAATCATTACACTATTCTATCTGTCTACCTTGCAGACATTAATTTTAAACAAAAAAATGTTTTCCTTTACAACTCCTTTAAGACCTTTCTGGACAGGATATCTAATCTAATTCCTGCAGATTTACTCTGCAGAATGCCTTTACTTTAAAAATAACTATTGGGCATCTGATTTTAATTAGAATTTTTATCAGTTTAGTTTCCTTCACAGCAATATTGCAACACATATTAACATATAAATATTCAAATTATTAAAGCTGAATTCCAGTCTCCTGTAGTTCTCTGTTAGTGGATGAAATAGCTCATCATCATATAATTAACCAAGAGTGTAGCACCTGAGGTGAGTATAATGTTATGTATACAATAAACACATACAAAATAGCATAATGACAGGTCTTCTTTAAGAACTGACTTTTACTCTTATGCCGCGTACACACGGTCGTTTTTTGCGATGAAAAAAAACGACATTTTTTGTGAAGTAAAAAACAACGTTTTTGAAACGTCACTTTCAAAGACGATGTTGCATACACACCATCGTTTTTTTTCACAAAAAACGAGGTTACGTTCACCACTCTTTTCCATTGAAGCTCGCTTCATAACTAGCTTCTGGGCATGCGCGGGTTGAAAAACGTCGTTTTAAAGGACGTTTTTGCTACACACGGTGACTTTTTGTGAAACAAAAAACGACGTTTTGAAAAACGACACAAAAAATTCAAGCATGTTGGAATTTTTTTTGGGTCGTTTTTTTTAAGACAAAAAACGACGTTTTGCCCACACACGATCAATTTAAATGACGTTTTAAAAAACTACGTTTTTTTTTTTCATCGCAAAAAACGACCGTGTGTACGCGGCATTAGACGAATGTTCAGGCTTATTGTTTTGACAAATGAACCAATTTAACATTTTCTGATAAAAATCTTAATTTGTGGTTACATAAAAAATGGTAACTTGCCCAGTGTGTGGTTTTGTAAAAGATGGTAATCATGTGGAAAAACAGTCCCACCACCAAGACTGACATTTTGTGGTTGTGGTTTGGGACAGTATTTCTTAAACTTCTCAAGTGTATGTTGTTATGTCTGAAACATTTAAATTTTGTCATATGACCAGAGAATTTATCTGGATTACTGAAAGACTCTGAATGAAACCTGGTCTGTCTGTCTGTCTGTCTGTCCAACCCACGAAGATCCTTATATGATGGAATTTATTTTTATAATAGCATTTTAATATTTATTATGCATTATCTAAAAATAGCCATTCAAGTATTTTCTCTTTTTATTTAAAGTAATTTGTGTTTTAAATTAAATACTACTGAAATAATGTATGAAATATTTTTATCATAGGAATCATGTGATCGTTTTTACAGTTCTCAACCAAACTTACTATTCATTTTCTAGATTTTTTTATTGATTTATTTTCCCTGAAAGTCTTTCTGTCACGTTAGAGTAGTTTGATGCAGTTATATACTGAGCGATGTTAAACACTTGGGAACAACGCTTACCATAGTTCACAAGTTGCGATTTATAGTATTGTTATTTATTGGTGATAGCATTTGTGTTGTATTACATATACTGTACATTTTTAATATATTTGTCCTTTTTATTAAATATTCAGTATTCAAAGGCCAACCTTATCAAAACTGTACTGTCCAGTCTTTTTTATGATTGATGACAGTTTAATTCATGTTTTGACTGCTACATTTCTTGCGGACTCCAAAAGAGTAACATCCCCACCCAAATTTCTTCCGTACTAATGCAGCTATTACAACTACAAAAGATGACTCCTGATTGATTCTTTCTTATAAAGCATGATTATTATATATACGGTAGCTAAAGGATAACTTTACTTTATCATAGAAGCCCTCCACTCATCAACTGAATGATAAAAATAAAGCGAGATCTCAGGCTTCTCCCATTTCACGCTATCTCAGGCTGCCTGACATTTGGTATACTAGCACAGAGGTAGTTTGCTGCCAAGATCCTGCAAATACTGCCTAACCATATATTGTACAAGCTGGAATGGGTGAAAGGGAGAAATCTGAATCTGACCTAAATTTTTATATTTAGTAATTTGATAAGGAGAGAGAGGGGGTCAATGGAGGGCTTTTACAGAAGTTGTTCTTTAATTATTTTTGGAAACTGAAGTTCTTTGTCAGTGTATTAGATCTGGATAATTGCAATTTGAAAGAATCCAGAAGATCAAGAGCAAAGTATTTTCAAATCAGGGAGAGGGTTCTTGTTGAGGGATCTATATCTTCGAGTTGCGAGTTACAGTGCAATATGGAAAAATCAAAGGGATGATAGGCATAACTAATAACGCATATGATATTCAGGTGACATTTTGTAAACGTAATCTTGTATCAGGCACAGTAAACCAAAACAGAAAATGTAGTTCTCACTGACTTGTATGATACCTAACTATAAGACTTTTCTGGACAGGATATTTAATCTAATTTGTGCAAATTTACTCTGCAGGATGCCTTTAGTTGAAAAACAGCTATTAAGCACCTGATTTTAAATAGAGTACCTGTTTAATTTTCTTCATTTGTGCACTGTAATTCTAAGCACATTGGTTGATGCTGAATAGATTTTATATATCTGAGGCTTATTTTTAGTTTTCTCAGCCCTGAGCATAGAATATTTTTTGGACGCCCTTTACAATTGAGTCAGTGTGTTTATGACCTTTTCATAGTGATACTACTGCCTAGACTGGCTTTCTCAACACTATGCTGTAAGGTAGAAATGTTGTTGGTTTAAATACTGAAGGATGGATTTACTAAAGGTAAATAGACTCTGTAAAAGCAGTTGCTCCAGAGCTTAGTAAATGAGTGGATATTCTGCTGACTTGTATCATCCCAATCGTGTGCAAGCAAAAATGCAGTTTTTTTTCCTGCCATGTGATTGGGTATTCTTTGCAAAGTGAAGGTTTACCTCATTTACTAATTTACTAATCTAATTTACTAATCTCTGAAGAAACTGCACTTACAGAGTGAAACTGCACTTTGCGAAGTGCACAGTCTATTTGCCTTTAGTAAATAAACCCCTATATATTGTGCTTGTTCCATACCAAAGAGAAAATCTGTGGCACAACATCCATCCAATCAGATTTCTGTTTTATTTTGTAAAAAAATTGACTTGGTCACCAAAGAGTTTATTCACATGGCCTTAATTGCCAGGTAATCTCATGTTAATTTACATGGCCTGGTAATTTCACAACTGCTTTATACCAAAAACTAGTTCAGCAAAAAAGCATTTTACTAATCTATATATTCATGTACTGGCCATATTTCTTTCATTCATTCTTTCATAAGAACTTCTCATGCAGGCATAAACATAGCAGCCATCTATTAGGCTAGGAAGGGCACAATATTTTGTTAAAGTAGTTGTAAACCCACAAAAAACATGCATAGCATACTAGCTCATTATGAAATACTCACCTTAGATCGAAGCCCCCGCAGCAGTCATTGTACACAGGTCTGGCCAGCAAAATCGCTCCCCGAGTTACTTCTGGGTGGTATCGCGGGCTCCGGCGCTGTGATTGGCGAGAGCCACCAGTAACGGCCCACTAGCTGAAGCAACGACATGAACGTGCCATTGCTTCAGTGCGCATGTGCCGATGATGTTGGCACATGCTGATACAGGGGATATCTCCTAAACCATGCAGGTATAGGAAATATCTGGAGTAGCTACAGGTAAGCCTTATTATAGTAAAAAGTATATTGTAAGGGTTTTATCAAGAGACTTGCAAAAATAATTTTAATCACTTGTATATCCACAAGCGTACTCAATAAAGTAACACTAAAAGATAAGATGAAATGCAAAGTACTGTAACCCAATTTGTTTTCAGTTCACAGAAAAAAAAATAATTTGTGCAATAACCACTTAAGGACCGGCCACCTGCGGCAATGTGGTTGCTTCCTGCAAATCGCCATCATTGTACGTTGGCTCGTACACGGCTATTTGTGGGCACGCCCCCTGGCCAGCTGGGGAGCCAATTAGCGGGTGGGGCAGACTCGATGTCCGACGGCCTCCCGTGATCATTCCCCCCAGTGACAGAATGGGGATCTGCCTGTATAAACAAGGCAAATCTCCATTCTATGCAGGAAGATGGATCTGTGTGTTTCCCCAGGCAGCCCACCCCCCATACAGTTAGTAAACACACTGAGGGAACACATTTAACCCCTTGATCGCCCCTGATGTTAACCCCTTCCCTGCCAGTGTATATTTTTAGCACAGATCCCTGTAGTAATGTCACTGATTCCCAAAAAAGTGTAAACAATGTCAGTTAGGTGTCCAATCTATCCGCAGTCATTACTAGTAAAAAAATAATAACAATAAAATGGCATAAATCTATCCCCTATATTGTAGATGCTATAACTTTTGCGCAAACCAATCAATATACTCTTTCCAAAAATATGTATAAGAATACATATTGGCCTAAACTGATGAAGAAATATTTTCTTTTACATTTTTTGGGGATATTTATTATAGCAAAAAGAAAATATATATATATATATTTTTAAATTATTGCTTGTATTTGTTTATAGCGCACAAAAATAAAACCCAAAGAGGTGATCAAATACCACCAAAAGAAAGCTCTATTTTTGGGGAAAAAAAGTACAGCAATTTTGTTTGGGTACATGTCGCTCATTTTTTAGTGCCGTATCACAAAAAAATTGCCTGGTCATTAAGGGGGAAAATCTTCCGGTCCTTAAGTGGTTAAACTGTACTTTTTTTTCTCTGTCTTATTTGAATATTCCTTGCTGCATGGCTGAGTGGTGTAAAAAAAATATTTTCTTTTGGTTGTAGAAGTATAGTTACTTAGAATCAACATATTTTTGGTGGATCATGGGTCATTGGACGCAGTGATAAGTTCAAATATAGGAATTGTTACCTTATCAGATCATCCCCCTGTATCAATAAACTTAAAAATAGAGGAAAAAGAGCAAAAGAGAAATAATACTTGGAGACTTAATGAAGATCTAATACAAGATGTAGAGGTGGCAGACAGGATCAAAGTGGAGTTAGAGCTGTATTTCAAAACAAATAGCTCAGAATACATGCAGGTTGGTTCTAAGGTCCCCGACCTAAAGAACCAGAAAGGAAAGGGTAGGGCCATGGTTGGACTATTCCGGTACTTGTAATAAAGATGTAGCATATATACACAAATTATAAAATGAATACAAAACATTTTTATTGAATACAAAATAAGACAAGACATAGATTAAAAGAGGAGACAATTGACTTGACCGGTTTCGCGGCTATGGCCGCTTCATCAGAAGTATGTCTACAATTAAAAGCATAAATTGACAGAGCATCAATAATAATAAATTGAAACAAAAATTAAAACAGAATAATTGGGGAAGGGGGGAAAGGCTCAGCTGCTCACCTACAATGCCCCATCGGTGGGTGGGGTGGGCGACACCGCATGACGTCCAGTAAGGTCATCAGGGGGTGCGCATATGGGTGGACCTTATGCTTAGGAATGTAAAATTGATATAGTGATGAAAAGAATGTGGAACCGTGAAATCGAACCAAACCATGCGGGACCAGTGTAAGGACGGTGATTGGTGATAAGACAAAAATATTTTTTGTAAACACAAGTGGATAGGGATGGTGTGAGAATGTGAATAACAGTGCTGGGAGAAAGGTGGGGGGGAAAGGGGGGAAAAGAAAAGGGGGAGATAGAAAGGAGGAAGGTGGGTGAAGGGAAGGGGGAGGGGGACGAGGGGGAAGGGAGGATGAGGGGGAGGGGGGAAAAAATGGGGGGTGAACGGGGGAAGAAGAAAAGGGAGAAGGAGGGAAGGGAAAGAGGTCAAAGGAAAGAAGGGGAAAGAAGACAACAGGGAACATAGCTGGAGTGGGAGAAGGGAGGGAGGAGGGAGAAGGAAGGGGGGGGAAGGGGGGGAGTGAAAAATTGTGTACCTGCAATACAATATTGTATTGTGTGTAGGGGGCCCCAGGAGTGGGAGCCCGAGCTAAGATGTCTATGTATTGCCACGTTTAGCCTCCACAGGTAGGTCCATAGTAATGGACCGCATAGGGAGGGGGACCACAAAGGATCCCAGGAGGGCATCAGGGTAATGAAGCCTATCGGTGCCACCTAAATAAAAAACATAAAGTGGATTAGACATATGCTGATAAAACCCTCCGTGGAGGGAGAATACAAAACGTGAAGGGGGAAGGGGGAAGGGGAGGAGGGGGGAAGGGGGAACCAGGAGCAGATAGGAGCAATAGGAAGGAAGTAAAAGTAATGCATTGACGCTCTGGATGATGGTACGCCCCGTATATATATCCCCTACTCACTTTCTACCCACAGCGGCTATATTTCAGCTCAGAATACATGTCAGAATCATTAGTATGGGAGGCTCACAAGGCCTACATTAAAGGGAAGAGCAGGAGAAAAGGTGAAGAGTTACATAAAATAATCTTTGATCTTGAACAGCATCACAAACAAACAGGCGACCATGAAGTAGAATGTGCCGTCATCCTAAAAAAGAGAGGAATTAAGAGAGCTCGTTGAACAGGAAAATAGAACGGCCCTCTACAGACTTAAGAAAGAGAGGTATCAATGGGGTGATTTGTCGGGAAAATACCTATCCAAACTGTTTAAAAAAAAATTGAGAATTAACTTCATTGAAAGCATACAAACGGGTAATGGTAGAAAGGTATACACAACCCCTGAAATCGCAAGAGTATTCCAAGAATATTATGGGAAGTTGTACTCGATAACCCAAAGAGACCCCGAGACAAAGTAAAAATGAGGTCAGATAACACTAAAAAACTACTAACTGAAATAGGCCTAAAATAAATACCAGCGGATAAATATATTACCTTAGAAGACCCCATTACGGAAGCTCAAATACGGGAAAATCTAAAATCTGCAAGGAAAAGCCCAGGTCCCGACGGGCTGACGACAGCAAACTATAAGAAGTTTAGTGACATTTTGGGCCCCAAGATGTGCTCCTACATGAATGGTAACGGCGTTAATTGGGAGATTTGCCACGGGACAGTATCAGGGTCTTTTGAGATGATTAATGGGACCCGACAGGGGTGTCCCCTGTCCCCTTTACTGTTTATTCTATCTCTAGAACCATTTCTGGCTGGGATCAGAAATAATCCCGACATCATGGGGATACGAATAGAAGAAGAGGAACACAAACTCACGGCGTACGCCGATGATATTCTGCTCTACATAATGAACCCTACGATAACTCTCCCTAACTTATTAAAAACTCTTAAAACATATGGGGAGATATCAAATTTCAAAATTAATCCCCTAAAATCAGAAATACTTAACATAAGCATTAAGGCACAGGATGAAAGTAGATACAAACAGGACTTCCCGTTTATCTGGAGACACCAAGATAAAATATTTAGGAGTTAATATTGAATCATCACCTGAGTCAAACTACATTCCATTACTGAATGATATTAAAATTAATTTAAATAAAATTGCATCTAGACAGAGGTCTATGATAGGGAGAATAAATCGTTTTAAAATGCTAACCCTCCCCAAGATATTATATAAATTACAAATGTTACCGATCTCACTTCCGAAAGCATATTTTAAAACACTAAAAAGGTTATTAGGTAGGTTTATATGGCAGAATAAAAAAAAAACTGCATAAGTATGGCAATATTAACAAGAGATAAAGCACATGGAGTTTTGGGTATACCGGACATTAACACATATTACAAGGTAATTCATATGGCACAGGTGGTCGATTGGGCAAAAAATAAATAAAGAGAAAAGGTGGGTTAAATTGGAAAGCAGTTTAAATAAGGCAATATTAGGGAAAGAGATTTGGATCCCGACACATTTTAGACACTTAAACGAGCACACGCACATGATCACACTGACATCAATGTCAATTTGGGATACGGTACACAAAAATGGGGATATAATTCCACACTAATCCCACTAAACAACACAAATTATTTTGCAACAGGGAAAGCAAGTTTGTTTGGTTACTGGATAAAAAATAAAGATGCACAATTAAAGGACATTTTAAAAGAAGGTAAAATATGCACTTATGAGGAATTGAAAATAAAAAAAGAATTATTTGATTTAAACAGGTGGCGGTATGCACAGCTGAAACACTTAGTTGAATCCCTCCCTTATCCGATTGGGCCGGAGGGTAATCTGCTCCCACTAGAGCACTTGTACTCAGCGCCAAACAGAAAGGGAGGGATCTCCCCAATTTATAAATTTCGGACTGGCCTAAAAATACTGGGGCCACCACCGTATATTAAAAATGGGAAGAGGAGTTGGGAACAGGCGATACTGAGATAGACGTTGGGAAAATACTAAAGCTGACACATACTGCATCAACCAACTGTATTTTGATAGAAATTAATTACAAATGCCTTGCATGCTGGTATATAACCCCGGACATAGCACACCACTATCAAAGGGAAACTTCTAAATTTTGTTGGAGGGGCTGTTCGGAACCGGGAACCATGTCGCACTTATGGTGGACATGCCCAAAAATTAAAACATACTGGAATGAAGTGATATTAGTAATAGAGGAAATTATTGGCATTAAAATACTACAGGAGCCGTGGAAATGCCTGTTTCACGGGATTAAAATGCATATGAAATAGTACATGAGAACCCTACTTCCTTATTTCCTAAACGCAGCAAAAAGTTTTATTCCCAGACAGTGGAAGGACCCCAAGAGCCCTACGGTGAAGGATTGGCTATGTAAAATAAACAATATTTATTACACAGAACAGAAAAGGTTTATCGGGGAGGGAGGAGAACGGGGGTTCAAACTAAAATGGCAAGACTGGTTAAAATATAAGCAGACACAGAGATTTGCAGAATGGATGGTATAGAGCAGGAAGGACGATAGGTAAAGGGAGACACAACTAGATGTCATATGAACAAAGCATTTTCGTCATTTTGTACTTTTGTAAATATATCGCGGGATTCGCAGCACTTTCAAAACGCGGCTCATCCATATTAACTATTGTTAAGCCCCATACACTTGGTCAGACTTTTTTAACAATAAACATAAAAACGATCGTTTTCCGTTCGTTCCAGAAAATTTGTTCGTTTTTAAACTCCATCAGAAAACCATTTTTGGGTTCAAAAGTCTGGCCAACTGATCTCCCTTTAGATGAAAATCCACAGAAAAGTTTATTTGACTTTACTGTACTACTCACTGTACTAGTGTACTCAGCACAAAAGAGAAGCTGCTTCACTAACTACACTCACTCACTCACTGCCCATTCAAAAAAAACGAAAATGACATCTATAACAAAAGATTTGCATTCTGTATCTTGAATCCTTTTTCTTTTGGTATTTTCAGTCGTATGTTCATATGACATCTATAACAAAAGATTTGCATTCTGTATTTTGAATGCAAAATACGAACAGAAAAAGGGAATTCAAAATACAGAATGCAAATCTTTTGTTATAGATGTCATATTAACAATGAACATACGACTGAAAATACGAACAGAAAAAGGATTCAAACAAAATACAGAATGCAAATCTTGTGTTATAGATGTCATTTTAGTTCTTTTGCCGTATTTTTGTCAGATCGTTCGTTCGTATTTGCGGTTGTTTATTCGCAATCCCGTCGTTTTCGTATTTTGGTGCTTTAATTTTTTCGTATGTACACATTATCCAGCGGGTACGAAAATTAACATTTTCGTACGAAAATAACATTCGTACGAACGGGAATGCACATATCTAGACACAACACAAGATGGTTGGTCACAGAGAAGAGGGTGGGTAGGAAGGGGGGCGGGGGAAGGGTTAGGGGTGGGTTTTTCTTAAAACCGGAAAATTAATTATTTTTGTATGAATTGGGCCTGTACAGGCTATTCGATTGTGATTGAAATATTGTATGTACTTTATATTTAATAAAGAAAAAGAAAAAAAAAGAAGTATAGTTACTTGTATAGTTACTTGCAGTTTATTGTTTAGGTGTTGTAAGGAAAGCCTCATTATTCAGGAATTAATACATTATATATCTCATTTCAAAACTAAACAAAGAAATGTAATTATCGCATTTTTCCTTTAGTTAGACATACTAGCTCCAAACTTAAACAAATCTTTTCTTCCACATTTAACCTCTCAGGCTCAGCACAGAATGAAACAACTCAAGGATCATCTAGACCAACTGGAGACTTCAACTGGGTGCCTGGCACAATCCCAGGTAATTCCTGATGAGGTTTGTCAATAACTGAAATAAACAGAGCTCACTAATGATATAACATGCACTTTCTTCTGGATAATTTGTTGTAATGCTGTAGCAGTAATCAAGTGATTTGAAATTTTAACTGTATGCATACATCTAAAAAAAAAAATTCTGTAAGGAATTACCAGATAAACAATTTTCACAATAGCCCAGCAAAACTTTACATTTCCAGTCATGTGAGGGAAATTTGAATTGAATGCTTTATAACCACAAGTACATCAGACCGGTTGCTGTTGTCTACATGCAAAATATGTCAGGTGCAAGTCAGTAAATTAGATACACATTTTAAGGAAGTTTAAGGAAAATTGAATTTTAGAAATGGACTTTGCAGTATGCCAGAGAAGAGGGCTACAAATTGTTTAGATCTTGTTAGGATTGTAAAAGAGAAGCTGCCATCACAGCCAGATTAAGACCAAACAAAGCCCTAGGCAGGCTGCCAGCTTTATATCCCCTTCCCAAGCCAACTTTTATATACATACTCCAATTACATATTCTAGTAACATAGGAAAAAAAATAGACTGTAGATTTACTGATTGCCTCCAGAATATTATGTTGTTTTTAAAAACAGAAGACTGATAGAATAAAAAAGATGAAAAGGGAGCAGGCAGCTAATTTTTTCACATTGGTGTTTACAACCATGCAATCCAGTTCAGGCAACCGCACTGTGTTTAGTGATCTGCTTTTGCGGTGTTGTTAACCACTTAAGACCCGGACCAAAATGCAGGTAAAGGACCAGGCCCCTTTTTGCGATTCGGCTCGTGCGACGTGGCTCCCAAACAAAATGTGCGTCCTTTTCTTCCCACAAATAGAGCTTTCTTTCAGTGGTATTTGATCACCTCTGCGATTTATTTATTTTTGCACTATATACAAAAATAGAGCGACATTTTTGAAAAAAAATCAATATTTTTTATTTTTTGTTATAAGAAAAATCAAATAAACATTTAGGCCAAAATTTATTTAGCCACATGTCTTTAGTAAAAAAAAAATCGCAATAAAAAAAATAGCTACCTAGCGGGAACAGCGTCACTAATACAGCGATCAGAAAAATGATCACTTAGTGACGCTGGCAATAGGAAGTGAAAGGGTTCTCACCCAAGATTTTACGGAAATTGCTTTGTCCATCGTCCCTTTGATGCAGTGAAGTTGTCCTGTCCCCCTAGCAGAAAAACACCCCTAAAGAATAATGTTTCCACCTCCATGTTTGACAATAGGGATGGTGTTCTTGCATTCCTCTGCCTCCAAACACGGCAAGATGAATTGATGCCAAAGAGCTTGATTTTGGTCTCATCTGACCACAACACTTTCACCCAGTTCTCCTCTGAATCATTCAAATGTTCATTAGAAAACTTCAGATGGCCCTGTACATTTGCTTTTTTGAACAGTGGGGCCTTGTGGGTGTTGCAGGATTTCAGTCCTTCACAGCGTAGTGTGTTACCAATTTTTTTCTTGGTGACTATGATCCCATCTGCCTTGAGATCATTGACAAGATTCTCCCATGTAGTTATGGGCTGATTCCTCACTGCTCTCATGATCATTGCAACTCCACAAGGTGAGGTCTTGCATAAAGCCCCAGACCAAGGGAGATTGACAGTTATTTTGTGGTTCTTCCATTTGCAAATAATCGCACCAACTGTTTTCACCCTCTCACCAAGCTGCTTGACGATGGTCTTGTTGCCCATTCCAGCCTTGTGTAGGTCTACAATATTATCACTGACATCCTTGGACAGCTCTTTGGTCTTGGCCGTGGTGGAGAGATTGGATTCTTTATTCAGGTAACAATCTGAGATTGGAAGCACTCTATTTAAGGGCGTGCTCTTAATCTCAGCTCGTTACCTGTATAGAAAACACCTTGAAACCAGAAATCGTGCTGATTGATAGGGGATTGAATAGGTATTTCACTCATTAAAATGCAAATCAATTTATAACAATTTTGAAATGCGTTTTTCTGGATATTTTTGTTGTTATTCTGTCTCTCACTGTTCAAATAAACCTAACATTAAAATCATAGACTGATCATTTCTTTGTCAGTGGGCAAATGCATAAAATCAGCAGGGGATCCAATACTTTTTCCCTCACAGTAGGTAGTCAGAACATCAGGACTGAATAATTTTCAAATCTATAGCATAGTTTGTAGACTCTATGGCCCAGATTCACAGAGCGATTACGCCTGCGCAACTGCTGTTGCGCGTGCGTAAGTGTAAATGTGCGCGTGCGTATAGTTGCACGCGATTCACAAAACAATATACGCCAGAAATCTACGTTTTTTGGTCCGGCGTAATTGAGTTAGACCTTCGCGCAAAACTGCGCTAGACACACCATTGATTTGCTAGTCAAATATGCTAATGAGGGAGATATGGGGATTCACAAAAAAACGCAGTTGCTGCGCAGGCTACGCGATGTGCGCAACAGCAAAATGTCCTGTCTAAAGTTAGAGGACCTAAAAGCTGGTCTAAATTTTGAAAAAAAGTCTACTTGTCAGATAAAGCAACACTGTTAGTGAGGAGTTCAGCAGTCACACGTGTTGCCCAACAATCTGTATGCCAACATGCCAGGGGCATCGTCGCGCATAGCTATACTACTGACTTTAGATGAACAAAGAAGGATGAGGGCACGGAGGATGGCACTAAGGAGGGCACGGGAGATGTTTTTTTTTTTTTTTTGGGCTTATATAAAATTTACAATTTAATCTAATCTAATACAATATTCTTATCTGATACAAGCCCCTCACTCTTCACTTGATATATCACACACGCATAGACATCTTTGGCATGAGTGATTCTGAGGTGTCTCGCATCTTCAGATTCACCCCTCATGCCATCATGGAATTACCACAACCTTGCAGGAGGACATCAGCAGCCCAACACATGGCACCACCCATGACACCCATGACAGCTACATATACAATCAGAGCCCCATCCCCACAGATTTCAAACAGAACATGTATGGGGACAGCTGGCTGGTTGGTGAGTGACATGGGTGGCAGGCATGACTATCCCCTCCCGTGATGCACACCTCACAAGTGGCACATGCATGACTAACATCCTCCTGTCTTTTCCCTTCAAGGTGACTCTGCATATGCACTGGTACCCCATCTCATGACCCCATCTCATGCCAGCTCACATTATGCATCTTTGCACGGTAAACACACACATTAATCATGGCACAATGAGAATGCATGCATGCACACCACTATGGTCCCTAGCACACACACCCCACATCCTCATCAAATTGGATTGGCACCAGTCCACCATGCAAGACTGGTGAGCAGTAACGCCACGTCAAGGCTCCAATTATGTCACTGTACATTCATACACCATTCACACGGACCTGGGAATCACTTCTCCCTGGTCCTGGGGAACCCTTCTCCACCCAAATTGAGGATGACACCCCTTTTCCAGCAGGAATGTCACCCCCACATTCAAACATCATTCACAACCCAAAATATGCCAAAAATGTCAGCAAAAATAAAAAAATGCATAGAAAAAAAAAAATGCAGAGAACAAAAATAAAAATGCTTTCAAACCAAAACAAGGGGGAAAAAAATTAATGCCCTCTGCCTGAGCCACGCCTGGGGCGCCCCCGGCCACGGCCCCGGACCCTCAGGGGAGACGCATGGGGGAGGGGAAAAGCCGGGGAAGGAGGAGCAGCCCCTGAGATCTGCCCACCTGGCGGCCTGCCCTCCAAGGCCACGGCTATTCTGTCCAGGGCAGCACCAAGTGTTGCCGTGTTGCCCTGGATAGCCTGGGTAAGGGCCCTCACATCCTGCCCAACGCCTGCTGCTGTAGTTTGCAGGTCATTTAGGCAGGTTGTGGAGGCCCGGGAGTGGGAGTCCAGGTTACCCAGCCTATCGTTGATGGAGGACAGGCTCTGATCCACCCGCCCCATAGTCTGGCAGAGCTGTCTCAGAAGGCGGGTCTGGGTGGCCAGGTTCCTTCTCAGACAGGCGGGCAGGAGATTGGGCGCCCCCCTGGTGCTCTGGGATGACCTCCTGGCTCCAGCTGATGGTTGTGGCCGGGGAGAAGGGGAGGCCCTTGTGAGGGGAGCCATGTTGGGGGAGGAGGGGGGGGGGCTCACCCTTAGGGAGGGCAGGCTTCTTGCAGCCAGAGGGGAAGAGTCCGCAGAAACCAAACGTCCAGTGCCTGCCATGGACTCCTCCTCCTCATGATTCTCCTCCTCCGCATGATCATCCTCCTCCTCTTGTTCCTCCTCTGCGGACTCTGGCCTTGTTGGGGGGGCCTCATTAGGCTGCTGTCCTGGCGTTGGAGCGGTCAGGCCAGATGGCCCTGCACCCTCCTGCACATCTGTGGATGACACAAACCATTCACAGGTTGGAGGATCCACACACTTGCCACATATTCCCTTTCACCCCCTCCCCCACACATGCTACACACCTGAGAGAAATAAAAACCTTACCTGGCACCGCGGGGACCGGACTGGTGTCAAAGCCTGGCAGGCCCTCCACTTCATGACGGTGAAAGGTCAGGGCCACCACACGCTCCGTCGCTGTAAATCTAACCCGGCATGGTGGGCCCCCTCCTGTGCCCCTGGCATGGGCATTTATTGCGGCCAGTTTTTTTTTCACCTCACGCCGGAGGTCGTTTATTTTCTTTTCAATCCCAGACCGGGTCCGTGTCTCCCCCTCCCCCGATGAATTGACCTGCTCCGTGATCATATCCAATATCTCCCTCCTCCTGGCCGGGGTGGTGGTGGCACTCTGCGGGCCGTGGAGGTAACGCCCATAGTCGGTAATGGCCCGGGCAAGAATTCTTTTTTCCCCCACTGTAAAATTCAACTTTCTTTTTCTCTCAGTCATACTTCCAAACAAACTCACTAGCAGTCACCAAAAATCTGTCACAAATACAAGCACAACCAATCAGACAAGAACACACACAAAGAGAAAAAGAACACCCAAAAATCACACTAGCACTCAGCAAGAAACAGACACAAAAAAATCAGATGAAAAAATAAAGCAAGAAAACAAACGCTCAGAAATATATCAATCAAACAAACAGTCTCTCAAACACTTATCAAAACTCACTTTCACAAAACTACCAACAAGCACTAGATCACACAGAACACTAATCTGACAACTACAAAACACACTCTAACGAACAACAGAGCAAAAGCACTTGATTCAATGGGAAGGGACACAAAGGGATGTACTTTTGCAATGGAAGTGCGTTTGTGTGTGTCTATTTATGCTGTCTGCGTAGTTCACAACGTTGCCCTAGTCCATTTCCAATTTCACTGATTGCGCCGCTCCCGAGTTGTGAGCATGCGCACAACGGAGCTGACATGGTTTCCTTCACGCGCGCATGCGCAAATCGGCCGGCCCTTCATTTGCATGGGGTCACGGCTCATTTCAATGTAACACGCCCACGTCCCTCCCAATTTGTATTACTCCTCCTTACGCCTCCGGAAAAAACCTTACGCTTGCGCAATTTCTTGCGGAAAAGCTACGTGAATCGCGGGATTACGCGGCTAGATTGCGCAAGTCTAACGGAAAAGTGGTGCGCTACGCCGGACCGATAATGCGCCGATCTACGTGAATCTGGGCCTATAGCTTTCACACAGACTAAATAACTACGTATTTGTTTTTGTTTTTTTCCAAAGAAATGTAGCAGAATCCATTTTGACACAAATTCATGAAGAAAGATTATTTGCAAAGTTTAATAAAAGAAACTAAGACATTTTCCCTTTAAATAACAAAAAATAAAAAATTCTATCTATCTTGAAATCTTATATAAAATTAAAAAAATTGGGCACAATGTTGCATAGTTAAGTCATTGTCATTCACAATATGACAGGGCTAAAAACTGGTTGGGACTTAAAGGGGATGAAACAGAACAGTCTTGAAGTGATTAAAGTAAAAGGGGTTGTAAAGGTTTGTCTTTTGTTTTCTAATTAGGTTCCTTTAAGCTAGAGCATTGTTGGTTCACTAACCTTTTCATTCGATTTCCCTTCTTAATGTTTTTTTTTTTCTTTGTCTGAATTTCTCACTCAGTAAGCTCTTCTGGCTGACTAACCCACAGCCAGAACGGCTTGGATGAGGGGGGAAGCTTACTGAGGAGAAATTCAGACAAAGAAAAAAAACATTTAGAAGAGAAATCGAAGGAAAAGGTAAGTGAACCAACAATGCACTAGCTTAAAGCGGTGGTTCACCCTAAATATACTATGTCCCATGTGATCCAGCATACTGGCGTCAGCGCCAGTATGCTGTTTTTTTTTAATTGGTCCACTAACTGTGTAATCCTTAGTTTTCATTTATTTCCCCCGCGGTGGATGGCGCCGCTATAGCCCGTCACGGTTTCCGAAAATAGCCGATTTAGGACTCGGGTATTTCCGGCGCTATACGGCGCCTGCACACAGACCTAGGAGCTGACTGCGCAGGCGCTGTATTTCTCCGAGTCCTATGGCTATGGCGCGTCACGCCCTCCGAAAAAAGCCAAAATAGGACTCTGAGAAATACGGCGCCTGCGCAGTCAGCTCCTAGGTCTGTGCGCAGGCGCCGTATTGCGCCGGAAATACCCGAGTCCTAAATCAGCTATTTTCAGAAGCCGTGACGGGCTATAACGGCACCATCCACCGCGGGGGAAATAAATGAAAATTAAGAAATACACAGTAAGTGGACCAATTTAAAAAAAAAAACAGCATACTGGCGCTGACGCCAGTATGCTGGATCACATGGGACATAGTATATTTAGGGTGAACCACCACTTTAAAGGAACCTATTTAGAAAATAAAAAATGAACCTTTACAACCCCTTTAAGGTTCAGTACATGTAGGGCTATGTTTTAAAAAAATATTGTGGTGCCTATATCCCCACACTGGTTACTAATGAATGAATAGACATTTTGAACAAGTTGCCTTGAAAGCTGACTTAATAAATTACTAATGTAAATTATTCACAGATTTATTACCACACTAAAGAGTTTCTGATAGTAGTATAATTACCATGTAAAAACATCCAAACTCATTTTGGTTTGAAATGTTTAGAAAGTAAATTATCAATTAGTTTGCATGAAATGCCCCACACTATGTAAGAGTGATGTACATTTAGGTTCTCTAATATTAGTTTTAAATAATTTGTAAATGCATCCTGTGTAATGAGGGACATTCAGCCTCCTGCCAAGAACCTACAAAACGAAGTTCTTATTAGCTTAGTACTTTAATCTTTGTTAGCATAAAGATAATATTGGTTGAAATAAATCTCAAAACTCACTGTATGGGAGTGCTCAGTATATACCATACAGACAGCTGTTTCCAGTCATTTCTGTCATATTTATATTCTCACTACTGTCTTAAAATAGGGATACATCTAAATCCCATATTAAAATAGATAAGATTAAATGGCATAATCGAGTTAACCATAAACTTTTCATGAGAGCCAACGTGTGTCACAAATGTTTACATCAAAATGGGTTGGATCATTCTTTGTAATACAGTTCCCAATTACTTTAGCAATCTTAGTAAGTGACTTAAACAGGAGTCATATGTACAAGCAATGAACACAAGGGCCCCATGAGAAAGTTTTAAGCTTCAGATTATTACTGTTTAAACATCAACTGCCCGTTTAGTTCCTGCTTGATTTTGAAAGGCTAAAACCTAATATCAAGATTTATGTACCGGTAATTTAAGTAGTTTTAGCTCAACCAGCGATTTGGGTGTCCTTTCTCTGAATAAGCATTCACATCAAACAAAAACTTGAACTTATCAGCATTCGGACTCAGCACGACTGCTTTAATTATAAATGGATCAATGATGGTGTCATGGACATGGGTCCGTTCTCACTGGCAGAGAGTCAATTCAAGAATTACAGAGGAGTACTGGAGAAGGTTATGTGAAGATGCAGGTGTCACAGAGGAGACAAAAGTGCAATTGAGATGGTGTCTGGCACGGAAAACTCCAGGGTCTCACAGCAGTCACTGGCAGATGTGAGTTTGCTAAGCAGACTGAGAATGCTTTGGGGTTATTAGGAGACACAAGATGCCCTGGGGTCACTGGGTGATTCAGGATGTTCTGGGATCACTGGGTGTCACAGGGTGCTCTGTGCTCACTTGGTAATACAGAATGCTCTGGGGTTACTGGGTAATACAGGAACACAGGAGTAACTGGAGTCAGAGGAGCACCAGAGACCCAGGGACCGCAGGAGTTGCTGGAGGGATGGAGGTTCAGGGGCCTCTGAGAGCACATATAAAACAAAAATATGCGCTTAAGAGTGGTTGAAATCAAGTTTCACACTAGAAACACACAGCCACGGCAAGGTCTTGGCTGAGTCATAGTTCAGCATTGCTCAAATGTCAAAATACAAGTCTATTATTTAAGTCGATGTCTGGAGTCAGATTTCCTGTGGTGCTACCCTGTGGTTATTTAGTTACCTTGCTTCCCAAGGTCCATCTGAACCTAAAGCTCCCCCCTGGCCATTATGCAGTCTGTTATAATGATTCGCCAATAGTAACGTGAAGGAGGGAAAGGGGATGCAGGGGGAGCAGGCAAGCTCTGACCTCTAGAAGCATTAGGCAAAAACAGGTGCATACAACATAGCATACAGCATTACAGGGCTGTACAGATGCATGGCATGGCAAATGTAATGCAGCTCAATGAGACTGTGTTGCAACCGCAAGCCAAACACCTGGTTGCTGGTTGCTGGTTGCTGCGTATTAGTTCCACTCAAATTTGCTGTTCAGCGAAGAACAAAAAAATGGTGATTAGCCGCCCTCTGAAAACTGATCCACCGTTCTAATGTGAACCTGGCCTTGGAACTTTTCCAGTTTAAAATAGCCTGGTGCTTAGATGGGAAGCAATTTAGGCTGCTGATGAATAGAGTGCCTTTAAAAAGTATTCATATTTCAAAGGTAAAATTGTAAAAAAGCGATGTAAAAAGAAACAACAAAAATATAAATTGTAAATATAATTTGGGTTGTCCCGATACCGATTGTACTTGTACTGCCGCAAATGTCCCCGATGCCTCATCCGATACTCGCCCCCCCGCCACCGCTGTCGTAACGAATGCCACTGCCGCCGCGGGATAACGCATCAACGCCGCCGCCTGGTTAAACAGCGTGCGGGGAACATTACAGCTTTCATTTGAATAGCTGTAGTGTTTCGCACCGCGTATAGACACCCTATTCCGAGCAAGGGGGAGTGTCTATACGCGGCGCAGCGGGGAACACTACAGCTATTCAAATGAAAGCTGTGAGGTTCCCCGCACGCTGGTTAACCAGGCGGCGGGGAAAGAAATAAAATCTGTGTATGTAATGTGGCAGTGCTTGAAGCATATTTGTCATGGACCACCATTGTAAAAAAAAAAACTGCGGTTAATATTTGTATTGCTACCACGAGTGTTCAAGAGGTTGGAGCAACAGTTTTTTTCTTAAGATTTAAACTATATGAATAAAAGGCGACTCTTATATACACTCCAAAACTGGTATAGTTTGTTCCAACCTTTGTCACTGCAACTTTTGCTGGATAGCTTGGACTACATGTAGAGAAAATATATAATAAAACATGGTAAGTAAAAAAGGAATCAGTATTTAGAATTATATCATTACACATCATTATGCATTATCATACCTTATTATGTTGTTTAGAATTAAACATTTTGCACAATAGTGGGCCTTAATGTGTAATTGGTTTGATTTTCCACAACCCCCACTTCTCAAATACAAATGGCTTAAAAAGCCAGTTAAGATCCAAATTTTTCCTAAAAAAGGGAACATACATTGACTCTGGTTCTATTGCTTCCAAGAGATTATGGTGAGGTCACCATGCCTCTAGCAAGTGCCGTGCATCTGACACATGACACTCACATGACACATGACTGTGCTCCAGCCTATTGCTTGTCTATACGCGGCGCAGCGGGGAACACTACAGCTATTCAAATGAAAGCTGTGATGTTCCCCGCACGCTGATTAACCATGCGGTGGCGGCGGCGGCATCTAGGTATGGGGGGACATGGCTGGATATATGGGGGAAATGGCTGGATATATGGGGGACATGGCTGGATATATGGGGGACATGGCTGGATATATGGGGGACATGACTGCATATATAGGGGACATGGCTGCATATATGGGGGACATGGCTGCATATATGGGGGATATGGCTGCATATATGGGGGACATGGCTGCATATGTGGGGGACATGGCTGGATATATGGGGGACATTGCTGCGTATGTGGGGGGACATGGCTGCATATGTGGGGGACATGGCTGCATATGTGGGGGACATGGCTGCATATGTGGGGGACATGGCTGCATATGTGGGGGGACATGGCTGCATATGTGGGGGACATGGCTGCATATGTGGGGGACATGGCTGCATATGTGGGGGACATGGCTGCATATGTGGGGGGACATGGCTGCATTTGTGGGGGGACATGGCTGCATTTGGGGACACATTTAAAAAAAAGTATCGGTATGCGGTATCGGCAAGTACTTGAAAAAAAGTATCGGTACTTGTACTCGGTCCTAAAAAAGTGGTATCGGGACAACCCTAAATATAATAAAAAATCATTTAAAAAAATTGTAAAAAAAACATTACTGACACCATCCACTGTCACATGACATTACAAAAAGGTATTTGTATCAGCAATTACTAAAAAGTATCGGTACTTGTACTCTGTGTTAAAAAAGTGGTATCGGTGCAACCCTAGTTTTAACATGACAAAATGTGGACAATTTCAAGGGGTATAAATACTTTTCCAAGGCACTCTATGTGGAAACACCTCTGTCTACACTAGACCTGCCAGCAGCTTAATTATTATAGTCATTTTAGCCATATCGATATGCAATCAGTTTAAACAATAAATGCATATGTATTTCAATTGTGTATTTACCTGTTTGCCCAATCTCTACTGTAAATAAATAATCGAATCAGCTGTTTTAAAACATTGGAATTTATGCTCTTTAGTAAATGTTTGCATTTGAGGCTCATTCACATTAGCCTAATGAAAGGAAACAGTTTGATTATTGTTCTTTAATAGGATTTTCCAGACAGTAATTTTACATTTGTTTTTGCAGCTTTTGCTATATACTTAATAAAAACATCCTGGGAACAGTGGTGACGTGGATACATTTAGAAAGGATTATCATGTCATTTCTTTTTCCATTACATTATGCCATGTTTGTTCAGCCCATGTTACAAGATAGAAGTATACATAAGTAGTAAATGGAGTTAAGTAAATGAAAAGATTGTGCCTTTCCAAGACAAGAAAATAAACATAAGTGCAGAAAATGTGTTATGTGCACATCCTACAGTATATAGTGGTGATTGTTAAGATTTTTTTTATATCTAAGTTTCTAACAATTCTAACTTGTGAACAGTGGCGGCTGGTGATCAAAATTTTTGGGGGGGCGCAAACAAACGGAAAAAAAAACAACAACAATTGCAGCCTCACTGTGCCCAACAATTGCAGCCACTGTGCCCAACAATTGCAGCCACTGTGCCCAACAAACTCAGCCACTGTGCCCTGCCATTGTCACCACTGTGCCCTGCCATTGTAGTCACTGTGCCCTGCCATTGTCACCACTGTGCCCTGCCATTGTAGCCACTGTGCCCTGCCATTGTCACCACTGTGCCCTGCCATTGTCACCACTGTGCCCTGCCATTGTAGCCACTGTGCCCTGCCATTGTAGCCACTGTGCCCTACCATTGTCACCACTGTGCCCTGCCATTGTCACCACTGTGCCCTGCCATTGTAGCCACTGTGCCCTGCCATTGTAGCCATTGTGCCCCGTAAAATGCCCCCCCCCCCTGGCACTTACCTGGGGTCAGCCATGCTTCTTCTTCTGTCCCTCGATGTGTTCTTCCGCCCTCGTTGACGCTTCAGCCAATCAGATTACCGGCAACCTGATTGGCTGAGATGCCTGTCACTCTTATCCAAGGAACGCACCTACAGTGCGTCCTGAGGATAAGCATCTGGAAGCCGACTACAGCCTGAGGGCTGTAATCGGAAAGCCTATGAGAGCCGCCGGCTCTGATAGGCACTTCCGCTGCAGCCGTTATTCAGATGGCCGGCGCTCACCAGGGGGCCGGCCATCTGAATAATGAGCGGCAATACATAGATTCATGCAATGTAATGCATGAATCTATGTATATTGTCAGTGGTGTGTGCGGTAGCCAGATGGGGCGGTGCTCCAGCGCCCTCTATGGATGCACCACCACTGCTTGTGAATAAAAAAAATCCCTTGATGTACTTGGATCTGAAACATCTACAATCCATGCAGTTTTCTTAAATTCTTTTCAAAACTTATAGCAAGTTAGAAAAATCTGTCTAGACAGAACAATAAAGCTCAGGCTTCCTTATAGCATGAGGTTTAGGTAATTTTTCAGCATGCAGTTCTAAAAATTATAATAATTTTTAAGTATACCTAACAATTATATGGTGTTAAAGGTATAAAAATATCTGAGCATATGGGATGTCGTGTTTTAAATGTCTATCCCAAAAAACAACGATGCTGTATACACAGAGGTAAAAATGGTTGCACATCAAGAAAATCCAGCTTTGTAAAAAATGTTATTGTTACCAAGAAAAGCACAAGATTGCCCCACCTGGAACCTACCTCTTGTTTCCAGTGGTTCTGCTAAGGGCCATGGGGTTGAGAGTTGATTCTCTTTTTGTGGTTTGACTGATGTTGTACTGTTGGAACTTCTGTATTTTGGATATTTTTCTCTTGCAGTAAATTATTAACTGACAATTAAGCATTTAGATTCTGACCTAAAGGTTACATTATTGAATCCTTTTGAAAAACACAAATTATCTGGTTGTTACGTTGATCAAATAGAGTCAAGTGAATGGATCCAATAAAGTCAATGACCTGGATCAAGTTTGTAGATCAGGAATTCTGACCTTTATCTGGCTCCACTAGCTGCATGCCTGTTCCCTATCGGTAACTTAGAATGCAGTGAAACCAAAGACAGCAAGGTAACTGGTATTTTTAGAAAGAGGTCAGACTCTATTTTTTTCTTTCAGTCGCCTGTTTTTGTGTTTTTTTTTCATACAAGCCATTTTTAATAACACATTTAGCTACAAAATATACCAGTTCAGCCAAAAATCTGTTTGCTTTCCTTTCCATCAACCTAATTTTTAATTTGAAATAATGAATTAACAGATTAAATCCGAAAAAGTAAAATCAATGTTCTATTAGGAAGGACGCCATATTTTCCCACCACATTGGGGTTGATTTACTAAAGACAAATTGACTGTGCGCTTTGCAAATTCAGTTGTTCCAGAGCTTATTCAATAAAACAAAGCTTCACTTTACAAAGAATATTCAATCACACATAAGGAAAATAAAAAATAAATTAATTTTTGCTTGCACATGATTGGATGATGGAAGTTGTCAGAGCTTACCGTCATTTATTAAGCTATGGAACAAGTGCACTTGCAAAGTTCACAGCCTATATGCCTTTAGTAAATAACTTAACATTGTGTTTTTTTTTTTTTTTCAAAAGCATCTGCAAATCATTGAAAGTAGTTGCAAAGAACTACAATCATAAGTCAGTTTTCTCTATATTTTATTGAAATATCTATCAGAGGGACTAAAGGACTGGATTATAACTGTTGTTTATTAATTTGTCATTAGTCAGTTGTGAATGTTAACAAATCACTTTATAGAGTGCTGGAAATCGATCTTAGTGTAAAATGCACCCAGATATACTGTAGATATATAGCCGTGATAATAAGCATAATTAAGCAACACATAGCAAGCAGGTTTCAGAAGTTAGATTTGCGTATGATAATTTCTGATTGATTTCTATTGGGTACTTCACTGTACATGTTGCTTTACTGAATAAAGAGGACAGAACACTTGAATTGTGTATTGAAACTGGCATTATTTTATATTTCATAGGTGGAAGAGTTTTAGACAGTACAAAACTTCTTGGTGTGAGCAGAAATATTTCAATGGAACCAAACATCACTGGAAAAAGAACATTTTCAGGTATCTAACCTATTTGTAAACACATTAAACCCCTCCTTTTTATATATTTTTAACCATTGCGCAGATATTTATTGACAAATATATATAAAGTTTAATGAATCAATGATAAAACAATAGCAATAGCAGCCCACCTGACTTCTACAAAGCCTGATGATGAGGGGCCTAGCCTGCAGTAACTCTGCAACTGATTGGCAGACCTCTTTTCAGTAAAAGGATCTGGTTCCAGGTCCTTAACCATTAGCATAAGTGATGTATTCCTTCATTTGCCTTCTCTCTGAAACATATAAGTATTAAACATTTTAGATGGTCAGCTTTGCAGAAGTAAGGATATATATCAGACATCCTTTCCCCTTTTAATCCCTGACCTGCACTATTCAAAATAAATTGAGATATGTCTGCGCTCAGGTCCTTACTGGCGTCAATAAATACAACACATGAGTTACAAAAAAAATTGCAGTTATTGCAATACATGCTCAGACTCACCAAATTCCTCAATGTGATCCTTCTCTAACTAATTCCTAAACTTCCTTGCAGATTACCAAAAAATGTGAATACCGTGCAAAGGTTCATTTATTTCACTAATGCAACTTAAAAGGTGAAACTAATACATGAGATAAACTCATTACATGCAAAGCAAGATAGTTCAAGCCATGTTTTGTCATTATTGTGATGATTATGGCTTACAGCACATGAAAACCCCAAATCCACAATCTCAGAAAATGTGAACATTGTGAAAAGGCTCAAAGTGTCCCACTCTAACCAGCTAATTAAGCCATAACATCTGCAAAGGGTTCCTGAGCCTTTAAATGGTCTCTTAGTCTGGTTCAGTAGGAATCACAATCATGGGAAAGACTGCTGACCTGAGAGTGGTGCAGAAAACCATCATTGACACCCTCCATAAGGAGGGAAAGCCTCAAAGGGTAATTGCAAAATGAGTTGGATGTTCCCAAAGTGCTGTATCAAAGCACATTAATATAAAGTTATGTGGAAGGGAAACGTGTGGAAGAAAAAGGTGCACAAGCAACAGGAATGACTGCAGCCTGGAGAGGATTGTCAAGAAAAGACAATCCAAAATTGTTGGGGACTTTCACAAGGAGTGGTCTGAGGCTGAAGTCAGTGCATCAAGAGCCACCACAAACAGATGGATCCTTTTCAAATGTTGTATTCCTCTTGTCAAGCCACCCCTGAACAACGAACAACGCCAGAAGCATCTTATCTGGGCTAAATAAAAACAGTCCTGGTCTGTTGCTCAGTGGTCCAAAGTCCTCTTTTCTGATGAGAGCAAATTGTGTGTCTCATTTGGAAACCAAGGATGGAGAGGCACACACTGGAAGATGCTGGAAGTCCAGTGTGAAGTTTCCACAGTCTGTGTTGATTTGGGGAGCCATGTCATCTGCTGGTGTTGGTCCACTGTGCATCATTAGGTCCAGAGTCAACACAGCCATCTACCAGGAGATTTTGGAGCACTTCATGCTTTCTTCTGCAGACAAGATCTATGGGGATGCTGACTTCATTTTACAGCAACAGTTGGCACCTGACCACACTGCCAAAAACACCAAAACCTGGTTCAATGACCGTGGGATTACTGTGCTTAATTGGCCAGCAAAGTCGCCTGACCTAAACCCCATAGAGAATCTATGGGGCATTGCCAAGAGAAAGATGAGAGACATAAGACCGAACAATGCAGAAGAGCTGAAGGCCGCTATTGAAGCATCCTGGTTTTCCATAACACCTCAGCAGTGCCACAGGCTGATAGCTTTCATATCATGCCGCATTGAGGCAGTAATTGCTGCAAAAGGGGCCTAAAACAAGTACTCAGTACATACGCATGCTTATATTTTTCAGAGGTCCGATATTGTTCTGAAATGTACAATCCTTGTTTTATTGATTGCATGTAATATTCAAATTTTCTGAGATTGTGGATTTGGGGTTTTCTTGAGCTGTAAGCCATAATCATCACAATTATGACAAATCACGGCTTGAACTATCTTGCTTTGCATGTAATGAGTCTATCTCATATATTAGTTTCACATTTGCACTAGTGCGGGTGTCGGCAACCGGCGGCTCCGGAGCCGCATGCGGCTCTTTTGAATCTTTGCCGCGGCTCCTGTATTACGGGGGTCATGTGGCCACAGGCCTGAGCCGGCCTGTGATTGGGTCACGGCGTCAGCGGCCGGGTCATGTGGCCACAGAGCTGGCCAGTCCTGATTGTGGGTGGCCGCACTGCCGCTGGTGCATGCACGCGCCTGGAGTCTCCCGCCCGCCTGCCAGTCTGGCTCACCTCACCTCAGCCGACATCTCCCCCGCGTAGGCTCCGCTCCACCGGTTCGGATTGTAGTCAGTCAGCTCAGCAGCAGTGCACCGACCGTGGCCCTGCGCAGGTGAGGAGCGGCATCATGCATGTGTGGAGGATTGGAACTTGTAAGTGTCTGGGAGTGGTGGGGGTGAGCGGCCTAGTCTAGGGCTGGGACTGGGCATGTTTTGGAGGTGGAGTAGTGTGACACACACTGACTGATGAGGTGGAATCTTATCTGATATTGTACAGTATGGCATGTGGAGGTGGAATCTTATCTGATGTTGTACAGTATTGCATTTGCTGGGCATGTGGAGGTGGAATCTTATCTGATATTGTACAGTATTGCATTTGCTGGGCATGTGGAGGTGGAATCTTATCCGATATTGTACAGTATTGCATTTGCTGGGCATGTGGAGGTGGAACTGTATCCGATATTGAACAGTATTGCATTTGCTGGGCATGTGGAGGTGGAATCTTATCCGATATTGTACAGTATTGCATTTGCTGGGCATGTGGAGGTGGAATCTTATCTGATATTGTACAGTATTGTATTTGCTGGGCATGTGGAGGTGGAATCTTATCTAATATTGTACAGTATTGCATTTTCTGGGCATGTGGAGGTGGAATCTTATCTGATACTGTACAGTATTGCATTTGCTGGGCATGTGGAGGTAGAATCTTATCCGATATTGTACAGTATTGCATTTGCTGGGCATGTGGAGGTGGACTCTTATCTGATATTGTACAGTATTGCATTTGCTGGGCATGTGGAGGTGGAATCTTATCTGATATTGTACAGTATTGCATTTGCTGGGCATGTGGAGGTGGAATCTTATCTGATATTGTACAGTATTGCATTTGCTGGGCATGTGGAGGTGGAATCTTATCTGATATTGTCAATATCAGATAAGATTCCACCTCCACATGCCCAGCAAATGTAATACTGTACAATATCAGATAAGATTCCACCTCCACATGCCATACTGTACAATATCAGATAAGATTCCACCTCCACATGCCATACTGTACAATATCAGATACGATTCCACCTCCACATGCCATACTGTACAATATCAGATAAGATTCCACCTCCACAGTCCTTTTTTTTCTTTAGATTGACAGCTGACTGCGCTAGACAGACCATTGATTTGCTAGTCAAATATGCTAATGAGGGAGTTACGGGGATCCACAAAAGAACATTGGGGCAGCGCAGGCTACGCAGTCTGCGCAACAGCAAAATGTCCTGTCTAAAATTAGACCATATAAAAGCTGGTCTAAAAAGAGAAAAAACGTCTACATGTTAGATAAAGCAACACTGTTAGTGAGGAGCTCAGCAGTCACACGTGTTGCAGAACAATCTGTATGCCAACATGCCAGGGGCATCGTCGCGCATAGCTATACTACTGACTTTAGATGAGCAAAGAAGGAGGAGGGCACGGAGGATGACACGGGAGAGGATATACCGCACACGCATAGACCTCTTTGGCATGAGTGATTCTGAGGTGTATCGCATCTTCAGATTCACCCCTCATGCCATCCTGGAATTAACCACAACCCTGCAGGAGGACATCACCAGCCCAACACAACGCTCACATGCAGTGCAGCCACTGGTCAAGGTCCTGGCAACACTCCATGTCCTTGCCAGTGGCTCTTTTCAGCGTACAAGTGGAGTGGTGGCTGGGATGTCACAATCCTCCATGAGCAGATGTGTGCACCAGGTTGTCCCTGCAATCCTCAGACGCATGGCCAACCAAATCATCAAACCCACCCAGGAGGACCTGCGGCTGAAGGCAATGACAGATTTCTACAGAATTGCCAGATTCCCACGCACCGTGGGGGCCATTGATTGCATACATGTGGCACTCCAGCCCCCCCCAGGAGACAGAGCACATATACCGCAATCGGAAGCATTGGCATTCCATCAACGTACAGGTCAAAGTCGATGCCCAAGGCCTCATATGGCACGTCCGTGCCAAACACCCAGGGTCCAGCCATGACAGCTACATATACAATCAGAGCCCCATCCGATTGGAATTCGATCAGAACGTGTATGGGGACACCTGGCTGGTTGGTGAGTGACATGGGTGGCAGGCATGACTGTACCCCCCCATGATGCACACATCACAAGGGGCACATGCATGACTAACATCCTCCTGTCTTTTCCCTTACAGGTGACTCTGCATATCCACTGGGACCCCATCTCATGACTCCTTTCCGGAACCCCCAAACCCCAGGAGAAGAAAGATACAATCAAGCCCACGCCCAAACACGTCTGTGGATGACACATCTGTGGATGACACAAAACATTCACAGGTTGGAGGATCCACACACTTGCCACATATTCCCTTTCACCCCCTCCCCCACACATGCTAGGGCAAAATAACCTTACCTGGCATCACTCCTTCATGACTTGAGTCATAGCCAGGCAGGCCCTCCACTTCTTGCCCATGAAAGGTCTGGGCCACCGCACGCTCCTCCGCTATCAGCCTAACAGGGCATAGTGGGCCCCCTCCTGCGCCCCTGGCATGGGCAAGCATTTTGGCCAGCTTCTTTTTGACCAGACGCCGGAGGTCATTAATCTTTTTCTCAATCCCAGACCGGTTCCGTGTCTCCCCCTCCCCCGCTGAATTCACCTGGTCAGTGATCATGTCCAAAATCTCCCTCCTCCTGGCCGGGGTGGTGTTGGCACTGTCCGGGCCATGGAGGAAACGCCCATAATCGGAAATTGCCCGGGCAAGAATTTGTTTTTCCCTCAAAGAAAAATTCAATTTTCTCTTCCTCTCAGTCATACTGGAAAAAAAAACACTCCCAGTCAACAAAAATCACTCACAAAAACAAGCACGACCAATCAAGCAAGAAAACAAACTAACAGAAAAATATCAAACAAAAACTCTCACCAACACTCAGCAAAAAGCAGTCACAAAAACAAACAGGAACAATCAAGCAAGAAAACAAACAAACAGAAAAATATCAAACAAAATATCTCACAAACACTTAGCAAAAAACACTTTCAAATATCTACTAACAAACACAAGATCACACAGTACACAAATCTGACAAATACAAATCACAACGCAACTAACTACAGAACAAAAGCACCTTGCTGTATAGGGAGGGATACAAAGGGATGTACTTTTGCAATGGAAGTGCGTTTGTGTCTGTCTATTTATGCTGTTTGCGTAGTTCATGATTTTGCCATAGTCCACTTCCAATTTCACTGATTGCGCCGTTCCCGAGTTGTGAGCATGCGCAGAGAGGTGCTAACATGGTCTGCTTCAAGCGCGCATGCGTGAGCCAGCCGTCCCTTCATTTGCATGGGGTCACGGCTCATTTCAATGTAACACGCCCACGTCCTTCCCAATTTGGATTACTCCGCCTTGTGCCTCAGAAATAACGTTGCGCAGGCGCTATTTTCTGCGTAAAAGCGATGAGAATAGGGTGATTGCACGGCTACATTGCGCAAGTCTAACATAAAGGCGGTGCGCTACGCCTGTCCAATAATGCGCAGATGTACGTGAATCTGGGCCAATATATGCAGTGTTATATTTGTTTTAAATGTCGCAATGGTTTTGCGGCTCCCATTTTTTTTTTCCTTCGGAAACGGGTCCAAGTGGCTCTTTATGTCTTAACGGTTGTAGACCCCTGCACTAGTGAAATAAATGAACTTTTGCACGATATTCAAATTTTTGGAGTTTTATCTGTATATTGCAATTCGTGTTGCCCATCAACGTGATCCTTCTATGGGCAGTTTCTACTCTTCTTGTGCTTGCAGGGCAAAGTCACAGGTTTCCTTTACTGAACCCCAACCCAGTAACCTATACCCACCTTTTTTCACTCTCCCAGCTCTGAACTTCCATGTATATAGGAACATGTAATTCAGACTTTTCCTCTCGTGTGATAGCACTGATGCTTGGTGATTTGCCCAGCACTTTCACAAAAGGGTATGGAAAAAGTCTTCATCCCTGCAAAGGGCTTAGCCTAGAATGGCTAGGTTACACATTGCTTGATTTCTTCGCTCACACCAGCTAGATGTAACAGTAGTGAAGAGAGAGGAAGGTGAGTATGTTCTGCTGGGGAGTGATGCAATAAGGCCCCATTTACATTTCCTTTTGAGGGGGCAGTAAAACCCCCATTATTGAGCTGTTTTTTTAACCAGCCCTCAATTGGCCCCTTAACTACTTTCCCTATTGCTGCTGAGGCAAGAATAATACCCCATGTCACACTCAGTGGGGGGGTGCAACCCATTTAAGGGAATAGGGCCACACTGCAATCGCCCTGCAACCATGCACAATGTGAGCAGTTGAGGAACAGTTGTCTGATGATTAGGGGATTAAAACCTGTCCCACCTGTCTATTGCTGTCTGAAAAGTGATTTGAATGCAGGTCGTGCTTCAGACAAAAGAGGCCTTAATCTAACCTGTTGCTTTTCCCTGCATGAGCAAATCACAGGTTTGTTTAGATATAGCTTATTGTCCGAACTACTTTTAACTTGATCTTGTTATCTCTATAGTTTCTTCACCACCTTTGCCCCCAGTGAAACCAACTTCCTTACGTAGAAGAATTCAGTATAACAATGTAACAGGGAGACCGAGAGTCACAGGTATGTTGTAAAGCTAGTGCTACTTGCTGATCGTGTCCACACCAAATTCGTATCCATTTTCCATTTATCTTTGATCCATTTTCAACCATTTTTCATCTGCTATGTATTCACTTTTTCATTCACTGATTTCATTGTCTGTGTAATGCATAGTGTATTTATTCTATTTGAAAAAGTTGACAAAATGTCATTACATTAAATCACCAGGTGAACTTTATTAAAAAAAATATAGAAAACGTACTTTATATAAAATATAGAAATGCAATTAGGTTACAGTCATTGAAAGTTTTTGAGTATGGTTGCCATAACATAAACAGTGCATGTAATAAAGGCATTCTGTTATTTTATTTATTAATAGGGTTTAGTGTAGTCCACAAAAAATATATATATATATATATAGCAGAGAGAGAGAGAGAGAAAGAGATAGGGAATAACTGTGATGAATATAACTATTATTGTGATTTTTTATAATTGTTATTGTTGTGTTTACACAGTATCTTCACCACCACTCCCTCCTGTAAAACCAACCACCATCCGCAGGAGACCACCTACTAATGTTACAGCTAGACCAATACCCCCAGGTATGTGCCTCTCCACCTTGCACTGTTTTTTGTTATTGTCATAATTCAAAATGAAAATGTTAGTGTTTTCTAATATCTGCCTCACACTTAATTAAAACTGCATCAGCCAAGAAACAAACAATTTGTTTCATCATTGTAAAGTTACCCATACACATGCAGGTTATCTTTTCTTTTCAGCTTTTCTCTGTTGATAACCCTAATTTGTATGGCTCGCTGCAGACTTTCCAGCTTGATCATTATGTACCTACCTACCTACCTACTAGGGTATTATTCAGAATGGATGATGCAATTGTCCAAGGGACAAATTATTTCATGGGTCTGTTAGCCTATTCAGTTGAATTCAGTTGAGTTCATCTGCCCAGGAAGTCCATAAATGTTTGACTTGGTCATCACTGTGAATGGCAAATAAGAATAATCAAGTTACACATTACCAAAACGTCACAGGCAGCTTTGTCTTCAGGTGTTTGTCCAAATGCATACCTAAGAGGACATGATACCTAATATTCTAATAGGGTGTTGGGTATGAAAAATGTGCTACCAAAAACATGTCTTGCTGCCTAAAGTACAGTAACTTTGCCGAATCCCCCCCCCCCGCTTTTTTTTTTTTTTACTGTGCTGCAGGAATAGAAATTGGAAACTTCTTGATTGCTATGAGCAAAACAAATTATATTTATGTATTTTTTATTTATAAGCCAAACGGTATTTTCAGTACAATTGTACTGTACTGTATAGATGGGATAGGAGTTTCTCTAGTCTGTTTTAAAATGTGCTTACCACTGAAAGTGATGTAATAGGTGATACAATGATTGCCTAACTCAAAAATCAACTACACTGTGACCAAAAATAATTCCCTAGTTGTACACATTTTAAAAGTATTATTCCTTTAATCAAACTGTTTGAAAGGCTGATGCAGGATATAGATGAGCACAAGACTAACACGCCATAACTTCCCAGAAGCTGTTCTATTATCCTATAAACAATAAAGAAGTTAATAATGGCAAAGTGCATCTTTAATTTCAATATCCATGCAGTAGTATATGTTGTATACATTAAAATTATAATCTACTGGTGAGCCAGGATAGTGTTTTATCGATCTAATTATGCCACAATAACATGTCACTCATAACTTACTTCAACTAGTGAATTTAGTGAAACTAGTGAATGTTATAATCTCATGCTACATTCATACCTGAAATATAAGGTACGTAATTAAGGTATGCTGTGTTAAGGCAGTCCAATAAGTTTGAACGTGCCCACAGCAAACCTCAATACACAAACAAAACACACCTGCAACATTTTTGGCAATTCTGCACACCAAAACACACAGTATGCACATCATGGTGCACTTTAGTAAAGGATGATGTGACAGCCACTGTATGTGTGCAAAGAGGTTTTGGCACAATGCAATACACACTGTGCATAAACACGTGTTGGATTAATGCACAGTAAAAGAGGCACAAAGTGGAAAAAGTGTGGATACCCTGCGCTGCCAATGATATTAAGAGCTGCTAACAAGGCTAATTTGAAAAATAAGAAAAAATGGAAATAGCGCTACACACTCTTTTCTATTTCCAGTAAAAGAGGCACGACTGTAACGTACAAGTGTGAAGCCAACATTTACCCACATCTCACAATCAGAGATATTGGAATGAGAACAGACATACAAAATGATTTTAGTATGATTTCAAAGAATGAAAGTATTTTAAATACTGTATTTATTGGCGTATAACACTCACTTTTTTACCCTGAAAATAGAGGGTAAACTGTTCCTGTGTGTTATACACAGGGGCTGTGGAAAGTTTATTTCCTGAAACTTCCCTCCTAAACTTAGTGTGCATGTTATACACCTGTGCGTGTTATACGCCGATAAATACGGTATTTCAAAAGATTTTCTAAAGAGTTGAGAACGTTCACTCATTAGATTGCAATCTAACTGCCATTATGCAGTCAAATTAAGTTCCTGTTTGCTTGTTTCATCTGCACAGGATAGAGTATTCAACAGAAATTTGCTTTCCATATCAATGGATCATTAAAGTGAATATTCTCAAAGTTTATTGAGTGAAGATACTTAACTTAATCATCTCAAAAAATGTATTCTGACTTCCTTGCCTACCCTGCAGAGAAGGGAATTTTCTGTAAAAATATAGCTATAAAAAGCCAGAGGTGTCACACTCTAATCGGTTGACTGGTGTAAATAGTCACTAATTTTCTATGTTAGCCATTTCAATAGAAATTGAATCCTCACTTTCAGATCCCAAATGCCATTACTGTCTTCTGCGGTGCTGCTTTGCTCTGACTTGAGGATACCCAGTTGTATTGTGTTTAACTGTGGTTCTCTTTTCTTTTATCAAGACTTATTTGTATATAAACAGAGGTGCATTCATTTAACCTGTTACCGCCGGCCATATGCATATATGCATCCACTGGGCGGGTGGGCTTTAATGCCATTGTGGAGCTTAAACAGGGTTTAGGCTCTGCACTCAACTCTGGTAGGGGAGTGATAACAAGGTTAGTGCCAGTGGGAGGGGGTTGCCCAAGTTGTACATTTTTCCTATTCCCTTTAGAGAACAGTTGTTCCAAAAACACATAGGCTGCCATTGCTGACATATTTATAAAAATGCTAGATACCTGGCTCTCAAATTAATTTAATGACTTAATTTTTTTTTTACTAATAAGATGGAACAAGTCAGTATGCGTTCTGACTTCAGTGGCTGTGTGCTTGTCCTTGGTCAATGAGCAGCTCATAAAAGTAATAAAGTCATAGGATTAGCAACTGGGCAACTAGAATTTTCAGAAGCAGTTCAGCAATGGCAACCTACATACAGTATCTCTTTCAGAACAGATACTGTATGTAGGTATGTAGGTTCTGATCTGTTTACCTTGTTTTTGTTACCTCTTTCTTTCATCCTACTGTATATAATTTAAAATTACTTTATTGCGTTAGTAAAATCTATTGACTCATTTAAAAGTTAATTATCATTAGGCTCTTTCAACATCCGGTGACAGACATGCTTATTATATAATATGAATTATTATTAGCTCGGCTTCCTTATTTGGTTATAGTTCATGGTGTTATTTAGCTGGAAAAGATGAGGACATACTTATGTAGATTCCCCCAGGGCATTTCTTTTAAATTTGTGGGTCTGGTTCATTTAGCTACAGTAGTATTTAAGGCATGCTAAAATACATGCATTAATATTGACTCAGAGGACACTTTAGTACAACTTAAAGCAGTATTAATCTCAAAAGCAAACATTTATTATATTGCAGCTTACCAATTTTTAAATGTGATAGGTTCCTTTCTTTTATTTTCATCTGGTAATCCAGCCAGCAAGTCTGTTATTTTTTAAAAGCACAAGCTCTCCAGCAGAATGTATCAGGGATGTTTAAAATGATGTGTTTTCATTTATTCATGAAAAAAATTATCCCAAACGGAAAAATAAAAAAAAGTTTGCTGTAACTGATTAGAAAGTGTGAGCTAGAGTTTGGCTTCAATGCTTTAGTGTATATAGATTTGCTAATTAATTTAACACTACCTTCCCCCAGACTGACAATGCGGTTGTCTGCTGTGCCTTCTCTACTTATTCCCCAAGAGTTGTGTCTTACTAATACTGCAGGTGTGTTACTAGCCAGATCATCAGGTGAAAACAGAGGAAAAAAGCCAAAGAAAAGAAACTGATGCAGCCACCACTAACTACTGATTAGTAAGCTGTAATATAAAAGACTTTTGGTTTTGGGTTCAGTACTGCTTTAAGCATTCTTTATTGTCAATGAGCATTATTGGAAGTTTAATTAATCAGAACCTATATCTTTTAATTAATGAGTGGTAAGGTATACATGCAGATGATGTCCCGAAAAATAGATCTAAGGCCGCGTACACACAATCAAATCTGTCTGCTGGAAACGGTCTGCCAGAACTTCCCAGCAGACAGATTCGATCGTGTGTACGGGCGAGCCGATGGATTTGGCCAGCCGACAGATTTGAAAGCATGCTTTCAAATCTGTCGGCTGGGAACCTGTCCGCCCGACATGTCTGCTGGTTAGTACGCTAACCAGCAGACATGTCTTCTCGCACACGCGTCGAATGGTTTCGACGCATGCGCGGAAGTGTTTTACTTCCTGGTGCGGTGACGTGGCAGCGTCAACGTCACCGCCACGTCAGCGCGCCGTCTGCCGGCGGGGATTTTGGTTTGATCGCGTGTACACGATCAAACCAATACGTCCCCAGCAGACAGATTTGTTCAAATCGGTCTGTCCGACTGATTTGAACAAATCTGTCTGCTCGTGTGTATGGGGCCTTAGTAATCACAATAGACAATATTTTTTTGAAAAACATCCCCCATTCCAAGGATAGATCTATTGACCCTTTAAAAAATATAAAATAGACCTAAATATATAAATATAAATATATATTATGTCTACTTAAATGCAGACATTATGGCATACAACAGCATAGAGACACAATCCTACAGTTGAGTCGAATTAGCGACTATTCGTAGAATTTTTTTATATACTTCTACTTTTTAAATGTAAAGTATATGTGAAATTTGCAAAACTTTTTTCCATTAACAACTGGGTTATCCAGCTGGGTAATTTTTTGCTTCTGGAAGTCACTACTACTAACCTCACTGTTAGCAATAAATGTGGCATCACTACCCAGCTTTGTGTAATTAATTCTTCTATGTTAAAGGCTCAGTCAGCCAGAGTACTTATCCATTACTTTAATTGTAGAGTTTGCTGTGCTTGACATCCCACTAGCCACAGCTATTATAAGGGAGACCCCCCCTTGCTTTTGGAGGAAAGGGAAAGGAGGGAGGGGTAAAGCCAGCAACTACTGCAGTGAGAGTTCTCCACTGTATATATATACATTTTTGGTGGACTGACCCTTACGCATTAGCTTGTGTCCTTTTACTTTAATTGCAGAAAAAATAAGCTTTCATATGTAATATAGACTTAAATGTTTACTATATTGGGAACATTTTATGGTGACTTAACAAGTGCCTGTTTCTTTAACAAGGATGTGTTCTGATATCACGTGCTCCTTCAGCTCCCAAGCTCAACTGTACAGTGGTATATATAAAACCACCAAAGGTGCAGCCAACCTTGCCTGCTACAGACGAAGACTTTGGTATGATAGATAGCTTTTGTGTGACCATAAGCTGTTAAAGAGGACCTTTCATCATCACCTAACTCCTATTTGTGACTTTTTTAAGAACCAGAGTGCTTATTGCATGTGTTCTAACCCTATGTGATGTAGTAGTATGAAGGAATTAAAGTACACGAAGCAACCAAACAACTCAAATATAGATTTCTTAATAATAGGTTATTTTTGATGAACCATGAAATCTTACAAAAATAACAGATTAAAATGATCAAAGGTCCGCTTTAAGGCTTTGAAAAATTAAATATAGTACATAGATAATGGTTTATATCGCATTTCTTTAAAGTGGATGTAAACCCAAAAAAATATTTTTTTTGATGTCACAATGTAGAGTATAAGATTTCCTATCATCTGTGCCCAGTCTTGCCACACAGCGTTAATCCAGCTCTGAGCAATCCTCTTTTATTGTTCAGTGAAAATTAACAGACTTCCAGATAAAAACCTGTCTAAATAAAAAGTCTGTTCCTCTCTCCTTGCTTTGAGTGACAGGTTATTTACATATCTAGCTTGGACATGTTTATCATATGTTATGTTATGTTTATCATAATATGAGGTGATCCACAGTTCATAGTATATTACCAGGATGTGATATGTGGGGGAGGGGTGGATTTCTCACTTTTTGTACTGTGGATCACCTCATATTAAATTAAGGAATCTTGTAGCAGAAAACAAAGTATTTTCTATAATATTCAACTTCCCTATACATACCAGTCTTAGAAACAGGCAGTGTGCTTACTTTTTTTTTACATACTTTTAATACAAGCAAAGAATTATTGCTAAGAAAGTGGAAGATAGCCTTTTTGAGACTGGCTATGTCAAATTCAAGGACTATACACTTCGGACTGTAAAACAATTATTATTTGAGGAAATCATCACTAAGTAAATAGTTTGAAAAGTCATTGCAAATTTAATGCCTCTTTAAACATAATTGAGTGTATTGAAAACCGCATTCACAACACAGGCTACTTTTTCTTTTTTACACTAACATGAATTCCCACTGCATTTCACTATTAAGTATAGAAATGGCGGTAGTAGAGTAAAGTTTGGAGTTCAAGTGATGTTCGCCTTTGTTGGCTATCTTGAGTTATTAAAGACGCAATATTTTGTACTAACTCAGATATCTTCTTCAGGCTTAAGGCAAGTCTGGAAAAAAAATATTCTGAGGCTCACATATTTATCCACAGACTTACAAAGAAGGACAATGAATTAGAAACATTTCAAGAATACAACTATTTTTTTTCTTACACACTGTAGTGATAGAGGCTGTTGTAAGAAATAAGAGATCAGAGTTTAAGACCCCTTTTACACTGCCAGCGGGCCGTGTTAGTGGTAATTGACCACTAGTTTTAGTGGCAATTTACCATCGTTTTAGCAGCGCTTTTCAGCCACTAGCAGGGAGCTTTTAACCGTCACTAGTGACTAAAGAAATCGTTAATTGCGCCCTAAAAGCGGTGCTGCCAAAACTCTGTGCAGGCGCTTTGGCAGCGATGCCCATTCATTGGGCAGGGGCTGTGAAGGAGTGGTGTATACACTGCTCCTAAACTGCTCTAGAGATGCTGCTTTCAAGACTTTTTCTAACATCCTGCAAGTGCACCGCTCCAGTGTGAAAGCACTTAGGCTTTCACACTGGGGCTGCAGGGGAGGAATTTTTCAGACGCTTTATAGGCGCTATTTTTAGCCCTTTAGTGCCTGAAGTGTGAAAGGGGTCTAAAAGTATTACTGGGGTAATTGACTTAAGCCTGGTACACACTATCAACCCGCTGGGTTGAACAAAATATAATCCAGTGTTAGTACAGCGATCTACCCACTGAGCTATTGTGTTCTGACAGTGGGACCCTCCCACCTTGACACACCGCTGATCGCATGCTGATTGGATGCTGATTGGATGCTGTTTTTCCACCATGCCAGTTTGACAGCAGCCAGCTGCCTTCTGTCGTACAGGCTAGTGTACACACGGGCAGAATGTTGGCCAGTTTCTGGTCAATACCGGACGATATTCAGCCCATATGTACCAGGCTTAGAGATAAGGCACAATTCTCACCTGGAATTACAGTCTTTTTTGCATTTCAATAGAAGCATGTCACCTTAATAAGTCCTTTGTAAACTGATGTTTATCTTTTATAAAAAAAAAACAGAAGATAAATAGGTGGAAAAAAACTGTATGTGCAAGAGGCATATACATGTTTCTTTGGTAAGGAAAGTAAAATGTGTTCAGTTTATGATCCTATATAGAAAACAGTCTCTTCTTTCATAAATGATGCTATAACTTAGCATAGAAACAAATTTGCACTATTTCTACAGCTCTGTTTTTTTTCCACATGAGATTAGATTCTCTGTAGAATTCTTCAAGTTCCACTAAAGATTCTGGTCCATGAATAAAAACAATGATTCAAAGAAAAAGCAAAAAATTATAAAAAGGACATTTGCCATTTAGACATGTTTTCATCCAGTAATAATAATGATCTCAGGCAGCTGGGTGTTCCTTTCAGTTTTCTATTGGCAGACATATTTCTTAGGTTTTCTTCATTAGAGCCAGGCTCTGATCTGGAGAAATGAAAACACTACAGTTATGAATAGGCATGTATGAAAAAAAAATGTTTGCAAAGTTGACTGAGTAGGAAAAAAGTACAATTTGTCAGCCAAGGCAAGTGGGAGGGAGATGGGATGAGATGGATGGCCAAGAGGAACCAAAAAGCTCTCCTCCAAAATACTGACTACATTTTTCTCTTAAAAGTGAAGGTATTTACACATCAACATTTCAATAACAAAGGTCTATTCCTCTTTTAATGATAGTGGAAATATGCAAATAACGTCTTTAATTCTCAGTGTTCAGTGTTATCCAGATCCACTAATTGCTATCAAATATATTGGGTAAACATGGAATATATGGAAACAATGGCTTCTGTGGAAGATGGTTTGACGAACACTGAGACAGGACAACTAGTGAATAGTGTATAGTAAGGTGCAGAAATCACGGAACCAAGGACCCCCCTACACTGCTGGCTGAGAAGCACAGTGTTTCTTTCTTATCACAGGAGAAATCTGCATGTCCTCACTCCCATCACAGATTCAAAAATAGAAAAAGCATAGCTGGCCATCTGGACACAGGAAAAAGATTGGCTTGCAAGGCTTTGGGGTTGATATTCTAATGGCAAATAGCAAGTTCAGTTGCACTAATTTTTTCTACAACTAAGTGAATGTTGCGAAGCTCTGCCAATTTCCATCATCCAATCATGAACAATCAAAAGTGCAGTTTATTTTTTATTTTTCCTGCACCTGATTGGGTGTTCTGTTCCAGGTGAAGCTTCACTGCATGTATTAAGCCCTGGGGAAAATTACTGCAATTGCACTTGCAAAGTGCACATTGCACTGAGTCTTATAAACTGTTAATATAGTGTCTATTTTCTTTCAGTTGCAGTGTTAATGTAGTAGATACAGTGCTACTAATGTGTTGATTATATCCTGGTCTACAACAGTATTACTGTGGGGGCTATAGCCTGTTATTCAGTCTCTGGATGCAGTCATATAAATGTGATAGACATGTAATGCATGTAGCAATAGTTATTCCCCAGAAGTGCTGATGTTAATGTGATGTTCAGTCTTTAGGTTTAATGGAGATGGTAATTTTCTGGCTTTAGTCATAACCACTAGCTGGCTGATGATATTGTAATTTGTTTTGGCTAAAACAATGGTGGTTAGTCCTTGCATCTTAGCAGTAGTCAAACCCTGGTAAGAATGGTAAACATTTTCTGAATCTAATGATGGTCACTTCATGAATGTAGCAGAGGCCATTTAATAGCAATGATAAATCCCTAAGACAGAGATAAGGTTGTAGACAGGTTCCTTCATTTGAACAAGAGTACCTTCATTCATCTTCACATGGAATCATTGATAAAGCATGCAAATTGGTAAGTGACCTCTAGACACAGGAAGTTAATTCATATGTTCTCAGTGATCAGATTTTTGACTTACCACAGAAAACTGAAGCACTTTGTTTGTTGAGACCCTGATGCCGCGTACACACTGTCGTTTTTTGTGATGAAATAAAACAACGTTTTAAAAAACTTAATCTAAAATGATCGTGTGTTGGCAAAACTTTGTTTTATGTCTTAAAAAAAAACGACCAAATTTTTTTTCGAACATGCTTGAATTTTTTATGTCGTTTTTCAAAATGTCGTTTTTTGTGTCATAAAAAATGATTGTGGACAGTGCTGTAAGGCAAAGTAAAACAGAGTACACGACACCCGCTGGTCCTTATTTAATTCACGCCACGTCCCCCGCGGGAGTGTTTACTGGGGCCTTAAATGACTGCGCCCGCAAGGAGCGCAACAGCACGCCGCCGTCACATTCCCTCCCTGACCCCGAAAGACTTTGCTTGGAAACCTATTACTGAACGGGCTGCGGGTCCTTTAAGTCTGAAACAGACAGACCACGCGGCAGCTGTGGAACCTGAAGGGGTGGAACCACCGCAAAAATTATATTTTAGAAGTGTCATCCGCTGCCATCGGGACGATTACCCACACATTAGCACCCAGGGCACAACTACATCCTCTGCCCCGGATTCCACAGAGCCAGGTGCAGCCATTTGGGGGGGATTTGGCTGATGGATGCCGGAGATACTCTACCACTCGCTCCGGAGGCCGACGCCATGTTGTATGCCTGAGGGCCCACCAAGGAGCCGAATTGGACTGTTTCTGGAGGTAGGGGTCCGCTTCCCTCCCTCACCATCCACCATCCCACTTACCCGGTGCTGTCCGGCAGGGACCCCGGGCTCCAGAGGCGCTCACATCAACCGCGGTCTGGTGCGGCCTGGTTAGGCCCGAATCCCCGGTCTTTCCTAACGTGGTGATCCACGAGAGCGCGCCTCAACCACGCAATCTCGGAAGACACAGGCCTCAATAGTCACGCGTCCTGCCACCCTCTCTAAGTCCTATTGAGCCCCTGAGACTGCTGCCCTAGATGGAGAGCTGCTACAGAGCTGCTGCATAGTAGGTTCCCGGCGGCCATCTTGGTACACCTGAGGCCTCCAGCAGTGTATGACAGCTACTGCCTCACCACCAGGACCCCCTGACTCGTTCTTTACCTTGGTGGAGGATTGTGGTGATGCTCCTCTCTCTGCCAGAAGAGTAGATGGGGTCAGGTCACTCTCTACACTGCACTTAAAGTGACCCATCCCGGCGGCTTCTGAGGATGGTGGCCATGTAGAGGAGGAGCTCTAGTCCCCGCACCGCACAAAGCCGCTCCCGTATAGCATCTGTAGCTGCCATAGCTCTGGGAGTGATCCCAGCACCTACCCGAACATCCCCTAACACCCTATGGGCAAGATCGGCTACCAGAAAGCCGGGTACAAAGGTTTCGCCCCGCCTCCACCCACAAAAACGGATCGTAACATGGAGCGTTTCCTGTATAGGCCACAATCCCCGGCCTTGATTAACCCAACGGTCCCGTCAGACCGCGTGGAATCCAGTCCGGAGGCGCTGACAACTCAGACGGCGGATGCCGGTTCCCAGCAGAATGGATCCCAGCATGTCCTATCATCAAGCAGCAAGGACGTGGTCACGGTGGACGTTTTGGATCATAAACTGCAGAATCTCCTGCAGAACTTGACCCATAACATCACCAAAGAGGTGGGTAAAATTACTCAAGAGCTCAGGAGGGAGATTGATCAATTGGGTGAGCGCACGGACACGCTTGAAACTAAATTTGACGAAATGACCCAATATGTTCATGTGCTGGAGGAAGATAACGCGGCCATGAAACATACCCTGTTTCAACTCCAACTACAGCAGGAAGACTTGGAGAACAGAGAAAGGCGCCAGAACCTTAGGATAAGGGGGATACCTGAGACGGTCACTGATAAGGAACTGCGTCCATACCTACTAGACTTATTTGTTACCCTAGCGCCCCATATACCGGACATTGACTGGCGTCTGGATAGGGCACATAGGTCCTTGGCCCCTAAACCCCCTGCAGGATCCAACCCCAGGGATGTTGTGGTACGATTTCATTTCTATGAGAGCAAAGAAGCCCTTTCTGTGGCGACCCGCAACAAATCTCGTATTGACTTTAAACAGGCCAGAATACAGATCTTCAATGATCTTTCCCCTATCACTTTGGCAAAAAGACGCAGCTTTCGTCCTATCACCACTCACTTGCAGAATCACCAGGTCCCCTACCGTTGGGGGTTCCCCTTCCGCCTATCTGTCCTGAAAGATGGGGTCCAACATTCCCTCAGAGACCTCTGTGAAAGTGACGCATTCACGCGCAGTCTGGGGCTCCCCCCTGTCCCTGAGGAGGACCTTCAACTCCCTATGCCGAACCCTAGGCCTTTGATGACACCAGCCAAGATCTGGACCCCTGTCCAACACAAATCAAGAAAGATGTACTCCACACCTCAGAGGGCCGACCGTTCCAGGTTTCAAACTTGAAGATTCCCCCTTCTGTGCTGGCTCCAGAGACCCTCCTTTATCCCCCGCCTCGCGGTGTAGGCTGAGGCTTATCCTGAGTCCATCAGGATCTACGGTTCCATGTTACTCTCCTTGATGTCATTATTTGACCCTTCTGTTGATTACCCCTAATTGACACTGGCCCTGTTCTCCACATCCCTTGTTTCTCCCTTTCCTTTTTGACTCACATCATTGCCCCCCAAGGTGAACTGTCCTTCGGGTGTTTCATCTGCTTTTCTGATGCAAATCGGTGTGGACTACTCCTACAAGTGCGGCGGGGATTCGCTCGTCCTCGATCTTCGTGTGTCGACACGTCCCCCACCCCAATCCTGGGCTACGGCCTGGGTTCCCTGAGGTTTTTTTATCCTCAGGGCTATCTGGAAAAATGTGTTTTAAACTGTTATTTTTGTTTCAATTGTTTTTTTTTTTTTTTGTTTTTGTTGTTTCTATCTCTTTTTTGGGTCTTTTTTTTGACCCTCCACTGCTATCCAATATGTTCTGTATTACTCTTGTCCGAAATGTGCGCATGCTTACCGCGGTATTTTTTGCACCATGGATGTTTCTTGGTTCAGATATAATGTATGCAATCAAAGCTGTATTGTTGAATGATATGCAATGGCTCTAAAGGTTTACTCATGCAATGTCAAAGGTTTGAATTCCATCGGGAAAAGATGGCAGGCTCTGAGGGAATTTAAATCTTCGGGTGCGGGGGTGATTATGGTGCAGGAGACTCATTTTAAGCCTGGGGGATCCTTTAAATTTGCTTCCAAACAATTTCCCACGGCATTTGTGGCTTCTGATCCCTCTGGTAAGGCGGGAGTAGCAATTCTTTTTAAAAGATCGTGCCAGATTCGTGTTATTTCCTCACATTTAGACCCTAAGGGCCGATATGTTCTCCTGGACTGTAGTCACCTGGGCACCCAACTTACTTTGGTAAACATTTATGCCCCCAATGTAGGCCAAATTGGGTTTCTTTCGGAAGTTCTTGAGAAACTCCAAACACTTTCCCATCCCTTTATGATTTTAGGGGGAGATTTTAATGTCTGCATGTCCCCGAATAGAGATAGGCAGGCCTTGTTTCGGGACACTCCTAGTAATGCTGCCCAGAAATTATCTGCATCATTCCGCAAATTGACCAGGTCTTATAACCTTTTTGATACCTGGAGAGTGAAACACCCTGTGCAGAGGGGGTTCACCTTTTATTCCCCGCCTCATAAGCTTTATTCTAGGCTGGACCATTTCTTTGTAACGGCCCCCCTGCTTCCGTACGTGGTCTCCTCTGAGATTAACCCGATCACATGGTCAGATCATGCCCCCATTGAACTAGATGTTGTTTTGTCAGATCCTACCCCCAGGACTTGCCACTGGCGTCTCAACGAGTCTCTGATTAAAGACCCGCTGATGCAAATCCAGTTACAACAAAAATTATCTGAATTTTTTGATCTCAATGTGGGATCAGTGGCAGAGGTCTCCACGCTATGGGAAGCCCACAAGGCCTTTTTCAGGGGAGAATGTATATCCGCTAGCTCTCGTCTCAAACGGGAATCTATAAGACAAAAAGATGAGCTTATAGCTCAACTTAAGGCTGCGGAGGCTCGTCTTCTTGATTCCCCTACAGTGGAAAGGTTGAGGGTCGTGACATCCCTGCGGAACCGTATTAAGACTTTTAACATGACTAAAATCTCCAAATCCTTGTTATGGGCTAGACAGAAATTTTATGAGTTCGCCAACAAACCGCATAAAATGTTAGTTAATAGGCTAAAGCCACGCCCCTCCCTCTCAATCCCTGATCACTTGATACAATCGGACGGCACCCCCACATACTGCCCTAAAGCTATGACTGATGTATTCGGAAATTTTTATGAGAAATTATATAATTGCTTGAGGGAGGAGCTACCTACCCAATTCCCTCAGGCCCGTTTCGATGCCTTCATGTCCTCCCTAGTTTTGCCTAAGTTATCCAGTGAACATAACTCGACACTTAACGCCCCTGTCTCATTAGAGGAAATAGTGAAGGTAGTGAAGGATCTCCCGGCTCACAAGTCCCCTGGCCCAGATGGGCTACCATATGTCTACTACAAAGTGTTCTCAGACACTTTAAGCCCTCATCTACAAACTTTATTTTCTTCATTGCTTAAGGGCACCGTCCCTCACACTTCCTTCTTACATGCTTTCCTGACGCTCATCCCAAAACCTGGTAAGGACCCCTCATGGCCTGATAACTATCGTCCCATCGCACTCCTAAATTCTGACTATAAGATTTTTACTAAAATTTTAGCAAACCGACTTTCTCCTCTTCTGACAGCCTTGATACATAGAGATCAGGTGGGCTTTGTCCCTACCAGGCACGCTGGTGACAACACTAGGAGGACGGTGGACCTGATAGACTTACTAACTAGAACTAAGCAGCCAGCTATTGTCCTCAGTCTGGATGCACAGAAGGCTTTTGACCGCCTTAGTTGGCCTTTTATGTTTGCAGTCCTGGACAGGTACGGGTTCTCGGGCCCTTTCATTAAAGCATTACGAGCCATTTATTCTACCCCCACATCTCAGGTTCAGCTGTCCTCCTCTCTGTCTCGGAGGTTCCCCCTTTCTAATGGTACCAGGCAGGGGTGTCCTTTATCGCCTCTGCTGTTCATTTTATGTCTAGAACCCTTAGCTGCGGCTATTCGACAGCATCCAGATATACGGGGGGTTCCGCTGAGACAGAGGGATTACAAGCTTTCACTTTTTGCTGACGACATCCTCTTGACCCTTACTCACCCTTCTACCACCTTGCCCGCTTTACACGGTGTCCTCTCTGAGTTTGGTGATCTATCAGGTTTTAAGGTTAACCAGTCAAAAACTGAGGCTTTACCGATCAATTTACCTGCTGACTTGCTCCAATCCCTTCAAACTCAATATAACTACCACTGGTGTCCCTCCTCGCTGAAATACCTGGGAGTGCAGATTTCCCCATCATATTCCACCCTATATCAGGCCAATTTCCCCCCTGTTTTTGCAGAAATAACACGCCTTTTAAGTTCATGGACTTCCCTCCCGATCTCTCTTTTAGGCAGAATCAACGTTCTTAAGATGTCAATCCTCCCAAAACTGTTGTATCTCTTTGAAACCCTACCTGTGCCGGTCCCGATGTCGCAGCTGAAACTTCTCCAGAGGAGGTTTCTCAAATTTATTTGGAATAATGCATCCCATAGGATTGCACAATCTGTAGTATTTGCCCCTAAACACAGGGGTGGCCTGGCGGCACCGGATGTTATCAAATATTATTATGCCTCTCACCTCCGTGTATTGACCTCCTGGATCTCTCGGAAAGCCCCTTCCAGATGGGCGGAGATAGAGATGGGGGTTACTGCCCCAGTGCATCCTTGTTACATGCTATGGCCGTCTTCAGCTAAATTTATGCCCCAACTTAGATCGTTATGTCTCGCCCCAATGTTATTTACCCTAACTATCTGGAGGAGATGTGTGGAGCGGTTCTCCCTCTCCTCCAGATGCTCCCCCCTAATGAACGTTCTTTTTAACCCGGACATCCCCGATAGCCTGTCATTTGAAAGGATGGGTCCTTGGACTCAAGCCGGGATCTTTCAGCTGCGTCACTTGGTCCACCCAGTTACACGTGTTTTGCTGACCTTCCCAGAACTCAAAACGAAATATGATCTCCCATCCTCCCTACAGTACCCATACCTACAGTTTAAACATTTCTTCCTTTCTTCCTCCCCCTCACTTTCGCTAGAGAGGCCCACAGAATTCGAGTGCTTGTGTGTAGCTGGTCCCTATGAGCCTAAACAAATCTCATCTACATACAAGATCTTACACGAATCTTCTCCTCTATCTGATGTTATGCATAAATACATGCACAAATGGTCCTCCATCTTACAGCATTCGATCTCATTACTGGATTGGGGGAAGATATGGGATAATACGTCCAAAATTTCACGCTGTGTGATACAGAGGGAAACTGCCTTTAAGATTTTGATGTTCTGGTATAGGACTCCAGATCTATTACATGCACGTGACCCTACCCTCTCCAATCTTTGCTGGAGATGTCAGGAAGCAGTGGGTTCCCTATTTCATATCTTCTGGGAGTGCCCCCTCATTAGGCCTTTATGGGTACAGGTACAGGAGCTTCTACAGAAATTGTTACCTTACACTATACCCCTGAAGCCTATACACTTTCTTTTAGGTTTGCCCCTTACAGATATACCTAAAGCGTCACAGAAACTAATGTCCTTTGTTCTCTTAGCTACCAAGAGGGCTATCCCCAGGCTATGGCTCTCCACTTCTCCCCCCACCCTTCATCAAGTCCTTGTGATTCTAGCTGATACACGACGGTTGGAACACCTAACTGCCAAGATTGAAGACACATTATGTCTTTTTGATAAAACATGGAATGCCTGGGATGTTTCTGAATTCTCACCAGACTCCCTACCTGAGCCTCCCCAGGGTATTTGATTTTCATGATGCTTTTGCTTTCATTTGTTCAGTTTCATTTTACGTTACCTTATTTTATGCTCCTACCCGTTTGTTTGTCTAACTTCACATGTATTACTGGTTACATTTTTGCCCATATCTTTTAGATACTACTTCGGGCATAGATCTAGTTAAATTTTCCAGGTTATGTATGTACCGGTTTATAGTCATTGTGTGACTTAGTTGATTCCTGCCTGAGATCGTTGATTTCTATGAGATGTGATTGACTATGTTTAATTGCTTGTCAATTGTATTTCTTCTTATGTCGGACGATATACTCTGTTTCTGTGAATCTTTCATAAATAAACAATTTATAAAAAAAAAAAAAAATGATTGTGTGTGGGCTAAAACGACTTTAAAACAACGTTTTTAAACCCGCGCATGCTCAGAAGCAAGTTATGATGCGAGCTTGAATGGAACAGAGTGCCGTCGAAAGTGTCTTACGTAACCGCGCTTTGCAAGAGCATTTTCAGAAAACGATAGTTTTTTTAAAATGAAGTTTTTTACAAGACAAAAACGACCGGGCATTACAGTAATTAGTAGCCGCTAAAGCCTAGTAAGATGCAAGAAATACTTATATGTTCACGGTTGATCCAAGGAAGGCAAAAAAACGTAAAGTATAGTCAAATTTAGTCCAGTGGGGTAAAAAAATACCTTTCTGATCATAATCTCCTGATCACCCGAGGCAATGATATATTTCCGGGAACAATAGTCTCTGGTGTTAATGTAAATGTACATGTTAATATTCAGTTATATTCTGTGCAGTTAGTAATGCAACCAGCTCTTTTTTAAAACAATCAACTGAGCTGGTTCCTGGGGAGCCTTTTCTACATTTTCAAAGCTCTTACTGTGAAGAAACATTTCCGTATGTAGGGGTAAACCTAATTTCCTCCAGACGTAAAGAGTTCCCCTTTGTCCTTTTTTAATGACCCAAAACTGAATAACTTTGCACCAAGTTCGATATATGGACCACATATGTATTTATACATTGTGATGATATCCCCCTTAACTACTTTTTCTCAAGAGAGAATACATTCAAATATTACACAAAATCTGTTTATGGTGTTCTCTGCTACTTCATATTACTGTCTGAACACTCTTTCTGTGAAGTTCTATTTTCCTTATTTTTCAAATTGACGTGACAAGTGGTAAGTATAGTTGTGTCTAGATAGTAATATGTTAAAGAAGAAATCCTTTTTATTTCACAGTAAATCAAAACTTCTAAAATGTTTAATGATTCTCTATCCTGCTTCACAGTCAGATGTTACAGGGTAAGGTAAAAGGCAGAACCAGCAGTAAGAAGCAAGATACAAAGAATAACTTTATTTGTATCTGTTTTATTTGTATATGTTTTTAAGTATTATCCTTTGTATTCTATCAATACATCTGTTGTTTATCATTGCCAGTGAATATTTAATAACTGTATATATACTTGTACTATTGGTTTAAAGCAGACTTAACATCTTAAAATGAACAATGTACAGTTCTATCAATGACCCCACAACAAAGCAATAGATTTTGTAAAGAAGGCCATCAATGGAACAGTGCACTGCTTACTTCTAGACTTTAGGCCTGCTTTATCATGAACACAAGATAATCTAATTCTTGCTTGATACATTTTAGTGGATCCGACTGTATTCAATCTATCTCCAAAATCAGATGTTGATACACTGGGCAAACCCAGATTTACAGGTAAGATTTATTTAGTTACTTTCTGCAAGATTCACAAATCTGTGGAATATGAATCCCAAGAATTAAGCAGACACATTAGACACATTTCCCCACTCAAGGACACTAAAAGAAACAGAAAACCTGAGAACAAAAGAACCTCTTATGCCCTGTACACACGATCGGACATTTGTCCGACCAAATTCACATTGGAATTCCGATGGAATTCCATCGGAGGAAAAGAGAACATGTTCTCTATGTAATTTCTGATGGAATTCATTGGAAATTTTCGATGGAATTTCTCCGATGGGGCATACTCCAATGGAATTTCTCCGATGGGGCATTCGGTTTAACCTATCGTTACGTGGCCTTAGGGGCATATTTATAATGTAGTGAATGTGATATTCACTAAACATTCACTGTGGACAAAATATTAACTGTCATTTAAAAAAAACTTTTTCTAGAAATTGCACTTGTAGAGAATGTTTACTGAATGTAATACTCACTGCTTTGTAAATTCACCCCTATAACATTTTTGACTGTACAAGCTACTTCATAACAAGGTATATAACATAAAATGCATAGTAAAATACTAAAAGGTAAGGCAAAAACAAATAATCTGTCCTGTAATACATTGGTGCAATCATTGCAATGATCCAATAAGGCAGTACTTCAGTGAATATGTAGACCCTAACCATTAGCTTCTGTTTTTGGTCCGTTAAATATACATTTTAAAGTGGTTTGTTATATTTATAAAAATGTAGTCCTTAAAACTTTGCCTGTGAGAGAAATTCAGTGAGGTTGTCATTTCCTATGCACTTTGCAATACTGTTTTAAGCAGTTTTTCAGCCCTGTCCAGCTCATTTCTGTGCGGTACAGAACAATTTTCCCTATAGAAGAGAAAGGGGGAATGATTATCTTTAGTCTGTCCTATGGTTACAAGGCTCCTGTTCCATTAATTTAGTACAGTGAGTAAAGTATTGCCACCCTAGAACTGGTAGTATGTAACTGGCAGGATTACAGGTTAAAAAAAAAAAGCATGAAAAACACACACCATATTGGTAATGTACTGTGTATTTATATTTTTGTGGTAAAGGCCTTGTTCACATACAGTAGGTGTACTATTGCCCTCTACAGCCCTTGTACTCATGCAAGCGCTGCGTTTGCCAGCACAGGAATTCACAAGTGTTTCATGCATCGCTATGCAGGCAGTCCCATTCATGTGAATTAAGAAGCAGCGGTTGCATGAACATATGTGACATCATCTGCAGATAGTGAGTGTGTCCATACAGCCACTGTGTCCCAATGGACATGTCTGTTTGTACAGGGATACATGAAACACTTGCTCATCCATATGTGGGCAAACACAGCCCTTGCACAGGTGTACACTATAGTACTCCCATGTGAATAAAGCTCAACAATTGTACTTGGGTTGAATGTTTTTTTTTTTTCTACAATCATCCAGTTAAGTTCCCCAGCCTATTCTACATTTTATTACAAAAACAAGCTGCGCAATATGAGAAGCTCTAAAATGATAAAGAGCAATACCAAACAGTGAAAACATATATATATATATAGTCCATCAAGCAGTTAATACAAGTGGAAGAACATCTGATGGTATAAATCGGCAGTGAAATTCTGTATGTTCAAGCAGATGGTGACATCACAAACAGGAACCTCAGAAAAGTGATACAGATAGAAAAAACACCTTCACCGATGGAAAACACTGTCCCTTACCAGAGGGGAAGATCCCAACTAGAGACCTTCTGATCGCAAATGGCTTTCTCCCCAGCCAGGGGGTTCAATAGCACGAAATCCAATGGTCAACAGCTCCTCCCGTAATGAGCAAGTAATCAGTGTTGATTGATGACAAATTATAAGAAAAAAAGGTATATAGTGTAAAACCATTTACCATTTATTAAAATTAAATTAAAATTGCACTTACAAAAATGTAGGTAAAATATGCATGTAAATGTAGCCGGCCGGCTAGCACAACTCGAATATCTCCTGGACACGATTTGCGGTTATAGACGTCAGCACGCCGTCTCCCTACGCCGTTTCGTCTAAACCTCGTGCCCCAGGACGAAGTCTGTTTAGACTAAACGGCGTAGGGAGACGGCGTGCTGACGTCTATAACCGCAAATCGTGTCCAGGAGATATTCGAGTTGTGCTAGCCGGCCGGCTACATTTACATGCATATTTTACCTACATTTTTGTAAGTGCAATTTTAATTTAATTTTAATAAATGGTAAATGGTTTTACACTATATACCTTTTTTTCTTATAATTTGTCATCAATCAACACTGATTACTTGCTCATTACGGGAGGAGCTGTTGACCATTGGATTTCGTGCTATTGAACCCCCTGGCTGGGGAGAAAGCCATTTGCGATCAGAAGGTCTCTAGTTGGGATCTTCCCCTCTGGTAAGGGACAGTGTTTTCCATCGGTGAAGGTGTTTTTTCTATCTGTATCACTTTTCTGAGGTTCCTGTTTGTGATGTCACCATCTGCTTGAACATACGGAATTTCACTGCCGATTTATACCATCAGATGTTCTTCCACTTGTATTAACTGCTTGATGGACTATATATATATATATGTTTTCACTGTTTGGTATTGCTCTTTATCATTTTAGAGCTTCTCATATTGCGCAGCTTGTTTTTGTAATATTACTGTTTTTGCTGTGAGTATCTCACCATTTAAAGCCGCTTGCAATTTATTCCTTTTTTGTATCTTGCCTAGACAGCGCAGTATCACCCCTTTTTTACTAATTATTCTACATTTTAGCTATGGGCTTTTATACACAATATAATGTATGATACAGAATGTGTGTAATGTATTACAATGAACCAGAAGTGAGAAATATATTTTTTTCTAGGCCATACACGCCATCTGCAGACATCCGTTGATATTTGAATTTAGCACGGTTGTGTGTGGCTTTTCCTGCTGAGCCACATCATCCATTAACAGGGGTCTGTGAATAAAAATAACTAAAAGTCACATTTGGCACCATGGCAAAGGGACTTACAGAAATCTCCAGCACAGGTGCAATGTCTGCAATTATAGTCCATTGTTTTCTTCCAACAGACCCATAATGGAAGGTCTGTACAGACCTGGGACTGGTGGTAAACAATGAAGGGTCTTTACATTGCACCTGCAATGCACTGATCATGCAGTGCTCTGTAGGCGTTATTCCAAAAATGTAATAATTGCATGGTAGTAAAGTATTTTTTGGCACTTGTATCTACAGCTAAGCCTATAATAAGGCTTACCTGTAGGTACAATAAATATCTTCTAACTGTACGGTTTAGGAGATATTCACACTGCATGCAGCCTGTGATGTCACTGGCACTTGCACTCTGAAGGGACAGCATACCCATATCGTCCCTTCAGAACTTTATGCCATCGTCCATGACTGTCACTCGCATGCATGGGAGTGACGTCATCGGGGCACGGCCAATTAGACAGCCGGAGGACGTGAACCCCGAAAGAAGACTGGGAGAAGATGAAAGCCCTGTCAGCGGCAACATTGCACAGCTGGAGGTATTCAATCTAAAGTAAGAATTTCATAATGTGCTAGTATGCAATGCATACTAGCACACTATGCAAATGTCTTGCAGATTTAAAATAAAATAAAAGTGTGGTTTACTACTGCTTCGACCCCTTTCACACTGGGCGTTTTTCAGGTGCTTTTTGGGCTAAAAATAGCACCTGTAAAGCACCTGAAAAAACACCTCTACTGCAGCCCCAGTGTGAGAGCCTGAGTGCTTTTACACTGTAGTGGGGCGCTTGCAGGACATTAGAAAAAGTCATGCAGGCAGCATCTTTTGGGTGGTGCGGGAGCAGTGAATACACTGCTCCTCCACCACCCCTGCCATTGGAATTAATGGGGACCACTGCTTTGCGGGTGCTTTTAACCCTTTATTTGGCCGCTAGTGAGGCGCTTTTAAATGCCACTATTACAGCGGTAAAGCCCCCCTCCGTCCAGTGTGAAAGTAGCCTTCAAGTAAGGTAGGTGCATTTATTGCATCTGGGGGTGCATTATGCCTGTTAGAAAACAGCATGCGTTTCAAGGTGTGAATGAATGAATGAAAACTTATATAGCGCAGCACATGCGAACCAAATCGCCTCTGGGCGCTTGTTGTTCCTGTCTCTTTTGATATCAAAAGAGGTGAGTTTTAATCTTTCTCCTGAATGCCAAGTGGTTCTCCTCCAACCGAATGCTGGTTGGCAAAGCGTTCCATAGTCTGGGACCTTGGACCGCGAATCTTCTATCTCCTTTGGACTTGTAGTTTGTTTTCGGTATCTGGAGTAGATTTTGATTGGTGGATCGCAAAACGCGAAAAAGGTGTCAGCAGCTATTTAGAACTTGGTTATCAGTTCTGACTCACTATGTAATAAAGTAAAAAAGAAAAAAGCAGCCCACATTACAAGTATTACAATGATTTTTTTTATTTATTTTTTGTTCCTACAGGACCACATGTAAAGTACATAAACAAAGAAGACAATATACCCTGCTCCATCACAGAGTCTCTTAAATACTTCCCAACAGAAGAGAGTACCAACCAGGACATTACAGCTCCTCCCCAGAACCCTCCTAGTAATCTTACTGTTGTGACTGTAGAGGGGTGTCCATCCTTTGTTATTTTGGACTGGGGAATGCCTGATAATGACACAGCTACTGGTTAGTATAATTTTTAAAGCACATATTTCAAGAGATAAAATAGAGTTGTTAAAAGTAGAACATTAATCTTTCAGACATTGAGCCAGCTAAGTTAAGTTAAGTTAAAGCCCAGTTGAAGTCACAGAAATAGATATGCAGTAATAAAGACACTTTTTCGTAGTCTTACCTGTTCAGCAGTTGTACAGAATGTCTACAAAATGTACAGTCCAATAGGCACCAGAGTGAAACCAACTGCTCCCAGTAATTAGCTTCCATACCAGAACTAGTCTGACACTCCCCACTTGTATTGACGGCTGTGGTTGTTATTCAGCTAAGACAGCACAGAGAACAAAAATGTATTTCCACAAAGACAAAGGGTATCACAATGCATTTCCAAGTAAAAATGTACCACAAATCATAACATGCAGGGGTAAAGCACTATAAATGAAAATAAAATAAAAAGGTGAAAGACTTCAACTGTGCTTTAATTAATTATACTAGAGATGCAAAGTGACCTGGGGATGATATTTAGAGCATTTTTACCTTCTATGGTTACATCTGGAAAATATACAAACAAACCTTGCCATGTATTAAGAGAGAATTACAATATCCTCATTCTTATACAGGGTGGGCCAAAAGTAGATATTTATTACTTCTACATTATACATGATTTTACATTATACATCATAATAGGGCCCTTTCTCATTTGGCTTTGTCAGTGCAAAGTTACCTTGTCAACACTAGACATATGCACTGACGAAAAATGTGTTAGTTTTCGTTTCATTTGTTTGGCGGGGATTCGGGTCATTCGTTATAATCGAAATTTGAAAATTAGAAAATCCGGAAATTCTAAAACTTGTAAATTTGAAATTCAAAAACGTTAAAACTCATAAATTTGAAAATTCATACATTCGAAAAACGAAAAAAAATTAAAATTGTAAGTTCAAAATTTGAAATTCGAAAATCCAGAAATTTGACAATTCGGAAATTTGGAAATTCAGAAATTAGAAAATTAGAAAATCCAAAAATAAGAAATAAAATATGAAAATTAGAAGCGACAAAAACTAATAACTAACTATTAAATTATAGGTATTGGAATTGCCTTTCAAATTTGGCAGTTAGCAAACGAATATGAATTTATCCGAAGTTACAAATTATCTAAAATAATGAATGCTGCATCTAAATAAATGAAACGGAACAAATTAATACTAAATAATAATTAAAAAAATGTATTATTATCATTGTTATTTATTATTAATACTTTGTTACATTGTGTTCAATAGATCAATAGAACAATAGAACAGGAAATAGGTGGCATACGCGAGAAGCTAAATCTTTTGCTTATAGACAAAGCAAAAGCCAAATTAACTTGAGGTAGGCAGACATTTTACGAATTTGGGAATAAACCAGTCAGAATGTTAGCAAACACCCTTAGAGAAACTAGCGCATGCAATCATATTGCACAAATTAAAACGCAGGCAGATGAAATGGTTAGTACCTCACAGAAAATCGCTCAGGCTTTTAAGGAGTATTATGAGAGTCTATACTAATTAGAAGGGAAACCTACCCCCGAAAATGCCCAAAAGAAATGGGAGGCGGCCAGGGAATATACAGTGGGGATCGAAAGTTTGGGCACCCCAGGTAAAAATTTGTATTATTGTGCATAACGAAGCCAAGGAAAGATGGAAAAATCTCCAAAAGGCATCAAATTACAGATTAGACATTCTTATAATATGTCAAAAAAAAGTTAGATTTTATTTCCATCATTTACACTTTTAAGATTACAGAAAACAAAAAAATGGCATCTGCAAAAGATTGGCCACCCTGCAGGATTTATAGCATGCACTGCCCCCTTTGCAAAGCTGAGACCTGCCAGTGTCATGGATTGTTCTCATCGTCTGGGAAGACCAGGTTATGTCAATCTCAAAGGTTTTAAATGCCCAGACTCATCTGACCTTGCCTCAACAATCAGCACCATGGGTTCTTCTAAGCAGTTGTCTAGAAAACTGAAACTGAAAATAGTTGACGCTCACAAATCTGGAGAAGGCTATAAGAAGATAGCAAAGCGTTTTCAGATGTTAATATCCTCTGTTCGGAATGTAATTAAGAAATGGCAGTCATCAGGAACAGTGGAAGTTAAAGCAAGATCTGGAAGACCAAGACAAATATCAGACAGAACAGCTCTCAGGATTGTAAGAAAAGCAATTCAAAACCCACGTTTGACTGCACGATCCCTCCAGAAAGATCTGGCAGACACTGGAGTTGTGGTACACTATTCCACTATAAAGAGATACTTGTACAAATATGGTCTTCATGGACAAGTCATCAGAAGAAAACCTCTTCTACGTCCTCACCACAAAAATCAGCATTTGAACTTTGCAAATGAACATATAGACAAGCCTGATGCATTTTGGAAACAAGTTCTGTGGACCGATGAGGTTAAAATAGAACTTTTTGGCCGGAATGAGCAAAGGTACGTTTGGAGAAGAAAGGGCACAGAATTTAATGAAAAGAACCTCTGTCCAACTGTTAAGCATGAGGGTGGATCAATCATGCTTTGGGGTTGTATTGCAGCCAGTGGCACAGGGAACATTTCACGAGTAGAAGGAAAAATGGATTCAATAACATTTCAGCAAATTTTGGATGGTAACTTGATGCATCTGTGAAAAAGCTGAAGTTAAATAGAGGATGTCTTCTACAAATGGATAATGATCCTAAACACACCTCAAAATCCACGGGGGATTACATCAAGAGACATAAACTGAAGGTTTTGCCATGGCCTTCACAATCTCCTGACCTCAACATAATTGAAAATCTATGGATAGACCTTAAAAGAGCAGTGGGTGACAGACAACCCTGAAATTTTAAAGAACTGGAAGACTTTTGTAAGAAAGAATGGGCAAAGATACCTCAAACAAGAATTAAAGGACTCTTGGCTGGCTACAAAAAGCATTTACAAGCTGTGATACTTGCCAAAGGGGGCAGTACAAGATATTAACTCTGCAGGGTGCCCAAACTTTTACAGATACCATTTTTTTGTTTTCTGTAATTTTGAAAGTGTAAATGATGGAAATAAAATCTAAGTTTTTTTTTACATATTATAAGAATGTCTTATCTGTAATTTGATGCCTTTTGGAGATTTTTCCATCTTTCCTTGGCTTCATTATTCACATTAATACACATTTTTACCTGGGGTGCCCAAACTTTCGATACCCACTGTATTAAAGAAACAGAAATGCGAAAAGTGACCGAGGAGACAGCTAGAGAGTTACACGTACCAATTACAATGGGGGAGCTCATGAGGGCATTAAATCTCCTGAAACTGAGCAAGGCGCAGAGCCCAGATGGGTATACCCTATAATACTACAAATCTTTTGCTGAGAAACTGGCCACGAGATTCATAGCAGATTATAATTCATTATGCGAGGGGAAGTAAATACCAACAGAAACGTTATTGGCACACATAACAGTTATCCCAAAAGAAGGGAAAGACCCTTCTCAATGCCCTAGCTATCATCCTATTTCCCTGCTGAATGTAGATCTTAAAGTGTTCACAAAGATCCTCGCCACTAGATTAGTAGATCATATTCCGGGTCTAATACACTCAGATCAGGTGGGATTTACCCCTGGAAGGAAGGGAAGAGAGAACACACAGCAGGTGGTGAGTGTGATCTATTTTGCACAAAGGCAGCAGAAACCATTGGTGCTGGTCTCCAACGATGTGGAAAAAGCTTTTGATAGGGTAGATTGGATGTTTTTAAAAGCTACTCTACAACATATAGGTCTGGGAGATGGGATGTTGAGTTGGTTTTCCAATCTATACTTAGCACCAAGCGCTAGGGTAAAGATAGACAATAGAATCTCAGGGCCAGATTCAGGTACATTGGCGCATATTTTGACCTGAGTAGCGCACCTCCTTTACGTTAGACCGGCGCAATGTAGAGGCGCAATCACTGTATCCTCGTAGTATTTGCGCAGAAATTTGCGCCGGTGCAACGTAATTTCCGAGGCGTAAGGCGGAGTAATTCAAATTGGCAAGGACGTGGGCGTGTTACATTGAAATGAGCCGTGACCCCATGCAAATGAAGGGCCGACCGGATCGCGCATGCGCACATGAAGCAGACCATGGTCAGCACCTCTCTGCGCATGCTCACAACTCGGGAACAGCGCAATCAGTGAAATTGGAAGTGGACCCGGTCAACTTAGTGAGCTACGCAGAGAGCTTAAATAGACAGACACAAACGCCCTTCCTTTGCAAAAGTACATCCATTTGTATCCCTTCCTATACAGCAAGGTGCTTTTGTTCTGTTGTTTGTTAGCGTTTGTTGGTTTGTGACATGTCTTTGAGATACTTGGTCACTGTTTTAGAGAGAGATTTTTGTCTTTTCTGTGTTTTCTTTGCTGTGTTTTTTTTTAAATTTATATTTTTGCTGGTCATTTTTTTTTTTGCTGGGCATTTTTTTATTTTTATTTTTTCTGTTTGTGAATGATTTTGGAATGTGGGGGTGACATTCCTGCCGGAAAAGGGGTGTCACCCTCATTTGTGGTGGAGAAGCGTTCCCCAGGACCAGGGAGAAGTGATCCCCAGGTCCGTGTGAATGGTGTATGAATGTACAGTGACATAATTGGAGCCGTGGCGTGGCCTTACTGCTCACAAGTCCTGCATGGTGGGCTTGTGCTAATCCAATTTGATGAGGATGTAGTGTGTGTGATATAGGGACCACAGTGGTGTGCATGCATTCTCATTGTGCCATGATTAATGTGTGTGTTTAACGTGCAAAGATGCCTAATGTGGGCTGTCTCCTGGCTGCTCTTCCCTCAGAAGACGGGGGACCCTCGGTTAGGGGGGGAGTGTCCGGTTCGGGGGTCAGGTCATCACGTATGTCAATCTCCAGGCCCTTTCTCACTGCGAAGTTGTGCAGCATGCAACATGCACCGATGATCTGGCATACAAAGTTTGGAGAATGCAACAGGGTACCATGGGGGGGTTCCGCATAGGAGTCATGAGATGGGGTCCCAGTGCATATGCAGAGTCACCTTGAAGGGAAAAGACAGGAGGATGTTAGTAGTGCATGTGCCCCTTGTGATTTCTGCATCATGGGGGGGAACAGTCATGCCTGCCACCCATGTCACTCACCAACCAGCCAGCTGTCCCCATACATGTTCTGTTTGAATTCCATTGGGATGGGGCTATGATTGTATATGTAGCTGTCATGGGTGTCATGGGTGGTGTCATGTGTTGGGCTGGTGATGTCCTCCTGCAGGGTTGTGGTTAATTCCATGATGGCATGAGGGGTAAATCTGAAGATGCGATACACCTCAGAATCATTCATGCCAAAGATGTCTATGCGTATGCGGTATATCCTCTCCAGTGCCCTCCTCCGTGCCCTCCTCCTTCTTTGCTCATCTAAAGTCAGTAGTATAGCTATTAGCATGGATGCCCCTGGCATGTTGGCATACGGTTTGTTGTCCTGCAAGTGTGGCTGCTCAGCTCGTCCCTAACAGTGTTGCTTTAGCTGACATGTAGACGGATTGTCTAATTTTAAACCACCTTTTATATGGACTAATTTTAGACAGGACGTGCAGCTGTTGCGCACAACGCGTAGCCTGCGCTGCATCAACTTACTTTTGTGGATCACCATAACTCCCTCATTTGCATATTTGACTAGCAAATCAATGGTGTGTCTAGCGCAGTTTTGCGTGCACGGATGCGCCGGTCTATCGAAATTACGCCAGTCGAAAAAAATTATATTTAATGCGTATATCGTTTTGGGGATGCGGCACATCGATACGCATGCACAGATTTAGACTTACGCCGCGCATCTCCTGTAACGCCGGCGTAATGGCTCTCTGAATCTGGCCCTTTTCTTATTAGAAATGGAACACGGCAGGGATGCCCTCTGTCGGACATTATTTTCATTCTGACAATAGAACCTTTTCTAAGAAAGATATGGGCGAATTCGAACATTAAGGGGATAGCAATAAAGGGAGAGGAACAGAAACTTGTGTCATATGCCGATGATTACATTTTTTTTTCAACCTCCCCAGCTGTATCCCTTCAATCCCTACTGTTAGAATTATGTGAATATGGGGTAATATCCCATTTTAAAGTAAATTACAGGAAATCGGAGGTGATGGGGATAGAATAAAATACGTCCCTATTACATCTGATAACTATGCAATTCAATTTCAGATGGAGAGAATCCCATATAAGTTTACTTAGGGACTAAAATATCTAAGAATTTGAATAAGCTATTTGAACATAAAGGAGCTGTAAAGAAAAACATTTTTTCACCTTAATGCAATCTGTGCATTAAGGTGAAAAAACATCAGATGCTGCCGCCGCCGCCCCCCCCCCCCCCCCCCCCGTTATACTTACCTGACCCCTCAAAAGTCCTGCGGGGTCCCGAGATCCTCTCCGCCTCTCAGCCTGGCCGCTGATTGGCTAGCGCGGATTGGATTGAGAGCAGCGCAGCCACTGGGGCTGCTGTCAATCACATACAGTGACGCGGCGCGCCGAGGGGTATGGCCGCTCGCTGTATCACGGGAGCGCGCCCGCAATTACTGACCACTATGCGAGCTTTCGCAAGACTGTGGTGTTCCCAGGAGATAGACCGGCAGCTCTTTTGTTATTTAACATTGCTATATCAGTGGAAAAATATAAAAACTCTTTGCTGAGACACCTTCTTACAGCAGTAAGGGCATGTATCCCTGTTCTGTGGAAAAGGGATAGTGCTCCATCTAGAGCACAGTGGTTTGCTAGAATCGCAGAAATCCAACAAATGGAGAATCTTACACTGATGATGAAAGATCAAGATGGGAGGTACCGGAAGACATAGCCCCCTTATCTGGCATATAGGGAGGGGCTGAGAGCAGATAGGTAAGATGGTAATGTGGTTGGCCGAGAGGGGAGGAGGGATGTCCTGGGGAAGGGGGGGTTTCACTCTTCCCCTTTTTTTGGGGTTTGGGGGTGGGTATTATATAGAAAGGGTGTGAGGGTAAAGAAGAAAAAGAGAACTCACACTGAGTCCATGAGTTCAAGAGGCAATATAATGTATACAGTTATATGGAAGTTTTAAGGATGTTATAATAAGACATTGTAAGATTGTGATGAATTGTAATGTGAATTCTATGAAAAATAAAGAATTTATAAAAAAAAACATACCCATGTTAAGGGCATATGGCCTGGTATGGTTTAGGAGAGGGGCGCTCTCTCGTCCCCCCCCCCCTTTTTCTGCGGCCTGCCAGGTTGCGTGTTTGGCTAAGGGTCTGTGTGGATTTTGGGGGGACCCCCATGGCATTTTTTTTATTTTGGCTTGGGGTTCCCCTTAAAATCCATACCAGATCTGAAGGGCCTGGTATCGATTTTGTCCGGGCCACAATAGTATGTAGTTATGAAAGTAAATTTATTCACTCAATAAAAGACAGTTTTTATTAACTTGAAAACTTTTAAAATCTATAAAGAACATAGATAATTGTTTCTTCCATTCATTTTTAGCATAAAGCAGGATGATGTTTAAAAAGGTTTAAAAATGCATTAAACAACTTAGTGTTTGTTCTGTTTGGCTCAAGATGGAATTTTGAAGCAGGACAACTTTTTTGCCATTAATTGTTATATATGTATGCTATTCTACAATCAAAATTAATTCATGTTACATATTCTAATTCTAGCTAATGCCAAAAATATTCCAAACATTCTATCTAAAGGCGAAGTCATTGCCATGGGGATGATGGTGGGGGGGCATGCATCCTTTATGTCTTTGTGAAAGTGCAAATCTGCATATTACATATTCAGGTTCGAAGGGATACTCTTGCTTTAATTCAACAGCTGATCTAAATTCATTTTACTGAGGATCGACCTATAAAAGGTGGACTTTTATTCACTGGATTTGTTCCTTACACTTTTTTTTACTGAAAAACCTTGCTACTGTAAAATAATGTGCCAAAGTTAATAAATAACAATTCTTATGCCCAATATAAGCAGCATAAGAGAAATAAAGTAAAAGAAACGTATTTGTTTTTTATTCTATTTTAGAGTTTACAGTTATTTCAACAGAAAATGGAGCACCTGAAGGAAAGAATCAGTCAATCATAACTACAAATCAGACATATTCTACAGTAGAAAACTTGAAGCCAGACACCAAGTAAGGGACAACCTTTCAATATGTGGTAGCACTGGTTAGGCTTTAATCATAGTTGTGTTGGTGGAGCTCCCATTTGTCAGTTCACCTATGGTGGAGGTGTATGGGCAGGCCCGGATTTCCCACAAGGTCACCAAGGCCAGGCCTCGGGCGGCAGGGTGCCAAGGGGCGGCAGTGGCATGGAGTCCCCTGACGGCCGTAACATACAGTTGAGGGCGGTAAGTTGCTGTGTGGGAGAATTGAGTGGGGGAATCCGCTCGCTCGTTAAGTGATTATGGCGATGTTGTCAAAATCACTTGTCAAATGTGTGCTGCTGTCCGTTCTCCCCTACCCCACATACCTTTCTCGGCTTGCTCTGCCTTCGGGACTCCTCCGTCCTCCCTCCAGCCGCCGAGTCTGTCTCCTGTCCCTGCCGCCGATGTACACAGTAAGAGGGGTGAGCTGTGCTCTTCTTATTTCAGCTGTGACAGGAGTTCTAGCACAGTGCTAGGACTTCTGTTTTGGAGGTGACAGGGTCAATAAAGAGAATCTGTCACCTCCAATTGCTATCACACAAGGAATTGTTTTCTCCTGTGATAGCAATAAAGTTAAGTGAAAAAAATTGATAAAAAATAATAATTAAATTAAAAAAGTAACTAAAAAGTAAAGAATAAGAAAAATAATATTTAAAATAATAAGAATATTACACAAAAATAAAAACAAGTAAACGACAAGCTAAAAATGAATAAAAATAAAAAAAAGTGCTAAAAAAAGTAAAAAAAAAGAAACAAAAAATATTTGAACTAACTGTGCTGCCCCTGTCCCCTCCGGTTGCCATTCTACGTTGATTTGGGGGGGGTTTGGTTGGTGGGGAGGGGGTGCATTGTGGAACCTGGCCTTGGGGCGGCAAGGAGAGCAAATCCGGCCCTGTGTATGGGTACCATGGTATGGTCCTAGTTTGCTCAACTCCTGCCGAAACCAAATGAGGTACTATTTTGTCATACACAGAGCATATGTAAGTGTGTGGTGAGATGTGCCTAGTACAGACAGTCATGCAACTCAGCAATTTGTTTGATATTTATTGACATTGACAAATGTTTTGATTTATTTATTTTGTTGATATTTCATATATCAATTTACAGCCAATGCATTTCAGGGTATCAAAGCTTCCCTTTTCTAACACATACAAATTGTGGGTATATTGCCTTTTTGCCTGTTGTATATGAAGAATGCCTTGTTATCATGCCATGTGTGTGATGTTAGTGAAAAATGATACTGCCATCCACAGATACTGCCGAGAGATTATACTACTAACTAGAGTCAGTACTAGAATACCGACTTATTGCCTCACAGCAAATGTACATATGGTGAAACATTGGCAGCATTGGCGCTGCTTGTTGCAAGGGTTCTTTTTCATGCAATTATTTGTTCTCTTAATAAGTTATTAAGCTTATTTGAGCACAGTGAGATTTTTTTTCCCTTTTGGTAAGATGTATGTCCCCAGCTGGTACACTAATTTTATGAAGGTCATGGACAACTTGGGAACCTAATTTAGAACAGTTTTAAAAGGATTTTATTGAAGAAAGGTCAGTAGTAAACCCTTGTGTTTAAAGGTGTAATCGGCCATAAAATGCTACATCAATACTCAATGGTCTGGCATTTTAACTTGGAAGAGCATAAAATGTGTTGAAGAAAACCAAAAAATATTGTGTGTTCACACTTTCTTTAGATCCCAATAATATAAAACACTGCCTTACGTTTGACATTTTCAGAAAGAAAGACATTACTGGGTTTCATTATCTTAGAATTAAATTCATAAAGGATTCTGAGTCGAACACTTGCAAATAATGTTATAGCTGGGAGTAAACTTGCAGCAGATTTATTTAAAATTGAATTCAATCTAGACTTACAGAGCTTCCTAATGTGGATAATCGATTATGTTATATACTTTGTACCATTTTAAATTCCTGGTAACCATTGATGGATTCCCCAAGCTTCCTTGCATGTCAGTCTATCCATTGCCAGTGAATGTCACCTTTCACACAGTTAATTAGACATGTCATCTGACACAATCACTATAGACAAGTTTTACAGGAGCCTGTCTTTCTCCTAAAGCACAAAATCAAGTATAAAAAAAAACTTGCCCCCTAAATCTAATCCAGACATCTCCCACCCAGGTGCTTATTTACAGTCTAAATAGTTTTTAAAATGTTTTACAAATAAATATTTGAAAAGTGTGGCATATGTTTTTATTCACCCCTAACTAAAATCTAGTGGAACCAATTGCCTTCAGAAGTCACCTAATTAGTAAATAGAGTTAACCTTTGTGTAATTTATTCTCAGTATAAATACAGCTGTTCTGTGAAGCCCTCAGAGGTTTGTTAGAGAAATGTAGTAAACAAACAGCATCATGAAGGCCAGGGAACACACCAGACAGGTCAGGGATAAAATTGTGGAGAAGTTTAAAGCAGGGTTAGGTTATAAAAAAAATATCCTAAAGCTTCTCATGGAGCACTGTTCAATCTATCATCCAAAAATGAAAATATGGCACAACTGCAAACCTACCTAGGTCGTCCACCTAAATTGACAGGCTGGGTAAGGAGAGCAATAAATCAGAGAAGCAGCCAAGAGACCCACCTGATCCACAGCTCAGGTGGGAGAACCTGTCCACAGGACAACTATTAGATGTGCACTTCACAAATATGGCCTTATAGAAGAGTGCCAAGAAGAAAGCGATTGTTGAAAGAAAGTCATAAGAAGTACTGTATACAGTTTGCGAGAAGCCATGTGGAGCACACAGCAAACATGTGGAAGATGTTGTTCTGGTCAGATGAGACCAAAATGTAACTTTTTTGGTCTACTCCTTTTAACCACTACAGACCATTTGGCTGCCCAAAGACCAGAGCACTTTTTGCGATTCCGCACTGCGATGTTTTAACTGACAATTGCGCGGTCGTGCGACGTGGCTCCCTTACAAAATTAAAGTCCTTTTTTTCCCACAAATAGAGCTTTCTTTTGGTGGTATTTGATCACGTCTGCGTTTTTTATTTTTTTGCGCTATAAACAAAAAAGGAGTGACAATTTTGAAAAAAAGCAATATTTGTGACTTTTTGCTATAATAAATATCAGCAATTTTTATCATGTCTGTGACATTACGGCGGACACAGCAGACACTTTTGACACGATTTTGGGACTATTGTCATTTATACAGCGAGCAGTGCTATAAAAATGCATTTATTACTGTGTAAATGACACTGGCAGTGAAGGGGTTAACCAGTAGGGGGTGCTGTTCTAACGGTAAGGGGGATGGGCTACGTGTAACACGACACTTATCACCACTCCCGATTACAGGGAGCGGTGATCAGTGTCCTTGTCACTGGGCAGAATGGTGAAATGCTTGATTACATCCTGCAGTCACACTCACGGAGCACGCACACCCACAATGCTTGAAGTCTTTTGTGGTATTTGTGGATGAGGCTCTTTATCTTCTCAGTTGGTAAAGCTGCCCAGTTCCTGTAAATTCTTGAGCTGTCTTGCATTAACTGCACTTTTGAGATCTCCCCAGAGTGGCTCAATGATATTGAGGTCAGGCGACTGAGATGGCCCCTCCAGAACCTTCACTTTATTCTGCTGTAGACAAGAACATGTCGACTTGGCTTGTGTTTTGGCTCATTGTCATGTTGGAATGTCCAAGTACGTCCCATGCGCAGCTTCCTGGCTAATGAATGCAAATTTACCTCTAGTATTTTTTGATAACATACTGCATTAATCTTGCCAACAATTTAGACCAAATTTCCTGTGCCACTGCAGCTCACACATCCCCAAAACATCAGCGATCCACCTCTGTGTTTCACAGTAAGAATGGTGTACCTTCCATCATAGGCCTTGTTTACTGCCAGAAGGTTTGAGGCTTGTCTCTGTGCTGTTTTGCATATTGTAAGCGGGATACTTTGTGGCATTTGCTTAGTAATGGCTTTCTTCTGGTGACTTGACAATGCAGCTCATCTTTCTTCTAGTGCCTCCTTATTGTGCATCTTGAAACATCCACACTACATGTTTTCAGAGAGTCCTGTATTTTACCTGAAGTTATTTGTGGGTTTTTCTTTGCATCCCGAACAATTTTCCTGGCACTTGTGGCTGAAATTTTAGTTGGTCTACCTGGTTTGGTTTTAACAGAACTTGATTAGAGTTTGAAGACTGCTAATTGGCATTCTCAATTCCTTGGATATCTTTTTATAAACCTTTCCTATTTTATACAGTTCAAATACCTTTTCTCACAAATCCTTTGACAATTATTTTGCTTTCCCCATGACTCCGAATCCAGAAACGTCAGTGCAGCACTGGATGAAAGATGCAAGGGTCTGTCAGGGGTCCAGAAACTCATTGACCTTTTATACACACACACTAGTTACAAACAAACATATCACAGGTGAGGGTCTTTTGTGTAGTTTTTGTTGTGATTATGATTTAAAAAGAGTAAACACAGTTGATTGATATTAAAATGGCTTCAGTCAAACACTAACTATGATTGAAAGAAAAGTTTTTGTGTTACCATTCATATTCTCTGATAATAAATCATAAATTCTGCCAAGGTATGTAAACTTATGAGCACAACTGTATATATATATATATATATATATATATATATAGAGAGAGAGAGAGAGAGAGAGAGAGAGAGAGAGAGAGAGAGAGAGAGAGAGTGGGAGAGAGAGATCCTAAAAGAGGAAAGTCTATGCACTACAAATTGTTACTTTTTAAATGTTTTATTTAGCCAATCAATTAGTTACATTAATAATTTGGTAATGACAGAATGCTCTATTTTAGTCCTTATGTAAAGTACTAGTGCAAATAACAAGGAAATTAAAAAAACACTGTGGATTTTATTGTTGGCATTAATGACTGACTTTCTAACTGTAACCAACTATTCTATAAACATTGGGTGTCTGGATCACACATTGCCAGGCAAGTAGCCATTCTTCTAATCCCACATTCTGTTTGTTAGAAGGCAATGGAAAAGTCCTAAAAGAGGACTGAATAATCTTTCCAAAAGCAAGCAGCTGGATAAACAGAAAAAAGACTTTAAAGGGAATTGGCAGTGAAGGACAGATGTTGGTAGGACAGCAATGTAGTAAACTGTAAATGGCAGATGAGAGAGGAACATGGTATTTCCATTTAAAAATTCACATGTCCCCCACATTCCCTGTGGAAGGCAAAAGTTTGATTTAAAGCCATCATCATTTTTAATTTTATGGCTATGCCAAAAGGTTTTTCTACTAAGCGAGTGTTGGATTTTGCTCCCACTTTGGGGAAACAGGAAGGTCTGATAAACAGATTACAGTCACTTACACTGCAAGTTACTGAGATGGGTTTTACATAGAGTGGAATAAATGCATGATTTGTTCTGGGATTACTAAAACTCATATACTGTTCTATACCATATTTCGTACACTAGAATAAGTATTACATATGGTATCATAGTTTAATAGGTGCTTGCTTTTAAAAGATTATCTAGCTAAGATTATCTCACACAGAAACGTTGTTAAAATAGATGTAAACCCTAACTGAATGGTATTTCGTTTACGGCCGCTTCACACCATAGAAACTCAGTCCGGATGTGTTCCAGATGCTTTTCTGCATGCGCGTTTTTGGCGCGTTTTTGATATGTTCCAGTGTGGTTTTAGTGCATTTAAAAAAGGGGGGGGTGGTGTCTGCGCTGTGAAAGTGGGGTACAAAGGGTAGGGAAGTAACCCAGGTGACTAAGTGAATGGATGTGATAAGGGAAGGTGAACTTAGAACAACATGATAACTAACATGATGTGATAAATAGTAATAAAACACAATAAATCACAGTGGAGGTGACTCCAAATAAAACAAAAAGTGACAGATACACTAACCCGTGCAGTGTAAGACCAATAAAAGTCTATGCAATAAAGAAAATTAACACACAGTGCTAGACCAAAAAATCCTGTAAGGCCGTGTACACACGGCAGAGAACCTCGACGGGCAGAACACATCGTTCCGCCCGTCGAGGTTCTCTGCCGGCCATCGAAATCGGCGATCCGCCCGTCGGGAATGGCAACCAGCCATTCATCCAGGCGGGCCGTCGAGCAAATAGAGAGCGTGCTCTCTATAGCCCCATACACACTATCAGTTTTCCTGATGGTTTTCTCTTCAGGTTTACCAAAACCATGTAGTGCAAGGGCCTGCCTGATTGCATACAAATTGAAACTCTTGAGGTTTGACCTCATATTAGATGGTTTTGGTAAACCTGAAGAGAAAACCATCAGGAAAACTGATAGTGTGTATGGGGCTTATTTCTGCTCGACGGGCTTCCCGACGGGAAGCTCGCCGAGAGCGTACACACGGCCGAGGTCCTCGCTGGAATGCAGCTTCCAGCGAGGTTCTCGCTGGTTTCCAGCGAGAACCTCGGCCGTGTGTACGCCGCCTAAGACCAGAAAGATAATGCCTCTAGATGAACAAAAATAAAATCTCTCTTAAAAAAGTTCCATATATCCAAGAAAGTCCAAGGATGAAATAGTGATGCCAGGAAAGAGTGTTAGCGATAGACACCTCAGGTGGTCCATAGCTCCTCACCTCAAGGCTATTGCACATATAGCCTAAAACACCACCTCCAAGGGGGGGAGTGGTATCTCAGTAGGACGAGCAGCAGTAACACTCCTCAGCAGTAAACATAAAGCAGATTTGAAGCAAGTTAAAGTACAGTACAGGGAACGTCTATTTAGACAGCATGTATCACACATACATCCACTCACCAGGAGGTGATGGATGGTGGGCCTATCTCCCACGAACAGCAAGTTCGTTCTTGGTCCAGAGATTGGGTCAGGTTTTCACTCTGGGCCAGATGATCGCTCGGGACAATGAGAGCCCCAGACAGCGTGCATGGTGGAAAGAAGACAGACCACAGCGCAATCCCGCAAGGTAAAAACACGCAGGAGGCTTTCTATATACTTTAGTGCATTTTAGATACAGTCCAGAGTCCCCTCTTTTTTCTTAACATTAAATAAGAACATGTGTTCCACTGCATTTTGGTGTGTTCTAGTTCGATCCAGTGCGTTTTTGATGTGTTTTACAGCATTCCGGTACAGTCCAGTGCAGGAAAATTGCAGCATGTTCTCAATTTTTTTCAGAAACTGGAACTTCAAGCATTGGTGGGAACTATGCCATTGAATACCATATAACATACTTTCCATGCTTTTTAATGCAGATAAAAACACACTGGACTGCATGTGGTGTGAACTAAACATGATACATCAAAATTACCATTTCTAAATGTTTGTTTTCCCCTTGCTTGGTTGAATCCCAGTGCTGATGACCTGCTAACGCCTCTTTGCAGCCACTTTGGCCCGGATTCACATACATCCGCGCATATATATGACGCCGTAGCATATGTCATTTACGCTAAGCCGGCGCATCTCGGAGAGGGAAGCATGGAATTCACAAAGCAAATGCTCCCAACTCTGCGCCGGCGTAGCGTATATTCGTAGGCGTAAGCCAGCATAAGTGGAAGTAGGTGGAAGTAGGTGAAAGTGGGCTGGAAGTGGGCGTGATTCATGGTAATGAAGCGTGACCCCATGCAAATGATGTGCCGAGTGCCAGACAATAACTTAGAACGAACTGCGCATGCGTCGTGTGGTGGCCACATCCCAGTGCGCATGCTCACAATCACGTCATAACAACTGCCTAAGATTCGTCGAATCACTGCCTACGGTGTGAACGTAACCTATGCCCAGCCATATTCACGTACAACGTAAACTACGTAAAATTTGATGGTTTGTGTTCCCTGGTCCATACCTTTGCATGGGTTGCACCTCATCTATGAGGAATAACTTTACTCCGAACATAAAACCTACGCAAACCGCTTAAATCATGTGTCGGGCGCAAGTACGTTCGTGAATCTCCCTCATTTGCATATATGAATAGAAAATCAATGGGAAAGCCACATGCGTCCAGCGTAAATATGCGCCCACTCTACGCCAGCGTAGGCAAGTTACATTGGTCGGATGAAGTCAGTTTTTAGGTGTATCTTTGTTTGTGGGTACGGCGCACAGATACGGCGGCGCATATTTGTACTTACGCGGCGTATCTGGAGCTACGTCGGTGTAAGTGCTTTGTGAATCTGGGCCTTTATGTCTACATACAGTACACTTTATGATTGTATAGCATTTCTCTGGGCAGGTTTCCTGATGGTGACATCAGTGAACCGTGCTTCCATAAAGTGTAGTGAAATTACCACTTGTATCCTCCATTTGGAGCCTGTGTGACAGGGTGATAATGCGAGAGCACAATTGGAATTGTATTATTTGAATGATAGCTGTAGAATTAAAAATACTGAAAATGACTTTTGAAGTGACATTAACATGATAAAGCTTATATGAGATTTTTGTGACTGTGTTTACATAATATTCCCTGCTCTTGTTCTGTATCTGTTGTATCTGTTCTGATTCCTGTGTGATTAGGAGACTGATTCCTTTCTATTTTAATGTTATGTTTACACAGTCCACCCTTTTTTTTAAGAAAAAAATATTTGACTCTGTTTGGTTTTTATTTTGTGAATTGTAATTGGGATTTGTGTAATTCATTTTTTTTTTTGTGGAGTTGTATCACTTAAAGAGAAACTCCACTGTTGTTGAGAAAAAATCATTCCCCTTTAGGTGATCTATGTACATTACAATGATTTTAACAAACTTTGTTGCATATTTGTACCTTTTTCTATGCTGAAGAAATCACTGTTTGTCTGTGTCCATGTGGTAAGTGAATCTAATGGAAGTGGTTTCGTCATTATAAATTAGCTGCTGCACTTGCAGGGCTATAAGGAGGAAAATTGCAGGGTCTGCATTCCTTTAGATGTGATTTCCTATTGAAAGTATATCACCAAAAATCACATTTTTGTTGCAGGGGATGCCTCAAATATGACTTTTATCTCAGTGTAGACTTCTAGGAAACATAGTAAGCCAGTCACAAAAACAAGAAATTATGTTTCTGTGTGTGATCAGTATACATTTTGTGTACAGAACACCTCGGGGTAGCCATATGGCATTGCATTTACAGAAAATTACAGAGCTGCAAGAAAGGAAAAATGAAAGGTGATTTTTAATACTATTCAATTACAATATGACCGCAATTGTATATGCTATACTGTTTTTTTTTTTTTTATATATATTTGCTTTTTATTTATTTTTTCGAAAGTGGAGTTACCCTATAAATTTATATGAAAGTATCTAAAGTAATATTACCTGAATTACAGAGAAATTTAACATATTCCTGGTTGTAATAGATTGCTGCTACATCAACCTAATCAGGGTAGCATAAAAAAATTCAATTGAATTAACACTAAAGGCACACAATATGTAATTTTACTTTTACTGCTTAAAAAGACAAGAAAATCATACAGTACACGTCTTCTGGTCCCAATAACAAGTCAAACGTGTTTAGGTAACCATAATTCATTAGAATGTACAGTATTACCGTTAAAGATTTCTTTATATTAGCAGATTGAATAATTTATTGGAAAGTCAAATCATTTTAATCTGTATTTATTGGCGTATAACACTTAGGCCTCGTACACACGATCAAATCTGTCTGCTGGAAACGGTCTGCTAGATCGTCCCAGCAAACAGATTCGACCGTGTGTACGGGTGAGCCGACGGATTTGGCCAGCCGACAGATTTGAAAGCATGCTTACCAATCTGTCGGCTGGGAACCCGTCTGCCCGACATGTCTGCTGGTTAGTACGCTAACCAGCAGACATGTCTTCTCGCACACGCGCCGAATGATTTAGACGCATGCGCGGAAGTGTTTTACTTCCTGGTGCGGTGACGTGGCGGCGTCAACGTCACCGACACGTCAGCGCGCTGTCTGCTGGCGGGGATTTTGGTTTGCTCGTGTGTACACGCGAGCAAACCAAAATCCTAGCAGACAGATTTGTTCAAATCGGTCGGTCCGACCGATTTGAACAAATAGATTGCCTCGTGTGTACGAGGCCTTACTTTTTTACCCTGAATATAGAGGGTAAACTGTGCCTGTGTGTTATACGCAGAGGGCCGTGGAAAGTTTTTTTCCTGAAACTTCCCTCTGAAAGTTAGGGTGCGTGTTATACGGTGATAAATACAGTAGATATTGAGCCAGCAGTTGAATAATTTTTAAGGATGAATCAACAGCCATCTGTGTGTCCCAAACCTCAAAGCTGTTGTAACAAGCATTTTTTTACACTTTCAGTGGAGAACTGACTTTTCATCTTCCACACGTTAATACTGGTAGGTGGGGCCACTGGTAGTATTAAGAAGCAGAGACTTCACTATATCTCTGAGACTAAGACATAGGTGTCCATTTATGAAGGAAAGATAAGCCGTGATAGTGCTGATCACAGCCTATCTCACATGTGTAATGGTTTATGTAGGAGAGAAGCTGCTATAGTGTGAGGAGCAAGACTGCCTTCTTCCTCCATCAGCGCCAGCCCATGCCAAAAATGAAAAAGACACGATGATCCCTCAGTCCCACAAACACACTTTCAACTTTAAAACAGCTTAAAAATTAATAAAAATTATATATTTTTTATTATTTTTATAAAGAATTTATATAGCGCCAACAGTTTGTTTATATTAAGGGAGACAGTACAGCTACAATACAATAAAATACAAGATCGGTAAGAGGACCCTGCTTGTAAGACCTAACAATCTAATAGGATGGGGCAAAGGGGTACAAAGGGTTATAACTGGGGGGGGGGGTGAACTGGTGGAAGTGATAAAAGTTCAGTTAGTTGGAGGGGTCATAGACTTCCCTGGAGATGAGTTTTCAGGGATCGCCTAAAGGCAGCCAGAGTAGGAGATAGCCAGAAAGATTAAGGTAGAGAGTTCCAGAGAATGGGAGAGGCTCTGGAGAAGTCCTGGAGATGAGCATGGGAGGAGGAGACTAGGAGCTTCAGTGCAGGAGTTCTTAAAAGGAGCGGAGAGACGGTTTGGGTGATATTTGGAGACAAAATTGGTGATGTAGCTTGTGGAAGGCTTTGTATGTTGTTAGTATTTTTCATTTAATTCACAAGGCAATTGGAAGTCAGTGGGTGGATTGGCAGAGAGGGGTGGTGGACAAGTAGAGGTTGGTAAGGTAGATGAGTCTGGCAGCAGCATTAATGATAGACTAAAGAGAAGATAGCCTATGGAGAGGTAAGCCAATGAGGAAGGAGTTGTAATAGTCAAGGCAAAATATAACAAGAGAGTGAATGAGTAGTTTGGTGGTTTCTTTAGATAAAAAGGGACAAGTTTTAGAGATGTTACAGAGGGGAAGACTACAAGCTTTTGACAACCAATGGATTTGGAGCTGAAAGGACAGATCAGAGTCTAGGATTACACCCAGTACTTTGGCATAAGGGGAGGGACTGATTGATTAGTGACATTATTCATCTTGATGGAAAGGTTATGGAGGGAGGCATGGGTAGGGGGATATATTATACGCTCGGTTTTAGAGAAATTTAGTTTAACCACTTAAGGACCGCCTCCTGCACATTTACATCAGCAGAATGGCACGGCTGGGCACATGCACGTACAGGTACGTGCTGTGCTAGTACCCAGCCGTGGGTCACGGTGACCCGGTCCGAAGCTCTGGGACCGCGGGACTCACGGACTTGATCGCCACTGGAGTCTGGCGATCGGTCCCCGGAGCTGAAGAACGGGGAGAGCCGTGTGTAAACACGGCTTCCCCATTCTTCACTGTGGCGGCAGCATCGATCGTGTCATCCCTTTTATAGGGGGACACAATCGATGATGTCACACCTACAGCCACACCCCCTACAGTTGTAAACACACTTCAGGTCACACATAACCCCATTAGCGCCCCCTGTAGTTAACTCCCAAACTGCAACTGTCATTTCCACAGTAAACAATGCATTTTAAATGCATTTTTTGCTGTGAAAATGACAATGGTCCCAAAAATGTGTCAAAATTGTCCGAAGTGTCCGCCATAATGTCGCAGTCACGAAAAAAATTGCTGATCGGCGCCATTAGTAGTAAAAATGTTTTTTATAAAAATGCAATAAAACTATCCCCTATTTTGTAAACGCTATAAATTTTGCGCAAACCAACCGATATACACTTATTGAGTGGGGGATATTTATTATAGCAAAAAGTAAAAAATATTGCATTTTTTTCAAAATTGTCGCTCTATTTTTGTTTATAGCGCAAAAAAAAAAAACGCAGAGGTAATCAAATACCACCAAAAGAAATCTCTATTTGTGGGGAAAAAAAGGACACCAATTTTGTTTGGGAGGCACGTCACACGACCGCACAATTGTTAGTTAAATCGACGCAGTGCCGATTCGCAAAAAGGGGCAAGGTTCTTTAGCTGCATTTTGGTCCGGGTCTTAAGTGGTTAAGAAAGTGGTGCGACATCCATGTTAGAAATGTCAGTTAGTTAGTAATGCGAAAGGAGACTGAAGGGGTGGGGTAGGGAGTAGAGAGTAGATAGATTGGGTGTCATTAGCCTAGAGATGGTACTGGAAGCCATGGGAAGCCATGGGAGTTTATCAAGTGACCAAGGTAGGAGGCGCAGATAGAGAAGAGAAGGGGTCTAAGAACAGAGCTTTAGCAGACCAAAAAAATAAGGAAGTGGACAGGAGGAGACAAAGTTATAAGTAACACTGACGGAGTGCTGTGATAGGTAGGAGGAGAACCAGGATAGAGCAGAATCTTGGAGGCCAAGTCAGTGGATATACCGTATATGTGTGTATGCTACTCTGTACACCCATGTGAGGGCCATGTTCTATGGACACAGTCAATGCTCCTAATTTGACATCCATGTAGCTATATCTCTCCAAACTTGGACAGTGTGCTTTCGGAGCCATGCACCTGCATGTCTGTCAAATTGAGAGCATCGGCTGTGTCTGTTTAGCCACTGCACAGGTAGGAGGTGGGGGATCAACCATTCCCCAAATCAAGCCAGTAGCAATGAGAATTGTATTACTTTCCATTTCAGTGATGTCTTTCCCTGGTCCTTACAGACAGGGAAGAAGCTGATCAAACAGATGACTATAATTTTTTAGCAAAATAAATGTCCTGAGCTTTTTAGAGCTTGATTTCACCTTTTATTTTTTGTAATTTGATTATAGGGAATAGGATATTACATTGAAAAAAATATAGTTAAAGCATATCTATGGTCAAAATGTAAAGTCATATTTTCATTTGCACATTGTACAAATCTGAATGATCTTGAAGTGTGTAAACTTACTTTCTGAAGATCCCCACACATTTACTTCCTTGAGTTCTGTTACATATATTCACTATGCACTGCTCATGGCATCCACAAAAACAGATGTTAAAAGTACAAATTAAAGATTTCAGAAAGGAATAAGTACTCTTTAAGCAAGAGATTTACTGTTTTATGGCAGAAATATGTAATCCTAGCCAAGGAGGTAGTTTATTATAGCTGCAGCTGTTTCTTGCCAATTTTAGTAGTTTGTTGATATGGGTTGCTGCAAAAAAGAATTCACTGTTGATCTTAAGTCCATTCTGTGTTTTGGCAAGTAGTGTCATAGTGCCCTTACCATCAGCATTTATTGCAGATATACTGTTACAGACCTGGGAAATGATGGAAAATATCTCTCACTGATACACAATATGGGGGAACAAGTTATACACTCTTCTTCCAAAGACAGTGTTGTAACCTGTAGTAAAAGTAGGTTTCAGCTTGGTTTGTAAAAATTTTAACCAATATTGCTGCTCCCATGTCCACCTATTCTCAACCCTTATCATCTACTCCAATGCTCATCCCAAGGATTAGAATCTCCCCCTTCCTCTGCAACTCCCTACTGCAGTTCATCCGGCTGATTCCCACTCTCAGGCCCCGAACATACGGCCGAGGTTCTCGCCAGGAACCTCGGCCGTGTGTACGCTCTCTGCTCGCCCCGCCCATCGGGAAACCCGTCGAGCAAATAGAGAACAGGTTCTCTATTTGCTCGACGGCCCGTCGGGATGAATGGCTGGTTGCCATTCCCGACGGGCGGGTCGCAGATTCTGACGGACGGCAGAGAACCTCGACGGGCTCAATGTACATTAATGCTGTTGGCAGGGAGAAACAGTTATGATAGAAGAGTCCTACCTGTTGGCATTTTTTTCGGCACTATACAAATTCTGTATTATACCAATATCAATTGAACAGTGTCCAGCTACCCATCATTTAAGACTTTTGAATTATCTAGGCAGGTAGCATGAATCAAAGCCCAGGAGATGAAACAAAAAGAAAGCTTTTACCAGATATTAAAACTATTGCCAAGCCTTGGCTTGCTATTTACAGATTTATTCTATATGCGGTTTGGTTGTGCTGTAGAATGCCGACAAGTTGTAAACACTTTAACCTGTGCACGTTATACTAAAATCTGGATTATGTACTGCTATATCAAGACTGATGGCTAGTCGTCAATTGTGCCTCTACATACTATTATATCACTGTAATAGCATCTGTGCCCAGGTTAATTGTATTGTAGTTGTGCTGCTTTGTGACATTATTTTAGATGTTTTCTGAGTAGTTATTTAGATGTACTCTACCTGTATAATCATGTACTAATAAAACAGCAGGATGACTATTGCTTGCACCAAGGGTTACATTACAGTTTTGTTGTGTTGGCGAAGCGAGTAAATAAAAAGTAGCAGTTAGATTATGTGTATTTTTATTTTAGATCCAACATTGAATATAATATTTCCATAATTTATAAAACTGTAGGAGAGCTGGCAAATAAAAGTGTTGCAGTTTATGTGTGTTTTCTCAGGTTCATGCCATTCCATTTATTTGGTTATTTGTAAATGAGAATTCCATGAACAAACTAAACCTACGGGGGTTCTAAGCTGCTGATTTGGAAATGAACTTGTGGTCCGTGGAAAAAACAAATACTTACATTACTTGTTTTTCCAGACTATGCACATCATAAAATTCTAAGTGCCTTGACTTACATGTAAGTACTGTAACTGTGAGACTGTTCTCCTAGAGTAGGCATTGGCATTGACAGGAAGAAACTTGATTTTATAAGTGGGAGTTACAGTATTAGCCAGGTCAGTACATGTTCATTCATAACACATTTTTAACTATTTTGTGGTTAATATAGCTATTGCTCTGTCAACTAATTTTCAAAAATCATTGTTGATTTATTTAGTAAAACCCATATTGTCTTTTTCAGCTTTTAGTCATTTCACTTTCTGGGCATTTTAAAGGAAATATGAAAGCATGCAAATCAGTAAAAGTCTAAAGATTATACAGCACAATATTGCAAAATGCTAGGCCGCACTAGTCAAAAACTGGAAAGTCCCAGGAAAAATAGTATGTGGCAATCTTGTGGTGCCAAAACCGTTGGTGTGGTCTGATAGCATCAACTGTGGGAGGGGCCTAAATGACCATATGCTTTAATGACTGTGCCACAACAGACAGTACAAACCTCAGTACACAAATTTGAATAACATAAAACTGTTCTATTGCATATCCTTTACTACACACAGCTAACCTTAAAGTGATATCAATGTCTTGTTTTTTATTTGTTTTTTTCTAAATATTAAACATATTGTACTTACCTGCTCTGTGTAAGGCCTCGTACACACAACCGGTTTCCTCGGCAGAATCCAGCAAGAAACTTGTTGGGAGACGTGTTTTCGCCAGTCGTGTGTAAATTTTTCGACGAGGAAACTGTCGAGAAACTCGACGAGCCAAAAAGAGAGCATGTTCTCTTTTTCCTCGACGGGAAAGGAGAAAATTGGCTCGTCGAGTTCCTCGACAGCCGAACAAGGGACTCGACGAGGAAAACGACAGTTTCGCCCGACGAGTTCCTCGGTCGTGTGTACAAGGCCTAATGGTTTTGCACAGAGCAGCCTGGATCCTCCTCTTCTTGAGTCCCTCGTCTGCACCCCTGGCCCCTCCCTCTTTCTGGGTTCCCCCCAGTTATAACCCTTTGTACCCCTTTGCCCCATCCTATTAGATTGTTAGCTCTACGGGGACTTCTCCCGAGCCGTGGCTCTGTGTGTCCATTCACACACAGAGCCATGGCTCGACTCAGCTCCCTCCATCTTCTGATTGGCTCACTGGCTGTGATTGACAGCAGTGTGAGCTAATGGCTCCTGCTGCTGCCAAAAGCCAATCAGGAGTACAAGTCCCCAGACAGCCAAGGCTCTCGGGGACATCGCTGGATAAAGAGGGGACTCAAGCAAGTATTAGGTGGGCCCGGGGGGCTGCTACACACAGAAGGTTTTATACCTTCATGCATAGAATGCGTGCCTTTACAACCACTTTAATAAAGCATGTGCTGTACTTAGAATGCAGTAGTCAGGACTAAGAAATGTAAAACACAGTGAGGGGAATTTTTTATTTTTCATATTTGAGGGGAATTTATCAAAGCTGGTGTAGTCGGAATTTGGAACAGCTGTGCATGATAACCAATTGGCTTCTATCTTCAGCTTGTTCAGCTTTAAAAATTAAAGCTATGAGCTGATTGGTTGATATGCACAGCTGTTCCAAATTCTGTCTGCTCTAGTTTTGATAAATTCCCCTCAGGGCTCATTTAGACAGGCACTGAGACAGGTCCTGTATGCTGAGCCACTTTTTGCTGCATTTGCATCCACCATAGAGCTTTACCTATAGAAGTGAGTGCACAGATCTGAATGCAAACACTGTGCGTTTGGATACATGCATCCCATCCTGTCTGCATGTAAAATTTTGACATTTGACTATGTCTATGCAGCTGCTGCATCCCAATTGACTTTGACTGGACTGCCTGCACAGGGATGCACAGAACAGTGCATCCCCACTCCCTACACGGCCATCACACTGGGCATGGATGCATTACTCCATGTGAATGAGGCCTAATTGTCATGTGGGCTAGATAGCAGGAAAGAGGAGATGTCTGGTAATTAAAAGAGAAGTATGGGAATTTTATTTATGAATCATACTTACCTAAGTAGATGTTGCATCTGTCCCCAGCCGGCTCTAAGGCTGAGAAACGAGTAATCAAACAGCTGATCACTCAGTTCTCAGGGCTCCCTGAGCAGAGATATGATGGCTGTCAGTATCTGGCTCTGCTCTGCCAGTGTGTATTATGAGGCCACAATGTAGTGCACTGAGAACACTACACTGGCTGTCACTTTGACTTTGGATAGAAGTAACGGGTGTGTAAAAATTGGTCTTTTGGTGTCAGTGGCACCTTCCCACCATAACACTAGAGAGATAATCTTGATAAAAGCAAGAATTGGTCTTTCTGTAAAAAATTGCAATGATATGCACTTGTCAAACAAGTGCAAAAAAACGGTCTTTCCCACCGTAACCCTATAGAGGTGCTCTCGACAAAGGCAAAACAAAATGCAATGATATGCACCTGTCAAACAGATACTGAAAAATTGGTCTTTGGGTGTTAATTGTGCCCATGAAACCTATAGCAAAAAAATTTTTTTTAGGGTGGTTGCTCTTTACTCTTTCCTGATGTTGGCCTCCTTGGGGTTGTGCCGCTTCACCTTCAGTTGTCTAATCTGTTCTATCTGGCACCCAAATCGCATCTTATCATCATCATCATTACCACTGCGGCTGGGGGGAACATGAATGCCAATTTGTCTACCAGTGTCCTCCCCTTTCTCTAGAGAAAAAACAGAGAAAGGCGCCTCCAGGTTAGGAACAGTGATGTTTTAATTGACAACAGGTGCATTTATCCACTTACATCTATGGTAGTGTAAATCCGGCACTTGTCCTTTTTAAAGCCTTTCAGTGGCATCCGTCAGTGGCTGTGAAGCTATATCAGCTCTCTTGCAGGTGTCTGTATTGGTGAGAGAGGTCCTCTCGTCTTACAGGAAATCCGGGTTTTCTAGCAAAAAAAAATATATATTTTAATTTATAAACAACATGTTTGAAAAATAGGCTTGGGGCTGAAAGGGAACTTTTTTTTTCTAGGGTAACAAACGCTTTAAGGTCTATAGTATACCCTGCCATATGTCTCATGGCATCCTTCTCATGGATCCTCATGCAACTGGAAAATAAAACTTAATAGGCTGGTCTTCAAGAATGTATACCCCTTGGGACTCTTTATGCCCTTCACGGGAAAAATCTGTATAAACACCTGCAGCTACTGGCAGAAACAGTGCACGCTTTTGTTCCCACACCTACAAATTGTCCTCACAAAGTGTACTGCATTTTGGCACTTGGATGTTTGCAAAAAGGAAATCTGTTTTGAACATCAAAACAATACTCTTAATGTCACTAATAAGTTACAGTGGAGTGTACTTTCACTTATCCCTTATTCCTTCAAAATAGACTTCATTTTACATTGGAGTTTATAAAATTTAAATATGTTACATCTGTAATATTTAGAAACAGAAGAGATGTACTATTACTGCCAAGGTTCCATGTGGTAAATCAGTTACTGTGGTTTCTTCCATAGGAAACTGTTTTAAGTTCAAGCTTTTTTGTGTATTACTGTGAGATTTATTTTTCCTTTTAATTATGTTTATTTACTGGTTTAGCACTGTGTTGCTATTGTAAATAGCCTTCTTGATTACTGTGCTTCATATTTTCCCTGGAGACACATTTAGAAATCTCAGGCTCCCCTCTTGCAAAATCTGCTTTGAATTTTCATGGCATGCTTCTCTACTCTTGCATGCTGAATTGTAGCCACAAGAGTCTACATTAGTCCAAGAGCAAACTGAGATCGAAAAGCAAGTCTGACATATAAAGGACATCTACAGTCACATACTATTATATATAATATTAGTACATCTGTTAAATTGCTTGGTAACACAAATTGATAATCAGCCAATCACATGGCAAACCAAAAGAAAGAAGGCGCCACCAGGTCAGGAACAATGTGATTTTAATTTTATAATAGGTGCATTATCCACTTACATTTAAAATGAGAGAATTCGGCATACAAGTCCTTGCTGGCCCATAGGTGGCGATCATCCGCTGCAGATGTAGGCTGTGATGTTAAAAATATCCCCTGGGATCTTCGTCAGCTGGGAAACCAGGGGGTCCAGGCAATGTGTGTACCAAGAATAAGGCTTGAGATACAGACACAAACAGCGTGGGGGCGCGATGATGTCACAGGCAGCGACAGAGCGACAAAGTTTTGGAGCATGCACTATAGGCTGCTAGACGCGCTCCTTTTTAAAGCATCAATCACATGGCAGCAACTTAATACATTTAGGCATCTAGACATGGTGAAGACAACTTGCTGACATTTCAAGCTGTGAATCAGATTGGGGAAAAAAGGGGGATTTAGGTGACTTTAATCATGGCATGGTTGTTAAAACCAGATGGGCTGGTCTCAGTATTTCAAAAACTGTTGATCTATTGGGATTTTCTTGCACAACCATTGTTAAAGTTTACAGAGAATGGTCTGAAAAATAGAAAATATCCAGTGAGCGGCAGTTGTGTGAATAAAAATGCCTTGTTGATATTGGAGGTCAGAGGTGAATGGGCAGACTGGTTTTGAGATGATAGAAAGGTATGTAGAATGCCATCTCTGAATGCACAACACATCGAACCCTGAAGCAGATGGGCTATAGCAGCAGGAGGCCACACCGGGTGCCACTACTGTCAGCTAAGAACAGGAAACTGAGGCTACAATTCGCACAGGTTCACCGAAATTGGACAATAGAAGATTGGAAAAACGTTTCCTGATCTGATGAGTCTCAATTTCAGCTGTGACATTCAGATCGTAGGGTCAGAATTTGGCATGAACAACATGAAAACATGGATGCATCCCGCCTTGTATCAATGGTTCAGGCTGGTGGTGGTGTAATGGTGTTGGGGATATTTTCTTGCCACACTTTAGTACCAATTGAGCATCGTTTAACCATTTCCCAACTGGCTCACGCAAATATACTGCGGCAGAATGGCTCCCCTGGGCGAAACCTCTGGGCTGCACAGCGGGAAAACTGATGTGCGTGGCCAGCGGGCATGATCATGGCTGGCCACGGGCGATCATGTGCATGAGCGCTAGCATGGGGATTTGTGTCTGTAAACACACATATGTAGGAATCCCTACTAGTGTGGTAACTAGTGTAAGCAACCACACTAGTAGGGATTCCTACCTATTAGACTCTAGAGACACATTTTTTTCTTTGTTTTATATGGTTTAGGGTGCATCGGTCACAACTGGCATCCTTATAGCAGCATATAATCATCTTACTTTAGCAATCTTTGGGCCTGCTGGCCTGCACAGGCTCCTGACCTAATTAATCCACCTTTACTCAATTTCACTGAAATTAGTGGAAGCTGAGGAACCAACATCTACCCTCCTATTAACACAGGGTATCTCTCCAATTGCACCCTAATTTCAGCCAAAAGGGGGGCCTATTACCATTGGCCTCACCCCACGCATATACCTGACAAAGATCCTCTCCCGTGCCCTCCTCCGTGCCCTCCTCCTTCTGCGCTAATCTAAAGTCAGTAGTTATAGCTATGAGCAAGGATGCCCCTGGCATGTTGGCATACAGATTGTTGTCCGGAAAGTGTCGCTGCTCAGCTCATCCCTAATGGTGATGCTTTTGCTGACATGTAGACACATTGTCTAATTTTAAACCTGCTTTTATTTGGTCTAATTTTAGACTGGCCGTGCAGCTGATAAGCACATCGTGTAGACTGCACCGCACAAACTTACTTTTGTGGATCGGCGTATCTCCCTAATTTGCATATTTGCCTAGCAAATCAATGGTGTGTCTAGCGCAGTTTTGCACGCACGCTGCGCCGGTCTATCCAAATTACGTCGGTCTAAAAAAGTGGATTTCAGGCGTATATCGTTTTGGGGATACGGTGCATAGATAAGCGTGTGCATTTTTAGACTTACGCGTGCCTAACTCGTGATACTCCGGAGTAAGTGCTTTGTGAATCTGGCCCACTCTTTTTAGAGAAGCCTTTGCTGCCTCCAACTAACAGCTAAACTTTTATTTTCTCCATCAGTACATCAGCCACAGTTATTACTTTTTGTATTACTTGACCCTCTCTTTATAGATTGTAAGCTCTAAGAAGCCGGGCCCTCTGATTACCCTTGTATTGAATTGGTTTGTAAATCTACTGTTTGCGCTCATTTTGTAAAGATCTGTACAAACTATTAGCGCTATATAAATCCTGTATAATAATATTTAATTCAATAATGACGTCAAAGAGAGATTTAAAAAAATGGTATAGTATAATACCAGTATAGTGATATCTCTGGCAAATTTTGTAGATTTTTTGTCTTGTAGCTGTATTTTCTCCACTTAATTTGCTTGTGTAAGGCTGACAGGTTGATACATTGCTGCTTAGCCGTATGCGGGGTTGCATGTCCTCCACATTTCCAGCCATGTGGTGGGTGAGCACCTGTACTTGGATTCCTGCCCAGCATAGGATAGCCTCCTTTGGCTTAGTGAGGTGCCATTGGCTTTTTGTTTTGAAAAGACTTGTAATATGTAAATACATTTTTACATATATCGAGCCTTCCCTGGAGGCCCGCCGCCTGGCCTAACCAACACCACCCAGTAGCCTGCTCCATACCTCCATCAATCCTTAGCACAATGGCCCACAACGGCAGTCTCTCCCAGCACCTGTTCATTTTTAGAAGATGTTTCTAAACCCACAACAGTAAAATCAGTCTGTACATGCAGGAAAGAATGCTTGTTATACTCAGGTGGTTAATCCTCTGCATTGTGAATAAGGCTGTTTGATCCTGTATACACAGATCCACTGTCCCCAAAACATCTCAGTATAAAACAGAGTTAGTGGAGTCAGTCTTCACACGCTCATTTTGGTGTGTATTGGTAGAGAGTTTTTTTTTCTTGTGCGGGTGCATGTGATCAGCACAGGGCCAATCAGCTCTGTCCAGACAGAGGCTCAGGGGTCCTGCGTCCTCATAGGACAGCCAGTGCAGTATGAAAACTCCTCCTACAAGCTTTAACCAGACACTGACAGACACTGTCACAAGACTGCTATCTACTGCTGATGAGAAAAGGTATTTAGCTGCATATAGTTACTAAAATAATTGCATTTCCTCATTCTGTGTACTATAGAAGACCAGATATAGTGAATGCAAGGTCCTGGGTTAAGTAACACTTTAAGGTTAGGAGAAGGAAGAGTCCATCTAATGGAGGCCTTTAACTATTTTACTGAAATGAAGTTGATTTATATATCTACAGTACATATTTTCAGTCATCCCTATGGTGACAGCACATTCCTTGATTGCAAACAGATAGCAGGGTTTTCCCAGAGTTTTACATCTGATGCCAAAGGCATGTGAGTGGTCACATGTGTCCTGCATCTTTCCTTCCTCACCTTATAGGACGTTCCCTGAAGTTAGAGCCTCAAAAATTACATCTGTGCAATTCTTGGTCCTTGCAGTGCTTCCCATGACCAACAACAACTTGGCGGACCCCTGACAGATTAGATATACAGAGCCCTCTTATCCAACATGTCCCACACTGGCAGAAGCAGAGCTGACACTTCTTAAATATTCATGGTACACCCCACTCACTACTCTGGGGACCTTTAGTGGCTAACGAGGCAAATACACTGCCTAGTCTCACTACAGGGTTTCTGACCTTATCTTTGGTGACATCTAATTTCCAATTTGAGAAAAGAAACAGGAATCTTAACACTGTTAAAAGAAAAGTATGGTGAGGTTCCCCCATCATACTTACCTTGGTGGATGCAGCATCGGACCAGTGCTGCAATCTGTCCCCCCCGGCACCTCTGCCCTGAGAACCAAGAGATCTAACACCGCCGATGGCTCGGTTTTCTCAGCTCCTCAAGCAGAGAGCTGCTGCCTTTCAGTCAGCAGCTGTCTGCTCCACCCCCCTGCACTCACTTGTACGCTAAGCTGTGGAGGGGCTGGGAGCGGAATTCTGAGAGGCTAAGACGGGTGTAAGTCCAGGCACCTGGCGGATCCAGACTTTATTGTTGTGATGACGCAGTGCCTGGATTAATTCCTGTGATGTCATCGGAGAGCAAACTTCAGACTGCTCTCTGCTGAAATTGTGTCACAGGATTGCATAACGAATAACGAGTTTAGGCTGGACTTCCCCTTTAAGCTAGCCACAGATGAATATGTTTTATTGGGGGGGGGTTTCAGCCACCAGGCTGAATTTTAAAAAACAGCTTCCTTCAACCACACAATCGAAGTGGATAGGGGAATCATCCCCAATGAAACTTTGGGGTTGATTTACTAAAACTGGAGAGTTCAAAATCTGGTGCAGCTGTGCATGTAGCCCAACAGCTTCTAACTTCAGCTTGTTCATTTAAGCTTTGGCAAAGAAAAAAGATGGAAGCTGATTGATTTCTATGCAGAGCTGTACCAGATTTTGTACTGTTCAGTTTTAGTAAATTAACCCCATTGCATTCTGACAGGAGGGCATTCTAGTAGGCTACAGTGAGCAAACTAGGGGTTACAGAATCCTACACCAAAAAAATGAAAAAGTGTCAATAAGCAATAGTGTTGGTTTTGATGAGAGCCCATCACCATAAATATCGATCCCTGAAAGCTGTAAAGTGAATATGCCAAACAAACCAGAAGAAAAGGCTGACCAAAGTCAGAACAAGAGGTGGAACTCACAATGCCTAAATCAAGTTCCCCACCAGATCCTGCAGAATTGCCGAAAGTCAGAAATACACTCAGACTACAAAGGGGACACCACCCCGCAAGCTGTCATACACTGTCAAAACACACAGCATACTTGAACCAACATACTGGGAAGACAGAAAAACTGCCAAAATGTGCAGCCAATAAATGGAAACAGACAGCAGAAGAAGAATTAAAGTCACCTTGAGAAAAAAAAAAACCTGGACACTCAGAGCTCCTATCTAACTGCAAAACTATAGGAAGAAAGTGGACTTTCAAAGTAAAGTCAGATGCAGAAGGTAATATCCATAAATACAAAGCCAGACTAGTTGCCAATGGTTACTCCCAGAAATTTGGTGAAGATTAGGATGAAACATTCACTCCTGACGTAAAACACCATCAGAGCGCTCCTTAGCATTGCAGCAGGGAAGGGGATGCAAGTGAAACACCTAGATGTTGAAACTGCCTTTCTATATGGAGACACTGAGGAAGATCTCTACATGGAGCAACCACCAGGGTTTAAGCAAGGAGACAACCTTGTGTGTAAACTTCATAAGAGGATCTACCACTTGCCGACCGCTGCACGCCGATATACATTGGCACAATGGCAGCGGTGGGCAAATGGGCATACAGGTACGTCCCCTTTAAGAAGCCGTGCTCACCATGACCTTGACCATGCCCGTGGGCCCCGCAAACTTGATGTTCGCCGGGGGCCCACAGGGGGTATTTATTATAAATTGTTGTTTTTTTTTTTTCAAAATTGTCGGTCTTTTTTTGTCTATAGTGCAAAAAATAAAAACCGCAGAGGTGATCAAATACCACCAAAAGAAAGCTTTATTTGTGGGAAAAAAGGACGTCAATTTTGTTTGGGTACAGCATCGCAAGACCGCGCAATTGTCAGTTAAAGTGATGCGGTACCGTATTGTAAATTCTTCCGAGACTGAAGCAGTTAAGCAATCTGCAGGGATGTGGAATGGGAGTGAACAAAGTGCTTACTAGAGAGGGATTCTCAAGAAGTAAAGCAGACCTCTGTCTATACTCCAGGAATCAAGAAGACAGATGGATATATATCCTTATCTATGTCGATGACATTATAACTTGTTTTGAACAAGAAGGGGATTACAATCAGATAGTTCACAAGCTGAAAGAAATTTTGAAATCAAAGAGCTAGGGAACAATAGCTACTATCTTTGGAATCCAAATAGAGAGAGAAGAAGATGGAAGTTAACCTAATCTCAGAAAATCTTTGAAATCTCAGAACAATTCCTTATGCAAGGTGCAAACGAAGTGAAAACTCCTACGGAACCAAACTATTAAAAGAGCAATGAAGCAGAAAACTTGCTACCCAACAATGACATATATCGCAGAGCAGTCAGTTAACTGCTATATGTTGCAACTGTGACAAGACCAGACATAGCCGCAGCAGTGGGCATACTATGCAGGAAAGTCTCAGCTCCTTGTCAGTGTGACTGGAACCCAATAAAAAGAGGCATGGAGTCCCTCAAAGGAATAATTCATATGAAGTTACAGTTACCGCAACATCAGAGCCAAAATTGGTCGAATATGTGGATGCTGATTAGGCCGGTGACTACACAGACTGCAAATCCACAAGTGGATTCATTTTCCAGTATGGGGAAGGAACCATGTGTCAAGAAGTGATATGGGTTTGTCAACTTTTTGTGGACATTGGGATAGACATGTTTAAACCAATTTCCATTTTTGAAGACAACCAGGGATGTATAAAGCTTACACAAACAGAAAGGGATAATCCTAGAACCAAACACATCAACGTCAAGTATCACCTACTGAGGGACAATCAAGACCAAGGTGTTATTGACATTCAATATTGCCCATCAGAGGAGATGACTGCTGATGCACTCCCTAAGCCTTTATGGAAGGAACATCATAGTTATATCCAGAAGAAGCTGAATGTAATTTGACAAAGCACATGCCGTTGAGAAGGGGTGTTGGAAGAACAATAACATATAATGTAAAGTTGCTTTATATTGTGAACTATATACAGTATATGCATTATACCTTTCTATCCAGCAGGTGCCACTGCAGTGTTATAATGTGTATTCTATGGTATTATAGTCACAGGATGAATATTCTGTCTCTGCTCAGTGTACTTGTATGCTCCTTGTTCCCGTTCCATGCTGTAAGATATGTTCTGCCATTATTTAGAGAACTAAAGGCATTTGGTTGTATGCAAGAAGCTTCTAGTGCATGATTTCAATACTATGACAATAGACATCAGGGTGGACATGCACAGTAGTGTCCTGCATATACAGCTCTTCATCTTAGTTGGAGGGCTAAGGAACAGCAAAAATAGCAATACTGTCCATATATTTGTTTGTGTATTAGCAAGTAGGGAAACATATTCATTCAACACTGTGACCTTTGTTACAAAGACAGAAAGTGAGGGGAAAAAGGAAGCATTTAAGAGTTCATTCACACGGGTAAAAAAAAACAATGCATTTTGCACACAGCAAATAGTTTTGTACACATCTGTACTCTTGAGTTCACCACACTGATTGTGAAATATTATCTAAAAGTCCACTAAAATTATGAAGTGTGTAAAATGTACTTCTTGTGAACACTAAGGCCGCGTACACACGACCAAATAAATCCGATCAAATTGGTCTGACAGACCGTTTTGATCGGATTTGTCTGCTGGGGTATGTTGGTTTGATCGTGTACACACGATCAAACCAAAATCCCCGCCGGCAGACAGCGCGGTGATGTGGCGGTGACGTTGACGCCGCCATGTCACCGTCACCAGGAAGTAAAACACTTCCGCGCATGCGTCGAATCCATTCGACGCATGCGCGGGCAGATATGTCTGCTGGTTAGCGTACTAACCAGCAGACATGGTGGACGGACAGGTTCCCAGCAGACAGATTTTAAAGCATGCTTTAAAATCTGTCTGCTGGAAAAACCCGTCTGTCCGCCTGTACACACGATCGAATTTGTCTGCTGAAACGGTCCGTCGGACCGTTTCCAGCAGATATATTTGATCGTGTGTACGCGGCCTAAGGCTCCATTCACAAATAAACGATGCAGAGACAGCTGCTGCAGCTTGTTTTTTTTTTTAGCTTTTTTTTGTTATTTAGTGGAGCGTTTTTGGATTGCTTCGGTGTGAACAAAGCCTTAAGTTCTCCAGCACCCAGTGACTCGCCATTGGGGACACTCCTTCTCCGCCACCACATTGGACATTGTCTCATACAAGTACATGGTACAGCAGGCACATATCATAAATAGTGCTGGGGTATCAAACGCTTTAACCCTAATTCTGAAAAAAATAAAATTGAAAACTAAACGAAATCCACATTATGATCTTTGGAAGTTATCTTCTGTGCTTTCACATCCTACAATCGTAAAAACGAATAGCACAATAGCATTGGCATGCCGAGTTACATTGTTTGCATTATCTAGCTTGACTCAGGATGTTATTTGAAGAACATGACATGCATCGCAATATACCGGACAAACATGTCACACCCATTAATTGCACTATTTGCAAGAAAGGCAGCCAAACTGTCACAGTTTCTGTAAACGTTAACAAAGCAATAAATTGAAGTAAGCCTTACAACTAAAAGGATGTCAATGTATTGCTAACACTATAAACTTAGTGAAGCTAAGTTAATGAGTATGTGTCTACTTACCAAGTCCTTTCTGTTATTTCAGACATGGGAATTTTGTATGTCTGCCAAATCTAAAAAAAAATGTACACAGTTCAATCATCCTGTATTTGCGTCGTTCGTGGTTTCCTGTTTTATTAATATTTTTTATAACCCTTAAGATGAATTTACAAGGCAGAAACAAACTCATTATTATGGAGGATATGTTCTTTTAGAAAAGAAAAAAGATGCACACCTTTCTAGTGAATACATGACTTCCTATTTTTTCTGGCATTGTAATCTGCGTCCCAAAAAGCCCCCAGCTATATAAAGAATGCATGGATCTTTAACATGTAATCCCAGGATTTTTTTTAATCATTAGGTTCCACCCATATATAAAAAATAGTGCCAATCTTCACTTACTCTCTCCACGCTCCATTGCTGTCTCTGACCATAGGGCCAAAGTCGGCGGTCACTTTTAGGCCACATGACACTCATTCTGTCCATTTCCTGTGAGCCCAGCCTGTCTGTTACACATTTCCCTTGAGGGAAATCATACAGATTAATTCAGCTAAATTCAATCCAGGTAAACAAAATAAAAGGTGTTCAAATTCCTATTGGTTTTTTTTTGTCTGTTGCCAGTATTATATATACTATACAGAAGGATCTTTGCTTTTTGTGTGGAAGTCTCTAAGCAGAGGTCAGTTTCCTGCTGATTGAGGAGCTCTAGACTCAGCAGGAGGCATTTGAGACCTGTGCAGAGAGACCACTGCTTCCACACAAAGAGCAAGTGTCCTTCTGTACGACAAGCTGGCAGGGGACAGGCTTATCTTCTTAGGCTGTGGCTGTTTTCTACAGAAGCCTTAAAGCGTCACCATTTTATTTATAATTTTGGGCAGATTAGGAATGTTTTTGTAAAAATTTAATTGCTAAGTCTCTTTTGGTGAAGATTCACCTTACATACTGTACCAGCGTTGCAGAACAGGAACTGAGGGGATATACAATGCAATAAACAACAGAATTATTTTGGAAAATAGGGGAAGGCTAACAATTCAACAAGGTTCCCCCACTTAATGTCTTAGTAATAGTGGCTACCAAGACAAAAATTGGTAGCAATCGATACAACAGAGTCATAATACAAAACTTTACATTTTGTAACACTCCCCTACTGTGCAATGCTAGAGGTTCTCTGGCACCCAAAGAAAGGATGCCCCAGCGCATCCAAAACTTTTTTTTTTACACTTTACACGACACTAACGCATGAATGAAGTCTATGGGGGGGATTTACTAAATCTGGCGCACACATATTCTGGTGCAACTCTGCATAGTAAACAAACTGTGTCTAGGTTTTATTCAAAGCTGATTGCATGAATAAACGTTACTATGCACAACTGCACCATATTCTGTGTGCACTCGTTTTAGTAAATCTCCCCCTGTGTATATGAGTTGTACTGTAAGCAAGAAGCAGTCACACTGGCAGAGGAAAGCAGCCACTGAAGGAGGTGGTCACCCAGTGTAATATGCAGGCCTAGGGTGTCCATTGGGGACACTGTAATCTATGTAAATTACATTTTCACTTGCAGTCCGCCTAACTGGGAATTTACATCATGACTTTGATGTAAAATACCGTGGCTATGGCTGTAGCTAGAAGCCATAACCCTGGTATATTTTTTTTCCTTTTAGGCAGCTGGCTTTCAGATAAATGTTGTCCTTATGGTGAATTTGCCGTGGGATCACTTTTAGAAGCGACGGGAGAGGTGCCCCACCTCTTCCTGAGCTTATGTTAACGATCAATTTTTACACTGTCCCTTTAATTTTTTTCTAATCACTTTTAATGCTATCATAAGGAATGTAAAAATTCCTTGTGATAACAATACAGCAAGCTAGGTTCTCTTTATACAGAGATCTAGGGTCTAAAAGACCCCAAATCTCTCCTCTACCCAAAAAGCTAAATATATATATTTTTTTTTTTATCTCTTACTTTAAGAAAAATGCAAGTGACATATGTTGGCAAGTAAAATTAAAAGGCATGCCTTACTCTAAATGACATATCACTTTTCCGTGAATATACATGAGCCATTCCAGGAGATATAATAAATCATTATTTCACCTATGCACTTGTTATGTGGCCAACAACAAATTGATGTGTCCTTACTTTCCCTTTGCCAGTTACTTTCTGGTAGAGACTTAGAGACAGTCTTACCATTTGAGGAATATTAGAGTTGGTGACCTTTCTTCAATGTTAATAATACATCACAGTAAAATGAATCATGCTGGTGATTTTTATGTTAAGAATGCAGCAGATGGAAGTTGAATTTTGAACTGTAAACTCTTAAATAAAACATGTTTTAACAATGATGAATTGTCCCTTCAAAACAAGTGGTCCATTTTCTACAGCTGGCATTGGAACAGGTTTTCACCTACCTCTTTTTATTAATGCAATTTTTCTCTTTGTCCGAATAAAAAGAAATGGAATATTTTTGCACTTGTTATGTACTTAGACTGTTACTGTTTTTTTTGTATCTGAATCACATATTTAGACACTGTAACTTTATAGTCAAACCTCACAAATTTATAAATAAATGTATATTTTCTGAACCTTGTAAGTGTCTATAAACTTTTATAGGGATGTACTTATTTATATTACAGAAATCAGCCCATTCCTAAATATAATAAAAGTTTTTAGTTTCTGATGCCCTATTACCAATTACCAAACCTAAACTTATACTGTCCTAGGTGACAGTATAGTGGACCACACAAGCTGTCAATACTAATACCATTTCTAATCTGCTGTATGTGTGGTCTCAAAAGAAGATGCCTCACATTTACCTTATTGCTAGAGGTAAAGGTTTCTGCCAATACAGATGCTGGGCTCCCCATATCCTCTATGTCAGAAGAGGATCCATGCTGGTAAACTGATGTCATGTGATACCATTTCATACAACCATAACCACTCTCACTGCTGGCTCTGCTCTCAACTGTTATTTATTACAAGTATTTACAGAATATAGAAACATACATTGACACGGCACGTTTCATATTGTACAGTCACATCAGTCCCTGCCCTCCAGCAGCCTAAAATTCAAAATCCCTATCTTACATACATACGTACATGAGCACACATATATTAGGACCAAATACACTTCTAGTATGTCTTTGGAGCATTGGAGGAAGCCCACAAGAGCATAAGGAATATTTTAAATTACATTAAATGTCCTGACCGGGATTGAAACGGGGGACCCCAGTGCTGCAAGGCAGAAGTGCTAGCCACAGTGCCACTACACTGTCTCTAGACTTTCCTTGCAAAGAAGGCATCTACTGGCATTCAAGCATAGATATCTGCGTGAATACAGCCATATTCAAAAAAATTGGGATCAAGCAAAGAGAGCAGAACTAATAGAAGGAACCATTGAAGATCTTCATTCAGTAGTTTGAAGTATCCACTGGCCCGGGCATGGGCCATGGCCTTCTATGTTCTTACAGCAATGCTTATTTAAATGGCCTAGATCCCTGGCACCCAACCAGCAGCTTGGGTACCACTACAGGCCCTTTTTCACTTAGTGTGGGGCTCTCAGGGCCCCTGCAGACAGTAGTCTGTGTTAATCTTTGCCATTGAAGGAAAAATATTCTCATATTTAAATGGTTAAATATTTCTTATATACGTTCCTTTTTTTTCTTTTTGCATTTCTTTTATGCTGTGAATGGCTTTTTTCTTTTTGACCTCTTATAATGACACTTGCTGAGTAATGTGTAGGGGGTCTGTAGTGAACACAAATCTGGAAGCATTGATTTGTAATAGCAACTATCATGTAACCAGTCTATGACTGTAGTCTAAAGCAGTTTGCAACAACTACTATAACATGTTACCAGTCTCTGACCATCTCTTGTAGCATGTGTGCAGTTTCTAACAATCTCCTGTAGTCTGCAGTCTTTGGTGATACCCATATCCTTTTCGCATTTCTGCAGTCTCCCTATTTGGTCTCTCTGTTTTGTGTAGGCCTTTGAGGATGTCAGGGGCCACATTTGTGGCCCCCCTATATTAATAATGTTGACTAATAATTGAATGTTTTCATGTTTAGGGTCCACTCCCTTGGACCTGTACAGCGCCCTGCAGGAATGCCCTAGTGCTGTAGTGTCCAGGATTCCACTTCGCAGGGTCCAGCGCCCGATGGCAGCTTACAAGCAAAACCTTGCAGGATCTTGAGTCTTCTTTGCAAGGCTCAGGTACCATTTATCTAAGCATAAAAGCCTGTGTCAAATGGACGCGATCAGTCGATTGCTTGATTAATTTTTGGAACCATTTGTGGGAATAGAGACCTGGAGCTCAGCAACCTCAAACAAACACGCCATTTACCTTGTAGACACTGGTAAAAAAAAACTGAAGTAACTTACTGTATGGGAGGTGTTATTTAGAGGATCACTTCCTGTCTAAAGACCTTGGTCTACCAATGTCCATTCACCTGATGATGGAGTATAACCCAGAAGGTAATGAATATTAGCCTGACTCTGTGTCCTATGATGTATGAAAAAGAAATTCAATTTTTAAGGCTGCATAATTTGACAATGAAGAAGCTACAAAGAATAAAATACTGTCTTGTAGCACAGTTGATTCTGGCTCAGTGCATGGTATACCGATGACTAAAAGCAAATAGAATCCTGGCTATTGTCACAAAAACTTTGTGCCCATTTTACCATTGTTCCTACAAATCCACTTTTCCTTCAAAAATAAGTCAGAATAGCCTGTCCAACAAGTAATACTGTATAAGGATTGGGCCTCATGCACACTTGATGTTTGGCCATCTCTCCTAGATGGATTTCCTCCTGGAAGCAGAATTTTGGCAAAAAAAAGAACAAAAACATGTAACATGTTTAGGCTTTTAGGCGCATTAAGCGATTGGGCGTTATGTAGTATAAATTATTTCACTGACCAGAATAATAAGTTATTCTGGTCATTGAAATTAAGTTAAGCTCCAGCGCTAAAAACAACATTACATGCGTCAAGCATTTTTTCTGCCAAAATGTTGCTGCTCCTGTGCGCGCTGGTAGTGTTTTTTTTCTGGCTCTTAATATCCCTGCATCTAAGCACCTATAGACTAACTTGCAGGGGCATTTAGAGGCAGAAACAAAACACCAGACGCCCCTAAAAAAGAACGCGTTTGAAAAATGACTACGCAAATACCGTGTGAGATAAAAAGTTGCAATGACCACCATTTTATTTCCTAGGGTCTCTGCTAAACAAACATATATAATAATTGGAGGTTCTGAGTAATTTTTTAGCAAAAAAAAATATGATTTTTACATAGGAGAGAAGTGTCAAAATTGGCCTGGGTAACAAGTGGTTAAAGCAGGAACTTTAGTAATTTTTTCATCTTTCCATCTATTAAATCTTCTGCCCTTGTTTTAACTTTGGATAGTAAAACATTTTTTTTTCTGCCAGGAAAAACCTTATACAGCAAACTTCCGGTTACTTGTCTGACAAAAAGCCTAGGCCTATGTGAGAGTTTGCCAGAGAAAGGGGGGGGTGAGTCAACAGAGGGACAATGAAAGCTGCAGGGCTGCAGAGCAGGAGGTGTGCCTTTGTGTGTCTGTGTAAATCCAGGAAGTGAACAGGCAGAAACTTCAGCTGCCCACAGTTAAAATGGTTGCAGCCAGACTCAGTGGAGGGAGATTTCTGCAGCATATTTGGCAAGTACAGAATCGCAGTATATATAAAATATTATGTAAAATGGTTGGAGGGAAGATGTTTTTATTACAGGTTATGTGAGCAGACTGCAGTTAATCTTTAAGCAGATTTTAGTGAAAATGTTTTCCTCTTGGACTACTGTCATCCACAAACCTTTATATGCCCTAAGGCCTCATGTACACAGGGCATTAGAAAAAACGAGCTGCAAGGCCACTACCATGGCCAGGAAAAAATCAGCTGTAAAAACACATTCTTAGTAGCTTTTGCATTGGCGTTAATACATGTTTAGCCTTTTCTCTGCCTCTATTCAAAATCAATGGTTTTCTATGAGAGCCGTCTTAACTGATCCAACTTTCAGCCCACTGATTTGAATAGCAGTCGCAACCAAGTTGGATCATCGTGATCTGACTTGTGGTGCGATTTGTGCTCTGAGGATTCTGAAGGGGAACCCCACGCCAAAAAAACAGTGTGGGGTCCCCTCCAAGATCCATACTAGGCCCTTTGAGTCTGGTATTGATCTTGAAAGGGAACCCCATGCCAAAATAGAAAAAACAACCATGTGGGTGTCACCCCCAAAATTCATACCAGACCCTTATCTGAGCATGCAGCCCAGGAAAGGGAAGGAATAAGCAAGCACCCCCCTGGACCATACCAGGCCACTTGCCCTCAACATTGGCCCCCAGATCCTGGCCCCCTATGTGAATGAGTATGGGGTAAAATGTACCCTTACACATTCACCCCAAAAAAAGGCAGTGTAGTGTAAATGAGAAGCAAGAGGCGGTTTTGACAATACCTTTATTAAAAATCTTCCTCTGGTCTTCTCCATCCAGTATTTTTCCTCCAGTTTTCTTCCTCAATTCCTCTTTCTCCAGTCTTCTTCCTCCAGTCTTCTTTCTTTAGTCTTCTCCACCACTGCTGTCTTCTCTGCCTCTGCTATCTTCTCTGCCTCTGCTATCTTCTCTGCCTCTGCTGTCTTTTCCACCGCCTTCTTGGAACACTGTCTCACGTCGTTGTGCCAGCTCCACTCTCTTCTGGTTATTAAATAGACATGGAGCATTGCCATCCAGTGACATCACCATCAGACTCCTGCCCCTTGTGACATCACAAGTTCCCTTTCAAGACCAAGACCAGACTCAATGGTCCTGGTATGGATCTTGGAGGGACCCCAGGCGTTTTTTTTTTTTATTATTATTATTATTTTGGCGTGGGGTTCCCCTTCAAGATCCTCAGAACACAAATAAAAAAAAAAACGCTTGAGGAGCTTAACGCTGTATCTTAACATTTATACACATTTATTATTTTAGTTATTGCCAGCATACTTCCTGCCAGTGTATTGGTTTACAGTGTAAGAGGTTTTATACTTGAAGAGCACGGCAAGGTCTGTGACCACTTCACCACTAGGCCTACAGCGGATCCTTCACACAGGGGGTTCCCTCATTGGCGCTACACTTTATTTTTCACATTTACAAGCCTTTGGCGTTTGAAATGCCGGTAAACTACAGTCCTGAATGCAATTTATCTGCTTTAAAAAAAATGCTGTAACCTCAACTGCCTCTAAACTACTATAACCGACTGAGTGTATGTACACATAAGATAACACTGAAGAGAGTTCAGGGGCTGCTGAAAAAAAGGCCCAACTGTTCTTAAACGTGAGTTTAGCATCTGCAGTGTACATAAAGTCTTATTTAGTTTTGACTTTAATAGATTTTCAAATCATGACCCTATTTTTGAATACAATCTCCTACCCTTCTCTAGCTCAGTTACACAGTGGTCTTGTTTGGTAGACATTTAAAAATGTTTTCTACATGATAGAAATGTCTTATTATTCAGTCAATGCAACTTGCATCATGTGCACTGTTTATTTTGTTTACTTCACTTCAAAGCTAAATTTGAAGATGTCATATTCCAGCTCTATACAATGTTCCAGCGTGTGAAGACTACATTTCTGCCAATGAAAGATTACAATAATTATAACCATTGCAGAAGAAAGAGCAGAGTTTGTGCTGATATATAGCATCACGACCAGCTATGTTCACAAACAGACTAATTAGCTGAAAGGGATTGAGCAATATGCAGCTGAATTTTACAGTAATTCTCAGCGCAGATGGAACAAGTACTGGTCAGTTTTCATCTTTGGAAATCAAATTCTGATCGTGGATTTTGGCAAGCTGAATCTTTGTATTAAAAAAAAAAAAAAACACATGATCAGAACACTGACTATTTCACCACCAAATTTGAGTACATATGGTGTGTTCAGAACTTGGTTCTTTGTGTGAAATATATTCTTGCACGGTAAACACATAACAACCACCCTCCATATACAAAAACATGGGACCGACGAATCTATATTATTATACATCTACAGTCATAATGAGTCACTGTGTTTAAAATACTATAAAATCATAATAGTGTAACTTCCTCTGTTTGAGCATGGTGGTGTTGAGTGCCACTTTGGTACAGTGTACATAAGGTGGGTATAGAAAAGAATATACCTCTTTAAAATATTAAAATAATAAACTAATTATGTTGCTTTGCAACCTAAAATGCAGAGAGACACTGTTTTCGTTTTTTTCCAGCTGTATTTACCAGTGCAACTTATAACATTCAAGTGAAAGATATAACACCAAAATGTCAAAAATCAAAAACAGAATCGCTAAGGCCTCGTACATACGCACGATTTTCTCGGCAAGAAGGTTACTCGGAGAGCTTTTTGCCGAGAAAACCGTGCATGTGTATGGTTTCTCGTCGGGAAAACTTCCGGGAATCTCAACGAGAAAAATATAGAACCTACTCTCTATTTTTCTCGTCGGGATTCTCTGCAGTGTTTTCCTGCCAAGAAACCCAAGCGTGTGTATGCTTACCTGGCCCCGGTAAGCCTGCGAATGCGTCGAAGTCTCAGCTTACAGGGCATAGTGTAGGGTGTAGCAAGATGGCGGCGACGGCATAGAATGTGAGGCGCGCATTCTCGTCGTAGTCGATGATGTCACTGTGTTCTTTTCATTCAAAAGAACGGCGGTTCTTTTGAATGGTGTGTGTGTAAACTCAGCGAGCAATAAAGCTTGCCAGGAATCTCGTCAGAAAAACTGACGTTTTTGTTCCTGACAAGATTCCCGGCCGTGTGTACAGGGCTTAAGTCAGAAAAAGTATCAGCCCCTTATGTCTGTATTATGTTGGACCACCTTTTGCTTTAATTACAGCCTTTAGTCTGTTGGGATATGTCTCCACTAACTTTGTACATCTAGACTTTGCAAAATTTGCGCACTTTTCTTTGTAGAACTGCTCAAGTTTAGGTAAACTCGATGGTGCCCATTTGTGGACTGCAGTCTTCAAGTCATTCCACAGATTTTCAGTGGGGTTTAGGTATGGGCTCTGACTAAGCCATGAAAGGACATTCACCTTTTTATCCTTCAACCACTGTGTGGTAATTTTTGCTGTGTGCTTTGGTCATTGTCATGTTGGAAGGTAAATCTTCTTCCCATTGACAACGTTCTGACAGAGGGCAGCAGATTTTCCTGAAGGATTTGACAGTATTTTGTCCCATGCATTTGTCTTCTACCCTGACAATTGTTCCAGTCCCTGCCAGTGCAGCGTTCAAAAATAAAAGTAAGTTATAGCATCGCTCCAAACAGTTAAATAAGTGTACTACATCTTATATGCGACATAACACATAAGGTGCAACATATGAAAAAAAGATGCAGAATGCTACAGCATTCTTATCACCGCTGTTGTTCGCTATCTCATTAGAACCACTACTAAACAAAATCCGCCAAAACCCGGATATTCAGGGGATACAGATGGGAGAACGGACACACAAGGTGGCAGCGTATGCAGATGATCTGCTCTTTTCAGTGACCAATCCCCATGTCTCACTCCCTAACCTAATAAAAGAAATTGAGATCTATGGGAAAATATCCAACTTGAAAATCAATAACACCAAATCTGAAGCAATGACTGTAGCGGTCCCAGGGCCCATGGGAGAGGTAATAAAACAAAATTTCAGGTTTAAGTGGGAAAAGGCCCTAAAATATCTGGGGACATACATTCCAGCAAATATTAGGAATACCTATGCGCTGAACTTCCCCCCACTATATAATGCAATTCGGATATTGTTAGACAAATGGGGGCATGGGCTGCACTCATGGTTTGGGAGAGGAAGTATAGTGAAAATGTGTATCCTACCAAAGGTTCTGTACTTGTTCCAGGCCCTGCCAATTTCCATCCCGGCAATCTTTCTTCGACAGGTGAATTCCTTGTTCATGAAGTTTATATGGGCAGGGAAACGAGCCAGAATCAGACTTAGTGAGAATGCCAAAGAGTTCAGGGGGGATGGCAGTCCCAAATATAGTAAAATACTACAGAGCAACACACCTGACAAGGCTGGTAGATTGGTGTAGACATGGGAAATGCAAAAGATGGGTAGACATAGAGCAATATGTAAGCCCGATCCCACTGAATAGAGCACCCTGGTGCTATGAAGTACTCCCGAGATACATCAAGAGACACCCTATAATAGGGACTACATTACAAATCTCAGCAAAAATATGCGGAAACAAGAATCTCTCACCAGGCAAATCACCTTTGCTACCTATAATAGGAAACCCTAATTTTACACCTGGGATGGAAAGGGATATTGTTGGAAAGTTTAGAGAGAAAGGCCTTTGTCAGGCCTCAGATTTTGTGAGGTCTGGTCTGTGGCCTTCCATTGGGGAACTAATGGAGGTTGGAGGACCATTTGAGCTTGCAATGTGGCAGGCGCTGCAGGTAAGCCACTTTTTAAGATCATTGGGTCCAGCAATGGAATTTCAAAGACAATTGACGATACTAGAGAGAAGCTGTAGCGTGGTGGAGCCACTCCCAAGAGTGTTATCCAAAATGTATGGGTTTCTGAATACGCCCTCGGAAGACTTTGTGATGCCGAGCATCAGTAAATGGGAAAGAGATCAGGGGAGAACCTTTACCCCAACCCAACATAAACAAATAATCTTCCTGGCACTAAATTCCTCGGTGTGTTCAAGAACCCAAGAAGCTAACTACAAACTCCTCACACAGTGGTACTATACCCCAGAAAGGCTACACAAATTTGATAATGAAGTAGAGGGGAAATGTTGGAGGTGTGGTGAAGAACAGGGAACTCTCTTACACATTTTTTGGTCGTGTCGAAAGGTGAGACAGTACTGGGGAGAGGTAAGGAGAATCTCCCAAATTTTTTTTGAAGACGTGATCCCAGATGACCCTGCCTTCTTCCTGCTGCATGTCTCACAGATGCCGGTGCAGAGGTACAGGAGGTCGGTAGTGTGTCACCTGATCAACACGGCAAGGGCGGGAGTTACCCTGAGGTGGAGGGACCTACGGCCCCCCTCGGTTACAAGCTGGCTTATCAGGGCCCAGGAAGTAGGAGCTATGGAAGACTTGGTTCTCTCTGCTCAAAACAGGAGGACACAGTATAAAGAAACCTGGGCAGGATGGAATCAATTTATTAGATCAGAAGAGGGGAAGAGGCTCCTTGAGGAGAGGTAGGGGGAGAGACAGGAGGAGATGGGGAATGGGTTCCCCTTTTTTATTTATTTGTGGGGTTGTTTTTTTTTTTTTTTTTTTTTCCTTTTGGGTTGGTGGGGGAGGGGGGGTAGCATAAGGGAAAAAAGGAGTAGGATCGGAAATGTATGGATCAATATTGGAAGTATGATGTATCATAAGTAATGTATATCTTGGTCTGTAAATGTATGGTATCAGTGAGATTTTGTTATATCCTATTTTTGAAAAATTTAAAATAAAAGATAAGTAAAAAAAGAATGCTACAGCAAGCCAGGGTTTTAGATGCATTTTTTTTTATTTTAAAAATAGAGGTGTAATTTCAAAGCTGCCTAGGACTTGAAGCAAGAGAGTTTACAGAAGAGGGCTTAAAGCAAATCAAAGGGGGGGATGTTACTTGCGGTGGCTATTAGAGCTTATATTCATTTTGTAAAGCGCTGTGCAAACTGTTGGGCTATATAAAACCTGGACAATAATAATATATCCCTGGAGGGGATGAGCATGGATAGGATTGCGGATCTTTACTAATTATCTAGATATTGTATAATATAGGGGTCCAACTGTGAACGTGAGGGTCCATCTATATGAAAAGTTGCTGGTGGAGGCAGTCACTGTGAAGAGTGTGCAACACTTTGAAAGATTTTAGCTGCCATTGATGTTTGCATGAGTGTGAAGTGGACAGTAATCTCACTATATGTTACTGTGGGGACTTTTTTGCTTGGAATTTATTATATTATACATTGATTGATTGACAATGAGCTTGCCACAATTGTATTTATTCTTTGCTTTCATATGTTGCATGTGTTATGTCACATATAAGATATGGTACACTTTTATGTATTGGTATTTCACAATTTGGAATAATGTTATTTGTTTTATTTTTCGAGCGATGCCCTCGTTTCTTTATTGTTTTTTACAAAGATAATTATTGTTTATAGTGTCTATTTTTACTGACCCTTATTAAATTACACAAAATGATTGTCCCCAATCCACCAGGCTGACAACAACCTAAAAATAACAGTTAATGCCCAGGTTTTCTAGTTTCCTAGAACAGCAAATGACCATATATTTAAAAAATATATTTTTTCTGTGATATGATATATGGGGGTAAAATGGAAGAGAAATCCCAATAGCGTAATCCTGTTTAAAACCAGCCAATTTATTAGAAAAAAATGTAGATACACTCAATTTTGGTTAAAAAATACAGATAGTGTTCCACGAGCGCCAAGCTCATAGTTACATAGTTAGTCAGGTTGAAAAAAGACACAAGTCCATCCAGTTCAACCATAAAAAAAAAATAAACAAACAAAATAAAACACAGTACATCCCATACACCCAACTCCATACCCACAGTTGATCCAGAGGAAGGCAAAAAACCCCAGCAGAGCATGATCCAATTTGCTACCGGAGGGGGAAAAATTCCTTCCTGATCCCCCGAGAGGCAATCGGATTTACCCTGAATCAACTTTACCTACAGAACTTAGTACTCAGTTATATTATGTGTATTTAGGAAAGAATCCAGGCCCTTCTTAAAGCAATCTACTGAGCTGGCCAGAACCACCTCTGGAGGGAGTCTGTTCCACATTTTCACAGCTCTTACTGTGAAGAAACCTTTCCGTATTTGGAGGTGAAATCTCTTTTCCTCCAGACGTAAAGAGTGCCCCCTTGTCCTCAGCGTTGATCTTAAAGTGAATAACTCAACACCAAGTTCACTATATGGACCTCTTATATATTTGTACATGTTGATCATATCCCCCCTTATTCTCCTCTTCTCAAGAGTAAATAAATTCAGTTCCTCTAATCTTTCCTCATAGCTGAGCTTCTCCATGCCTCTTATCAGTTTGGTTGCCCTTCTCTGCACTTTCTCCAGTTCTCCGATATCCTTTTTGAGAACTGGTGCCCAAAACTGGACTGCATATTCCAGATGAGGTCTTACTAATGATTTGTACAGGGGCAAAACTCATATGTTTCCGTCATTTCCTGATTTCACCCATCGCTCCCATACCAACATGTATCATCATATCATGTGACTTCATCAGGGGAGAATCAGCTTAAGCTGTCCTCCATGAAGAAGAAACAAATACATTTTAGTAATATGTCTATGTAATACCTTTTTAAGATTCCTGGTATTTAGAGGTAGGTAAATTCTGTAGTGTAATTGCTCATTTGCCTAATATGTATTGAGTGTCTAGGTCTAGAGTGTATTATATAGACTGCTACAATAATTTAGACCAGGAGCATGTAGGGGGGCAGGTGGGTGACATTCTCTCCATGCTTCCCTCCTCGTTAGGTGCCAAAGAAGGTTCACATGAGATGCCTACTCCGCAGTGGGTTCTCATGGGCTATGCTGGGCACTGCCATACACATGGGGTACTGTAACTTGAGCCACGCTCAGGACCCGGACAGATTACTAACATGAATAAACTCTAGTAAACTCTCTTGCTGTATTTAGCATCACCACAGTTATTTGCGCATTTAAGAGGGGCATGCAGAGCCCATGTTCTCTCCACCTGTCCAGCGTATCACTGCTACCTCACTCTCAGTAACTGTATGGGGTCCTGCCATGCACCTAGCGTGGACTCCATACGTTTCACTTCTCTTAAGGCCTCTTTCACACGGAGCGGTCCGTAAACGGACTTGTAATAAGCGGACGAACGGTCCGCTCATGTGAAAGGGGTCTAACTCATTCTCTTCCTTACCTGTGTACAGGATAAGGGCCTGTTGCCACAGGCCAAAAAATGCAGACAACATCTTCCTCGCTGCAAGAGGCTATCTCACCTGCCACATGTACATGCTTAACGACAGGCTGCATGTGAAACCTTGGTAACCAGTATATCTTCACACTATATTAGCTCATTGTACTGTTGTCTTCATACCCCAATGTACTTTAGTGACCTAAGCTGTAGACTATATGTGCTGGTTACTTACATTGCACCCCTTTAGTAACTTCTGACCAGACAAAGAGTTTTTAAACATTTTAATTGAATAATAAATTAACATAGTGACAGCGACAATCGACTATCCAACATATAGTGTAAACATTCCATAACATTTCTGGTCCCTAACTAAAGGCTTGTAGCTTCCCCAGCATACCTGTACCAGCAAAGTACAACATTGGCTAAGTCCATCTCTGGAATTTAGCTCTGGCTTCGACAGAGCATGGGTCATAGAGACTCTAGAGATGGCACCAGGCAGAGCATCCCTCTCTGAGTGTGACTACTGAGGGCAGAAGACGAAAAACTAAAATTTCTCTGGAGATGTTAGAATTTTCTGACAGAATAGTGATAAATCCTTTCTTAATAAAAGTTTCCCTTAAAAATGTTGGTATATGCATAGGAAGTTTAGCAAGAACCAGCAACACTTTGCAGAAGAACCTACATATGGTTCCTAGTATCCAGGGGCTCTTTTGTTTATATTACAGGGTTACCAGTATGCTGAACACTTATGTTTAATTCTGATTGTAAATTATCTATTTTTAGAAGTATAAAGAAAATCTAAATGTGTGTGAGGTCATGAAAGAGTCAATGCATTCTTAAAATGTTGATAAAGTTGTATAAAACAGTGATCGTTATGTCTAACTAGATGGCTACACGCCTTACATTCACTTTTTTTTAATCTATTGTAAGAATGCAGTAATCCAGCATGAAACGTTGCCTCTGTGTAAAGTTTTCCTGTAATAAAGCTCACTCTTTAGGAAGCCTGGTCTTGTAAAGTCTGGGCTTGCAAGATTGGACAAAGAAAGGCAGGTGGTACACACTAGATGGAGTATATCCTCTGTTGCTATTGAAAAATATATTTCAATTAAAGTTTTGTGCCTGGAATTCAGCTTTAACAGACCAGGAGCAATTCTGAGAAATCCATTGTTAGGGTTTACATATACTTTATGAAAACAATTCCATTTCTGTCTACAGCAGAAGCAGCCATTGAGTATGCAGTTACAACGCTACTTAGCCAAGTTTACTGTAAGATAATTAAAATACATGCTGTTGATTACAGTGAAATGTTTGCTTAATTATTTACTGGAAAAGCTGCCCAATGTTTATCTAAAATTGTATGTCTTTGGTACACAGACTGAACTGTAAGCTCCACTGGGGTAGGGATTAATGAGTTATGAGCAAACTTTATTGCTACAGTGCTTAATAAAATGTTGTAACTGTTTTACTTTAGTCAAAAATACTAATCATTACAGATTTTGTTGAGAAACCTTCTGCCTCTTTTGTGATGTTACTTGCAGCTATAAACAGTACACTTATGCCGCGTACACACGATCAGGCTTTTGCCCGGCCAAAAGCACTTCGGAATTCCATCGGAGTAAAAGAGAACATGTTCTATATTGAAACTCTGATGGAATTCATTGGAATTTCCAATGAAATTTCTCCGATGGGGCATACACATGGTCGGAACTTCCGATGGAAAAAGTCTGTCAGACTTTTTCCATCGTAAATTCAGATTGTGTGTACGGGGCTTTAGTATTATTATATTTTTTTGTACAGTATAAAATATATTATATATATCTATATATATAGATATATATACTGTGTATATATATCTATATATATATATATGCATAAATATATATACAAATATATATATATATATATATATATATATATATATATATATATATATATATAGAAGTGTGCTCAGTTCTGCAAGCATACTTGTGGCAGTGAGTAATTTATGCAAAAGCAAAATCGTTTTTCGTTTTGGATAACATAAAAATGATCACAGCTTGAGACGCACAACAGAAAGTGAGAGGAATTATCTTCAAAATTAGGGGAAATCCCCTCTTGGGCAGATGTCAAGGGAACGGATGTTCCTGTTGAAATATTTTTTCCCTATTTAATTTTCCCAAAGAACTATAACATTTTGGATTACCCATCACTTTCTGTTTCACTGACCATGTTTTAACAAGACAAATAAATAAGATGATTCTTTCCAGTGGGACACAGTAATAAAAACCTGGCAGTAGTTTTAACCCTTTCCAAGCTCTATCCAAATCATTAACAAGTTGTGGCAAATAGAGAGCAATGTAAGCAGATGCTGCAAAGGGCACCTATCTCAGCTGGGAACAATGGCAAATAAAACAGGTGTTCAGACCATTCCAACAAATGTTAGTGGTCCACCTAAAAGGATCTGTCTACACCTTAGACATGAAATCCACCAAAAAATGGCTACATGGCTACATCAACTCATACCTTTGAGCTTCAAAGACCCTTGGCCAACCCTTTGTGTAATTTCTTAGCAGAGATGAAATCCATATGAAGGAAATCCAACGAATGTCTGTTATCTTATTTTATTTTACATATTTTGACAGATATGATTTTAAAGTGGTACCAACAAATCCTCTCGGTGAGGGTCCAGCCAGTGTAACAGTGGAATTTAGCACAGAATCAGGTAACATAAAATTTCTTCTATGGTCAAATATACATATTATGTCATGCACTCACATTTTCATGCACATATATTAGACATTCTTGTATTATGCAAAACATTTTTTTTGCTTTGTTGTAGATACCACTATTATGAATAGTATTATATGGCACTCTTACGTGAATGACTTGTCAAAAGTATTTAGTGTCTGAGTAGCACATGACTGCCGTGTCAGCTAAATCTGAAAATTAAATTTCAATGTTTCAAGAATAGGGCTGTCACCTGTCTTCTTTTGCCTGGTTGTGTATCCTGTAACATCCAGACAAGAGGTGTAGGTTAGTGACATTACCTGTGCCTTTACCTGTATTCTCTAGAGCTCTAGACAAAGAGTGCTAATCAAAGCCAGTTATATGTACCTACCTCACCTTAAAATAGCCTATTAAAAGAAGTTTCTATTAATTCAGAGGGACACACAAAGGGGTTAAATTGCTAAGGAACCCCCGAGGGTGACGGTGTGATAGTTACCCAAATGGGGGATTTTTACTACTTGTAGTTTCCACCACTGTCTGGTTCTGACTATAGTGGATGAGCCTTATGCCTTCTGCGTTTTTTGGTTTATAACTGTTATCAGGGGTTCCCTAAGAGCCAAAAATTAAAGTGGAAGTTCACCCAAAAATAAATTAGACTGTTAGACGGTTAGACTGTGAGGATGCTGTTTTTTTATTCATACATACCGTGTTAGCGGTGTTTCATCCCTCAGCTTCCGGGTACGATTCTTGCGGGGCTGGGCATTCCTAGTTGATTGACGTTCCTCCGACCGGCGCATCACGACTTTCCGAAAGAAGTCGAAACGTAATTGCGCAGGCGCCATATAGAGTCGGCTCTATACGGTCGGAGGAACGTCAATCAACTAGGAATTCCCAGCCACGCAAGAATCGTACCCGGAAGCCGAGGGCTGAAACACCGCTAACACGGTATGTATGAAAAAAAAAAAAACAGCATCCTTGCAGTCTAACTGGTCGGCTCAAGGTATTTTTAGAAATGTATTTTTGGGTGAACTTCCACTTTAAGGTTGAGAAAGGCTGATGTTAAATATTACCTCACTGCAAATCATCCCAAATGTAGCCAAATTCTGGTTAGTGGAAATCAATCCACACATAATTACTGTATTTATTGGCGTATAACACTCACTTTTTTACCCTGAAAATAGAGGGTAAACTGTGCCTGCGTGTTATACGCAGGGGGTGGTGGAAAGTTTTTTTTCTGAAACTTCCCTCTTAAAGTTAGGGTGCGTGTTATACGCCTGTGCGTGTTATACACCGATAAATATAGTATGTAGTGCTCATAGCAACCAGAGTGCATTTTGTGTTAGGCTAGCTAGATTTAATAAAATCCAGCTTGTTTCTGTGGGATATCACACTCTCTGTACTGTTTATGGAATACGTCTGTTTTCATTTAAACTAGAGACTATTCACATACTGTACAAATCATGTACAATTAATTACATAATATCTGAGCAACCAAGCCAATGGTCCATCACAGATATAGTTTGTGTAAATACATTTTCAAATATAATATGCGTTTTATTTTAGACATACATTTGATTCTGAGTATGTGGGTAGCAAACCAATACTGGAGGGGTGAATCATATTTATTTTAACAAAGACGTAATCAATCTACATTGATTTGAAAAGAAAATGCATTTGTTTTAAAAAGTGTAGAGTTTGTGGTATTATGTTTCTAATGACAGCTGAAAATCTAAAGCTATAATTTAGAAATATTAGGCACCATGGGAATCTCAGAAAGATTTGTGTTCCAGAGCAACATCTCCAGCTGACTCCACATCTGGTCATAATCTCTGTGTGCTAAGAAACATGCTGGAATATTGGCCACGTGTTCTCATTCTGTCCCTCTGCATGTTGGATTGCAGGGCTCATGGAAGTGACAGGTATATTGCCTTACATCAGGTGTTAATAAATATACTTGTCTCCATGTCCCAGTCAAGGCAAGATAGCGATGATGATATTACAAAGGTCTATCCTATCTTCTGTATACAGAAGCTTATCATTTTTTTTTCTCTACAGCTGATCCAAGAGTGAGTGAGCCAGTTTCAGGTAAGAAATACATTTTTAATATAAGTGTTGTCTACCCAAAAATACTTTCAAACTATACTTCCTCATAATATTTCCTCCCCCACATGCCCCTTCCCCTGACTCCTCGGTCAAGATCATGGTACCATCAACCATCAACCTGTCCCCCCATGCCAGGGTGCGAGGCTTAATCCTGGACTCTGAACTCTCTTTAGACCCCACATCCAATCACTGTTCAAAGCTTGCTGCCTTAACCCCTGCAACATCTCCAAAATACACCCCTTCATAACCAATAACACCATAAAGCTTCTATATTTCTCTTTGGTCATCTCTCACCTTGACTACTGCAACTCCTCCTTATTGGATTGCCTTTACATAGGCTATCCCCCCTTCACTCCATCATGAATGCTGCTACTAGGGATGAGCTTTGCGTTCGAAACGAACGTATGTTCGACTCGAACATCGTCCGTTCGATCGTTCGTCGAATTTCGAACAAAAACGATCGTTTGCGGCAAATTCGAGTGAAACGAAACAACCGTTTTTAAAACTTTTTTCCATTGATACATGTTCGCTGGGGCAGGACCCGGGTTCTGAAAGACGTTTTCCAACAATAACTTGAAAATTGGTCTTTAAAACGACCGTTTTTTAATTCGAACGTTCGAGTCCCATAGACTTCAATGGGGTTCTAAATGTTCGTGCGAACGATCGGACCGTTCGACGGTTCTGGTGCGAACCGAACGCGGGGGTGTTCGGCTCATCTCTAGCTGCTACCAGACTCATCCACCTTACTGTGTCTGCTGCTCCTCTCTGTCAATACCTCCATTGTCTGCCACTCACCCAACAAACGAAATTATACATACTAACAGTATGTGCCCGCTGGTCATCGCACCGCGCGCACCCCCTAGTTGCCAAAAGGCGAAGCGATGTAAGGTAATGTCGCTTTGCCCAGGGGAGCCAACCTGCTGCAGTAAAACTGCAGTGGCTGGTCCAGAAGCGGTTAAAATAAATTTTTGCACTGGGGCTTTTCATGGTCTTCTATTAGATACAATACCATCTTTTATAGTGATAAGTACTTTTTTGCTTGGTACTTTCTGCAAAATAAACCCCATGTCCCATTAGGAAGACAATGATTCCACAGATTCAGTTTTCCATGCTCTGATTTATACCAAAGATAAAGTCTCCGTCAATATAACACATGAAAAGAATAAACACACATTAAAATGTCCGAAACCATACTGTTTATTTAGCAGTATTCAGTATATTGGGCAGCAAAAGACATATATCTAAATGTTCTCAAGATATTTCAAAGCACAACGGCAAAGTTTAGCAAATGTAAATATAATTTAAGGACGTGACAGAACAAAGGGGGTGCATTCCACATACCAAGAATGACATCAGTTTGCTTCCTGAAACTCGAGATCAGTGGAAGATGTGCTCTGTGATCTGCTATGATGTATTGCATGTGTGCAGAAAATCACTCATTTTATTAGCACATGCCTACATATTTCATGAATTAAATGGATTGAGTTTAACCTCCTACAGGTTGTATCCAGTTTCCAGAGGTGTTCTATTACTATGATGAATACCTGACATTCAACAATATTACGTGGGGTAGACACATCATCAAATGATGGGGTATCCAAGCAGAAGTGATCAAGTGATACGCAGAAGTAAACTCTAAATAGGGGGCTGCTTACTTTGTTTGGGCAAACAAGCCCAGACTTAAAGACTCCTGAAATTTCTATTTTTAGAGAGAAAATATGGTTGGATTAAGAGGGGAGAACAGTGCTTACCATATCTAGATGTTAAAATGTTTTGTTACACACAGAGCTGCTTGTAATATTCAACATGACTTATGTTCTAATTTTTCTATTAACCCCTATATATCAGTCCCAGATTTTAGATGCCAAATCTAAGAGTAACAAAAGTGAACTGGTTTACACACATTGGGGGTCATTTACTAAAGGTAAATCCACTTTGCACTACAAGTGCGCTCCAAGTGCACTTGAAAGTGCTCTTGTAAGTGCAGTCGATGTAGATCACTGTAGATCTGAGGGGAAGCTCTGAAATGAGGGGAAGCTCTGCTGATTTTATCATCCAATCATGTGCAAGCAAAAATGCTGTTTTTTATTTTCCTTGCACGTCCCCTCAGATCCACAGCGACTGCACTTGTAGTGCAAAGTGGATTTGCCTTTAGTAAATAACCCACATTATCTTTTATATTTTCCAGAATATTTACATACTGCAGGTATAAAAAGGTATACACATGCATCTTAAGTACATGTGCATATAAGCAAGCATATAAATCAAATTTATATAAAAAAAAAAAAGATTTCTAACATATCTTCAGTTTCTATGGTGCTGTTAGTAAGTCTGTTAGTAGAACCAATAGAACACCAATGTGTAAAACAGTTTCCAATGCATTTTTAAATCCAAGCGTGCAAGCAATGCCTTTAAATACATATAAATGCAGTGAGAATAGAGAAATTGTTAATCCGTCTGCATAAATAATTTATCATACAGAAGATGCCATAGGAATCTTGAAAAAATTCTGGGATAAACAAATATTTTCGAAATATTTATTTGAATCTTGATGTCCTTTGTGTGTTTCTTTCAGATCTGTGCAGTAATCTAGCATGAAACAACTGTTTTTACCTATGTGCAGGAGTATATTGCCCGCCCGGTACTGCGCATACGTATCGTAGTACGGAGCCGCAGAACATCGAAATTTACAATCAGCTGTAGATGGCGCCAGCGCACAATAGCCGACATTGTGCCACACGCTCCCGAAGCTTGTGCAAGTCTGCACTGCCCATCATTACAAAATACGTTATGTAGGCATCTGCCATCACATGTGCCCAATATGAAGAAATCCGCCCCTTGCAGACTTGCACGAGCATCGGGAGCATGTGGCACAATGTCGGCTATTGTGCGCAGGCACCATCTACAGCTGATCATAAATTCCAATGTTCGGAGGCTTTCGGCGGCTCCGTACTGCGGAAGCGCTGCGCATGCGCAGTACCAGGTGGGTATTATTTGACAGGGGGCATTTCTCGTCAGAACACCGGCCCTAGCAATAGGCAGGTCAGGTGGCTGCCTAGGGCGCCATGGTAGGGGCGTGGCAAAATCCAGATCCCAGCAACTCACTGGGGATTATCATTTTTAAAATATCTGTCTGTCCCTCCAGCAAGCAAACTAAAATGTCCACCCTGCGCCCCATAGATGAGAAGCTTTAGTTTGCTTACAGGGGTTGGATGTGGAGCCAGGGAAGGGATCCCACTGGTCTCTACGCTGTCACTGTCCTATACTCAGGTAAAGGAGGAGGGGGGCCGTGTGTGTGTTTGCGCGAGGACCAGGGGCGGACTGACCATTCAGTAGGGAGCCCCATGATAGTAAGTGGGCTGATCCTGAGTGGAGAGAGAGCCAATGGAGGAGAAGGACTCTTCCTGAACCAGTGAGAAAACTCAAGTCGGGGTCGGAATTGATTCAGCAGCACCACCAACACATAGGCAGCATGTGTGACTTGTTTTACTTATGCCCTTCGTGTCAGTGAGAACAGGAATGCCGAATCCTCTCCTACACTGCTATCTGCATAGTTCTGCCTCCCAGCAGGAGGTTTGGCTGCTGTGTTACCCAAATGCAGCTGGAAGCCAGTTATTGATCTGCTGCCCTGTCATTCAGCTCTGCACCTGCCTCCTCCTCTAGGCTGTCCGGGAAGTATACAGCGGGGACACAGTGTGGGCCGAGACACCTCCATTCCAGACAGTGCAGAGTGTTCTGCTCGAGCTGTGCGTTCTATAGAGCTGCTGACATCACTTCCAGTTTATCACCATGTCCTAGGGCGGTGCCAATGTCAATCAAAGCACTTAGCCGTAATGATACATACTACGGGGGCGCCGGCCAGAAGTACTGCGCCACAAGGCAGGTCAAAAGTCTGCAAATGAAGCGCCTCGCCTGCAATCTTGTGATTGCATAGACATAGCACTTCCCATAGTGCCCAAACACAGTGTACCTAAAGCAGATGTCCGCTGAAAAAAAAATATTAAAACCCAGCAGCTACAAATATTGCAGCTGCTGATTTTGAATATTACTACACTTACCTGTCCTGGAGTCCAGCATTGTCCGCAGCAGAGGACAAGTGATCGCTCGTCACTCTGCTGCCGCCCGGCCATCCTCGGTGAGGGAACCAGGAAGTGAAGCGCTCCGGCTTCACTGCCCGGTTCCCTAAGGCACATGTGCGAGTCGCGCTACGCCTGCCGATTGGCTCCCGCTGTGTACTGGGAGCCGAGTGTTCCCAGCACACAACAAGGGGGGGGGGCGGGAAATGACCTCATGCCTGCAGTCTGCCTGAGACTGTGTGGCCGGAAGTGGGTGCAAATACCTGTTTTTAGACAGGTATCTGCACCCCCCTCCCCCCTAAAAGATGTCAAATTTGACACTGGAGGGGGAAGGGTTCCGATCAGCGGGAGTTCCACTTTAGGGTGGAGCTCCGCTTTAAGGATCCTTTTTTCATTATTTTTTTGTGCCTGCCTGGGGGGCATTTGCCCCCCCCCCCCCATGGACGGCTGCCACTTCTAGTAATTGAGGCAGAGTTCAGGGGTCACTAGTGAGGCAGCATTCAGGGGTCACTAGTAAGTGAGGCAGAGTTCAGGGGTCACTAGTGTGTGAGGCAGAGTTCAGTGGTCACTAGTATGTGAGGTAAAGTTCAGGGGTCACTGGTAAGTGAGGTAGAGTTCAGGGGTTACTAGTAAGTGAGGCAGAGTTCTGTGGTCACTAGTATGTGAGGCAGAGTTCATTGGTCATTAGAAACTGAGGCAGAGTTCAGTAATAAGTAATGCAAAGTTCAGAGGTTAGTAGTAAGTGATGCAGATCTCAATGGTCAGAACTAAGTGAGGCAGAGTGTATGTTCATAGCTCCGGTAAAAAAAAATCTTAACATCTAAACACTGTTTTGCAACTTTGACATGTGTTAGTAAAACTATACATATTATAACTGCTTAATTCATCCACATGTTTTTTAGGACAAATTTGGCTTTCAATGTTGATTAATAGTAATGGATATTTCCTGATTTTTTTTAAATTATTATTATTATGAAAGGAAATCTTGCTCAAAATAGTTCAGTTATTAATATTTAAACATATATATATATATATATATATATATATATATATATATATATATATATATATATATATATATATATATATATATATATATATATATATATATATTCTAGTTAGCTGTATATTGCTTGCTATTACCATCACAAACCAAATTTCCCTAGCTCCCGATGATCGCAGTGATATCACATGTATATTATTTATTGATTGTACCAGAAACAATAGTCAACATTTAGCTGTTTTTCTTATTTACCTAAAATACACTGGCCCAGATTCACAGAGCAATTACGCCTGTCTAACTGGTGTTAGACAGGAGTAATTTCAAATTTTGCGCGCCGTATCACTAGTTTGAATCCTCAAACCATGATACGGCGGCTTCGGGCTTCGATCCGAGAGGCTTACGTCTTCGTAAGCCTTCGGATCTACGCTGCGATATTTTTGCGGCCGCTGGGAGGAGTTTGCGTCGTTTTCATGCGTCGGGGTATGCAAATTAGTTTTTACGGCGATCCACGAAGGTACGAGTGTCCCTCGCAATCGCCTACGTCATTTTTTGGCTGCGTAATGTTAGAGGAGCTTTTTGCTGGTCTAACAGTGTGCGTAACCCATGTAAAGTATGGCCGTCGTTCCCGCGTCGATTTGAAAATATTTTTTTTTTTTAACGTAACTCGTTCGGGAATAGGAATGTACGTAAACGACGCTACTACGACGTGACGACGTGTTTTCGCGCAATGCACGGCGGGAAATTTGCGAACGGAGCATGCGCAGTTCGATCACCGCGGGAACGCGCCTATTTTAAATGCTTCACGCCCCCTACTCGCGCAGATGGATTGCGACGGGAGAAATACACTACGCCGCCGTCGTTTACTGGACAAAATCTACCTGAATTCCACGTAGAGCCAGGTAAAAAACGGCGGCGTAGTGTATTTCTGATACTCGAGAATCTAATTCTCTGTGAATCTGCCCCACTGACTCTGAACTTTGAACTAAAACACTTTGGGGCAGATTCACAGAGAATTAGATTCTCGTAGAGTATCAGAAATACACTACGCCGCCGTTTTTTACCTGGCTCTACGTGGAATTCAGGTAGATTTTGTCCAGTAAACGACGGCGGCGTAGTGTATTTCTCCCGTCGCAATCCATCTGCGCGAGTAGGGGGCGTGAAGCATTTAAAATAGGCGCTTTCCCGCGGCGATCGAACTGCGCATGCTCCGTTCGCAAATTTCCCGCCGTGCATTGCGGGAAAACACGTCGTCACGTCGTAGTAGCGTCGTTTACGTACATTCCTATTCCCGAACGAGTTACGTTAAAAAAATATATATATTTTCAAATCGACGCGGGAACGACGGCCATACTTTACATGAGTTACGCACTGTTAGACCAGCAAAAAGCTCCTCTAACATTACGCAGCCAAAAAATGACGTAGGCGATTGCGAGGGACACTCGTACCTTCGTGGATCGCCGTAAAAACTAATTTGCATACCCAGACGCATGAAAACGACGCGAACTCCTCCCAGAGGCCGCAAAAATATCGCAGCGTAGATCCGAAGGCTTACGAAGACGTAAGCCTCTCGGATCGAAGCCCGAAGCCGCCGTATCATGGTTTGAGGATTCAAACTAGTGATACGGCGCGCGAAATTTGAAATTACTCCTGTCTAACACCAGTTAGACAGGCGTAATTGCTCTGTGAATCTGGGCCTTTGACTCTGAACATAAACCTCTGACCTTAGACCTAACCCTGGCACTGGCAGTGGTTTGGATCAAACATTGAGCTATTTCTTTTTATCTTGATTTTTACTTTCATTACATGCTTACTTGTTTACAATGTTCTCCTCTAGGAAGGAGAAAAAGATAAAATGTATCTTTTTCTCCATTCATGAGGAGAAAAATAACACACATGGGCCAATCACATGTTATTACAGAGATCAGGTGATCAGGAACCAGTCCGATCATTAGTATAAGAAATGGAGTTCTTCATGATAGCTTGGTCCCTGTGCTTGTAGCCTGCTGGACAGTGTGATCCCAGTATAAATACAGTTGCACATATAAGAAAAAGGGAAAGAATGTAAATATATATATATATATATATATATATATATATATATATATATATATATATATATATATATATATAGTATGCTGTGTGAATGGGAACACATAAGCTGCTTTTGACTGCAAACGTGGAAATACACCTAAAGGAAAATGCTGCTAATATAACTCAAAATATGTGCTCAATAAAAATACCAAATATTTCCCTTCAAATTATTACTAAATGCCTACACTAATTTATTAATTAACTGACCATATCACTGCTCTGAGAACCAAATATTAAAAGGTCTTTTAGACCTTAAACAAACTACATTTTGCAGGCTGTATGTCATATAAAGGTAATAATACTAAATTTTATATAACAATGGCTTACCTAGTATTTTAACCTACATTTGGTTTAATAACTCTCAACTTTTTCTTTAACATACACAGCAGGAAAAGATGCAATCTGGACAGAAATAAGATTTAAGTCAGACTCCTATTCAGAATGCAGAGGGAAGCAATTTGTGAAGAGGACGTGGTATAAGAAATTTGTTGGAATTCAGCTGTGTAACTCTCTAAGATATAAGATTTACCTCAGCAACTCTCTTACAGGTAAAAAGAAAATTGAGTGAATTTCAAAGCTGGTCATAAACAGATGCTGCCAATCAAATCCAATGACATGGGAGCGGGGGGTCTGGCCCTAGTCCTGCTGTCTGTGTCAATGGATGCAGCAGCAGGACTCGTGAGCATGATCATACGAAGGGTTTCAGGGAATGCGGGTCCCTGTGGGGGCACACGATGAAGAGGGCTAGCCAGGAGGGCGGACGAGACACCCCAGAAAAGGAGGATTGGGGCTGCTCTGTGCAAAACCCTTGCACAGAGCAGGTAAGTATTTTTTTTAAACAAACCTTTACAAATCACTTTAAAGCGGAGGTTCACCCTAAAAACATGTATATAACATTACATTCTGCATACTTCCAACATTTACAGTATGCTGTTTGTTTTTTGTTTTACATACCGCATTATTGCTATTTTCCTCCCGGCTTCCGGGTACTCACTCCCGCGGGAGTAGGCGTTCCTATGCAGAGGTGCAGTGTCATGTGGGACTTCGCCCAGATGATTGACGTCTTGAGAAAAACTTCTCCCCGGCGGATAAGGCGCGTCACGAGTTTCCGAAAGTAGCCGAACTGCGAGACGGCTCTATACGGCGGGGGGAATGTTCTTTTCAAGACATCAACCATCTGGGCGAAGTCCCACATGGCACTGCGCCTCTACATAGGAACGCCTACTCCCGTGGGAGTGAGTACCCGGAAGCCGGGAGGAAAATAGCAATAATACGGTATGTACAGCAACCAAAAAAAAAACAGCATACTGTAAATGTTGGAAGTATGCAGAATGTAATGTTATATACATGTTTTTAGGGTGAACCTCTGCTTTAAGGTGTGTTACTGCCTGTATAATGTAGACACTTTCTATTGGCTGTTCAGTGCAGGGGTTCTCTCAGGACCCAGAATGGAGCCTGAAGGTGCTGACCAATTGGAATGGGCACAACTGCAGCTCTGGATTACCAGTCCTCTGCATGCAAGAATCAGAGCTGGCAAGGAACTTGGATGGCAAACTTGAGTATAAAACACTGCAATCCAGATAGGAGGAAGGTTAATTTTTGCCAGTAGATTACCTTTATTATAGCTAAAGGTTTGCAGCAAGAGCTTACATTAACAACTGTAATCAGTAGCACCCCCACACTGGAGATCAGATCAAATTATTTTCATTTTATTTAAATGAATGGTATTTATTACCATTCATGGAGAGCATAATACTACCCTGACAATGCCTTAATCTTTCTTTCTCACTAGACGATTGAGGCTACTTTTGTTCAGGTAATATCAAGGGCCAACGTTTATTACTCATAGTAAGATGCTATCTGGAGCTCAGCTTTAACTGGGGCTTAACTGGGGTTCAGAAACGACATTATATATATGTATAGATATCTATATATACACAAAGTGCCAAGAAAAAGTTATCACACCCCTTTTGTCATGTTATTTTGGGGGGGGGGGGGGGGGTTATGTAATAGACCAACAAAAAGTGCAACAAAATCGTGAAGTGGAAGAAAATTATGGTTTTCATTTTATTTTACAAATACCTGAAAAGTGTCCCCCACGTGGCTTCTCGCAAACTGCAAACAGGACTTCTTATTGCTTTCTTTTTGCCACTCTTCCAATAAAGCCAGATTTGTGGAGTGCACGACTAGAGCCTCGTACACACACATTTCCCGGCGGTAAAAAGTCTGCCGGGAATCCCGAGGGAAAACCGAGAACCGGCTCGGTAATTTTTTTTCTCCCTACACAGGACTGAGTTTCCAGTCTGGAAAACTGCCATGAGAGCTTTGGTCCGGAATCCCGGCCGTGTGTATGCTCCATCGGAGTGTTTCCCATAGGAAAACTGCCGTGTTGAAAACCGCCCGGGAATCCTGGCAGGAAAAAAGAAAGCTGGTTCTCTCTGGTTTTCCTGGCCAAAAGCTCTCATGGCACCGGTCGTGTGTATGAGGCTTAATAGTTGTCCTGTGGACAAATTCTCCCACCTGAGCTGTGGCTCTCTGCAGCTCCTCCAGAGTTACCATGGGCCTCTTTTCTGATTAATGCTCCCCTTGCCCGGCCTGTCAGTTTAGATGGATGGCCATGTCTTGGTAGGTTTGCAGTTGTGCCATACTCTTTACATTTTCGGATGATGATGTGAACTGTGCTTCGTGAGATGATCAAAGCTTGGGATATTTTTTTTTATAACCTAGTCCTGTTTTAAACGTCTCCACAACTTTATCCCTAACCTGTCTGGTGTGTTCCTTGGCCTTCATGATGCCGTTTGTTCACTGAGGTTGTCTAACTTCTGAGGGCTTCACAGAACAGCTGTATTTATACTGAGATTAAATTACAAAGAGGTGGACTCTATTGGTTCCACTAGATTTTCGTTAGGGGTATCAGAGTAAGGGGGGCTCAATACAAATGCACGTCACACTTTTCATATATTTATTTGTAAATAAACATTAAAGACCATTTATAATTTTCCTTCCACTTTACAATTATGTGAAAACATCCCAAGCTTTGAACATCTCACGGAGCACTGTTCAATCCATCACTTGAAAATGCAAAGAGTATGGCACAAACCTTCCAAGATATGACCGTCCACCTATATTGACAGGCCGGGCATGGGGCGCATTACTAAGAGAAGCAGCCAAGAGGCCCATGGTAACTCTAAAAGAGCTGCAGAAGGAGGTTGGAGAATCTGTCCACAGAACAACTATAAGTCGGGCACTCCACAAATCTGACTTTTATGGAAGAGTGGAAAGAAGAAAGCCATTGTTGAAAGAAAGCCATAAAAAGTTCCATTTGCGGTTTGCAAAAAGCCATGTGGGGGACACAGCAAACATGTGAAAGAAGGTGCTCTGGTCGGATGAGACCAAAATTGAACTTTTTGGCCTAAAACACAAACGCTATGTGTGGCGGAAAACTAGCACTGCACATCACCCTAAACACAGTATGCCCATCGTGAAACATGGTGATGGCAGCATCATGTTGTGGGGATGCTTTTCTTCAGCAGGGACAGGAAAGCTGTTCAGAATTGATGGGGAGATGGATGGAGCCAAACACAGGGTAATCTTTGAGGACAACTTGTTAGTCTGCAAAAGACTGAGGCGGAGGGTTCACCTTCCAGCAGGACAACAATGCTAAAGATACAGCCAGAGCTACAATGGAATGGTTTAGATCAGTGATGGTGACCCTTGGCACCCCAGATGTTTTGGAACTACATTTCCCATGATGCTCACCTACACTATAGAGTGCATGAGCATCATGGGAAATATAGTTCCAAAACATCTGGGGTGCCAAGGTTCGCCATCACTGGTTTACATCAAAGCATATTCCTGTGTTAGAATAGCCCAGTCAAAGTCCAGACCTAAATCCAATTCATAATCTGTGGCAATACTTGAAAATTGCTGTTCACAGACGCTCTCAATCCAATCTGACTGCTTGAGCTATTTTGCAAAGAAGAATGGGCAAAAATGTCTCTCTCTAGATATGCAGAGCTGGTGCTGACATCCCCAAAAAGTACTGATGCAGGGGGCTCAATACAAATGCACCCCACACTTTTCAGATATTTATTTGTAAAACACATTGAAACCCATTTATAATTTTCCTTCCAATTCACAATTATGTGCCACTTTGTGGTGTTCTATCACATAAAACCCCAATAAAATACATTTATGTTTTTGATTGTAACATAACAAAATGTGGAAAAATTCAAGAGGTACGAATACTTTTTCAAGGCACTGTAAGTACAAATAAGCAGGATTCATGATCTATTTTATTTACATGCTTCCTCTTTCTTAAGAACTGCCATCTTGCCATGGTAAGGAAGTATGCAGGTCCTGATATTTTTGCTGGGAGAAGCTTATGCTCATGGCAGTGACACTTAACCACTTAACCCCCGGACCATATTGCTGCCCAATGACCAGAGCACTTTTTGTGATTCGGCACTGCGTTGCTTTAACTGACAATTGCGCGGTCGTGCGACGTGGCTCCCAAACAAAATTGGCATCCTTTTTTTTCCACAAATAGAGCTTTCTTTTGGTGGTATTTGATCATCTGTATAAAAAGAGAAAGTGCAATCAGCACAAAAATACAAAAGATCAAAATAATAAATCAAAATAATAAAATGTGCTATTAAGTGTAAAAATGAAAAATACTCAAGGAGTGGATTTCATATGGATGCAAGCTGAACACCAAAAAGGACAATCACAAAATCCCTGAAGTAAGTATATCAAGAAGAGCAGTGCAGCGCAAACCTAGATTACATAATAATAAAGATAAATATGCTCATAGTAGTGAAAAAATAAACACACAAATGATTAATAGCAGTGTGAAAGTAAATAAAAGAAAGTCCAAATTTGCAATGTGCAAACAACTTGGAAGAAAAAATCCTGTGATCAAGAAATTCAGAGTGTCTTCACCATGTGACTGGAAAACCAATATTTCAAATGTGATCCCTTCACCAGTAAAGATGGGTACTCTCACCTCACACAAAGACCTTTGTTTTACCAAAGGTCTAATAGGCATAGATCAATGGTAGGAAATCCAGATGGCTCAAAGATGTATACTTTTTGGCTGAAGGACCCGGAGATAAGCAAGTATCCTCAGTGGCACCAACGGACCAGTATGCAAAGAAAAAAGGCCAAATCTAAGAGCTTCCATATAAAACCAGGTCTCTTTAATGCGTAAAAACATGTGCAGGATACTCACATTTGGATAGAAAATACAGGCATATAACACCATGAAACAAACAGCTCGAATGAAGATGTGGGACAACAACGAGTGACGTGGGATGGTTCCTGACCCCGGACGCGTATCGTAATACAACTTCCTCAGCAGATTATATTATTATGTAATCTAGGTTTGCGCTGCACTGCTCTTCTTGAGGTATTTGATCATCTGTGTGTTTTTTTATTTTTTTTTGAGCTATAAACAAAAATAGAGCGACTATTTTGAAAAAAAATCTATATTTTTAACTTTTTGCTATAATAAATATCTCCAAAAAATATATAAAAAAATACATTTTTTTTTCCTCAGTTTAGGCCGAGACGTATTCTTCTACATATTTTTTGTAAAAAAAATCGCAATAAGTGTTTATTGATTGGTTTGCGCAAAAGTTACAGCGTTTACAAAATAGGGGGTAGTTTTATAGCATTTTTATTAATATTTTTTTTTTACTAGTAATGGCGGCGATCAGCATTTTTTTTTCAGTACTGCGACATTATGGCGGACACTTCGGACACTTTTGACACATTTTTGGGACCATTGGCATTTTTATAGCGATCAGTGCTATAAAAATGCATTGGATTACCATAAAAATGCCATTGGCAGTGAAGGGGTTAACACTAGGGGGCAGGGAAGGGGTGAAGTATGTTCCTGGATGAGTTCTAACTGTATGGGGGCGTGGACTCACTACGGGAAATCACTGATCTTCTGTTCATACATTGTATGAACAGAAGATCAGCATTTCTTTTCCTGACAGGACCGGGAGCTGTGTTTACACACACAGCTCCTGTGTCTCACTCTGTACCGAGCAATCGTGGATGACCGGCGGCGATCGTGTCCGCCGGGCACGGGACTCGGGGGCGAGCGGGGGCGTGCGCTCCCTAGTGGCCACTTAAAGAGCCGACGTAGAGCCGTAAAACGACGGCGCAGTCGGCAAGCAGTTAAAGGAGATATATAGTCACAGCATACGCTTTCATTTATTACATCAGCAACAATCCAATATAAGCACTCTTGGAAAATCTACTTTCAGGTTGTGAGTGCCATTTCCTGGATTTTGTGCATGTTTTGCAACTTCTCCAATGCTCTTTCCTTTGGTTTACATTCAGTTTGGATGCTTGATAAGTGATTTCTGCACTGGCAATGCCTCCTAAAACTCTCTGCACCAGGCTCTTTGAAATGTGCGACACAGCAGTGCCTACTTACAAGACATAGTGAATACATGTCATAAAGTTCAAGGAAGTTGTGTGGGGATCTTTACAATCTTAAAGATTACTCAAATAATAACAGTAGGCTATAAATATTTTTTTAAATACAATGTTGAAATTAATATATATTACATTTTGACCATAAATACACTTTAAGCAAAGGTGGCCGAAGGGCAGACGTCAAACTAAGAATAATCCACAAAAACAGGCAAGGCCTATAGACACAGTGATGTCCACACACCTAGGAGACACAAGTTTGCCAAAATAGCTAGTACATGGTTAAAAGTAAAATCCTCCTTTCCTGTACTGGGATTTTGTAGGCTCATTTCTCAAATATAGTTACAAAAAGACTAAAATTGCCATGCCTTAAATACTTTCAGTAATTAAGTAGGCCACTACATCTTCAACAAATAAGAGTAACATGTGGAAACCTCAACATTTTTCTTCGAACTGCATAAGACCTGTGTGCTATAAATCTGTCTCATTCAAGCATTTATCTGTTATTACAATGTTTTTCCACAGGCTGAATGAATGTTATGGTTTCCAAAATATGCTTTTGTTGCTTCATTATGCATGTTACAGCTTAAAGTTTAATGTTATGCGTTTGTAAAACATTGTCTTCTGTTCAAAGCTCTTTATTATAATGAAGGGAAATAACAAATATATATATATTTATTTACCTTTACTAAATCAACCTCCCTGTTCCAAGCCCCTTATACTCAGGTTACATGTAAACGTCTGGGATGTGTGCTTTGCATTGGACCCGCAGCAAACTTAAAGTGGCTAGTTGAGTTGCCATGTGGTACCACCCATTAAAATTTGCCTCATGGTTGCTGCACACTAGGCCCATTGAAACAATCCACAAGAACAAGGACACTCACACACATCCACAGATGAAAGCGCCCATCTGGCTTGTCTACAAGATCCAGGAACACAAAAATGGAATGGCTGCAGACTGCACTGGAAGCACTGATAATTTTTCGGAATGTCAAATACAAGCTAAAAACATTACAGCACAAGAGCACTTACAGGTAGGAAGGTAGATGTATTTCACGCCCCACAGCCCTTATTCAATAAGCACCGTGGCGAAATTGCTTATTGAATAAGCGTCATGGTGCGTGAAACACATTTACCTTCCTACCTGTCAGTGCTCTTGTGCTGTGATGTCTTTAGCTTGTATTTAACATTCCAATAAATTATCAGCACTTCCAGTGGAGTCTGCAGCCATTCCATTTTGTATGCCTAGTCCCATTGAAAACTGGCAGTCAGGGCAAACAAAAAAACAAATATAAACATTCAGGAGGCCTTCTAAACTCATGATAAGTGGCTGCTTAGTAGTGGTTTGCTTTTAAGAGGCTTACCAAACATGGGCTAAAAGATTTGTAAGTTAACATAAGCATCAAAGCATTTATGTATGCTGTAATTTACCTTTTTATAGTGGATAACATAAACTGTTTATGAATTCATGTAGCTGCAGCAGTATGGTAATATTAATATGACCTTCTATCCCTAGGCACCTTTTATAACATAGGAGATCAGTCTGGATACGGTGAGGACCATTGCCAGTTTGTTGACTCATTTCTTGATGGGAGAACAGGACAGCGAATTTTGCCAGAGCAGCTGACAGACAGAAAAGGTATCATTGCAATGTTATATTTAGATAGATATATCTATATACAGTATTTATATATCTATATACACACACACACACACACACAAACACAAGGGGTGCTCAAAAAGTTTCCATCCTTTATTTTTTATTTTAATAGAGTTTAAACAAACAGCGGAAACGAGTGTGGAAAGGTCAAAACCTATTGTTTTATTAATGTGAGCTTCTGCTGGGGAGATTCACCCTTACTATGGTTATGGTGTCCATTGTCGACAGTACCGAAAGGGAGTAAAGATCCAACATTTTGAGTTTTTACAATAAACATAAGGGTGAGAGGTAATCTTCTCATGGGGATATATGTCATGGTGACAATTGTCCATGAGGAGTTATCCTGTCCAGCTGATCTTTTCCCTTACTGACATACCATGCACTTTGGACTCCGGAGTGACACCAGAACATGAGAGTTTTATTTGCTACCTTTGCTGCTGTTCTTGCTTATAAGAGAATACGCAGGATCTCTTCAGATCTTTTAGGATTACTACAGCTCCTGATGTACTTCTGTGCCAGGCTGGACATGAGTGTCACATTTCTCATAAACCCTAGTGCTGGTGTCCTGTCCATCCTTCTCTTCTCCTGACCATTCACAAAACACAGCTCGCATCCATGCATTTTGTGAATGGCCAAGGGAAGAGGGGGGCAAGAGCTGTACCAATCCTGACAGCTAAAAGAAATTCAACACCTTGATTCGCTCAACTGTAAAAAAAAAAAAAAACATGCAGATAAGGCTTTTTTAACTATGTCTGATTTGTTTTCTTGCTGTAGGTGGGTCAGAAAGTATTAAGGGGAGCACAACAACCAGATAACTAGGCTACTATGGATGCACCTGTATTGCTGCAGGTTGGCCCTGTGGCTTCCTCTCAGCAGGGTCTGGGTACCAATCATGAAATCTGCAATAGGAAGCACTTTTAAGCTCTTCAGCTGTTGAAGAATCTTTTGATAAAAAAAAAGTAATGGGTTTGCTTATCTCAGCAAACAGAAGAAATCCATTCTCTTAGGATGCCAAGGAGCAGGGAGGATGGGAGATGTTATTCCTAGGCTGTTCCAACAGCTCTGACCGGTTGCCAGTGTCCAATCTCCTGAAGGTAGCTACATAACCCTACCTCAATGAATTCCTTCCTGTGTCCCCTACTGAACAATTAAGAACGAAATGCAATTAGCTGGATTTCTAAAGTTTAGTCACAGCTCTACTTGCTTATTATAAAAGGTCCAATATGGATGTAATCCACCCTTAGCAATGAAATCCGTACACATGCAATAACTGCCTAAAAAGGCCATGGTGAATGTATTCACAGAGCAATTTGTCCTGGCATTCAGAACTGGCAGGTGCAGGAGGAGGCTATGGAAAGGCAGTGTACTGCTGGAGCTCTCAAGTGTATGCTTTGATGACACAATATTGTGATCCACCTTCACACCTACAGGAAAGTGACCTATTGATTTGTGTAGTCCTGACTATACTAGAGAAAGAAAATGCTGAAAAATCCATTAACCAAATTAATTTGATCAGATTTTAGGATGATCAGCAGCTATAAGCTTATATAGTATGCAGATTTCTAAATTGGTAGGTATAATTAAGAAAAACGTATGCTGTAATGCCGTTACTATAACAAAAGAGCACAGACTGTCATCTAATAAAACACTTCAGCCAGGGGGGTGAGCTTTTTTAAATTCCAGGAAAGATATATTGTGTAATAATAGGGTTAATTAGAAGCATACTACCCAAAATTCTTTGCCCATTCAAGGCCAGATTATAAATATGCTAGTGATTGTAAGCTGTCAACAGATTAAAAAAATATGTTTCATTGCTAGTTGCCATAGATGATCATTATAGCATACAAAAAAAGATTAACTGTACAAGGAAAGTTGTACATGAGTTTTGTTCTAGGGTTGCCCTGTTACAGTAATGTCTCAGCATGGATACAGTATATACAGCAGTTTTAGAAATTCTGCTATATTCAGCAGTTTAAGAAATTGTTTTATCCGGAAAAGGGCATAAGCCACACTTAGCCTTAGTAGGAACACACGATCGGTCTCCTCTCCCCTAAGAGAACCAGGATTTGTGTGTTTACACACACACCCATCCTGTTCTCGTTCTGTCACGAGCGATCACGGGTGCCCGGCAGACATCTCGTCAGCCTGGCACGCACATCGGCTCTGGGGACACGTGGCAAGCACTGGTCGGCTAGCGGTTAATAGTCAAAGCAAACTCCCCCCTCCATTTAGGTCTCCATGCTTTTTTTTTTGCTGAGAAATTACTGTGAAAAACATCCCCTAGCATTTTTGGCTGTGGCCATCCTGAGTATGGGCAGATGATTCATGTAGCATTTACTTCCTGGAATCCATCTGCCCTTAGCTCAAACATGCAGGTAGGAGAGTGTGCTTTGCTGAGAAAACCCCTTCTCTCCTGAAGACTCCTGGGATGTATGACATCAATTGCCCGAGCATGGAAAGTAGGAAGTAACTAGTTTGTGATGTTGCGTCTGCACTCCAATGCTATGGAGCAGAGTGGGGGCTATCTTTCCCTTACTTGGCATCCAGGCTGTGAGGGGAGCAGACATGGTTGTTTCCTGCCACTACCGACAGCTGCGGTAAGCAGCGGAGACTACCAAAGCGCGGCGGGAGGAGGGGACCTCATCCGCCCCCGATAAATGTGATCACACGGCAAATCCACCGCTGAGACCACTTTTATCCGAAAGAGGACTGCCAGAAGTTTTTAAAACTACCAGGGTTATGGCAACTAGCTGCTGCCATAACAACTGTGTTTAGCGCAAGTTTGGCACCATTTTGACATCCATAAGTGTGACTGTACAGAAAATATGATGTATGTATTACAAGCATGCCAGTCAGCGTTAAAAAACAGGCACTCTGTGTTCTGTAACAAAATAAGATTAAGGATACTTGGTTTGGCATTGTACAATTTTTATTTCTCAGAGGGGGTACGCAACCTTTTGAGCACAGTGCCAGCTACATAAAAAAAAAATGGAGTTACTTACGGGTAACTTCCTTTTCCAGGAGTCTTTCAGGACAGCCACCTCAGGAGAGAACCAGGCTCCTCCCTGCTCAGGAAACACAGCCTTTCACACAAGATTTAAGCCTCATCCTCCCACGGGCCCCTCTTTTATTCGCGAGTACCTCCGGCCAACTGGGGAGACACAAGAACACATCATACCAAATAATTATCTTACCTGATGGTCTAATGCGTTGAGTTCACAAATATCCAATAATCTCCGGTGGGTACCGGTGCTGTTCTGAAAGACTCCTGGAAAAGGACATTACCGGTAAGTAACTCCATTTTTCCCTAGGCCGTCTTTCAGGACAGCCACCTTAGAGAGGATAAGCGAGCACCTTACCTTAGGGTGGGACTACTGACTGCAGTACTTTACGACCGAAGGCCTAGTCTTTGGCTGACAGCAGGTCCAATCTGTAGTGCTTCACAAACGTGGAAAAGCTGGACCATGTTGCAGCCCTACAAATCTGCTCTGGAGAAGCATCAGCCCACTCTGCCTGAGAAGTCGCTAATGCCCTGGTGGAATGTGCCCTGATACCATCCAGGGGCTCCAACCCCCCTATCACATAAGCTTGAATAATAGCTGACCTTAACCATCTAGCTATAGTGCATCTGGAGGCTCTGGACCCCTTCCTAGCCCCAGAAAACAAAACAAAAATTAAATCAGATTTTCTAAATTGTCTAGTATTCTCTAGATACTGAAGGATGCACCTCCTATGTCCAAATTATGAAGAATACGCTCCTGTTCCCTCACAGGATTCGAACAAAAAAAATAGGCAAAATAATTTCTTGGCCCCTATGAATCCTCGAGGCCACCTTTGGCAAAAAGTCTGAATCCGTTTAAAAACCACACAATCCAGGAATACCTGAAAAAAGGGAGCCCTAGTAGAGGGCTTCGAGTTCACTCACTCGCCTGGCCGTAGTGATTGCCACCAAAAACACAGTTTTGAGGGTGATCAATTTTAATGTGCAGGACTCCAGTGGTTCAAAGGGTTCCCCTGTAAGGGCCTGCAAAACTAAAGAAAGGTCCCACACTGGAAAGGAGGAGACTAACTGGTCTCCGTCTTTTTAAGGCTTTAAAAAACCTTACTATCCATGGATCCATCGCTAGCCGTTTCTCCAAAAAAAACGCTCAAAGCGGATACCTGTGCATTCAAGGTGCAAAGAGCGAAGTCTTTGTCTGCCCCAGACTGCAGAATCTCCAGCACTGCCATGGAACTGCGCAAGTCAAAAGAGTTTTCTGAGCACCAGCTACCAAAAAGTTTCCAGACTTTTAGGTAGATAGCCTGTGTCTCCTTTTTTCTGCAGCTCAACAGGGTAGCTACTAGACGCTCCGAGAAACCTTTGCCCCTCAGCAATTCCTTCTCAGAAGCCAAGCTGCAAGGTTCCACCTCTCCACATGAGGACAGCAGATTGGGCCCTGAGTAAGAAGATCCTGCTGGGCTGGTAGAATCCTTTGAAGGCTCTACCGCCAGGCTCTTCAGGATGGAGAACCACGCTCTTCTGGGACAATGAGGCGCGATCAAAATGAGGGTTGTGCTCTCTCCCTGGAACTTCCTCAATACTGCTGGAATCAACACGGGAGGGGGGAAAGCATAAAACCTGGAAAATGTCCAGGTTTGAGCCAGTGCATCTATCCCCAATGCCCTATCCCATCTGTTCAGGGAAAAGAAAAGACTCACTTTGGCATTTTGTCTTGAGGCAAAGAGGTCCACACATGGTACTCCCCACTTTTGGACAACCATGTTGAAGACCCCCTGGTTCAAGACCCAGTCGCCCTCCCTCAGTTTTCCTGCTGAAGAAATCCACTACCCGATTCTGTTCCCCCTTTAGGTGTATTGCGGAAAGGGACAGAACGTTGACCTCGGCCCATCTGAGGATGGTTTCTGCCAGAGTCCACAGGGATCCACTTTTTGTACCCCCGTCTGTTGATGTAGGCCACCGCTGGTAGGTTGTCTGACCGGACTCACACATGCTGACCCTGAAGTTCTTCCTGAAAAGATCTGAGTCAGCGCTACTGCCCTCAGCTCTCTCCAGTTGGAGGAGCTCCCTGCGTTCTCTCTCCCTAGGTACCTTCCTGGGACCTAAATGCGCTCCCCAACCTGTGCCACTGGCATCGGTCATGACCGTCTTGGAAACCGGTAAGATCCACTCGAGACCCTGCATATTTGCCCCCTTTCTCCACCACCAGAGGGATCGTTTGACCTGATTTGGAACCAAAATCAGGGAATCCAAAGACCCCTGACTGTGGTCCCAGACCATCAGAATAAACAGCTGAAGAGGACGGAAATGCAGCCCTGCCCACTGAACTTCCGGGAGTGTGGATGTCAGTAAGCCCAGGGCTGACATAGCCTCTTTTACCGAGACATGAAAGCTGCCCTGAAGAAGCAACATTGCCTTGTCTACCTTTAGGACTTTCTCTGGGGGAATAAAGACTCTGACTTGTTGAGTCCAACACATAGCCTAGGCAGACTACTCTTTGGGATGGAACTAGGCTTGAGTTTTCCAGGTTCAAGAGCTATCCTAAATTTTCCAGGATGCCTCTTGCTACCTGAAGATCTCGAGACAACTGCTCCAGAGGCTTCAGGTTCAGAATGAGCTTGAATTTTTCCGAAGGTTTGCGGACCACAAAGATGTCGGAATAAAAGCCTTTGCCTATCTCTAAAGTTGGGACCCGGACTACCACCTCCTTTTCCTTCAACTCCTGTAGAGAGGAAAGAAGAGCTGAAGCCTTCTCTACATACCTTGGCAGGTCAGTGACCAAGAGTCTGAGTGGGGGAGGATTTGAAAACTCCAACAGATATCCTCTTCTGATGATCCCCAATATAAATTAAATTTGAGATGATCTCCCACTGTGGGAAGAAGCCCCCCCAACCTGTCACTGGGCCCTTTTTGGCTGTTTTCCCTTTTGTCCCCAGACCTTCTTTTGGTGTTTCGTTTTAGGGACTTCCGGCTTCTTTTGAGGTCGAAACCTGTTCTTAGACTGTTCCCCATACTTATTTTTAATGTGAAAGGCTTTCTTTTTGTTGGCAGTGCGGTCCAAAACAGCCGAGGGAAACGCCAAAACTGAGGGGCCGGAGGGAGGTTGAGGTTTAAATCTTGTGATTGAAGGCAGTGTTTCCTGAGAAGGGAGGAGCCAGGTTCTCTCTAAGGTGGCTGTACTGAAAGATGGCCTAGGGAAAAATCAATTTCTCACTCTCAATCACAAAAACAAAGTTTTATAAAGTAAATGCTGTAAACAACATAAATAATAGTTTGAAATGAACATTGAACTTTCAGACATCAATGGTATGTGGTAAGTAAATAGTAACTTACAAATCCCGACAGAAAACACCGGCAATAGGGCAGTCATGGCTTTAGACGTAGTCAAAGCTTTTGACAGCCTAGAATGGGAATATATTTGATATGCCCTAGAGGCCTATGGGTTCGGCCCCACCTTCATTAGATGGATTAAAACATTGTATAATGACCCTAATGCAAAAATTAGAGTCAATAATGAATATTCAAGAAAGGTCAAGTTAGAGAGGGGCACAAGGCAGGGGTGTCCATTGTCACCCCTGCTCTTTGCATTAGCCATGGAACCACTTGCCATGACTATAGGAGCGGATCGGATAATGAAGGGCTTTATAAGACCAATCAGAGAGGAAAAAATTGCTCTATACGCGGATGATGTTCTGCTATTTCTAGGTGACACCGACCATTCCATTAGAAGAGCAATGACTATTTTCAGAGAGTTTGGCAAGATATCCGGCCTGGTGATAAACTGGGAGAAATCGGCTTTGATGCCGATAGATCCAATGAGGAACCGGATCCAGGAGGTATTCCCACAGTTGGATACCGTGGGGAAAATGTTGTATTTGGGCATAACAATTACACCAGATCTTAATAAATACATAGAGAATAACTTGGAACCTATGATGCTTAAATTCAAAAAGAAAATAGGAATCTGGCGGCATCTCCCACTATCGATGGCTGGGAGGTGCAACCTGATTAAAATGGTATGGATGCCACAATTACTCTATGTACTTCATAATACACCAATATGGATACATAAAAAATGGTTCAACAAGATTGACGCCCTGTTCAGGGAATTAATATGGAAGGGAGGACTCGCTAGAATAGGACTACAGACCCTGCAGTTGTCAACAAGAGAGGGAGGAATGGCAGTACCCCACCCGCGTAGCTACTTCCTGGCCGCACAGCTGCAGCATATCGGAGGTAAAAAGGAACTAGGAGAAGATATGAATGGTAGCTTAATGACCCAGGGGGCCCCCCACTAAACAATCATGGAGGTGATGGAGGCCAACTCATTTATCAATCAGACCCCCACGGTCAAGATGATAACTAAAGTGTGGAAAGCCATAACGATAAAGGAAGGACAGGTGGGAGTGACAGAATATGCGCCGTTATGGAATAACAGGAACCTACAAGAGCTCGAAACAGTGGGAGCAATTAGAGAATGGGCAGTAAATGGGATAACAAGACTGGCTCAGTTATACGAGGGTAGGACCTTAAAAACATTCGCCACCCTGAGAGAGGAATATGAAATTCCCAATCGCACGTTCTATAGGTATCTACAAGTTAGGCATGCATTAAATACCCAGTTTAAAGGAGTAGGGCCGAACTGGATAAAGGCACGAATACCTCAAAGAATAAGAGAGGGGATAGAGAAGAAAGGGTTTATATCCGTAATCTAACCTTATATTTGCGAGGAGAACATAGGGGGACCAATGCAGCTTAAAAGTAAAAAGAAATGGGAGGAAGACGTGGGAAATATAACAGAAGAGCAATGGAGGATGGTATTGGAGAGAGGGCAAATGGCCAGTTTCACCAGCCCAAAGGATATCCTTTTTAAGGATGATACATAGGACATATTATACCCCAAAAAAACTTTTTAGCTTTGGCTGCAGATCGGACGCAGAATGCCCCAGATGCCAGGATACGGGGGATCTATTACATATGATATGGAGATGCCCTAAACTATTTAGGTATTGGTGGGAGATCATCAGAATCATTAACAAAACATATGGGACCAGGTTGGGGATGGACCCTAGAATGTGTATATTGGGAATATGGGAAGAAGAGAGGGTTGGCGAGTACGACAAAAGCTGTAGTAAGGTGTCTATTCCAGGCAAGAAAACTAATTGCTCAAAGATGGCAGGCAGTAAACCCCCCATTAATAAGAGAGTGGACTAATAGTGTGACAGAAACAGTATGGAAAGAGAAAACTGTTTATATCAAGAGGGGAAACATCAAGGAATTAGATAAAATATGGAAACCGTGGTTACTTGAAATAGGATAGCAGGAATGAAACCCCAAGGAGCCAATGGGATACTTTGGATGTGAGGGGGGGGGGGTAGGGAGAGAAGGAGAAAAAGATGTAGCTACCAGGGGTCAAATTCAAGATTATAATATGCGGGGAAGGAAAAATGTTTTTTTTGTATAAATAAAATTTTTGTATGTGACCTGTTTTATATATGAAAAATAATGAAATAAAAAGAATGAAATAAAAAATAAAAAATAGTAACTTACCCTTATTCCAGAAGGCTTGTGCTGCAAGGAAAGTACAGTAAGGCTGAAATGAATATGCTGGTTGGCATAATCAACTCCATGAAATAAAGTGAGGAGATAGCGGTCAACCTAATAAAGTTCTCAGATCAGGTTATATTTCTGCACCTTCACACCCAAAATCTACCCAAATTCCTGCACCTTCATATCTCAGATCAGACCCATTCCTTCACCTTCGCACCTCAGACTTGCCCCAATACCATCACAATTCAGAGCAGCCCCAACTACTGCACCATCACTCCCATTTCTCTCCACCTTCTCACCTCAGATCAGCTCCATTTTCTGCACCTGCTCACCACAGATCATCCCAAATTCTGCACCTTCACACCTTGGAACAGCCCCCAATTCCTGCAACTCACAACTCAAATGAGGCCCAATTTGTGCACCTTCACATTTCAGATCAGTCCCGATTCCTTGCCCTTCCCACCTCTGATCACCCCAATTCCTGCACATTCAGATCTCAAATAATCCCTCTGCACCTTCACACCTTAGATCAGCCCAAATTCCTGCGCAATCACATTTCAGATCACCCTAGTTTCTGCACCTTCAGATCTCAAATCCTAATGCATGTACATTAACACCTCAGATCAGCCCAACATCCTGAATCTCTACACCTCAGGGATCAGCCTTTGCACCTTTACACCACAAAACACCCCCAAGACATGGGCCTTTACACTTAGATCAGTCCCAATTCCTGGATTCTCTCACCTCAGATCAGAAACAAATTCCTGCATGAGCACAGCTCAGATCATCCCAATTTCCGCACATTCATACCTCCAATCAGTCCTATTCATGCACCACCACATCTCAGGTCATTCCCAATTCCTGCACTTTCACACCCAGTTCAGTTTTACTTCTTGCACCATCAGACACCTCATGTCCGTTCCAACGCCTGCACCTTCACAGCTCAGTTCAGTCACCATTTCTGCAACTTCACGCCTCAGATCAGTTCCAATTTTTGTAACTTTAAATTAGTAGTTCTCAAAAGCTGGTTAATTACCAGCCCAAAATGAGAGCAAGCAGCCTGGGGTGTCCAACTCAACACCAGATCTAGCATGTCTGATGTGGGGGTGCAGTAAAATTTGTCAGAGGGGCACAGGATCCAAGGTCTGCAGGGCAAAGTAGAGGGGTAAGCATATCAGAGAAAAGGCCAGCAGGGCAGTGGATAAGAGTCAGCAGGGCATAGGAAAAGCATCAGCAAGGTGGAGGACAGGGATAAGCAATGAAGAAGACAGGGGCCAGCAGGGCAAAGGATGGGTTAAGCAGGGCAAAGGATGGGTTAAGCAGGGCAGTGGACAGGAGTCAATAGGGACTAGGACAATGGTTAGCAAGGCGGAGGACTGGGCTCAGCAAGAACAGAGGCCAACAGGATGGAGGACAGGGATAAGCAGGGAAGAGGATGTAAGGTCAGTGGGGCAATGTGCACGGGTCAGCAGGGCAGAAGGCAAGTCTAGCAGGGTGAAGGACATGGGGGCCAGCAGGGCAGAGAATGGATTAAACACAACAGTGATCATTAGGAAACAGGACAAGGGTTAGCAGGGCTGAGCACAGGGGCCAGCAGGGCAGAGAATTGGGTCAACAGTGCAGTGTACAGCAAGGCATGAGAAAGTCAGCTGGACAAAGTAGAGGGGTCAATGGGGTAGAGGCCAGGGGCAGGCAGGACAGAGGATGGGGTCAGCCAGGCATAGGACAAGGATCAGCATGGCAGCTAAACACTCTGCAAACGGAGCCTGTCTGATCTCAACTATACGCTGTGTGAAGACAAAGATTTCTCTGCATGTCCTTAGCCCAGCAGGATGGAAGGAGGAACTCACCGAGCCGACACAGCATCTATGAAGGGGGATGGGCAGGCACATCACACACTAGATCCGGTCACGCTGACCACCACTAAATGCAGTCAAAGCGACTTGAGGTAGGAGGGATTTGAGGTGGGCGGAAAATAGCCATGTTCCTGTCTGTGAGGAGGTGTGAGTCCCATGCTTCCAACTCGTGCAGTCATAAAGAAACTGCATGCCAGGGGTTGCCAACCTCTGCTCTACAGTAGGACTATTGTGCATGATATCCTAGTGCTCCAGTGTATCCAGTGCTGCAGCAATGCAGTTGCTTATATGAACAGCTGAAAGGTTACTGCTAGAACACTGCGGACAGATCTGCAGCCTCATGAACAATGCTCAGTGTTTAATATTGACATATGACTCAATTCCACATTCTTAACTGCAAATGATTTTTTCCCCATTCACAGGATTTTACAGATCAGTACGCCAGGAGCCAGTAGAATTTGGGGATATAGGAGGTCGAACACACATCAGCTATGTCCATTGGTATGAATGTGGAATAGCAATACCTGGAAAGTGGTAAGAAGGCTTCCACGACAGATTCATGGACTCACTCCAACTGCCATCATCGTTTCTATAGAGAATGCGCTAGCTTCAGTCTACTCATTACCTTTGTGTCTACTAATGTAAAATATGTATGAAATCTTTCAAGCCATTTATTTTATTATGGAGATAACAGACTGCTTCCATATTTATCAAGATTAATACTAAGGATATTGTTTTCATAGGATAAAATCTCGGGAAGCTGGCTCCCTGGTTTTGGTATTTTAATAAGAGCAGTGTATGTTATTTATCAGTGTTGTAAGATGCAAATTTCTATTCAATATACAGTATTCTTGAAATTAAGTTAGAGAACGTGGTAATCTTCATCTAGCTTCATCGTAATTTAATTTATTTTGCAATTAACCACACGAGGACCTTATTTCTTTTACTGTATTTCATGAAAACAATATTTAAAACAGATTTTATAACCAGCACTGGGGACTATACCTAGTAACTGGACGTTTTGGAATGGGTATGAAAATCCATGAAATATATGCTGGAAACTTTGAAACTGAGCTGGAGAGTATAATACAGCAGATATTTCCATTGCTGTACATATGTCAGTCATTAAAAAAGCTCCCTCTGAGCCATACCCATTGTGGATACAGTAAATGGACCGAGGATTCATTCTGATGAGGCAGGTACTTAATTGTGTTCATTTGGTGCAAAGTTCCATTTTTTTTTCTGGCAAAAATGTATTTTAAAAAATTAACATAAGCATGTGATTTATAAATAGATGTGTAATTAACTTTCTACAGAATGTACAGTATATCCAATACATCTTTATTTCAAAAAGCTTCAAAGTTTTGTATCTGAGAAAAGCCTTATATGACCTCTACAATAAAGACATTGATTTTGTTTTTTATCATTGGTATTACATTTTATTGTGTGGCACCTACATTGCAAATGTGCTGTTTAAATTAAAACAAAAACAAATCAAAATATCCATTGGAAGAGGGGCTCTAATTTGTACCTTTATTTGAAGAAGACAGCAGTATGACAGTTTTAGAAAATATAACCATTTAAAAAGACCATTCCTAATTTGTAAAGCGAAGAAAAAAGGTAACCGAACAGCAATGACTACAACAGCCACGTTTAACATTACTAAAAAGACAGGCAGATTTATACATCTATCTTTTGATAAAAATGATACAACACATGCAAACCTTTTCCAGGTTGTCTCATTTTCAAATTTGCTGGCAGCTTTGCTTTAAAACAAAAAAGCAACACTGACTGATCATGTGGATTAAGGGCGTTCACTTCTATGTAGAACATTAGGAGGAACTATATGAAAAAGTTTAATAAAAATCCATGCAGGGTATAAAAATGACCTAGATGGCTGTTCTTTCCACAACAGTAGGGTTACACTTTAAATGGCAGACGTTTTCTGAGCATTTGTGAACTCCTGTAGTTTAATCATTTCTTAAAATAAATTTCAGTGACTATCCAGACAAATGATAGTACAGATTTGTTGTACGCTCGGCACCAACACCAAAAAGATTAAAAACAAAAAGGGATATGTTAGCTGGTTATGAATTAAACACAAAAAAAGAAAAAAAAGGAGTTTTAATATTTTATTAGGTTTTGGTGACCATTAGATTCGGTACATATCTACTTTTTACTTCAAAAACAGATCTAATAGGACACATCAGAATGTTAAAAACAAATAAGTGGGCTTTAGCATGTTTTCACGTGTTTGACAAAGTTGGCTAATGTGTCAAATGCATCACTGGTTTGGGACTTTAATTTTAACTAGTGAGCAAATACAATCAGAAGCAAGAAAATAATCATTTGGTCTCTTTCTCCAGTAAAGTTGCACAACAGCAGAAAAGCAGAGAATGTTTTTATACTGCTGTGTGACGTTTCATTACAAGTTTGTAAGCATAATATTGAAGTCTGTTTGGATGGAAACAGATCTAGCAGCCAAAGTAATGATACTTTTATCGGTAACCAGGACCAGGCTGGGTATAGCCCTGACCGAATGGAGGGCGATTACGAGCATATGGATTAGGCACACTTGGAGGAGGAGTTACGGTACTACCAGGTGAAGCGGTAAATCCTGCCCTAGGCTGATAGCTACCTGGCTGGCTGGGCGCTATTCCAGACTGGGAAGCAGGGGGGACATTGTAGTTAGCAGGCTGAGAAGCTTGTGTAGTGTATGTCTGTGATGGGTAAGAGCCAGCAGGGTACTGCTGAGGAGCTTGTGATGGCAGTTGTTGTGCCTGGCCTTGAAAGTTAGGTGCAGGAGCCTGGGCTGCTTGCTGACTGTAACCAGGAAACTGCTGTGGTGCCTGTGGGGTTGTTTGCTGACTGTAGCCTAGAAGACATGACAAAAAGGATTTAGTTACTGAATTATTTCACACATGTTTAATAGCTTTTTTTATGGAAATACATTGGTTATAGTGAGCTTCAGTGAGTGTCATGCCTCTCAGTACATAATAAAAAACTTAAATTTCATTGCTCTAGAGCCTCACAAATGGTTGCCTGGAATCTCTAAATCTTATGTTCACATGCTACTGTTCTCATGGTGAAAATGAATGTCACATGTCTGTCTTACCAGAATACTGCATTCCATACTGCTGCTGGGGCTGAGCTGCAGGCTGCGGCTGACCTTGAGCTGTTGGATATCCAGGCTGTTGAGGATACTGCTGATACATTTGGCCTGTAGACAAAGCAAATGGTTTTATTTTACTCTGAAACACATCTACATTTATGCGACAAAAGGGACTAAAATAAAAATAAGGAGGCAAGAGTTTGTTTTGTGTTAAAGACAAAACAAAAAAAGTGTTTTAACCCCTTGCTGACCGGCTCACACCAATATATGTGAGCAGCATGGCACGGCGGGGAGAAAGACCGTACAAATACATCTTCCCCTTTAGGAGCCACCAGTGCATGCCTGCTGCGTGTGGCCGGCTGGTGTGATCGCGCGCACGAGAGCCAGCACAGGAATTTGCGTGTGTGTAAACGATATGCCTCCTCCCTCAGTCAGTCCTATCACCATACAGGTAGAACACATCTAGGGAACACAGATTAAAGTGGATGTAAACCCAAATTATTTTCTGCTGTCACAATGTAGACAAGATTTACTATCATCTGTGCCCAGTCTTGCCACAGAGTTTATCCAGCTCTGAGCAATCCTCTTCTTTTTTCAGTGAGATAAACGGACAAACAGGAGAAAACTTTTGTCCATTCTTCCCCCTTGCTGTGAATGACAGGTTATTTACATATCTCATGCACTAGCCTGAGACAGGCTTTTTTTTCCCACCCCCCACTCCTTTTCTGAAGTCATGTGGTTACGCTTCTGTATTTTGACTGGATGTTAGTGATCATAGCAGAATTCAGTGTAAGGGGAGTGTAGAAGTGGGCAGGGAGTCTACTGACATCACGACTCCACCCACCGAGCTCCAAACAGACTCACCCACAGAATTTTTAGTTTTTCAGGTCTCATAACAGAGGGGAGACATTTGACAGGTAAGGATACATGCAGGAGGCAAGTATATCCTTATAGATCAGCACTATGGCAGTAGTTTAGAAAGGATAAGAGTGGGTTTACATCCACTTTAAACCCTTTGATGATCGCCCCCTAGTGTTAACATCCTCCCTACCAGTGACATTTACAAAGTAATCAGTGCATATTTATAGTACTGATCGCTGTATAAAGGGTCAATGGTCCCAAAAATGTGTCAAACGTGTGCGATCTATCCATCACAATACCGCAAAAAAAAAAAAAAAAAAAGCCATAAATCTTTCCCGTAGTTTGTAGACGCTATAACTTTTGTGCAAACCAATCAATGTATGCTTATTGCGATTTTTTTTTTAACCAAAAATATGTAAAAGAATATATATTGGCCTAAACTGATGAAGAAATTTGTTTAAAAACAATTTTGGGGATATTATGGCAAAAAGCCTCGCTCTTTTTGTTTATACCGCAAAAAGTAAACATTTTTTTTAGGTACAGCACTGCATGACCGTGCAATCGTCAGTTAAAGAGACACAGTGCCAAACTGTAAAGGTGCTCTGGTCAGGAGGGGGGTACAATCTTCTGGGCTGAAGTGGTTAATGCATGCAATACAGCTCTAGAGTAGGCTGTCCTAACATGTTATTTCACTTTTTCCAATACAATTATATGCAATATTATAAATAAAAACACACCAGCTGTCTGAAGGAGAGAACATTACTTGGGAATTAGACTTACGAGAGGCAACCACAATCCCGAGCAGGGAAATAGAGACTGATAAGAGAAACAAATGGTGGAGAGGACAGAAATAATATTGGTTGTGTACCCGCGTAGAAGGCAGAATTAAAGAAAAGGTCATTTTTTTTTTCTTTCTAGGTTGGGGGGTGAAGCTCAGTAGACTACCTCTTTGCCTCCAGAGTGGGGTGAGCCCGAGTCAGTCGCCCAATACTGAGCGATAAGATTCTGCACATATGTACACAAAGTAAGGCATTCTAGAGATCTGACGGATTCCATTCTCTGTGGTGTTTATACAGAAGGGATAAGAAAGCATAGGATTAGCTATATTAGCAAGAAACACTTATCTTTCATATCCCCACTAAGAGTTTCTCCAGTTCAATTTGGTGTAATTTGGGCCATGGACACGTTGGCTATAGCTGGCTTCAGTGTAGAGTCTGCTAGAAGAGGGAAGGCTTTAAAATAGCTCCACCACCCATTAACAATCTCTAAAGAGGGGGTACCCTCAAGAGAAACTGTAGATTGCCAATTCAGTGCAAAAATGGCAGGGTCCAATGTAGGACAGACCATTTCTTGTGAAATTCTATGCACATCAGATACAAGGCTCCAAAAAGGGTGAAATAACCTCTCAGAGTTTGGTCAATTCATTGTGTAAGGTGTAACTTGCCTGATCTGGGGGTAGGAAAAAAGGGATTTTTAAATACAGCTTACCTGTAAAATCCTTTTCTTGGAGTACATCACGGGATACAGAGCGGCATATTCATTACTATATGGGTTATATGGAGTACCTTCAGGTGTGGACACTGGCAATCTCAAACAGGAAGTCCCCTCCCTATATAACCCCCTCCCCTAGAGGGAGTCCCTCAGTTTTGTAGCAAGCAGTATGCCTCCCAAAAATGTTCCCCAAAAGAGGGGTGGGAGCTCTGTGTCCCGTGATGTACTCCAAGAAAAGGATTTTACAGGTAAGCTGTATTTAAAAATCCCTTTTTCTTTCTCGTACATCACGGGACACAGAGCGGCATATTCATTACTATATGGGATGTCCGAAAGCAATGCTTTAATGAGGGGAGGGAGACATCTTCTCAAAAGAGATTTAATTTAGAGGTATACTCAAATAATAATAATAAATCCAACTTAGTCAAGAAAAACTTTTTTTTTTTACACCCAAGGGTGCCCCTGATCCCGAGGATCTTAAACCGCAGCCTGTAGTACTGCCTGCCCAAAGGCTGAATCCGCATTCCTTCTCACGTCTAGTTGATAAAACCTTGTAAACGTGTGGACTGATGACCACGTCGCCGCCTTGCATATCTGAGCCATAGAGATCTGATGGTGTGCTGCCCAGGAGGCGCCCATGGCCCTGGTAGAATGGGCCTTTACCGACAAAGGAGGAGGTAACCTCTTCAAACCGTAGGCCTGAATGATTGTCTAATCCATCTCGAGATGGTGGATTTTGCAGCTGCCTGCCCCTTCTTGGGGCCATCTGGTAGAACGAACACCACATCTGTTTTCTGGATCTTTTCTGTAGCTTTAAGATAGGCCTTCATGGCCCGGACAATATCCAAGGTATGCAGCAACCCCTCCTTTCTAGATGTGGGTTTCGGAAAGAAGGATGGAAGTACCAAATCCTGGTTCAAGTGAAAATTGAATATAACCTTTGGTAGAAAGGCAGGATGGGGCCGGAGAACTGCCCTGTCCTTATGTAGAATGAGATATGGTTCCTTACACGATAAGGCTGCCAACTCTGACACTCTCCTGGCCGAAACTATGGCGACCAAGAATACCAACTTTCTTGTCAGTAAAACTAAAGGAATCTCAGCCAACGGCTCAAAGGGTTGTTTCTGTAGAGTGGACAAGACAAGATTTAAGTCCCATGGACAAATTGGTGACTTGACAGGAGGATTAATACGCAAGACCCCCTGTATGAAGGTCTTTACCAGCGAGTGGGTGGCCAGCGGCCTCTAAAACCACACTGACAGAGCTGAAATCTGTCCCTTGATTGTGCTTAAAGCCAGGCCTTTATCCACTCCTAGCTGGAGAAAACCTAACACCCTATCAATGGTATATTTGCGGGAATTCCGTCTTTTGGATTCACACCAGCCTACGTAGTTCCTCCACACCCTGTAATAAATCACCCTGGAGGCCGGCTTTCTAGCCCTAATCAGGGTAGGAATTACCTGCCTAGACAGACCTCTACCCCTGAGAATCAGGGATTCAGCCTCCAGGCCGTCAAATTTAGACGCTGTAATGTAGGGTGGAGGATCGGGCCTTGTGAGAGTAGGTCTGGTCGTAGAGGAAGAGTCCAAGGGTCTCCCACTGCCATCCTCAGGACTAGTGAGTACCATGTCCTCCGGGGCCAAGCTGGAGCTACTAGAATGACTGGCTTGTGCTCCACTCTGATCCTGCGCAACAGGCGCGGAAGTAACTGTAGCGGAGGGAATGCATATAGAAGTTTGAATTGATGCCAAGGGCAAACCAACGCATCGGTTCCGCAGGCCATAGGGTCCCTCGCTCGAGACACGAACCTGTCTAGTTTCTTGTTGAACCTGGATGCCATTATATCTACGTCTGGCATTCCCCACTTCTGGCAGATTGTCTGAAAGACCTGGGGATGCAGAGACCACTCCCCCGGCGACAGAATCTGGCGACTTAAGAAGTCTGCCTGCAGGTTGTCCACTCCGGGAATGAATATCGCCGAAATGCAGGGTACATGAACCTCTGCCCACTGAAAAATCAAGCTCACCTCCCTCTGAGCGGCCTGACTCCTGGTTCCCCCTTGGTGGTTTATGTATGCCACCGCTGTGGCATTGTCTGACTGGATTCTCACCGGGGACCCCTGTAATCTGGAGGTCCATGCCAGGAGGGCTAGGCGAGCAGCTCTGATCTCCAAGACATTGATGGGTAGCTGCCTCTCTGCTTCCACCCAAGTTCCCTGGCGAGAGAACCCCTCCAAGACCGCCCCCCAGCCTGCCAGGCTGGCGTCTGTGGTAACTACCTTCCAGACAACGGGGCTGAAGGACCTTCCCTTTAGAAGATTCTGAGGGTTCAACCACCAAGCCAGGCTTTGTCGGACCCTTGATGATAGCGTCAAAGGGGACTCCAAGGCATGTGCTCTCTTGCCCCAGGCTGCTAGAATGGCTGCCTGTAGGACGCGAGTGTGGATCTGAGCGTATGGTACTGCCTCGAACGTGGCCACTAGCTTGCCTAGTAATCGCATACACAGGCGAATAGTTGGTTTTTTCTTGCTTAGAACCAACTGAACCAACCCCTTGATAGCCTCGATCTTTACAAGGGGCAGGAACACCCTTTGCTGTTCTGTGTCTAACCTCATGCCGAGGTATTCCAACTGCTTTGCAGGCTGGAACGCTGACTTTTCCCGGTTTAGGACCCAGCCGAACCTTTCGAGGTACTGAACCGTGAGGTTTACTGCCTGTTGCAGACACGGGCGTGAGTGATCTATGATTAAAAGGTCGTCCAAGTATGCTAGGACTGTGACCCCTTGGATCCTTAGATTGGCCAAAACTGGGGCTAGGATCTTCGTGAATACCCGGGGGGCCGTGGCTAGCCCGAAGGGGAGCGCTCTGAATTGGAAGTGTCGCTGCCCCACTGCGAAGCGTAAAAATCTTTGATGCGACTGAAAGATTGGTACATGAAGGTAAGCATCCTTTATGTCTATGGAAGCCAGAAAATCGTCCCTCTGGAGCGTGGCGACTGCTGACCGGATGGATTCCATCCAGAAGGAACGAACCCTTAGGTAAACGTTTAAACTCTTTAGGTCCAAGATTGGCCTGACATCGCCGTTGGGCTTTGGTATGACAAAGAGATTGGAATAGAAACCTAGCCCCTGCTCTTGGGCTGGCACCTCTATTATCACGTCCTGGCCAAGCAGGTGATCCAAAGCTGCCAGCATTGAGGCCTTCTTTGCTGGATCCTTTGGTAGCCTTGACTCTTGAAAATGAGGCGGAGGAAACTTTAGAAACTCCAGTCTGTAGCCTGTGGTTACAGACACCCGGACCCATTTGTCGGGGATCTTGGCTTCCCAAACTTCTGAGAAGAAACAAAGCCTTCCCCCCACCCGCGAGAGTGGGGGCGCCCCTTCATAAGGCAGACTTAGGGGCTGGTTTTGTCGGCTTGCGATACCATGGTCTCTTACCCCCAGGGGCCTGTCCCTGCGATCTACTGTTAAAGTTGGATCGCGCAGGCGGCCGTCGATACTGCCTGGAATTTGAGGGCCCTGAGACAGGAAAGAGCTGCCTTTTAAATGTAGGACCCCGGAATGTCTTTTTGACTGGTAAAAGGGTACCTTTGCCACTTGAAATAGTCTGAATGTATTTATCCAGATCCTCTCCGAAGAGTCGTCCTCCATGGAAGGGAAACCCTGCCAGAAGCTTTTTGCATGGGGGCTCCGCCGCCCAGTTCTTCAACCATAAGAGCCTTCTCATGTGCACCAAAAATAGTGATAAACGAGAGGCCTGCTGGATGGAATCCTTTATAGCATCTACCGCAAAACACAGAGCTCTGGGAATGTCAGAAAACTCTTCTGCCTGTTGGGTAGGCATGTCTTTTAGCATTTCTTTTGTCTGGTCCTTTAACGCCTGACAAACTCCAATCGCAGCCACAGCTGGCTGTACCACTGCTCCTGCCGTAGCAAAGGATGCTTTTAAAAGTGTCTCTAACCGTTTATCAACCGGATCTTTAAACATTTGTATGTTTTCCACCGGGCAAGTTAGTGATTTATTCACACATGAGATGGCTGCATCCACCACTGGGAGCTTCCACCTCTTCGAGAATTTTTCCTCCATAGGGTAAATGACCGCAAATCTCTTCGGCGGTAGAAAAATCCTGTCCGCTCGTACCCAATCCTGAAAGATCAATTCCTCCAACAGAGGATGGACCGGAAAAACTGCGTTGCTTAAAGGAGCTTTCAAAGAGCCCAGAGAGGATACCGCAGGAACCTGAGGCTCTAGCAATGGTAAATTAAATGCCGAGCGGACCATTTCCGTCAAAGACTGCACCCACAGTCTCTCTGTCTGGGAGTCTGAAAATGGTTTCTCAGAGGTAGATCCCTCAATCCCTGAACCCTCTTGGTTCAGGTCTAGTTGATCCTCCTGCGATTCCAATTCCTCCGGAGAGAGAATTTCAGCATCTGAGGATACACCTTTTGGTGATGGGGATCTAGCCCGTTTCTTGCCAGGAATAGATCTAGCGATCAACGCTGCTAATCTCTCTTCTAGCCCCCCTAGGGATACAGCTAGCATCTCCTCTGTGATAAACACAGGGCTGGGCTGATCTGGGCCAGCCTCAGCCCCAGACCCCCCTAATGGCTCATCCAAGGCGACCTTCATGGGAATAAGCTGCGGGGAAAGTATCGGCATATCATCAGAATCAGAGGGGGAACCCCTTTGTTTTTTGGTCTTTTTTGTACCCTTTGACCCCGAACCTTTGGAAGCCATAATACAAAATCGAGGGACTCCGCCTACAACAGCAGACTGTAGTGGCCAGGAGTACAAAAACTAGGGTTTAGGGGACAATAGATCACTAATGCCCAAAAACTGATGGGGCCCCGTATGTTTTCCTTTTTTTTTTTTTTTTTAATATATACAGCGACCCCAAACTTAGTTTGCCAGCCTCCAACCTGTTGCAAAAAGGGGGATTTTTTGGCTTAACAGAAAAGCATTGGAACCAAGTCCAGCATGTACTACCCCTCTTCCGCCACCGGGAGTCACTGTTCTGCCGCTCTGCGTCCTCTCCCTTTCAGATCAGCCTCAGACCGAGCACTGACTATAGCCTGCTGATCTATAACAGCACAAGGCGCGCCCCTGATGACGCTGCAGGCACGCCCCCCCCCCGCCCTCCCCTCCGAACGGCGCGAAAAACGTCTATAAGACGTGCGCGCGCACGAGCGCGCGTATGCCGGAGCAGGAAGAACATGGAGGAGCCGCGCTGCTGGAGACCCAGGACTGCAGTACCAAGCGGCAGAATCAAACCCCCGGCCAGGTAGGACTCTCCAAAAAGCCCCAAAGGGGTCCTTACTTAGCCCTAGGAAGAAAGCAGCAGGTAGCTAGCAAACACAATTGTTTCTTAGACAGGGGAACCTAGTGATGGGGGAATGAGATCATCCTGTCTTCTCAGACATAGTGAGCAAGGTTGCCAATGCAGAGCATACTTAGGCTACCCCCCTTTTAGGTTACCCCGGAGAGCCTGCTGTCGAACCAAGTCCCGCAGGCTCCCCTCTTACCTGCTCCATGCTGCAGGATGTTTGTCTAGCAAAACGATCCAATCTTCTCCCATCTCCGTGGGTAGCGTAATAGACCTTCAGGCCCTGGGGTCCTATGAAGGTACCCACTGTCCTGGACCTATATAGCACCCTGGCAAACAGGAACTTATGGTCTTTACGAAATCCAAGTCCTGGGCCCAGCCCTCCAAAGAGGAGCATTATAGGCAAAACCCCACGGTTTGGGGACCGGGTACTGTCCACTTTGGCACTGAGGCTCCTTGGACAGATCCGGTTAGCCCGCCCTTAATCCCAAGGATGTGGAGCAAAGCTATTCCGTGACCAACACCTAAGACACTGGCGAAAAAACTGAGGGACTCCCTCAGGGGAGGGGGTTATATAGGGAGGGGACTTCCTGTTTGAGATTGCCAGTGTCCACACCTGAAGGTACTCCATATAACCCATATAGTAATGAATATGCCGCTCTGTGTCCCGTGATGTACGAGAAAGAAAGGCCCTTTTCTGTGCTTTTAAAAAATGTAAGGAAGCTGTGCAGCAGTAGGTGCGTCTCAAGAGACTAGCATGCACTGTCTCAATGGGTTCACTATAGACTGCATGTGTCAAGTCATGCTAAAATTGAGGCAGACAAAACTTTTAAAACCCTCCTGCTAAAATATCAGCACTTTTTTTTTCTGCCACTGGACTACAATTTTGGTTGTGGTCCACGAACACTGCCAGGGAAGAGGCAGAATAGCATTTACAGCCAACAGCCCCTGCCAGTTCCAAAAGTCATAATGTCTGAAACAGATAAGACAGTGGTAGAGAATTCTGCCTTTGACAGGCCATGTGGTGAACTTCTGTGAGTCAGGGGGCTGAAGTGGATTTAAACTTTTCTCCAGAAAATAGAAACTGCCAACAACCCATTTTCTCAGGGTTTGCAGTGGTCTCAACCCTGACTGTCACATAAACTTCGGCTTCCAAGCATCTGTAATCTGCATTAGTGATAGTCTTCAACTGTGGGGTACTCACAGAATGGACATGGATAGAGTAAGTCTCAAAATGAGGTACACTGTTAGAAGTCTTGCAACTAACCAGAGAGGTATTTCCAGTAAAAAGTTGGCAAAAGACTGCCAAATTTAAATAGGTAAACACTATAACAAAGTTACTTATTAGATCAATAGTGAAAGACAATAGAAGCTGGGGGGGGCACAAGTATAGATCCCACCACAACATGTGCCTTCTAAGATAAGGATGTAGTGAATACAACATATTGGTCAAAACTTTTATAGCCAGGGACCGGTAAGTATATGTACAAGGAAAACCTTGTCCTAACTTGTTGATGTAAAGAGATCTGAAGGGTCTAGGCATCATAAGAATGGACCAAGGCCCTAAATCTGTATGGCACCCTGTAGCCAATTACACTAATTTCTCCACATGCCAAGGAGAGCACCAACACAAGATCCAGTGCACAAAGCAAATATTACAGCCTGGACCTGCTACTGCAAGTCAAGGGTAACTGATCCTGAAATGGCTAGTGAGCAATCAGCGCTAGATAGAAGAGTCAGTCAAATTATGGGTTTAAAAAATCTTGTAACAAATAGTGAGAAATTCTGCCCCAAAGGGAGGTGGTCAACTAAGGACACTGGCAAAATACTTGAGCCTTTCATACTGGGTAGAGTTATATAGAAACAGCTCTTACCAGTGTCCAATCAACTGAAGGTAGCAGCATATAACCCATGGTCTATGAATAGATAGCCGTGTCCTGTACTTCAAGATATGGACTTTACAAGTCCATCAAAATTTCTATTTTTAAGTAATCAGCATTGCTTCAACTACCATTTTAAAATTTGAATTCAGACAGATTATTCTGCTTTTATGCTACAGCATATAAAATCCATGGTTTATGAATCGATTTCTGTGTCACGCACTGTGTGATAAAAAGCAAGCAGTTTTTTTCTAGTCACAAAGGCATGCAGATCTACATGACCGACATGCAGAAACAAAAGCATGCCAAGTACAATACATGACCTGACCTTCAATCTGACCTTGCTGCTGAGATCCTGGGTAAGGCTGTTGAGGTTGAACTCCTGGTGGATGCGCTGAGGAGGAGGAGGCAATACTATCCGGAGTGCTGGACCGTTCTTCTACTGGAGCACTGGGAGGTCCTATAAGCAATATAAAAACAAATCTCAACAATTAAAATTATTGCCAACGACATACACAATAAACCACAGATTACCTTGTGTATAACACAGCGTTTACAGGTGTGTGCCAAATTCTAATGTACAGCTAGGACTCTCATACAAACAAGAGCATTCAGGGATCAGCTACATATAAAACTGCCTGTTTTAGCTTCAAGAAACAAAAGGAAACCAATTATCTTTCTAACTGTAAAGTTATTATCTGACAAGCGCTTGGTACTGCAGGACCGTTTCCTATAAACGTGTTATGATACAGTCTCCTCCTAATTTCCTCAACATTTTGAAGGATTCTTTAGTATAAATTTTACACTTTTCTTTTTTAACCTAAAATGTTGACGTCTCAGTGGTAGGAGTAGATTATTAAACTTGTTTTTTTGGCTTCTAATTGTTAATACAGTATTCTTTCCATGACAAATGGACAGGTCGCACATTTACAGCATACAGTACTTGCTGTCAATAGTTTGAACTAGCCTTAAACTGTTCTTGTGAAAACATACCAGTAACCTGGTCCTCAGTCAGTCCGAAAGCTGACATGACATTTTTGTTGATCTCATCTGGATTCTTCAGAGGATCAAACGCAGACATGCTAGCAGCCATGACTTGTGTGGACGGCTTAACTGAGGAGTCAGGAGCAGCAGGCTTCTCTTCTCGACCATCCACAGTTTCTGCATTAGCAAAAAAGAACCCCTCTAGTTTACTCTCATGCTACAGCATATAAAATGCATGGTCCAAAATCCATATAAAATCCAAAGACATACAAAGCGAAATGATAGACGTACCTGCATTTGGTAGACTGGTTGGGATTCCAGGATCTGCAGGGGGTTCTAAACAATCTAGTAGACGGTTGACTTTGTTACGCAATTCTATCAATTCTCGGCGTAAATGCTTTACTTGACTGGACTCGAGTGGCCGTGGCTGTCCATTAACTGTTGATAAACAGAATTGCATTATATAAGCATTAGAGCTAAAATATATACAAAATATCTATTTTCTTTTAACTATTACTTGATAAAGTAAAACATGTACAGTAACAGGTTACACACAATTCAAAAAAAGTTCACATTAGCCCATCATATATTCTATACAATGGCCAAATTCACCTTTTGTAACATTACACATTCCAACCATATTTAGGAGAGGAACATGTTCCAACTCCTGCCACCAGTTCCACCAAACCCCCCCCATTGGCATGACTGCAGACAGGGGATCCTCTCCCTGCATCCTGATAAAGGGAGCAATGCATTCCAGGCTCCAGCAGGGAAAACAATGCAAATTTTTTTTCCCTGCAAAAATATGTGCATGTTATTAATGTTTTAATTGAAAGGTGACCTTATCCTTTAAAACTACGCTCTCGCCCAGTGCTTCTTCCCATTTTTTTAAAAACATTGGGATGTTTTTGTGAAGTTAGTCCTTGTAGATTAAGTCCTTGTAGATTAAGGCCCCTTTCACACAGGGCAGATCAGTAATGATCCACCCGTAAACCTCCGCTTGCTCAGCAGGGATCGCTCCGTTGATCCCCACTGAGCAGTGTGCGGGGACCGTCCGTCTTTTCTCCGCTCTCCCCTATGGGGGGGATCGGATGAACACCTACCGTATGTCTGTGTTCACCCGATCCACCAGACGGATGGAAAAGAAGGTTTTTCCTCCGTCACACTTTGGCGGATTGGTGCGGGTCAGATGTCAGCGGGCATGTCACCGCTGACATCCGTGGCTCCAAAGAGGAGCACGGAGTGCCCGTTCAGGTCCACCTAAAAAACTGGCACGTGGATCTGAATGGTCCACTCCGCCCGTGTGAAAGAGCCCTTACAGAACTTAAGATTTATTTATTGATAACACAAGGATAACAATATATATATGCGAGATAACAGTATAAAATATATGCGAGATAATACGTTATAAGACTTAAGTTTATACTTTTGAAAATCTCTCTCTAGTCGCAGAAGCTAACAAAGTATTTGAATTCGTCAGCATTATCCTGATTGGCTCAACCAATATCATAACTGTTCACCAGACCATATAACATTAATGTTTTACAAAAAAGAGAAAACTGGCCAAGCATTGCGAAGCCCGACTCCCTGGATGCCCCAAAGGGATCACACTGCATCCCAGGGGACGAGGTCACAAAGCCCTCTCACTTGGCCTTCAAAATGTTATACAGTACAACTGTTTTAGTGGGGATGGAATCTTTTTCTAACAGATACTGAAGTTTGCTATAGGCAATACCACAATTTTGTTTTTGTGTTTTCCAAAACTCTTATAAAATGCCCTTGCAACTCTTCTTTATATTTTAATACAAAGTCCCCAACCTTTGTCTGAACTCTTGAACACAAACTTGTTTTTATGACGTTTCCGTTTTTTTTTTTTTTTTTTTTTTTTATAAAGTTTTTACTGAACAATTTACATTTGGAACATAGTTCTGCAAGTTACAAGGCAATACTGGAGAAATGCATAAAATAAAGAAGTATGGCTTATACACATATGGGCACAGTAGATCAATACAAAAATGTATTCAGGTCGAACAATAGACTCAGAAGCTATTTATGAATGGAAAACCTTGTGCCTACTCTATTCACAGAACTTAGATTTATAAACATTTTTACTTTTTTTTTTCTTACAAAAGTCCTGCCCAAGACCTGGCACCACTTGGTGTACATTACCAGAATTAGCAAGAAACCCCCCCCCCCCCCTCATGTTTCTTCATTTCATAATCTTGCCAAGAACCTGACTTCCATGACTTCTGGGCCAAACCATGCCCATGTGCCCCAATCTTGTGCAATGAAGGACCTTTAAAAATCTTAAGATAACTCTTATTGGACAAGGGTGCAGAGATAATTCATTTTATTCCTAGGGATTTGACAAATTGTAACTGAATCTGAGGCATAATGCGCAAGGCGTACTGTTTGGCTTTTGAATAATAAAATTACAGCAGGCATCCTTTGGTACCCGGTTGCAAGTAAGACTTTAGTTTAAAAGGGCTTACAAGTTTAAGATTAAGGCAGGCATGCACAACCCATGGCCCATGACCTCCAACCTATGGCAACCCACACAGTCGCCTTTGGGTGCATGCTGCTCTACTGAATGATTGGTGGCCTTCAATCCCAGCAGCTGTCATACACAAACCGCTATCGCTGCCAACTCCCTCCTCTTCTTTCCTGACACACAGACATGGGGCGAGGAGCCTTTAATGGAGTGGATTACATCTAGTGGCATGCATACATGGGTTCTGAAGATGGTTTCTCAATTGTTGTGTGATGAGCTTGGTGTCATTCTGGGAGCAGGTGAGTGCATCGTGTGTCAATTTATCTGTGCGTAATAAGGAAGAAGTTTATTGCACTACTAGCACACGCACTGTCTTGGTCTGTTTTTTGTTTAGAGATTGTTCAAATAACTTTTAGGGAATTCAAGGGATGGTTGCAAAGACCATGATATAGTGAAGGTTGCAACATTGGTTCAGAGCTTTTTTGGCTAGTCACACCTGAGCGAGAGAGTAGTGATCTGGTTAGATTTTTGTGATGGTGATTACAACCGTGGGTAAGCATCCAAAAGGGATTGGTCCAATGGAAAAAGGATGAGCATGGTTGTTTAACAATGTTCATTCTGCTACTCCAAAATAAAAAAGTTAAATACTGAACCATTTCATTGTGGCCCACAACCAGGTACCAAATCACTTAAGTGGCTTTTCTAAGGTTGAGTACCCCTGCATTAAAATGTAAGTCAGTACAATAATACATGCACATTTCCTCACGTTTTATTCCTTTTACTGCAAGTACAGAATTCTACCTGCTTAGCTATAGAAATCCAGTGTGCTCCTAACATACTGTTTGGTGGGACAACAGGCTGCAGCCCCCCCCCCCCTTTCAATTCAATGGTTTGGGTTCCTAAAATGGTACCTCCATCTCAACTTGATGGTGGGAATAATTTGCTTCAATGTAAAGCAGTGAGGCCATGGCATATGTGCTTCTCCTGCAGCTGCCTGTGCTTTGGCAAAAAAAACAACCCCTTCCAGTCCTGTCCTGCATTCTCCCTTATTTGATTCACAGTTGCATTTAGTAAAAAAAAAAAAAAAAAAGGAGCAGAAAAGAGGGGAGGGCTAGATTGGCAAAGAACAGTTCCTACAGAGAACTTCCTGTGAGGGAAGGATTACATCACTTTCCTTCAATGGTAGTACCCCCCTCATCACATCTCATTAATGCTGAAAAACAGACCAGAGAATAGGATCTGCCATAATGTAGCCATTGCAGGAATAATTTTACTTAGAAGTCATTTATTTTTGTATCAAGTTTCTTCGAAGTTCGACACTTTAATTGAAAAGGAACAAATAAAATGATGAATGAAAAAAATGGAGGTTAATACTGTATTAACTTTAATTATTTAAACCTTCAGAAGAATGTATTTATTTAAGTGGTACACTGTTTGTATAGCAAGTTAAATTGATCATCAACTAGATGGATATATGTAATTGCATGTATTCAGCAACAAATGCCACATGTGCTTTCTATGTTATTTCATGGTGTCCTAAGGGAAATTAAATCAGAGTGCTGCTATAGCAACTGCTTTTCGACAGCATTCCATCAAGAGGCCACAGTCTAGATACTCATTTGATGATCTCTTTACATTCAGGGACTACAATCATAAAACCTATTTGGTTTTCATGAAGAACTGTAGTGCCATCTAGTGCAAGATCAGTAAACAGGACCAGTGCACTAAAAGTTCCCACAACATTTAGGGAAAACTGTGCAGAGATGTTTATGGAACATTGACACATTACGTACTTTTCTAAAACACAAAAATATGAAAGCTGGAGTCAAGTCTGCATCAAATGCATCATATTCTTTACATGTATCATCTGTTAATAGGCCACCCATTAAAAAAAAAAAAAAAAAATGTTGTCAAATTTGTTGATTAAAATTTTATAAATCAGGAAACAATAAAAATGTGTTTTTGATCACACTATATATATAAAAAAAAAAAATCTGAGTTAATTGAAGGACATAGCCATTCATGTTGCTCTAAGAAAGTGAGAAATATTAACAAAAACGAAACAAAAAAACAAACAAGTGTAATTAAAGAGACCATATATGAAACAGTGCCCTTGCAAAAATGTATACAATACAGTGATTGTCCAAAAAATTCAGATGGCGAATAAAGCCAAATCAGCTTCAAACTAATAGAGTTTAAAGCCGATTTGGCTTTATTCGCCATCTGAATTTTTGCAAGGGCACTGTTTCATATATGGTCTCTTTAATTAGAATTTTGTTTTGTTTAGTTTATTTGTTAATATTTGTCACTTTCTTAGCGCAACATCATTTTTTATCCTTTGTATTTTTTGTGTGTATAACACTTAGCTGTTGCAGCTTATGGTTTTTATTTAGGTTTTGCTAGCGCGGTAATTTCTCTGCATTTCTTCACAGCCATTCATGGTTTGACGTCACCACCTACTGGAGAAGGATGATAGATGCAACCAAACTAAAAGCACACCCAGTGGGTGGACTCCTGGAGGTGGATATACCCATCTGCAGTAAGGAGTTTAGTTGGTGGCCAGCAGTATAGACATACAGGAGACACACTAAAGGCTGGGCAGGCATCGTGTTCTTCAAAGAACTTAGCATTAAGGATTTTTAAGCAAGTGCAAAAACCTAATCTTCTTCATCATTCATTAAAGGAGAGATGGAACATTCCAAAGCAGTGCCAGAAAGAAAGGAAGGAAAAGTGGACCCATAACAAAAAAAAACACACACACACACACACGACAGGGACCGCACCCTGGTAGAACTTAAACTGCCTCCTGCAAACCTTGTGACACACTATCAGCCAAGAACCTCTTCCTCGGACTTGGAAAGGAGTGAACAACCAACCAGGTGACTGTCTGGCAACCCTGAACAGAAGCAGAATGAGGAAAAACTCAGGACACACTAAAGCCTTGTACACGCGAATGGATTTTCTGATGGGAACTGTGTGATGACAGGCTGTTGGCGGAAAATCCCACCATTTGTACACTCCATTGGACAATCGTCAGATTTTCCGCAGACAAATGTTGGATGACAGAATAACATTTTCCCCTGGACAATGGTCTGTTGGATTTTCCAAACCTGTGTACACAAGTCCGTCGGATAAAAGTCAAACACGCATGCTCAAACACAACATTAGCAGAAGGTCCCAAAAGGGTGGCGCTAAAGAGCTGAAAAATCACATAGTACGCAACTACGTTCATGTCTGTTGGCCCTCAATTGTGTGCCGTTTGAATGCAAGACAAGTTCCTGGCCAATGCCCTTCGGACAAAAGTCGGAGGCTTTTTCTGCGGAAAATCCGATCATGTGTATGAGGCTTAAGTGTCATGGTAGACTATGCAGGACCTGGTGATGTAGCAATGTGGCCTCCAACGGCATATACCTTGTTTACCGAATAACCAACCCAACTAGAGAAAATGGAAGACTAAGTCCAGGACCAGCCAGAATAGAGAGAGCCAGACTGCAGAGTAAAGGCTGTAGACGGGAGGTAGACTACTAGTTCAAGCTACACCTGGGAAATGGAGAGCTGCCTCTCTCAGATGAGAGGAATGTGGACAAAAAGGAAAGTAAAAATTATGAACATATAACAATAATAATATGCTCAGATTCAGGTGAACAGCAGACACCACACATGGGGGGGGGGGGGGGGAGCTTGGACACAATGTGCAGAAGTGACACCAAAAATAAGCCACCGTGCACTAGGGTTGAAAAGTGAAGCAGACATTTTCAAAGGGAGGCTTTTGTATGGCTGATAAAAAGACAAGATTTAACACTTATGGGGGCAAGCCGCCTAGAAAGGGAGAACTACCTGAGTCCTCACCCAGAAAATTACAAACTAGGGAAAAGGAGCTAAGGGACGTAAAAAAATAAAATAATAATAATATTAATAACCCAGGCCAAAACCTTTCCCCCTAACAGGACTGACATCATTCCACGCCTCTTGAGGAGGTGTTAGCCGAGTACAGCTGGGAAAAAGAGTAATGGATCCCCAAGTAGCAAAAGCAGAATTTACCACCATTTCTCTGCCACGTACACATAGTGACAAACTCTGATGCACGTAACCAAATCTAGTAGATAGATCCATGGCCTCTGCCCACTGCATGTCGCAGCCCCAAATTCCACCTGGGGGAAATCATGCTTCAAGTTGTTATATCCCTGGATGGCACAGATGAGACCAGCAGTTGCTGATGCAGGCCCCCTTAACCCCAAAATCATGACAAACTGACAGTTTGCCAATCCCATCAGCTCAGCACAGTTCTCAGAAATATTTATAAGCTCACAAGTGAAGCTGCTTGGGGAAGGGAGTGACCACAATGCACCTGCCAGAGCTACTGGCAATCGGCTATAAGCAGGGGGAAAAGGGCACCTGCATGCAAGCGAACATGTAAACCGATTAGAGCAGCACGATTCTGGCCAAAATGAGAATCACAATATTTTTTGGTTAGACTAAAGATCACGATTCTCACGGCGCAAAATCTTTCACATTATACAAAAAAAAAATTGGGCCAATGTTGGACGATTATTCGTGCAGCTCTAAAACTGATTCACCCAAACACAGGAGAATATTCACAGTCCCGAGGGCAAACCTGGCCTGTAGTTCTCCAATGGGGGGGGGGGGGGGGGGACACACCTCTGATCATATAATACAGGTGGCTGCTGTACGTGTCCGCTGCGGGGCAAGCACCTACCATTCACCGAGTTGATGCAGCCAACATGCATCCGGTGGTGGTGCTGCGGGGGACTACACAGAACTCGAATAATCGCCTGTCACCCAACACCGCAGTTGACTGAAGACAAAATCTTCAAGCTATTAACTGGATCCAAAAAAACAAAAGAACACAACTGTGCACATGCTACTAAAAAAGAAGTGCAGGACGATAATTATTAAATATTTCTCTGAGAACAAACCTCAAAAAAATCTAAAAATGTGTAAAAAACAAAAACAAAACACACAACACACACGAAAAAGAATACCGTTGCTAAACATTTTGTTTTTCCATTACATTATGAAAACCCTGCTTCTCTCAGTTTTTAGAAATTGAGGGAAGATCACCCATGTCGTACAGAAATCAGCAGCTGGCAACTTAAGTAATGAAATGGAAAATCATACTCACCAAATAATGTAAGCTTCAGTATTCGACTGCACTGTATGGCAAATGATAAATCAGAACTATCAAAGATAGTGATGAGATCTCCATCTAATATAAAAAAATAATAATATATAAAAACACAAGAGCGGTGGCTAAAACAAAAGTAAAAATATTCCCATTTTAAACAGCTGTCATTATCAATAAAACTATTAGAATACTGCAACATGCCAGAATATATATGCATACCTGTCACCACTGCTTTTACAAACTGTCACCAGGTAGCAACAGAAATGACTGCCGATGAGAAACGGTATGTAGCCGTTTAGATTTACTAAAATAATTGCATTTCCATGTTCTGTGGGAGACCAGATCTAGTAAATTCAGGTTCTGGCTTTAGTTTACATTAATATCCACCTGCTATGACATACACAAAGACCATCTCCCAGTTATTTCTGGACAGTCTGGAAAGTCTAGATTTTGTCATCTCAAGTAAAGAAGGGCAAGAGCTCCAGAGGGACACAGAACTATAGAACACGTTCTTGTAGTAGAACTGGGTATATCGGAGTCTTTCTGCCTCACATTTCCTATGGGCAGATTTCTATTCACTTTCTTGCACAGGAAGTGAGGGAAATTTTCCCCAAAAAAGGAAACATTCAAACCCAACAGAGATTTTATTCTCTCACAAATGTAGCCAAAAAAGTACAAAGCACAATTCTTTGTCATTAAATAACATGTAGGGTTTGGGAGTCTACTTCAGATACAGCAGGGGAAGTGGGAAATCTTGGTTCAGACAGCAGGCAGACATTACCTCAGGAATTTTAGACATAAGTACCGGTAGGTCATGAATAATTAGGCTCACCATTACCCACCTATTTTTGAAATTTACAGAAAAATGAGAAACTCTGAAGACAAAGGCAACAAAGTAGGTAAAAAAAAAAACATTAGAAGAGTGTCTGAAATACTTTCCCATCAAACCAAAAGTTCAGGTGGTATTAGAACGTAGAACTAAAAAGGCATCCATTTTTATTTTGGATAAAGTTAAAACCATGTCAGTTTCTTTTGCCATCTGTGTCCCATTGGGGAGATTCACGTTCACTTCCTGCCCCATAGCCACAACAATTAGTGAGAGGCAAACCCTGCAAATTAAGGAAATTCCTTGCCCCCTCCGCCCAGGTCATAGAAGCTAGTATCCCCACTTAAAGTTACTCTTCTGGGGACAACCCAAGCCTGACAGGTGTTCTAATCCCACTCCACAAAAAAAAAAAAAAAAAAAAAGAATAAAAAGATAACTGTCACTTGAGCAGCACCCAAAGTAAAGAATGCCTAGGGAGGAGTTCAGTAGGGACAATCCCTCTACCTAGTTAGAAATACCAACACCAGTTCCACATAATGACTTGAGGCGTGTTCCTATGAATCAAAGCAGCATGTAAACAAAAAAGGACTAGCATCCAAAAAGAGTCTTCAGTAAGGAACAAGGAGGTACATATCAAAAATAGTCAACTTTATTTTTAAGAAAAATCCACATAAAATAAAAAAATTGTATCCTCCACCACAATAAAGAGTTAAAAATTGACAACGTTGTCACGACACAGGTAGCCACCACAATCCAACTCTTGTACTGTGATATAATACGTTTTGAACTGGCTGAAAAAAATATTAGCTTAACCACTTAAGAACCGCCTCCAGCAGATAAACGTCGGCAGAATGGTACGGCTGGGCACAGGCACGTACCTGTACATCCCCTTTAATTGCCCAGCCATGGGTCGTGGGTGGTCCGAAGCTCCATGGCCCCCGATCGCCGCCGTTGTCCCATGATCGGTCACAGGAGCTGAAGAACTGGGAGGGGTATGTGTAAACACACCTTCCCCATCCTTCACAATGGCAGCTTCATTGTGTTTCCCTATATCAGGGAACACACGATCAATCAATGAAGTCACACATCCAGCCCCGCCCCCTACAGTTAGAAACACGTGTTCGGTCACACATAGCCCCTACAGCGCCTCCCTAGTGGTTAACTCCTAAACTGCAATTTTCATTTTCACAGTAAACAATGCATTTTTATAGCATTTTTTTGCTGTGAAAATGCCAATGGTCCCAAAAATGTGTCAAAATTGTCCAATGTGTCCGCCATAATATCACAGTCACGAAAAAAAAAATGTAAACGCTATAAATTTTGCGCAAACCAATCGATAAACGCTTATTGCGATTTTTTTTACCAAAAATATGTAGAAGAATATGTATCGGCCTAAACTGAGAAAAAAAAATGTATATCTTTTTTGGGGAGATTACAGCAAAAAAAATATGGTTTTGTTTTTTCAAAATTGTCGCTCTATTTTTGTTTATAGCGCAAAAAATAAAAACCGCAGAGGTGATCAAATAACACCAAAAGAAAGCTCTATTTGTGAAAAAAAAAAAATAGATGCCAATTTTGTTTGGGAGCCACGTCACACGACCGCGCAATTGTCAGTTAAAGCGACGCAGTGCCGAATCGCAAAAACTGGCCAGGTCCTTTACCTGCATAAAGGTCCGGGTCTTAAGTGGTTAAGTGAAAATATATTGTAGCAATACTGGATTTGGCTGATCGCAGGATACCTCAGTATGAGCAGTCCACTATGATGATAAAATCAACTGCAGCTATGATCAAAAGTAAAAAAGAGTGTAATTATCTTGTCGACTGTCTGGGGGGGAAAATTTCAATCATCTGGATGATCCCATATTGTGAGCACTGCACAATCCTGGCGATGTCTGGTGGTCTCAGGTCCACTGTCCAACCTGTGATTTACAATCAATCACTGCATCACTGAAAATCTCTAGCTTCCCCGCTTGCATTTTCTATCACCAGGACTGTGCAGTGCTTACAATATGGGATTATCGAGGTGATTGAAATCTACACCCAAGACAATCTACAACAGGGATCCTCAAACTATGGCCCTCCAGCTGTTGCGAAACTACACATCCCATGAGGCATTGTAAAACTCTGACATTCACAGACATGACTAGGCATCATGGGAATTGTAGTTCCTGAACAACTGGAGGGCCATAGTTTGAAGACCCATGGTCTACAAGATAATTACAATGTTCTTTTTTAGTTTTGATCATAGCTGCAGTTGATATCATCTTAGTGGACTGCTCATACTGCGGTATCCTGCGATCAGCCAATCCAGTATAGCTACAATATATTTCCACTTAAAGCGGCGTTCCACCTAAAAATAGGAACTTCCGCTATTTGGAACACCCCCCCCCCCCTCTACGCCATGTACGGCCCCTCCTCCATCCCACCCGCTGTCTTCTGGGAGACACACAAGTTCCAGAAGACAAGAGGGACCAGTGTGAGTGCGGAGCATGACCACGCATGCACAGTAGAGAAGCTTCACATCTTGATTCCATTACCGGATATGGCAGTGCCTCCACCCGAGTGACAGAACAGTTTTGGGTGCAGACATTGCGGGCGCCCTGGACAGGTAAGTGTCCATATTTTAAAAAGTCAGCAGCAGCAGAATTTGTAGCTGATGTTTAAAAAAAATAATAATAATCATAATAATTTTGGCAGAACACTGCTTTAAGCAAATATTTCAGCCAGTTCAAAACGTATTATATCAGACAGTACGAGAGTTGGATTGTGGTAGCTACCTGTGTGGTGAGAACATTGTCAATTTTTAACACTTTGTGGTGGGGTATACAATTAGTTTAATGTGGATTATTCTTAAAAAAAAAAAAAAAAAGTTTACTATTTTTTATATATACACACACCTCTTGTTCCTTACTGAAGAATCCCTTTTTGGATGCTATTTATTTGGTCTTTACCTTAATCTCTAAAGACTTGCGTCCTTTAGAATATCTAGCATTTTAAAATTATAAAAGTCAGTATGCCTCTTTAGATAGAAAAAATAAATAGAAAAAAAGTTGTGTTGTACAAGTAAACAAAAGCAAGAAATAGTTCCTGAAAACAGTGCTGTAATATGCACGTTCTGTTAGCACCACCATGTGGCAAGGTTGGTCTATTGTTAAGCTTATTTCTCCACGCAGCATGATGATGTGGCAAACCATTAAAGGTTAGCTGGCTGAATATACTGCATTTGCTCGTCGTGTTTAAACATACATAATGATGAAAACGTTTCAGCCAAGCTTTAAAGCAGGAAAAAAAAAAAAGGGAGGAGGAAATAAAGTTCAATTTTAGTCTTAGCTTTTTAACTGATTCATGCTATCCCAACATACAACTCAATATAAAATCCAATAAATAAAAATATCCATCTGCATCATTATGTGTGTATATTATATATTGTACACACGCAGGGATGGACAAAAAGGGATACAAACTACATTTGTTTTATTTATTTTTTTATTTCAAAGTAATTAAGTTACTAAAACAAATGCAAAAAGGAAAACAAAAAAAAGTGATGAAGGTTAGCATGCGACACCTAAAAAAGAAGAATGTCAACTAGCATGTTTCAAAACAAGATGTATGTTTCCAAAGAAGCCAAATGGTTGGTGTTCTAGCGGCAGATGGGTCAGCCATTTAATGTGTCAAGGGGCGCATTTAAAATGTAGCAGCTGGTAACAACCAAATACAAGCTGTACAAAGAAAGGAGTTTTTAAAAGGAAGCTATAAGGCTGATGTGGTGGAAATGTACTCCCGGCTTGCCTTACCCACCCACCTGCAAGTGCAGCTCAGTGCATATTCTCAGCATGCATCAGTGAGGGGATGAATGAAATCTTGTGTAAATGCATAGAAGTTCGGTCACACTGGCCCAGCTAATCAAGATGGCCAAAGTAGTATGAACACAAACGCCCAGATCTCCACATACAGTGCATCCGGGAAAGTATTCACTTCTTTGCAGGACCTCTCAAGCTTCATCAGATTGAATGGGGAGCATCTGAACAGCTCTCTCCAGAGATGTTCAATCGGGTTCAAGTCTGGGCTCTGGGATGGGCCACTCAGACATTCACAGAGTTGTCCTGTAGCCACTCCTTTGTTATCTTGGCTGTGTGCTTGGGGTCATTGTCCTGTTGAAAGATGACTTTTCGCCCCAGGTCAAGAGCAAGTTTACATCAAGGATATCTCTCTACATTGCTGCATTTATCTTTCCCAGAAACATGACTAGTCTCCCAGTTCCTGCCACTAAAAAACATTCCCACAGCATGATGCTGCCAGGTGATGAGAGGTGTCTGGTTTCCTCCAGACATGACACTTGCCATTCAGGCCAAAGAATTTAGTTTCTCATAGTCAGAGTCCTTCAGGTGCCTTTTGGCAAACTTCAGACGGGCCATCATGTGCCTTTTACTGGAGGAGCGATTTCCGTCTAGCCACTCTACCATACAAGCTCAATTAGTGGAGCACTGGTTGTTCTTCTGGAAGGTTAGCCTCTCTCCACAGAGAAAGGCCGGAGCTCTGTCAGGGTGACCATCGAGCTCTTGATCACGTCCCTGACAAAGGCTCTTCTCCTCACCCGATTGCACAGTTTGGTCAGAATTCCCACTCTAGGAAGAGTCCTGGTGGTTCCTAAACTTCTTCCATTTACAGATGGAAGCCACTGCTCATTGGTACTTTCAATGCTGCAGAAATCTTTCTGTACCTTTCCCCAGATCTGTGCCTCGATACAATCCTGTCTCGGAGGTCTACAGACAATTCCTTGGACTTCATGGCTTGGTTTGTTCCCCAACATGCATTGGTAACTGTGGGATCTTATATAGACAGGTGTGTGCCTTTCCAAATCATGTCCAATCAACCGAATTTACCACAGATGGAAGTTGCAGAAACATCGAGAATGATCAGTGGAAACAGGATTCGCCTGATGTCAATTTTGAGTGTCATGGCAAAGGCTGTGAATATTTATGCACAAGTGATTTTTTTGTTTATTGTTGATAAATTTGCAAAGATTTCAACCTTTTTTTTCACGTCGTCATTATGGGGTATTGTTTGTAGAATTTTGAGGAAAATAATAAATGTATTCAATTTTGGAACAAAAAGTGAAGCTCTGTAACTACTTTCCAGATGCACTGTATGTTAAAGAGGAGGTCCGGAAAAAAATAAAATAAATTAAAAGCCAGCAGCTACACATACTGCAGCTGTTGGCTTTTAATAAATGGACACTTATCTGTCCTGGAGCCCAGCGATGTCAGCAGTAGGGTTCCCTGCGTGAAGCCGCCGCCATTGCGGGCAAGGGAATTTGGCAGTGTAGCCTTTCGGCTTCATGCCGGGAACCCTACTGTGCATGGGCGAGGCCCCGCTCCTCTTTATTAGCCCAGTGGTCAGAAGAGGAGGTGAAGCCCCACAGTGTCGCTACCACGTCATGGCTGGAGTCCCGGAAGTGGGAAAGGATACCTGTCAAAGACTGGTATCCTGTCCCCCCTCCCGAAAGGTGGCAATTGTGGCACCGGAGTGGGAGAGGGTCCAATGAGCGAACATTCCACTTTAGGGTGGAGCTCTGCTTTAGGAAGCGGGCAATGTTATGGATATTTGAATAAGAGGATTAAACTGCAGAAGACAATACAGTCTATGAAAAATAGTAAGGGCTTTAGAAGAAAGTAAACTCTACATCAGCAGTATTGCGATTATGTGCAGTTTATCCACTCTATGGATCACTCTACATCATTTTGCCTAAATTACAGTAGAATGTTCTGTATGAAAACCTGAAAATAAATGTTGCTCTGCTATATATTCCCTATTAACTCTTGGAACTATTCTAATTCATTATGTTAAATGGTTACATGTCAGCCTGTCCCAGCGACTGTTATTCAGACAACATACCTTCATCTTTATACTTGATGGCTACTTCATCATTGGTAGAGAGTTTTCCCCTAAATACTCTTTGCATCATCAGGACCAGCTCATCATAGGTGATGTCTTCATTGTGGATTGGAATCCTGCGAATGTCTTCTCCAAGCTGAGCCTTAATAATCAGCTTGCCACTTAGGTCCAGTTGACCATTCATTATGGAGTCCGTGGTGGTTCAAGCAGCTTTAGAGAAAACATAAAAACACATTACTAATCAAAATACCTAAATATTTTACCAGCCATTACCAAAAAATGTGTTTCATATCTGACCGTGAATCTGTGGGTAAACTAGAACTGTAAAACTCACTGCAGCAAATAACTGACAAAAAAAGTGGCCAGCACACACCTCTTGAAGCAGGGACTTCTATGGCAGAACCTCCCATATCGGATATAAAAATATTGCCTCAATGCACAGTTCCCACAGGTAACAAAACATGTCCCTTCTCTGCTGACAGGTGCATCATGAACTACATTGTAAAAAAAAACAGGGGAAAAAAAGCCTACCTAACCCCCGAGAACTGCAGAAACAGCAAGGACTTTCAGCAGCAGTGCAATAGCCGTCTCTAAGGCTTGGTTCACACTATTGCGAATTGGATGCAGTTTTCGGTATCCAATTTGCAAGTCTGGAGTCTCTGACTGGCGCTCAAATGACGCCGGTTCACATAGCTCCAGGACGGCTGCAAAGCAAATTGCACAGGAGTCCTGTGCATCTTCTGGTTAGTTTCAGGTCCGTATTCAGCCAAAAATTTGGACCTGGAACGGTAAATGGGGATGCACTGGGCGTGAGCCGCACCTCACGGCAGTGTGAACCCAGCCCAATACAGAAGGCTGCATGCTGACAGCTTATGGTATCAACCGTTTACATAATGCTTATAAATCATTGTCTCACAATGAAGGTGGTCTTCTACCCTTTTCCCCTCCAAAACACATTGAATACCGAATGCAGGAGCCAAACTCCATTGAGGGACAGAGTCATTACCAACTGGAATACGTTGAGTGCGGGCCTCAGGCAGAGGTTACCAGTGAGGAGCTTGCACCCTTTAAATATGCTACACAAGGTTTGGTGAGTTACGGGTGCACAGACAGTTTTTTTTTCTAAAATCGGCAAGTACTGATGTCTGCACAAGTACTCGCCGATAACAATTACCTTTGTGCGATTTGAGCCCATACTAAATTAATAGGCTCAAATTGCATTGCAAAGAGTCACATGGAATTTGAACAGGAATGTGGTGCCATTTCCGGCACCACTCATGTGTGAACCTAGGATGGAGTCACTATAACAAGCCTGGGTCCACACGGGAGCAGTGTGAAAAACTACATGTGATTCGGACAAGCCTTTTTTATTTTTTAAGGATGGCGATAGGAGAGCCCCACAGTGAGGGTGAGGAAAAGTGGAAGAGCTGCTGAAGTACATGGAGCTGGAAGAGAGGCTAGAGAAGGACCAAACCTGAGGTCCTAATTGCAGCAAGGCAGAAGCAGGATGCGGTTTCTGCAATGAACCTGATATATGTTGTGCCCAACTACTGCGTTGATCTTCTATGGGGCAGTGTATGGAACTTTTAAAATGATCAAATTACCGAGTATGGATTACTAAGTGAAGACAAAGAAAAATGGATAGCCGCACTCCAAAACCTGATGGGTGGCCACCCATCAGGTTTTGGAGTGCAGCTATCCATTTTTCTTTGTCTTCATTTTGCTTAGTGCACCGCCAGCACCCTCGGAATCCTGCACCACCTGTAACCATTTAGTGATCCCACCTGGAGCGGTGACTCCTTTCTCTCTATGGATTACTAAGGATTCAAATTTAGGATTGAGATATTATCTGAAGCCCGACACTTGACCTGGGAGATTGCAGGTTTGAGCATATATGGGGATAAGGATACGCCACTATTCTTTTTTGTGTATAATCAAGAATCGTAAGTACAACCACTATGAAAAACAAGATGACAGTAACAGGCAATGTGACCTCCTAATGGGTAAAGTTTGGGTATAAATGTGATTGCACTCTAGTCACCTGCAGCCCCTACAAACAATAGGCATATACTTTCTTACCAGTACCAAATTTGTGAACATCCTATTTAATTCTGTTCTGAAAACAAAGTGAAAATGCTTCTAAATCTTCCAACCCATTTAGACTCGTCTATTTTCTTGCAATAAAATGCATGCGTTTTTTGTATAAAAATACTGTATATTCAAGCAGAAACCCCCTTCTTTACTATGCAATACAAAAAAAAAAAGGGTGTGTGTGTGTGTTTAAAGCGGAGTTCCACCCTTAAAACCACTTGGTTTCATCCCATCCAGCATACTGGCGTCAGCACCAGTATTATGTTTTTTTTTTTTTTTTAATGCATGTACTTACTTTATAATAAATCATTTAATTTTGTGCGCACCGCGGTATGTCGCCGCTATAAGGCGTCACACCTTCCGGAAACAGCCGATTAGCGTTCAGCTCTTCACGGCGCCTGCGCACAGACCCAGAAGCTGACTGCGCAGGCGCCGTATATAGCCGCGTCACGCCCTCCGAAAAAACCCGAACTAGGACCGGCTATTTACGGCGCCTGCGCAGTCAGCTTCTGGGTCTGTGCGCAGGCGCCAAGAGCCGAACGCTAATCGGCTGTTTCCGGAAGGCGTGACGCATTATAGCGGCGACATACCGCGGTGCGCACGAAATTAAATGATTTATTATAAAGTAAGTACATGCATTAAAAAAAAAAAAAAACAGCATACTGGCGCTGACGCCAGTATGCTGGATGGGAGGAAATAAAGTGGTTTTAAGGGTGGAACTCTGCTTTAACACAAGATAAATAGAAAAACTGTCACACCCTCATCTATGACAGTTTTAATTTACCAAAATGTGAACATTAGAATGATCCAGGATATAACAAGGATTTAAAGCTCATTTGAAGAAAACAAATATGCATTTAATACTTAGTACTACATTCAGAATTCTGGCAAGAAGGCTACATTTGCTTCCAGTTTGTCCACATAAAAAACAGGTTCCACATTGTCAGCTATAGATAACAGTATACAGTACACCCACCAAAGTATCACCTTATCATTGGGATGTGATAAAGCAGGACTTGACAAATTTGCTTTGAATCTAGGCCAATTTAAAAAAAAAAGGCTGCTAACTTTAACACAAATATCTTATGGGTGGAACATGCAACAGGTTTCCAAAATATGAACTTATCCCTTTTACAGCCAGAGACGTTTTTTTGTACAAATATTAGGCCTGAAGATTACATAAAATAAAAATAAATATTACTGTATTTATTGGCGTATAAGACTCACTTTTTTACCCTGAAAATAGAGGGTAAACTGTGCCTGCGTGTTTTTTCTTAAAACTTCCCTCTTAAAGTTAGGGCGCATGTTAAAACGCCGATAAATACGGTATATATTTTCTGAAATCAGACACTCTGGAGAATAAAAGAGTGGTAGTTCCAAAAAAAAAAAATTCACACGATATTAGCGCATACGTGGTTTTTTTTGTTCTGAAAAAAAAAAAAACGAGTGCTCCCATGACATAGGACAAAAAGTGATTGTATTTTGATGACAGGATCTGTCATTACTTATTACATTTTCCAATCGCACACCTTCCTGGATTTTAAACGGCCAAGAAGTGCGAAAATGGGTGCTGAAGCGATCACCAGCTGGGAACTGGAACAATCATACAAACATGTTCGCCAGCACACCGTGGATCGTATAAAAATGTCCAAAAATGTATTGCAGTGAAAACATCACAAAGATAGCAACGTTTCAAAGTCACACAGGACCTCTTCATCAGGCAAGTGACGCAGAGGTCCTGTGCGACTTCGAAACGTTGCCATCTTTGTGATGTTTTCACTGCAATAAACTTTGGACGCTTTTATACGATCCACGGTGTGCTGGCGAGCATGTTTGTAGGATCTGTCATTACGGCGCCCCCTCTTTAACCCAATCTTCAATTTTACAAATGATGTCATTATCTGTTTGCAGGAGACGCATATGACCCCAGAGGCCCTGGGCTGTCTGATATCACTGGGTGGGATATGCCTGTCACTCTATGCACAGCCATTACTCGCGTAGTCAGCCTCCTGGTTCACTGCCAGGTTGCTTTTGAGGTCTTAGCGCCGGAGGTGGATAACAAGGGCAGATAGGTCTTGCTCCACTATAAAAAAAAAAAAATTACAATGGCTGAGGCAACTGGTGCATTTCCTTCTCGACAAGCCTGATATACCGGTTATGATCACTGGTGACCTTCATTCCTTTTTTGTGTCCTGCAGCAGACAAACATCCACCTATTGCTTTAGGCCCCCACTCCAAAGGAACCATGGTAAAGCTGTGTGCCACCCATTTAATAAAAGTCAGCAGCTACAAAAAGCAAAGCTGCCGACGTTTAATAAACCAATATTCACCTGTCCCACGGTCCAGCGATATGGCCGCATGGAGCCCGGCTCCTCTCCTTGGTGCCGTCATATCTACTGTGGGCACCCAGCCATGACAGGGCGAGTCGCACTGCGCTGTGCTATTGACCAGCAAACCTCTCTGACTCGAGTTGTATCCCAGAAGATCGCTGGCAGGGAGGGGCCGTCTAGGCAGCCAAGGACCTAGAAGGAGGAAGTGGGACAGAAGTCCCACTGAAAAGAGGACACACACTCCCTCCCCAAAAATGACATGTCAGATGTGGCATGTCAGGGGGTAAGTAGTGCAGAACTCTGCTTTAAGCAGGTTTATTGGGGGGGGGGGGGTTGGGGGAGTAGGCTGGCTGGATCTCTGCAGACATCCTGGTGAATGCCAGTTCTGCTCGGCGCTTATCAAATGGGACACTAACTCTGCTGAATTATTGCAGCAGTTCTATGAGGAACTCTATCAACTCAAAACAGAGGTCCTTGTCAGACATTAGTCAATATTTATACCAGGTCACTCTTCCACACCTTTCCCCAGGGCATAAGAGGGCTCTATACTCCCCTATTAAAGTAGAGGAGATTGTGGTGGCCATAGCCTCCTTTCCTAATTGCAAGGTCCCAGGAGATGATGGCACCCCATTGAAGTATACAAACTATATTCCGCAACTATTGAAAGTATATAATAATGACTTGGACAGGGGGTACCTACCGGAGTCTATGACCAGAGCGCATATCGTATTACTTATAAAGCAAGGCAAGATATCCACAGACCCAAAGTCACAGACTCATATCTTTGCTACACTCTTAAGCAAATGCATCGCTACGGACATACACTGATTATTCAGGCTTAATGCCACTTAAATGCACAGCTATTAACCAGTTAAGACCCGGACCAAAATGCAGGTAAATGACCAGGCCCTTTTTTGCGATTCGGCACTGCGTCGCTTTAACAGACAATTGCGCGGTCGTGCGACGTGGCTCCCAAACAAAATTTGCGTCCTTTACTTCCCACAAATAGAGCTTTCTTTTGGTGGTATTTGATCGCCTCTGCGATTTTTATTTTTTGCGCTATATACAAAAATAGAGCGACATTTTTGAAAAAAAACAATATTTTTTACTTTTTGTTATAAGAAAAATCAAATAAACTAAATTTTAGTCCATCATTTAGGCCAAAATTTATTTAGTCACATGTCTATAGTAAAAAAAAAAAAAAAAAAATCTCAATAAAAAAAAAAAATTAGCTACCTAGCGGGAACAGCGACACTAATACAGCGATCAGAAATGATCGCTTAGTGATGCTGGCAATAGGGAGTGAAAGGGTTAACTAGGGCAGTGATCAGGGGGTTAAAACTTTATTAGGGGGGGTACGGGGGCTACCCTGGACCTAACACTAACTGACTGTCACACTGACACTAAATACAGTAATCATACATGTATGATTACTGCATTCAGTGACACTGTGACAGGGGGGAGGGGGGCGATCACCGGGGTTAAATGTGTTTATGTGAAGTGTTAGTGTAGTGTAGTGTTAGTGCAGGACATAGGGCCCTTTCACTCGTCCGTTCAGTTCGTCCGTTTTTTTTGGACGTCCGTTAACGGAACTCAATGCTTCCCTATGGGTTAGCGTCCGTTAGCGGATGAGCATCCGCTAAACGTCCGTTAACATCCGCCTGCGGTAAGCTCCGTTTTTTTGGACGGAAGAAACCCCTATTTTTCTTCCATCAAAAAAAACGGAACGGACGAAAAACGGATCAACTGAAGGGGAAAAAACTGAAGGGGAAAACTGAACGGACGTGTGAAAGAGCCCTTACTGTGTGGTGATCTCTCCTCAGCGGTGGTTGAAAAAACCGCCGAGGGAGAGATCACATCGCTTCCTCCTTCCTGTGTTTACACAGGAGGAGGAAGTGACAGGGCGGGCGGGCACATTGGCTGGGAGCGATCCGGAGGAGGCGGACAAAAACGAATAGCCGCCCCCTCTTGTAGGATCGCTCCTGCAGCCGCGCGGACCGCCGCATGTACGGGGGGGGGGGGGTCCGATCGGACCCCCGATCCCCCCCAAGGCACCAACATATATATACGTTGATGTGCCTGTCGATGCCATTCTGCCAACGTAAATGTACATGCGGCGGTCCTTAAGTGGTTAACATACAAAGAGTCTACCGTAATATGCAAACTCAGGCCGATAATATGGGAAAAATCAAGCGCTCCTGTCACTTGATGCCAATAAGGCTTTTGACAGTGTACAATGGCCCTACCTATGGCAGACTCAGACGCTTTGGTCTGGGCAAGGTTTTTTATCTTGTGGGTTCAACTGCTGTATCACTCCCCTATGGCCTCTATCAGGGAGGGAGGAAGGGTATCATTTGCAGCACCTGGTTGGAGCTTTTTCACTTGGGACAGACACCACACAGTCACTGCCCCGATCTGCATTATCCGTTATTTAATTTCACATGAAAACACGAGACATACCAGTGGCCTTAGAATCCCCCTGCTTTAATGCGTCCAATAGATTATTCCCCATGTACTCCTTGCTGCAAAAGGTTTGGTTGAAGGTGCGCTCTTTACAGGGTGTCATCGGGTTTACTGAATACAGCCCGATGGGTCACAACTCTATACACAAAGCTGGTGAAGCTGCCTTGTGCGGGGATGTGGAAACGTTGGAGCATCACTCATTTGAGGTAGGTCTTCCAAAGCAGAGTCATCCGCCCCTTTGGAGTCATGCAATCAGCTTACCACCTCCCCTCCATGATGCACTTCTATTATCACCAGCTTCGCCATGCCGTTCACTCTCAGGGCCTGTCAACTGACTGGTCCCAAACCTCCACACCCGTATTTCGATATGTTCAATTGGCACAAGGAAAGGTGTTTATTTCCAACTGCTATGGGATGTTGCTACCATCCTATCTAGAGGGGTTCCCCTGTAATGCCAAGGAAAAAAAGGATTTTTAATAAACAGCTTACCTGTAAAATCCTTTTCTTGAAGTACATCACGGGACACAGAGCGCATAGCCATTACACTTGGGTTATATGGGTACCTTCAGGTGTGGACACTGGTGTAATCAATTTCACAGGAAGTTTCCTCCCTATATAACCCCCTCCCACTGGGAGTGCTTCAGTTTTGTAGCAAGCAATTCTCCCGAGGTTACACAATGTTCCCCAAAAGAGGGGTGGGAGCTCTGTGTCCCGTGATGTACTTCAAGAAAAGGATTTTACAGGTAAGCTGTTTATTAAAAATCCTTTTTCGTACATCACGGGACACAGAGCGCATAGCCATTACACTTGGGATGTCCTAAAGCAATGCTCTATGAAGGGAGGGAGACCGTAAGGCCAAGAATAGCCAAATAAAAACATTGTCAGGAGAAAACATGGCTCCACCAACAGAAAAACAAGGGGGCGTGAACCGGGCCAGAGGATTCTATACTGCTGCCCGTAGGACCGCCTGCCCAAAAGCTGCGTCCGTACCCTTTGCAACGTCCAACTTATAAAATTTAGTAAACGTATGTACGGAAGACCAGGTTGCCGCCTTGCAAACCTGTGCCATAGAGATCTGATGGTGTGCCGCCCAGGAGGCACTCATGGCCCTCGTAGAATGGGCTTTAACTGATAAGGGAGGTGGAACGCGCTTCAGACCATAGGCCTGAAAAATCTGCTTAATCCACCTAGCCAAGGAAGACTTGGCAGCCGGCTGACCCTTCTTGGGGCCATCCGGAAGAACAAAAAGCACATCTGTTTTCCGAATCTTCTCTGTAGCCTTGAGATAGACCCTCATGGCTCGAACCACGTCCAAAGTATGAAGCCGTCTTTCCTCTCTGGACTGGGGAGTAGGAAAGAAGGAAGGTAGGACTAGGTCCTGATTCAAGTGAAAACTGGATATGACCTTAGGAAGGAAAGAAGGTTGAGGCCGCAGAACCACTCTGTCCTTATGCAGAATAAGGTATGGCATAGGGAGCTGTGGTGGCTCAACGTGATTGGCACTGCGCTGACAAGCCATTCACCTCTGCAGCCAAGGGTTCGGATCCCGGTCTCGGCTACATGTGAATTGAGTTTGGTGGTCTCAGCCCGGTCCCGGTGGGTGTGCTATGCAAGGTACGCCTGTGCTTAGTACGCCCCCCCCCCCCCCCACAAAAACCACCACACTTGCACGCACACGAAATTGGTTTAAAACACATGCACTTTGGCCATGCGGTCTCCTAAAATAAAGAGAGGCGAAGGACCTACGGGGCTGGCTGGGTGGGCTAGGCCCCCTCACTCCCTCATAGGGGGAGTCCCTCTGCCCCGTTGGGGTCCCGTTGGGCCCCAGTTGGGCTCCCAAGAGGAGCAGGTAGGGCGGGGTGAGTGGGAGGCCCCCCTTCACACCCGCCATTGCCACCAGGGGCATGGAGAAGGATGGCGATTGCCTCCGGGGGGAGGGTCTGCCTACTCCCAACTCCTGCAGTCCGGCTCCTCTCTCTCGAGTTCACGCACAAAAAATACACTTTAAAAAAAAAAAAATAAAAAGAAAAAAAAAAAAAAAAAAAAAAAAAAAAGAATAAGGTATGGCTCCCTGCATGACAAGGCTGCCAGCTCGGAAACCCTTCTGGCTGAAGCCATAGCCACCAAGAAAACCAACTTTCAGGTTAGTAGCACAAGAGGGATTTCTGTCAGGTTCAAACGGCTGCCTTTGTAAAGCTGACAAGACCAGATTTAAATTCCAGGGGCAGAGGGGAGCTCTAATAGGGGGATTCACATGCAAGACCCCCTGCAAGAAGGTTTTCATAAGCGAATGGGTGGCCAAGGGTCTTTGAAACCATATTGATAAAGCCGACACCTGCCCCTTTAGAGTACTAAGAGCCAACCCTTTGTCAACGCCAACCTGGCGGAATCGCAAGATCCTGTCAATAAAAAAACTTTCGAGGATGCCATTTTTGAGACTCGCACCACTCCACATAGGTTCTCCAGACTCTGTAATAAATATTTCTGGAGACCGGTTTCCTAGCCTGAATCAACGTAGATATGACCTGATCTGAGAGGCCTCTGCCCTTAAGAATTAGGGATTCAGCTGCCAAGCCGTCAAATTTAGCTGCTGTGAAGCAGGATGGCAGATTGGGCCCTGAGACAGCAGATCTGGGCGCAGGGGGAGCGGCCCCGGCGCCCCGACTGACATCTTCACGATGAGTGCGTACCAAGCCTTCCTGGGCCAGGCTGGGGCCACCAGGATCACAGGCCTGCGCTCCACCCTGGTCCTCCGTAGAAGGCGGGGAATCATCTGCAGTGGAGGGAACGCATACAGAAGAGAAAACTGGTGCCAAGGGCAAACCAACACATCGGTCCCGTAGGCCGAGGGATCCCTGGCTCGGGATATGAATTTGTCCAATTTTTTGTTGGATCTCGTTGCCATAATGTCCACATCTGGGACTCCGAATCTTTGGCAAATCTCTTGGAATACCTGGTGGGGGTGAAGAGACCATTCCCCCGGGAGCAACTGTTGACGACTCAAAAAATCTGCTTGAGAATTGTCTATCCTTGGGATGAACACCGCCGAGATGCAGGGTACATGGGCTTCGGCCCATGAGAAAATCAGGTATACTTCTCTTTGGGCTGCTGGGCTCTTCGTGCCCCCCTGGTGGTTTATGTATGCCACCGCAGTGGCGTTGTCGGACTGTATCCTTACTGGCAGACCCTGAAGGGGGAGAGTCCAGGCGATCAGGGCCAGTCGAGCAGCTCTGATCTCCAAGATATTGATGGGAAGCAGTTTTTCTGCCCCCGACCACAGCCCTTGCTGGGTCTGTTCTTCTAGAACTGCCCCCCAACCTAACAGGCTGGCATCCGTGGATACTATCTTCCACGTGATGGGGCAAAAGGATTTCCCTTTTGACAAATTTTGAGAGACCAGCCACCAAGACAGGCTGCGCCGGACCTTCGGGGAGAGCACTAACGGACGATCTAACGCCTGAATGGATTTGTTCCAAGCAGAGAAAATGGCTGCCTGAAGATATCTGGTATGGATCTGGGTGTAGGGCACAGCCTCGAAGGCGGCCACCATCTTCCCCAGCAGTCGCATACATAGGCGAATAGTCGGCCTCTTCTTGCCTAAGATCACTTGAACTGCTTGAGCTATTGATCTGATCTTTGCTTGAGGTAAAATTATCCTCTGGCAGTCTGTATCTAGCCGAAGGCCTAGATATTCCAACTGCTTTGTGGGTTTCAATACCGATTTTTCTAGTTTTACAATCCACCCGAATTCCTCTAGATGCTGAACTGTGCGACCTACTGCCTGATTGAGGTTGGAAGCTGAGCTGTCGATAACCAGAAGATCGTCCAAGTATGCCAAGACTAAAATGCCTTCTGTCCTTAGGACGGCTAGCACCGGGGCTAACACCTTTGTGAATACCCGCGGAGCTGTTGCCAACCCGAAAGGGAGGACTACGAACTGGTAATGGCGGTGGTCTATCATACAACGAAGAAACCTGTGATGTACCGGGTAGATCGGCACGTGCAGATACGCATCTTTTATGTCTATAGATGCTAGAAAGTAGTCTTGATGTAGGCTGGCTGCCACCTAACGTATGGACTCCATACGAAAGGTCTGAATGTTTAGAAAGCGATTTAGGCGTTTGAGGTCCAAGATAGGCCTGACGTCGCCATTGGGCTTTGGTATTATGAAAAGGTTGGAGTAGAATCCCAGACTCCATTCCTGGGTTGGTACTTCTACAATTACTCCTTGGAGCCAGAGACGATCCAATGCTTTTACAAGAGAGGCCCTCTTTAATGGGTCGCTTGGAAGACTTGACCCCTGAAGATGAGGAGGGGGGACTTCCCGAAACTCTAGCTTGTAGTCCGTGGTTACCACGGATCTTACCCAAGAGTCGGGAATTCTGGCCTCCCACACTTCGGAGAAAAACCGAAGCCTTCCCCCCACCCAAGAGAGTGGGGGCGCCCCTTCATGAATCTGACTTGAGGACTGGTTTAACCGGCTTGCGAGGCCATGGCCTCTTGCCTGTCGTGGCTTGTCCTTGTGGGCGGCTATTAAATGCTGAACGCCCGGGAGGCCGTCGATACTGACGGGAAGTTGAAGGGGCCGAGCCTGTGAAGGCCTGTCGCTTAAATGCGGGCCCACGCGATCTTTTCTTGATAGGCAAGAAAGAACTTTTACCACTTGATATGGTCTGGATATATTTATCTAGGTCTTCACCGAATAGTCTCCCACCATGAAAGGGAAATCCTGCTAAAAGCTTTTTGCAGGGTGCCTCTGCTGACCAGTTTTTTAGCCACAAAAGGCGACGCATATGAACCAACAGCAGAGATAAACGGGACGCCTGTTGAACGGAGTCCTTAATAGCATCTACTGCAAAGCAGAGCTCTTGGGAGGTCAGCCAATTCACGAGCTTGCTGAGCCGGTATGTCCCTTAATATCGGTTTAGTCTGATCCTTTAAAGCCTGACAAACGCCAATGGCTGCCACTGCTGGCTGAACCACGGCACCTACTGTGGTAAAAGAAGCCTTCAGTAGGGTCTCCAATTTTTTGTCGACTGGATCTTTAAACACCTGGACATTTTCCACCGGACAGGTCAGGAATTTATTTACGCAGGAAATGGCTGCGTCCACGGTAGGGAGTGCCCATTTCTTTGCAAATTCTTCTTCCATAGGATAGAGAATGGTGACCCTTTTAGGAGGGATAAAAATCCTATCAGGTCGAGCCCAATCCTGAAAAATCACGCTCTCCAGAAGGGGGTGAACCGGGAAAGACGCACCACTCAATGGTGCCTTCAAGGAACCTAAAGAGGATACCGCGGGGGCCAATTGTTCTGACACTGGAAGTTTAAAAGCAGTGCGAACCATATCCGTCAGAGACTGGATCCACAGACTCTCTGCTTGAGAAGCCGAAAAAAAAATCATCTATAGTGGAATCTTCAATGTCTGACCCGTCAGGACTCAGGTCCGCTTGATCCCCCTGTGGGTCCAATTCCTCCGAAGAGGACCTCTGCATCCGAACACACCGTTCTAGGTGACGGGGATCTAGCCCGTTTGCCACCCGGCAAAGAGCGGGCAATTAAAGCAGTTAACCTTTTCTCTAGCCCACCCAGGGTGGATTCTAGCATTTCTTCCGTAACATAAACGGGAATGGGTTGATTGGGGGCCGCCTCTGCCCCTAGCACCCTCAATGGCTCCTGCATGATGCTGTTCGGTGGTCTATCTGGTGAGGGTGGGACCACTGGAGCCTGGCCCAAATCCTCTGACCCCGTTGGAGACCCCTTTACTTTTTTGGCACCTTTTGCAGCCTTAGCTGGTCCTGATCCCTTGGGAGCCATTGCACAACCTTGAGACACCCCTACAGCCAACACCCAACTGTTGTAGCTAAAAGTGAAACATTAATAAGGACAGGCTATGGTAAAAAAAAAAATTCATACGCCTGAGAAGGCGGCAATACCGAGGAGAGTCCTGTGAGTATTGCCACACCAATGCCCGTTAGCTGGAGTCCAAGGTTGCACCGACTCAGATACTGCCAGATCTAAGGCTGAGTCCCTTTAAGAAAAAAAACTTTTTTTTTTTTTTTCTGGTCAGTGTGGACTAAGTCCAGACCTGAAGATCCACAAACCACCACTGGGTGTCACTGTTAGCCAGAAATGGCTCAGCTGCGCGCTCTGTGTCCTCACTCTCCACTGCTCTCAGGAGGGAATGACCAGCCAGGAAATGCATTTTTTTTTTTTTGCTTTATCTGAGACCTGACGCTGCTGGCCCGCCCCCCCCCACGCTGAAACCAACATGGAGGAAGCAGAGAGCAGAGGAGAAGCCTGGACCAGCGCTAGTAACACAGACACCCGGTAAGCCACTAATCTTTGTAGTGCACACATAGAGGAAGCTGTCCCCCTAGGCTTCCTAGGAAACAGGAGTTTTGTCAACACTTCCTCTCTATACACGTGGGGCTGCAGTATCATGTCAACAGGCAAATCTGGGGGGAGTAGCAAAATACATATCTTTAAAAGCATATATATATCTACATGTTATCTGGGTAAACATTAGTACATCCCATCCTGCCTCAAAAGATATAGTGGAGATAGTGGCTGATGCACAAGCATACCATTAGCCAACCCAGAACCCCCAGGGGGATACCTACTGTCGAACCAAGTCCCGCAGGTTCCCTCTTACCTGCTCCACGCCGCAGGGTATTGCAAAATGCAAGAGGCCCAGCCTTCCCCCATCTCCGTGGGTATTGTCTTGGACCTTCAGGAACCGGGGTCCTGTGTTAAGGAACCCACACCCCTGGACCTATATAGCATCCTGGCATCAGTAGCGTTTAGTTCTTGGAAGAGACTAAGGTACTGGAGCCCAGAATCCAGCCCTCCAAGGAGAGGCATTATAGGCAAAACCCCACTCCAGCAGGGCCCGGGTACCGTACACCTTGGCTTTGAAGCACTTCGGACGGATCCGGCTAGCTATCCTGGGTCCCGAGACCTCCGAGGGACAGCTAGACGTGACCAACACCTAAGACACTGGCGAAAAAACTGAAGCACTCCCAGTGGGAGGGGGTTATATAGGGAGGAAACTTCCTGTGAAATTGATTACACCAGTGTCCACACCTGAAGGTACCCATATAACCCAAGTGTAATGGCTATGCGCTCTGTGTCCCGTGATGTACGATAAAGAAAAATGGGAGCAAGATGTGGGTCCAAATGACAATGAGCTTTGAGATAATGTTCTTGAATCAGTAGTGCAAAGCTCACTTAAAGCGGAGGTTCACCCTAAATATAAGATCTCCCATGTGATCCAGCATACTGGCGTCAGCGCCAGTATGCTGGGTTTTTTTTTTTAATCCCACACTTACTGTATTATGCAGGAATTTCTTTTTTTCCCCCCGCGGTGGACGGCTCTAGTATTGCTCGTCACATCTTCCTAAAATACCCGATATGGACTCGGGTAATCTCGGCGAAAATGCGGCGCCTGCGCACAGACCTAGGAGCTGACTGCGCAGGCGCCGTATTTCTCCGAGTCCTATTTCGGAGGGCGTGACGCGCCATAGCCGTAGGACTCGGAGAAATACGGCGCCTGCGCAGTCAGCTCCTAGGTCTGTGCGCAGGCGCCGCATTTTCGACGAGATTACCCGAGTCCATATCGGGTATTTTAGGAAGATGTGACGCGCTATACTGGCGCCGTCCACCACGGGGGGGAAAAAAGAAATTCCTGCATAATACAGTAAGTGTGGGATTAAAAAAAAAAAACCCAGCATACTGGCGCTGACGCCAGTATGCTGGATCACATGGGAGATCTTATATTTAGGGTGAAATACCGCTTTAACACAGAACAAAGACTCTACCAACTATACATTGTACTTAGGGTGTATTATACCCCCCTAAAACTGCATTGCATGGGCGTACTGCAAACTCCACTGTGTGCCAAATGCGATGTTATCTAACTCCCCCTGCCTATGCAGCAAAACAGGATAGTGGACAAGTGCCACAAGATTTTATTATGCCCCAAACTTGTGTGAACGAGCTCTAATGCAACGTAGTGCAGCCAGTTACAGTCTCTCTGATCACCACACCAGTCACAGTGTTGCTATGTCAATAAAGCCAGTAATAGCATTCCTCATCACTGCCACCATACTAGTGTGAGCCAGCAACGATGTCCAATTTTCACCACACCAGTCGTACTGTAACCAGACCAGTGAAACCCAGCAATAGAGTTCCTTCTCACCACCACACCATTGCAGTGTTACCTCTGCCTGCCAACTGAACTGACCTTGGCTTTTGCATTACATATTTCTGCCTGCTGCCTGGACCCATACTTTGCCTACTTGCTGACCATGTCTCTGCCTGTCACCTGAACGGACCCATAAGCACGTCTGACTGGCCAAGTTCCTGAAAGACATCAATCCTAGCCAACCGCTATTGACAAACTTCACTAAATCTACAGCGGTCAATTCATATTTACACTACTCCAGCTGTCACCATCCTAGATGGATTAATAATGTTCCGAAAAGCCAATTCCATCGGCTCAGACGCAACTGTACTAAAATAGATGACTACAAAAATCAAGGTTCCCCCCTTAAAAAGAAATTTCTTGCCAAGGGTTATCCCCTTAAGCTTATTGAAGAAGCCCAGACATTGTATGAACTAGACCCCCTGCCTCCCCCTAAAAAACAAGATTCTACACCCACCACACGGTTTATTACACAATATCATGTGAAACACAAAAAAATGGAGGGTATTTTTAAGAAACATTGGTCCATTCTCACCCAAGACCCACATCTTGCCTCATCCATCTCAGCCGTCCCCAAATTTGCATATCGTAGAGCACCCAATATAAAAAGTAAGATTGCACCAAGTAAGACCAAAAATTCCTCAGGCAACAAACTAGCTAGATTAAAACAGCTTACTCTTATCCCTTTAGTTGGGATGTTCCAGTGCAAAAAGGCTGCTTGCTTCACTTGTGTTAATGTTACTCATGGCAAAAAGAGTTTCACAGCAAACAAAAAAACTTTTCACCTAAACTCCTTCTACAACTGTTCAACCACGTATGTGGTTTATTGTATCTCTTGTCCCTGTGGGCTACTTTATGTAGGCAGAACCATCAGAGCCTTGCGCACTAGATTTGGGGAACATCATCGTGCGGTTAAAGCATGCAACCCCAAATATAGTGTTGCGCGTCATTTTGAGATTCACCATCAAAAAGACCCTAGTCTGTTGCAGGTATGGATCATTGAGGCCATCCCTGAGACCCCTACAGCCATTGAAAGATTCCAACGATTATGTAGACAGGAAACTTTCTGGATCTATTCTTTAAATTCTATGTCGCCTGCTGGCCTAAATGAAGAGATAGAAACCAATAACATTATTTAAAACTACTCACAACATTATTTAAAATTACTTTTACTATTGATTCCATTCATTCTTGCATATGAACTTCTGATACTCCTTATGGTCTCTGGCCTCTTTCCGCTTATTTATTTGTTCTGTAAGTATATTAAGTATATTTTGTATATTTTTTAATATACATACGTATGCTATTTATTATGATTATTTTTGATCCTATATTTATTGACCCGCTGTCATTACCATTTCTAATGCTATCAGCCACTTATTGAGGCACTTAAGAATTTTTATTTTTTATTTTTAGAACAACATTGATTCCCCTGAACATACAAATATAATCTATAATTCTCTTTGTATTTAAATTGTAAATCATTATATATCTACTTATACATATAATTATGCCTTTTCTGTCGAATATATGATTGTACACTGATATTTATTTATATCTATTTTTATTTTTATATTTATTTTTATTTGTATTTTTTTATTCATTTTCATTTTTATTTCATTATCCTTTTGAACTATATATATGTATATATATATATATATATATATATATATATATATATATATATATATATATATATATTTATTATCATTCACTTATATATATTTTTTATTATTTATCCATTATTACTACTTCTCATACATATTCTTTATATTATATATAGTTCCATACTTCTAAATTAGTTTTACATGATGACATGACATTAGGTTAAATTCCCTCTTAGTTCCGGCATGTTTAGATTTTATTATGTACTGTGTATGCAATGGTTAACCTCTGAACTAGATAGCCACCGATATATAAGACGTCCTCCCCGATTGGACGTCCATGGATCTGAAGAAGCAGCTGGGCTGTGAAACGCGTCATCCTATTGGTTCCCTCGTTTTAGCCACGCCACGTCACTTCCGGTGAGACCGACCTGTGCTTGCGTTCCATCGTGAGACGCACGCCGCCGTACACGGCGCTCCCAACAAACTCCTCCAGGCTGTCCCACTTGCTGTCTTCCATCTACAGCACCTCACCACCATGTGCGGACACCCCTCATACACCGGACGATGACTACATCCACGGTCTCATATATGCCTATTATCCACTTTTAATGTGTGAGTAGCCATTTGGCCGTTCTCCTTTTGTACCTTATTTTATCGATTAAATACGTTACTGCACTTAGATTGGGCGCATCCTTGTTTCTTTTTGTCTACCTATGTACAGAGTATGCTTCTGCTCTTCAGGGATTGCTGCCGCTAAAGTGCTAACTTGGATTTCCTGTGGACTTATGAACTTATCATATATTTTGTTTTTCATGAATACTCATTCTGATATCTAGACCACTTGCCAAGGTAGTTCTATTATCCACCTCCCCTTGCGCCATCAGATAATATATTTTTGACACTTATGAAACCATACCCTACCTTTCTTCAGCCTCCTGTACTTTCTGGCCAGTGAACCTGGGATTTCTGGGGCAGCCACATACCAGTAGGCTGTGCTTTCTTGGCTTATAGCAATCCTAGTTCCCATAGGTCATAATACACCAATCACGGTGCGCAGCACAGCTCTCCCATGCGCAGTGCGTGCCCGGCTGTGAAGCCACAGCCCGTCGCCCACGGTGACAATGTCGGTGCCGCGGAAAGGAGGGGAGACGAGTGGGGTTTCACTCCCCCGCTTCGCTGGACCATGGGACAGGCAAGTGTCCAATTATTAAAAGTCAGCTGCTGCAGTATTTGCAGTTTGCCGACTTATATTTTTTTTAGACCTAAAACCCCTTTAAAAGTACTCACCCTAACCCACTACTTTTCCCATTTAGTAGTGACAAACCCAGCAAAAAGCTGTAGGTTGTTCCTCTTAATCCAAACACAATGAGAAATACTTGCGTAATAGTCCAAAGGACAGAAAACAGCCACATCGCTAAACTGTCAAAGTCTACCTGGTTTCTATTTATTGTTGCACTATAGCCCCAAGGAACATGAATTACAATTCCAAATCAATATCATTCTGGTTTTATCAGCTGAACTGCTGCCTGAGTAAACTGTACAAGATACCAGTATACCCAAAATTACTTTAAGTGGTTGTCAAGCCTAAACATTTTTTTACCTTACTGCATTCCTTACGTTAAGGTAAATATATGTTTAGGTGTCAGCATCCCCCCTCCCCCTTACCCTTTTATTTCTCTCATTCAATCCAGCACTGTGCACATCTGCAGCTCTCCTCTCCCCTCACTTCTAGTTCTCACTGGCTTTGCTGAGGCAGCAGGAGCTATTGGCTTCCAGTGCTGTCAATCGAGGCCAGTGACAAGGGAGCGGGGCAGAGTGTCAATGGACGCAGCAAAGAGGCTTGGGTGCGGGCATGCACGAGTGCCCCCATGGGAACCAGCTTACCATGGGGGCACTGGACGGAGAGGAGGGGCCAGGAGTGCCGACAAGGGACCTGAATAGATGAGCTTTGCAGCCGCTCTGTGCAATTCCATTGTATAAAGCAGGAATGTAAAGACTAATTTTTTTTATATACCTTTCCAATCACTTTAAACCACTTCCATACCGCTGATCATATGATGTCCTGGGCTTTCAGCGGAGATATCTAAATGATGCCTGCAGCTACAGCTACTTTTTTTTCCCAATCATAGAAAAACACTTCATCGTTTGTTTACAGGTGGTGCCGCCGCCCCCTCCATCCCCTCCCATGCGATCAGAGAGCTGAAGAAATAGGCCAGCGGCAGAAGTTTACCATAGAGCTGACCAGATGTTCATCTCTGACTCTTGGAGGCCAGGCGAGACGTTATGACATCACTTCCCAGAAGTTGTAATCACTGCCATGTGTTCGGCAGGAAAAGAAAACACCCCAAATCTCTCTGTTAATGTCATGTCCTATTTCTCTTACAAGGAGTTAGAGCTGCACGATCACGAAAAAGATCTCGATCTCGATTCACCCCACCTCCCCGCGATCTCCAGGCTGGATGACCCACGATTTTTATGTGCGGCCATAGGAAAGTCCCCGACTTCGGCCTAGCTCCGGAGCGACGGCCATGTTGGTACACCCGGCAGCGGCTGTCTCGTCAGGAAGTGGAGTTTCATCGCCGTCATCTTGCTCCACCCCACACTCCTCACCAACATTACTGTGCAGAAGGGGGCAAGTGGACATCTTGTTACACCCAACGGCGTTTTATATTTCACAGTTATTTTCAACACAAAACGAAGCTTATGGGTTTAAATACAGTATATGTAAATCTGATGGACTGTTTACATGTTACATTTTAAAAGCAGCAGCAAACTGTACATGCTTGCTAATGTGACAGAACACCTCCGATTTTCACATTTAGTTAAACAAATAGAACTTCCCATTTAATTTTCATCTGGTGCTCAGTCCAGCAAGTCTTATTTTTCTACTTCCTTTAAGGTGAAAGTAAAGTTGATGTGGGATCAAATAGCTGACAGGCAGGGTATTTATGACCTTATCGCCATAAATGCATCTTTCTGCCTGTCAGCTGTCATGTGCACTGAGCCACACATGCGCAGCGAACATTTACGGCCCTGCGGTGATGTGGCTCCTTTGCGGATGCGTGCGAGTGGTGTCACTGCAGCCTGGCCTATCAAGTGGCTGAAGGCACGGGACCCGGAAGGAAGACTGAGCAAAGATGGATGCACCAGGGGCCGCGGGATTGGCCCCAGAGCTGCGCTGGAGGACACCATATGACAGGCAAGTCTGCAATAATGTACCAATATGCTGTGCATACTATTATGGTATAACCCACCTGGGGGGGGGGGGGGGGGCGCTTAAAAAAAAAAAAAAAAATAGCGGACTTTACTTTGGCTTCAACAGACCAAGCTGTCCAGACAAGGTCACAGTAAGAGGGGTGAGACAAACCATTTAATACTGACAAGGGTGCATACAATGACAGACTTTTTTTGAATGGATAGTGAGGTGACCGTTTTGGTAAAGGTAAAAGGTATTGTACAGAAATTGTAAGGTGTTGTCCAGACATGAGTGCCCTGTGTAGGAGGCAGTCTACCCATAGGGGGTGTACGGGTGAGGTAATGCTGGTCATGCAGCGTTCACACAAGGCCGGCTATAAGCCATCCTGCGACATGCGCCACACCCCAGGCCGCCTCCTGCCCGCCACGATGCCCCCGTCCTCCCTTATTACCTGTCCCAGCTGCTCTCTATCTGCTGACAGAACAGACACCTCCAACGGGCGGCTCTGAAGAGGACAATGACGGGGCGACACCTCCACAGCCCGTGCTCCTCCGTCCGCTCTCTGTACCGCAGCGTCACCCTCCTGTCACAACCAATCAGGCGACGGAAACGCCCCTGGCCTGACGGAACCTACACGTAACCTGGACGTGGCACCGGCGTCAAGACGCCGCGCATGCTCAATACGAGATTATTAGACTTTTTTTTTGTATGCGGAACTTTATTTATAGTTAAACAAAACATTGCTACGTTTGAGAACAGCGGTAAATTTTCCCTGTGTGTTCTCCACAAACCTTTCTGATGTAGTTGCAGCTGTACCTTTTTTTTATTAACACTTAAAAAGCCAACAAACGCCCTACACTCACGAAAGAAGACATCGTCCCTGTAGCTAATTGATGCTATTTTTTCTCAGACTGCAGAGATAGAAGTGAAAATAAGAGGTGAATGCTGATTGGTGCTGTGTGTTCCGGGCTACCATTGGCTATGGAGTGTATGGCGGGCGGGGTGTCTTTTGTAGCATGGAAGGATTTCTGCTTGCTTCTTCCGGTTGGGTGTCTGCACTCAGGTGTGCTGTGCAGGTATGAGTTGTGTGCGCTCAGTTGTACTTTGCTGCTGATTAAGGTCATGTGACTTTTAATAACATGAGAGCAGGGCCATACAGTAAGAAGGAAACCAACAGCCTCCTGATAAATACACATGAAATACGTATATGGCACCTATTTTACCTGACACCATTTGTCTTTATATCCATGCATTCCTCAGATTGATACAGCTCTGCTACATAGATGGCACCACTATTGTGTAGCTAAACTCTTTAATGTATTTTTATGTGATGCAAATTGAAACCTACGCTCACTGGTCACTTTATTATATACACCTTGCTTGTATTGGGTTGGACCTCCCTTTTCCTTAGAACTGCCTTCATTCTTAGTGGCATAGGTTCTACAAGGTGTAGGAAACATTCCCCAGAGATTTTGGTCCATAGTGACATGGTAGAATCACACAGTTGCTGCAGATTTGTCTGTTGTACATCTATGAAGGGAATCTCCCATCCCAAGCTACATCCTATTGGATGAGATGTGGTGACTGTGGAGACCATTGGAGTGCAGTGAGCTTATTGTCCAGTGGTGAGATGATTTGATCTTTGTGACATGGTGCATTATCCTGCTGGAAGGAGCTATCAGAAGACGGGTACATTGTAGTCATAAAGTTATGGACATGATCAGCAACAATACTCAGGTAGGCCGTGGCGAATAAACAATGCTCAATTGGTACTAAAAGACTCAAAGTGTGCCAAGAAAAAATCCCCCACACCATTACACCACCACCAGCCTGAACCATTGATACAAGGCAGGATGGATCCATGTTTTCATGTTGTTTACACCAAATTCTGACTCTAATATCTGAATGTTGCAAATAAATTTGAGACTCATCAGACCAGGCAACCTTTTTCCAGTCTTCTATAGTCCAATTTTGGTGAGCCTGTGCGAATTGTAGCCTCAGTTTCCTGTTCTCAGCTGACATGCGTGGCACCTGGTGTGATCTTCTGCTGCTGTAGCCTATTTGCTTCAAGGTTCTATGTGTTGTGCGTTCGAAGATGGTATTCTGCATACCTTGGTTGTGGTTATTTGAGTTACTGTTGCCTTTTTATCATCTCTGACCTCTAACATCAACAAGGCATTTTCCTCCGCACAACTGCCACTCACTGGATATTTTCTCTTTTTTGGACCATTCTCTGTAAACCCTAAAGATGGTTGTGCGTGAAAATCCTAGCAGATCATACATTTTTTATTTATTCTCAGACCAAACCTTCTGGCATCGACAATCGTGCCACCTTGAAAGTCATCTAAATCCTCTTTCTTCCTCTGATGCTGGATTTGAACTTAAAGTTGTCTTTTCCATGCCTAAATGCATTGAGTTTCTGCCATGTGATTGGCTGATTAGCAATTTGTGTTGGCAAGAAATTGAACAGGTGTACCTAATAAAGTGGCATATGAGAGTATAAACAATTATGAATCGGCTCAGTTTTTAAAATGATCAGAAAATCTTTTTCTGCAGGTTTTTGATACCCAAGTCATGTGATCATCCTTTGCTCTGCATTGCGCTCTGAAAACTGAGGGGGGTAGGCATCCAAGCTGTGACACTACCTGTAGACATCGCAGCACAAAGCATACTCTGTGGCTGCACTGCACTCACTGGTACTTTTGTAGTCACATATTTATAAAAAAAAAGCACAACGCTCTTTATTTTTAAGCAAACGTAGAAAAAATAAAGCCCTTTTTCACACTTCATAGCGGGAGCTCGCTTTGCGGCTTGTGATTTTCTGTGGGTGATGTTCACATGATTCTGCGTGCCGTACATAGCAAGCCAATTTTTTTCAATGGGCTTCCCTATGCATGTTTGTCACCCAAAGCAAGCTCCTGCTCCTTTTTGGGAACCAGCTCCACATAAAAAAAAAAGTGCACATGACAATCGCAGGAAAATCGCACGGCATTTAGGATGCCATTTAGAATGGATTTGCAACAATTGCCACACAATTTGGAATCGTGTGCAGATTTCAAATCACAAGTGTGAATGTAGCCTAAAGGCCCATTAACACTAAAAGGTGAATGTGAATTGCACAGGATTGCAAAGTTGTGTTCCTGCGCAATTCGCATGCACTTCTCTGTGCAGTGTGATTTCAGGCCATTCAAAAGGAATGGGCTAAAATCGCACTACACGGCATCAAAAGTAGTGCAGTCACAGATCCAGCCATTCATCCCTGTGTAATACTCTGCAATACCCCCTGTTAGGGGTGCAACAGATCAAAAAACTCACAGATTGGATCGATCCTCGGAGCAGGAGTCACGGATCGGATCATTTTTTTGGATCAGCAAAAAAAAATTAACTGTACACATCAGATTCCCCCATCTCCCCCACTGCCGTAATATCCACATGCTCTCGCAGAATAGAAGCCGGCTAGATCAGATCCACGGGCAGGGGGGGATTCCGGCGCTTGTGGTGACTTGATAACCTCTGTAAGCAAATCAAAGTGAGAAAAGAGGGGGTGCAGGCACCAACTGTAATGTTCCAAAATGTTTCTATAAAATGTAAGTATTGTATATTGTGGCGGAGCGTGGCTCTGTCACTATAAAAATGATATGAAATGGACACACGGTCTGCATATAGCCAGATTGCAGAGGGTAAATTTAAAAACAGAGAAAACTGCGCTGGCAGTTTTCTCATATTTTTCCTATTGCTACACGGGATCTCCAACCTGTGTCCAGGTTTTTAAGATAGCCTGCAAGCTGCCTTCCCAGGTGCAGACAGCTCATTAAAGGAAGGGCTGGGGAGAGCAGATGAAGAGGAAGGTGGAGTTGGAGCAGTGGCTGCTGGTGAGTGTTTCTGTGTGAGGACAAACGCTGTGTGCGTTGAAGGACTTCAAAGCTGTGTGCGCTCAAGAAGCCTAAAGCTGTGTGCATTAAGGGACTTCAAGCTGTGTGCGTTTAAGAAGCCCAAAGCTTGTGCATCCAGGACTGTGGGTCTGGAGGAGCTTATGGTTTGAGGAACCAATACCTATAACAGCAGTGCTGTTGAAGAGTAGCCAGGTGGGCTGGTAGTTTCATTTATCTTTGGATAACGTTTAAACCCCTGCGTGGGATTCCTGAATGGACTTTTGTTTCTTTTTTCTCCTTTAATAAACGTGGGCTACCAGGCCCTTAACATTATATGCCTGTTTGGTGTTGACTCACTGCACAAAAAACGCATCTGCCACAAGAGTTAATTACCCCAAACGTTTACAATATATATATATATATATATATATATATATATATATATATATATATATATATATATATATATATATATATATATATTATTATACTTACTGGTTCACTTGGTGATATAGTCGGGGTGTCCTTTGGTCTGTGGGTGCCGGTCTGCAGGCTCTAGTGATGTCCCCCTGGCTACTCATGCAGGAAGCTCCACGCTATCCAGCCTGGAACGCGGAAGCGGCAGTGACGTGACACAGCAGGGCTGGCAATCAGACGAGAGGTGGGGAGTGCAACAGGCCTGCACTCGGGGCTCACAGCTCCTTCTACTGGCTTGGCCGGGTGTACCAAGATGGCTGACCACTCCGTAGCTAGGCTGAAGCCACCGCCTTTCCTAAGGTCGAGGCAATGCAACGCGGATCGCGTTGTGTGCCGATCCGAACAGGTTGATCCGTTTGGATCACGGATCGGTCACAATCCGTTGCACCACTACCCCTTGTGCAATACTATGCAATATGCCCCCCCCCCCCCCCCCCCTCCTGCTTCTACTGACTTAACGCTATGATCGAAGCCAGGATTGTTTTTTTATTTATTTATTTCAGGCTTCCAAGCCTAGAGGTGAGATGTGGGGTTTTGACCCCATATCTCACTGTAAAGAGGACCTGTCATGCCATATTCCTATTACAAGGGATGTTTACAAGTGATCAACATATTTTTTTTTTTTTGCAGAATAACGTGTCAAAGTAAAATGAGCAATAAAATATATATTTTTTTTAAAGCGGCCCTGTCCCCATGTGCTCGCATACACAAGTCCCGCCCACATATGAAAATGGTGTTCAAACCACACGTGAGGTAGCTCTGCCAACGTTATACCATGCGCAATAATTTTGGCCCTAGACCTCCTCTGTAACTAAAAACATGTAACCAGTAAAAATATTTAAAGCGTCGCCTATGGGGATTTTTAGGTAGCGAAGTTTGGCGCCATTCCACAAGCATGTGCAATTTTGAAGGGTGACATGTTAGGTATATATTTACTCGGCGTAACTTCATCTTTCATATTATGCAAAATTTGTTTTTGTTTTTGTTTTTTTGTAAAAAATGTTAGAAAAATTGCTGCGAAAATACCTTGCGAGATAAAAAGTTGTAACGGCCGCCATTGTATTCTCTAGGGTCTTTGCTTAAAAAGCATATATAATGTTTTGGGGTTCTATGTAATTTTCTAGCAAATAAATGATGATTTTTACATGTAGGAGAGAAATGTCAGAATTGGTCTGGGTGTTCCAGAACGCCTGATGGCGCTCCCTGCATGTTGGGCCTCTGTATGTGGCCACACTGTGTAAAAGTCTCTCACATGGGGTATCGCCATACTCAGGAGGAATAGCAGAATGTGTTTTGGGGTGTAATTTGTGGTATGCATATGCTGTGTGTGAGAAAAACCTGCTAATATGAAAATTTTGCAAAAAAAAAATGCTTGATTTTGCAAAGAATTGTGGGAAAAAATTACAACTTCAAAAAACTCACCTTCCCTTTTTTCTAAATACCTTGGAATGTCTTTCCAAAAACGGGTCATTTGGGGGGTATTTGTACTTTTCTGGTATGGGGTTGGGGTCTCAAGAAATGAAATAGGCCGTCAGTACTTCAGGTGTGATCAATTTTCAGATATTGGCACCATAGCTTGTGGACTCTAACTTTCACAAAGACAAAATAATATACACCAATTTGTACTTATTTTTACCGAAGATATGTAGCAGTATAAATTAGGGTTGTCCAGATACCGATACTAGTATCGGTACCGATACCGAGTATTTGTGGGAGTACTTGTACTCCCACAAATGCTGCCGATACCTAAATAGAATACTTTTTTTGTATTAATCAACACGTTCTGTGAAAATTCTTTGAGTTTTTTTTACTACTGCTTGACAAGCAAATAAAACATTTTTATTCATTTTTATTCTTTTATAATGTCTTGAGTTAGAGTTCTTCATAATTCTAAAGAAAATATCCTTAGTCTGTATTGTGGTTTGAAAACTGTCACATGACATTTAAAAAAAGTATCAGTATTCGGTATCGGCGAGTACATGAAAAAAAGTATCGGTACTTGTACTCGGTCCTAAAAAAGTGGTATCGGGACAACCCTAGTATAAATGTTGGCCAAGATTTATGAAGAAAAAGTTGCTAAATTTTATAACAGAAACAAAGAAAAATTCATTTTTTTTTACAGAATTTTCAGTCCTTTTTTCTCTTATAGCGCACCACGGGTGTGGTTTAGCCTTTTAACCACTTCAGTACAAGGCATTTTCACCCCCTTCCTGCCCAGGCCACTTTTCAGCGCTGTCACTCTTTGAGAGACAATTGCGCAATAGGTTTTGCACTCCTGCAACACATTTTCATCAGAGAGCGGTCTGAAGTTCAGTCCAGGCATCTCGGAAGTTGGGATGTTTCAGTGGCCAGCTGCCTGGACTCGGCCTCTCAGCGAGCCACTGAAACAGCTGCTCCCTGCCCCTCCACAGCTCTGCATGGAGGAGCCAAGCAGGAGAGCTACTGATTGACAGTCAGCAGCTCTCCTTTCAGGGAGCCGAGAGAACCGAGCAATCAGACCTAGATAAGTATGATTTTTTTGGTAAACAAACAAACCCATACTTCTCCTTTTTTAAGTAAGAGAGGTAATCTCTCAATTACAGGGTCAGATGCTTTCAGGAACTCCCAGGTAGCAATTATTGGAATCCCTTCTCATAAAATATAAAGCAGTCCATTTTTATTGCGGATAATTTGGAATCAATGAAAACTTCTGCAAGAAGGTCTGCTCTAGTAGTAGCAGCCAGAAAGTCGATTTGACTTGAGACTTGGTTGAGTGACTCGGTCACAAATTTTGTGGCTTTATAGTATTGTTCTCGTGAGATTTCCTTTTTGTCTCTGAGCTGGATGCGGTCTCGGAGCGCACATCTGATCATAAAAAAGCGTTCCCAGAGAAGAAAAAAAAATAAAAAATTTGTTGCCAAAAGAGCCAACCCTGGGAGGAAAATAATTCTAAACCTAAGGAACACTGGACAGGCCATAAAGGGGGAAAAAGGGAAACATTGTATTTAAAAACCCCTAGTTGGCTTTCAAGCTGCATTGACATGAAGGACCTAGTGGAAGGAAATTTTGGGCCTTCCTCCCAAAGCGGGAGAAGATGACCTCCAACAATTTTATCCTGGTTATTGGAAGAGGTTATACCTGAAAATTGTAGACCAAGCTTCCCTCCAGTTTCTTTGTAACAAAGTTACCCATTGATCTGGCTCTCCTTTAAGGAGATCTTGTGGTTCAGAGAGTTCTAGTCTCTGTCCCAGATTGAGAAAGGGGGATCGCTTTCTATTCTCACCTGTTTTGTAGTAAAATAGTTGTCAGGCAAATGCTGGCTAATTCTCAGCCTATTGAATGGGGCAATCAAATACAAAGGGCTATGGATGGAGTCTATCTTCTTGGTGAAAAACATTCTACAGCGGAATTGCTTTATGGCTACCTTTTTAGACTTGAAGGATGCCTATCTGCATGCCCCAGTTGGGAAAATAACTTCTTGCATCTGGCAGTGGAGATCCAAGAGTGGTACATCATTTTCAGAGCAGGGCACTCCCTTTTTGGGATTTTCTCAAAGATTCTTGCAGAGGCCTTGGCTCTACTAAGGCTGTCGACCTCCTCTTAAATAGCCTTGTCAAGGGAACAGCTAGAAAAGGACATCTTGTACACCCAGGAGTGGTGAGCAATCTTGGTTGGATCATAAAACTAGGAAAATCAAGCCTAGAGTTCTGGTTATCTCAAATACAGGCTCAGCTGCATTCCATAATTCCTAGGGAGCAATTATTGGAATCCCTTCCTATACTACTTAAGGCAGTCATTTTAATTGCAGATGCTTCGCATAAATAATCAAAATGTCTGCAAGAAGTACTGCTCCACTAAGGCTGCCAGCTATCACAATTGTTCCATACTTGGATGACCTCCTCATAACAGCCTTGTCAGGGGAACAGCAACAGAAGGACATCTTGTACACATGAACAATCTCAACTGGATTGTAAATCTAGACAAATCGAACTGTAATCCTTCACAAGTAATCACATTACTAGGATACACTGTACATTTCAGGATCAGAAGGGTTTTTTTTTCTCCCACGGGAGACAATACAGATCATGAATATGCGGCTGGCACATCTTCGGTCCTCTCTGTCAGTCTACATAAGGAACATCCTGCCAGCTTTAGGACTCATAACCTCCATCCCTGCAGTCGAGTGGGCACGTTTCCATCAGGAGTATCTCCAGAGATTGCTTCTCCAGGTCTGGAATAAAAGGTCTTTGGGCGAGCATGTCCTCCTAACCATAGTCAACTGTGGTGGTGGTGGACGAATCAATGGAATCTCAACCAGGGACTTCTTTGGTCTTGGCAGATGCAAGCATATGGAGCTGGGGAGCCTTGGTAAGGTATGCCGGGCCTTTAGAGCACGTGCGCCAGTAATTTCACTAGCTGCATGCAGGGTGAATATCTCCTAAAGGGTGCACGTTTAGGAGATATTAATTTTACCTTCAGGTAAGCCTTATTATAGGCTTACCTGTAGGTAAAAATGACCAAGCGGCCTTTACCACTTGAATTATTTTTTGAGAGTCTGTTGCAAAGTTCCTTAACTGCAAATTCTGTTCGTAACAGGATTTCCTGTTGCAGGCTGACAAGGCTAAACCACCACCTCTCCATTAGCAGCAGTATTGACAGCCTGCAAGTTTCTCACTTGGCTATTGGACTTGTAATCCAGTAAACAGCCTAATGGGAAACTGAAGGCTCTTGTAAGACAGACTGACAACATTGCTGCTAATTGGGAAGCAGTGGCTTGGCGTTGTCAGCCTGAAACAGGAAGTCCTTTGACTATAAAGCCCTGTACAGGAAAAAAAACTTGGTTTTCCTGGCGGGATTCCTGGCAAGCTTGCTGTGCATACAGGCAGCCATTCAAAAGAACTGTCGTTCTTTTGAATGGCAAGAATGCGGTGATGTCATGGACTACGACGGCGCTCATCACATTCGATGCTGCCGTCGCCGCCATCTTGCTACACCCCACACTAAACTTCGAACTCTTATCAAGCATGCGCGGGTTTAGCATGGAACAGGTAAGCATACAGACGACTGGTTTTCTCAGCAGGAAACACTCTGCCGGGAATCCCAATGGGAAAATAGAGAGCAGGTTCTCTATTTTTTCCTGACAGGAAGACTGCTAGGGAGCATACACATGGCCGGGTTTTCCGGCCAAATGCTCTCCTGGCAGTTTTCCTGCCGGGAAACCCGGTCGTGTGTACGAGGCTTGACAGGATCTTCAGGTAAGAAACGTTGCCGATTGCAGCAGATTCAAGAAAGCCTTAAAACAGAAGGATGATATTCAATGGTTTTCTTTTTTTCCCCTTTTTCTGGAAAAAATATCTCGCAAAGAAATGTGTAATGATTTTTGTATGGAATTGCTAAACTTTCAAATTTTAAAGCGATTTGTCGTTGTTCCGTAGTGATTGATATTCATATACCCGTACCCATCCATTTATACCCCAGTACAAAAAAATGTAATACATTGCAGTCTTGGCTATGGTGGCTGCATTTGCTTTCATTGTTTAGGCATTTTTCAGGCTATGGACATTTTCATCAAGTACAGAAATACCTGTTGATCTTGCCAGAATTGTTTTGTCCTTATCACTTCCTGTCAGGGATCTGCCGCTGACTCCCGACACGCCCCCGCCAATGATGCGCGTGTGCACGACAGGCGCGCATGGCGGGAACATGCGCGTGCACGTTAGCGCGAGTTTGGCGCCAATGTGCTTTTAAAAGTCAGGCAGCTGCAGCAGCCTCTTGCTGTCTGATCTGCAGCATATGTGTGATCTAACCTGTATTCTGATTGAACCTGTTCCTGTACCGACCCGGCTCCGCCTGACCACCCGAACCTCTCCAGCCCAACCTCGGCCCGCCTTGACTTTGCCTACTGCTATAACCGTTGCCAGACCTCCTTGCCTGAAAACCGACTACGCTTGTCTGCTAAACCCTCTGCTTCCGTATTTGACCCGGCCTGCCTGACCCCGCTTCTGTCCAGTCCACGCTGCCTTAATACGGTTCTGCACCAGTTCCAGAGTCGCTAGCCGTCTGCACCAGTTCCAGAGTCGCTAGCCGTCTGCACCAGTTCCAGAGTCGCTAGCTCCAGCATCAGAGTGCCGACTCTCCTCCTTGCTTCAGCGATCCGGAAGGACCAGCGCAGTGCCGATCCCTACCATCATCCAGGCACACTTACCCCGCTGCGCTCCCGAGTCCGCTGTTCCCAATCCAGCGACTCCCGAGCCAGAGTTGTACGAGAGGCCGCCTCCTGCGACTAGGTTCTGACGACCAGGTACGCTCTCATACATAACACTTCCTGTAGGTGCACTGAAGGAAAATAAAGTTATCCTTTTTTTTTTTTTTTTTTTTTTTTTTTTATATATGTAAACTACTGATCCCATCATCCTGCATGTAATGGAGACCAACAAAACCAAACCTATTTAACGTCCAGCCTGGGTGGCAATCATGGCTTCCCCCATAGATAGAGTAGAGGAGTAAATATCCACTCAGTGACAGGAAGTGTTATGCCGCATACACATGATCGGAAATTCCAACAAGAAAACCGTCTTTTTTTTTAATTTTTATTTTTTCTGACGGAATGTTGGCTTAAACATGTGTTGTAGCTATACACGGTCACACAAATTTTGTTGGAAATGCTGACCGTTGAGAACGCGAGATGTACGCCGAGATCGCTGAAGTTCAATAGGCAGTTCGGCTCTGAAAATGCGTGTGTGTGTGTGTGTGTTTTTTTTTTTTTTTTTCGGAATTGTATACAGACAAGCGTTTTTTTCCGATAGGAACTTTTTACGTTGGAAAAATAGAGAACCTACTCTCGATATTTTGTTGGCGGATATTCCGACAGCAAAAGTCCGATGGAGCTTACACGGTCAGGATTTCCCACCAAAGGCTCACATCAGACTTTTCTTGTTGGAATTTCGGATCGTGTGCATTATTTGCAGAAAAACAAGATGAAAATATTTTTCATTTTCAGCGCTATACACTATAAAGGGGCACAGTACAATTACGATAAAGAAGGAATATAAGGGCCCTTCTCCTGGAGCCAACAATCAAAATAAAGTGTAAAAGCTTGAAAAAAGTTGCTAGGGCCAAGTTACAGGATCCAATTAACCTACCAGCATGTCTTTGGAGTGTGGGAGGTATCGGGAGTACCCAGGGAGACCCACACAGGCATAGGGAGAACATGCACACTCCATGCAGGTAATTTTAAACGGACAACCCTAGTGCTAGGTGGAAGTGATAACCACTTAGCCACTGTGCTGCCCAAGTAGCTAAATTCATGGAATTTGGCTTTAATGTGGGAGAAAAGCCAAACTATATAGCTGTTGAAAACCACCCCCCCTCCTACCTATCCTGCATAACCTGTATAAAAAAGATCTGTGTACTTGCCCACCTTTTAATCCTGTTCGGTCACACAATCCTGCAGCTTTGGCTCCCTTGTGTAAGGGAGCACTCGGTAATGGCTGTGAATTCCAGGAGCCGTAACATCACCCATATGCTCCCTAGCCCAGCCATTGTTGGGGCCCCCCTCCTCTCTCCTGCAGCAGCTGCTCACTGACACAGGGGAGACGGCGCTGCAAGATCATGTGACCGGAGCAAACAAAAAATAAGCAAGTACATACATCCCTTCTAATATAGGATAGGTAGGTGGAGGAGGGTGGGAACATTTTTAAGAATAGTTTAAAGTTAGGCTTTTCCTCCACTTTATCAAGTATTCAGACCATGAAGGTTTTATGTGAAGATGATACTAATGCTAGGGCTGTATTATCACTCCCACCAAGTACTGACATTGAGACAGCCATGTTTGGGGTGTCAGTGGTTGGGGCGAGTTGGGTGTAAGTGGGAGTTAGTGCTTGGGGGTAGGTGGATTTCAGTGTTTTTTAGCAGGTGAGTGTCATTTTGGGGTGTCAGTGGTTGGGGCTAGATCGGTTTCAGTTACTGATGTCTGGTTGGGGGTAGGTGGGTTTCAGTTTGGAGTGTCAGTGGTTGGGCAGTTTCAGTTTTGGCAGTCGGTGGTTGGGTATAGTTGGGTGTCAGTTTGACGTTTCTTTGGTTGGGGGAGGGTAGGCAAAGGTCTGGGATGTATAACAAAAAAGGAAAAGAAGTGTATCTTATGCAGGAAAACTGCTAATATGTAGTGGTGACTATTCTGAGTAGGCACTCCCCGCGTATGGGGTCTTCACCGTAGCCAAAAATATAAGCACAAAACAATCTGGGATGTCAGTGGTTTGGCGTAGGTCAGTATCAGTCTAGGATGCCAGTGCTTGGGGCTAAGTGGGTGTCAATTTGAGATGTCAGTGGTTTGGAGTAGGTGACTGTCAATGGTTGGAGGTCATGGTTGTCAGTGGTTGGAGTGTCTGTGATTGGGGGTAGGTGGCTGTCAGTTTATGGTGTCAGTGGTTGGGGGTAGGTGAGTGTCATTCTGGGGTGTCAGTGGTTGGATGTAGGTTAGTATCAGTTTAGGGTGTCAGTGGTTGGGGGTAGGCGGGTGTCCGTGTAAGGGGGTAGCTGGGTTTCAGGTTGAGGTATTAGTGGCTGGGGGTAGGTGGGTGTCAATTTGAGATGATAAAAATATGCACTGTCATTGTACTTATGACACTAGCTGGGAAGGGGTTAAACATCTATGGAGATCAAATTGTGTGCTTAACCACTAAACAAACAAAAAAAATAGGGCTGCAACTAACGATTATTTTCATAATCGATTAGTTGGCCGATTTATTGTTTTGATCGGATACGCTTAAAAAAAAAAGTGTGGTGTACAGTTTAGTTAATATGTAAATTAAATAGGCAATTTTTTCTTAAATATCCATACACAGTGGTAAATATAAATAACCAACTACAGTAATTGTAATGTCTTCTATTGCCTCCACTTTCTCTGGGTTCAGATGCTGATCTTCCCTGCACAGAGTTTTTAAATAGATTTTTTTATTTATTTTTTTGCTTTTAGAACCAGGACTACATGTCCCATGAGGCATTGCTCTTCTTCACATTTTCATATTCACAAATTTTCAGGCACTTAGTGACATGTATGGATGGTGTACTGAGCTGTATGTGTGCTGCACTGTATTTCCTGATATGTAAAGAGATAATGCATACTATATGCAGGCCAACTAATTAACTGGCCGATTAATCGATTATGAAAATAGTTGACAACTATTTTCATAATCGATTAGTTGTTTCGGCCCTAAAAAAAAAAAGTGGCTTTACATAAACTTTAAGTGAATAATTTCTTTACAGTGCTCTATTATCTGCTATTTCTGCTCTGTTGATATTTTACCACTAGATGGTGCAAGAGTATAAAGAAGAATTGGCGAGTGCAGTGATACACACACACACACACACACACCCATTGTAATCCATCTGAAATGTAAAGCACCATTCTCATCTGATTACATTAACAAGAAAATTGCAAGGAAATTTAGTGTGGTCTAAATTATTTTTTATTGCTTATTATTTATTGCTATGACATACCCATTCAGCTGGCTCATAAAACAAAATAGAACTATTGTAACGAAAAATAATTTACACTTTATATTTAGCTGTCAAGGTGACGTAGAAAGTGTATGCTTTATGGCTGTCGTCCTCGCCCTTTTCTTACTACTTAGAGCAGACCGTTACTAATTTTTTCTTCATTAACCACTTCAATACTGGCCACTTTACCCTACCTGTCCAGGACAATTTTCAGCTTTCAGTGCTGTCACACATTTTAAATGACAAATGCAACACTGTAACCAAACAATTTTTATTCACACACAACTAGAGCTTTCTTTTGGTGGTATTTAATCACCACAGGGTTTTTTTTTGTTTTTGCTAAATAAATGAAAAATTACCAAAAGTTTTGGGAAACAAAACAGCAATGTTTCTGTTATAAAATGTATAATAAAAGTAAATTAATTGTTCTTCATAAATATAGCCCAAATGTGTTCTCCTACATTTCTTTGGTGAAAATAACTCAAATGATTGTATACTATTTTTAGTCTGTACAAAAGTTATAGAGTCCACAGAGTATGGTATATATCTGGGGGGGGGGAGGGGGGGAATCCTGTATGTACTGATGGCCAATCTCATTTCTTGAGGCTCAAAAATGCCAGGACACTACAAAGGTATTTCGTAAGGAGGCAGGGTGAGGTTTTTTTTTTTTTTTTTTAAGTTGTAATTTATTTGTGTGTGTGTGTGTGTGTGTGTGTGTGTGTGTGTGTGTGTGTGTGTGTGTGTGTGTGTATACCGTATTTATCGGGGTACAACACGCACCCTAATTTTAAGAGGAAAGTTTCAGGAAAAAAACTTTCCACAGCCACTTTTATATTCCAAAGCCCCCCTGCACATTACACAGACCAAAGCCCTCCCCCTGCACATTACACATAGATCCCACATGGATCCCAGCACATGACACATGGATCCCAGCACATGACACATGGATCCCAGCACATGACACATGGATCCCAGCACATGACACATAGATCACATAGATCTCAGTTTTCAAACTGTCTGCGAGTGCTGTGTGGGGGGGGGGGGGATACTCTGCCCTCCTACCTGCTTCTCCTGTCCCAGCATGAGCCGCTCCACTCACCCAGCTTCGGCGTCAGCGTCTGTACCGCACGTCTCCCGCACGGATCACGTCGGATCAGGTCTCCGGGTGTTAATACCCGTTTAAGACAGCCGGATTGGGTCCCCACGAATGCCCGCAAAGCAGGTCAGGATCAAACCACAGTCTCCCGCTCAAACCACACAGCCTCCTCCTCCTCCTCCTCCTCCTCCTCCTCCTCCTCCCTGAAGCTACACTCGGAGGGGGGGAGGAGCAAGAAGAGGAGAGAAGGGACTTTTTTTAATCTTTTTAGTATGCGACGGGCTATGCCAGGAGAGGTGGGACGGCCGGCACGACACCCCCGCCCCTCCCCATTGGTAAACGAAAATGACATTGACGTATAACGCTCACCCCCGATTTTCCCCTGATTTTAAGGGGGAAAAAGTGCACGTTATACGCCGATAAATACGGTATATATATATTAGGGCTGTTACTGATCAAAATTTTTGTGTTCGATTAATCGGTTTTGCTTTTTCATTTCGATTTAATGATAACGCACATACAGATCCAACTACTTTTAGCTAATCTCTTTGCAGGCCGATTCCCAGTGCAGCTACCAACCACTGGAAAAATGGATAGCAGGATACAAAACACACAAAGGCAGCCCTCGATGGGAATAGCATTACAACTTTTTATAGTCTTTAAGTAGGTAAAAAATACATATTGCACTGGAGATAAAATCGATGTAGCTACATAAACTGTAAAAATGGTGCGAGTAATACCACACGGTACCAAAAGCAGTCATAAAAACATGTAGCTAAGTATGATACTGGTATAAAAATGTGTACAACGATACCACTGCTGAATCCAGATGAGGAGAGGTTAACATCAGTCCTTTGGCATGTAGATGTCCCGTGAAGGGAACAATCACAACTCCCACTGGATGGTTGTAGAATCCCAGGTTGATAGAGGGAAGTGATAGAGGGAAGTGTAACAGCCCTTGCGTGTGGCAGATAAGGAAGGTCCCGCCGACATGCAGATATGAAGGCACAGCAAAGGAGCCCTTCAGATAGACACGCAAGCCCCGCCAGTGTCTGTGACGCTACCGGATCTCCGACAGAACTCCCTGAAGGCCCAGAAGCTGGCAGAGAGGTGAGTACCAATCGCAAGAATTTTAATCGATCAAAAAAATTGAAGATTAATCGATTAATTAAAAGTTAATTTGCACAGCCCTAATATATAAACATTTTTTACATACTGTCACCAGTACAATATAACTTTTGGTGGTAAGGAAGGAACACTGACTGGTGACAGTACAGAAAGCAAAAAGTATGTGTGTGTGTGTGTGTTTTTTTTTTTTTTTTGTATAAACACTGTGAATATAACAATACTATTACCAAAGGAAACACTGTACTACTCTAGGGAAGTGATCAGGGTTTTGTTTTTAAACCATTATGTTTGCTTATAGCAGTGAACTACATTACTAGGAGCAAGCATTTTACTGAATGAAACTGATTCATTCAAAGTGAATCACATGGTACAGATGGGCTGTGATTGGCCCTGTCTGTATCATGTGATCAAATTGACCAATCGCAGCTAGCAACACAGTTGTACACAGTGGATGGCATAAGAAGAAGGCTATCCATTGTGTACAACTATCATTTGACCTGCTGTAATTGGTCACATGGTACTGGCAGAAATTAGTCATTGGCTTTATCCCGCGAACACAGCCAATGACAGATTGTGCCTCTGCGCTACCCGTGTGCAGTAATTCAGACTCTTAAATGCCGGGCGGAAAGTTGTTAAAGAATATTGGCCTGGAATCTCGTACCTCGGCGCATCTTTCTTCCGGCGTAGCGTATCTTTACGCTATGATGGCGCAACGTTGAGATGCAAGCATGGTATTCACAAAGCAAATGCTCTCAACGTTGCGCCGAAGGGCCACCAGGTTGAGATCCATGACCTAGGCAGTGAAAACATTAACTCCCTACCCCAATCCATCTATCTTCTGCGCTGTCCACCTTCAGGCGGTCTTTGAAAATCTATCGCGGAAAATTTGTGATTTTACATTCTTGATCATTTCTAGCAAGCCCCTCCCTCCTGAGCTATTGTGTTCTGACAGGGGGAGGCCATTGGCCAAGATAACTGATCAGATACCGATCGGTAGACATTTTTCAGTCATGCCCCTTCGACAGAAAGACGAATGTTTGCTCAGCTTCTGTCGGACCAGCTGCCGTACACACGACCAATTGTCAGCGATTTCTATTGAACAGGCCGATAACGCCCAATGTTTGGCCCTTGTGTATGGGGCTTAAGTTTGCGAGCTCTCACAAACCGGGCCCCTGAACCATCCTGGATTGGATTGTAACTGTATTGTTTCCCCTAATTTTGCAAAGCACTCTGCAAATTGGTGCGATATAAATCCTGGATGTATGTTTATGTGCTGAACGCCTTGAAGTGAGTCCAGAAAAGCGATCCTCTATAGCAGGGATATGCAATTAGTGGACTTCCTAGCTGTTGAAGAACTAGAGGTCTCATGAGGCATAGCAATGCTCTGACAGCCACAAACATTATACCCAGAGGCATGCTGGGACTTGTAGTTTTGCAGCAGCTGGAGTAAATCCATGACTGCACGTTTACAAGTGTGAATTCACATCAACACTGAAGATATTTAAACAAGTGGTTTTAATGTGTTTTAAATGAATTATGTATGGACTGTTCTTCCAGAGGAATCTTATACCAAGAAATGTATTTGAAAGATGTGAGCATTGTGCCAATGCTTTTGATTCTTGTAACGAACACCTGAAAGAATACATTGTTAAACCAAAAATACGCTTCATTTTATCATTTCATCTTGAAACTCCTGTTCTGTGCCTTTGCAGCCTTGAAAACCACAAACACATTACATTCTTCTGTCCAGTTCCTCAAAGTAAACGAAATGTCAATATTAAAGAACGTTTGAACATTTCTGTGGTTTGGGTGGCTTTAAAGATCTCATAATTGGGTGTAGTTTATGCCATTCCCATTGAAACTAATAGGACGTGCTTTACATAACAGCAATTTGTTGCTACAGAAAACACGTCCCACAGTAACTGTACAAAAAAACGAAAATCTTGGGTTTTTCATAAAAAAAAAAAAAATACATGCTTTTTTGGAAGAAGAACCCATTAAAAAAAAGGTGGCAGCCAATCAGAAGCAATAGGTATGTTACATTACGTCAGCAAGTTTAGAACAGTGGTAATGATAACAACCTGTATAATAAAGAATTGCCATGGTCACTGTTTAAAACCACAATTGGTGGTTCATACTCAGCCAGGGCTTGGTTGGTGGTCTTTTGGGACTTGCAGTTCCTCCTAAGATTCCTGTTTTGATCTTTGCATATCAGGTACAAGAAGGGGGAGGTTTACTAAAACTGGTGCACTCAGAATCTGGTGCAGCCAATCAGCTTCTAACTTTAGTTTGTTCATTTAAGCTTTGACCAAAAAATGGGAAACTGGTTTCTGTGCAAAGTTGCACCAGATTTTGCACTCTCCAGATTTAGTAAATAACCCCCAAGAACACATGGGACAGGCCCTGCCTGCTCATTGGGGAATCTGTATACTGATCCCCACTAAGGAGGTTGATGGCTGGTCCGTGTCCGCTCTGCTTATGCAGAGTGGACACGACCTGCTCTCCTTCATGGGCGGTTGGATGTAAAAAGACAACCTGTCCATTTACACCTGACTGCCATCTGATCCGCTAGACATCCGTTTTCAGCAGAGTGGATGGAATTGGATGTTGGTGGGTATAAACCGACGCATTTCCATTTTACATCTGCCGCTCCATAGAGCATATGGAGAAAATATAATTTTCGGATTCTGATAATGGATGGTCCGATCAGGTCAAGACTCAATCAGTCTGCTTGTGTAAAAGGGGCCTAATGCCGCGTACACACGGTCGGAATTTTCAATGGAAAAAGTCAGATGGGAGCTTTCTATTGGATATTCTGACCGTGTGTATGCTCTAGCTGACTTTTTCCGTCCGACTTTAGATGGAGAGCAGGTTCTCTATTTTTCAGTTGGAAATTCCGACAGAGTTTTGCACGGTCTAAAGTCCAACCGTGTGTATGCGGCATAAGTGTTTTGGTTACAAAGGTTTTTTCAGACCCGGCAACGTTTTGCCAATCTTCAGACATACAGTTTTGGTTATCCTGTGCCCAATGGTTCTCTCTTAGGTTTGGCATTGTGTGCATTCAGAGATGCCCTTCTACACCCCCCTTTTTTTTTTTAAAGAGCAGTGATTTAAACAGTTCCAGAGGTGTTTTTTTTTCTAAGAACTTGAAGTTTTCTTCTTTCTCTTTTTTTATTTTTTATTAAACGGTCAACAGAGTATATGTTACGCTCACTTTTTGTTCATCACATTTTCTTGTGTTGGCCAGTAAGTTACATATTATACCATTTAGTCTTATCTTAGATGCGTGGCTTGTGCAGTAATGTTACAGGACACGCTAATATGACAAAACAAACACCAAGCTGCACATGGCCTTGATCTTGACATACAAAAGCAGCCATCTCTCCTGGGATGAGCAATAATGTATAATGAGTTCAGTGTCTGCACTATTCAGAGCTGGGCACAATTGAAGTATTGAGTGGCATTGTACGCAAGACAAGTTGTTTTGCATTTGCTAGTCAACCCACTTTAAATCACTCAAATATAGTGTGTTCAATACATCAGCTTGTGTTTTATGATTTGTTTTTAAAGTTTAAATTCGGAGGCTTTTAACAGAAAGCAATGAGAAGGGTGTGTATATATATAATATATATTGTGTGTGTGTGTGTGTGTGTGTGTGTGTGTGTATACGCTCTCATAATGACTAAGATATTAGTATGCGCACATGTAAATTAGTTTTTATTTTAAACAAATGTAAGTAAAATGTTGTCATGGTAACCTTCCTACTAATATTCTGTTTATTAATAGTTGTTCTATAAATACATCTATTGGAAACGTGCACAGCATACATACTGATTGGATAAATGTATAAAAAGGAGTGCCTCGGCTATGCATGTTTAGACATAAAATCAGAGTAATAATTGGGGTTCAGTAACAATTGTGACTATACAGTAATGTCGGCAGATATTTTGCTTCTATAGTCATTTCTCTTCCCCCCAGCCTACTGATTGGACAGCAGGATGTTGACAAGGTAATCTTGTGCTTTCATCTCTCCCAAGCACGTTTATTGGGAGTCGTGTACATGGGCATCAGACTCTATAGCAAGTCAAATTCCCTATGTCATGAGTTGTTTTAGGTCTATTTTCCTTTGCATTGCTTGTGAAGTTGTTTTTGAATATTTTGACTTGCATATTGTCGGTAACAGCTTAGATGTACTCATGAGCCCTTAGGCTGACAATTGCTAAAACCCCTTTTAAGTGTCGACTCTCCTGACATTCTGGGTTCTGCTGTAGGAGGTTTTAATCAACCCAGATTTAGGTACATAAGTTTGTAAGATAGTCATTTATTTTTAAATCATATTTAACTGGATTTACTTTAATGTTTGCCTGGAATTTGATATTTGTTTGACTTAATATTTTAGATATTCACCTTATTTTGTGTATTTTTTTTACATTGTGCCCCATCTTAACTACTGTATATCCTACTATCTGGAAGAAGGTGGTTGTGTTGCTGTGTGACCTTGATGTAAACCTAACGTAAACATACCAGAATCACAAAGCTTCTGTGTTACAGTCTGTCTATATAGTGTTTCAAGGCTTCAGCTATAGTTGTAGCCAGCACCTGCCCCAACATACTTCTTTTAAGAAATATGTTGGAACGTATGCACAGACAGTCGTTTTTTGAGCCTGATTGTGGCTCAGTGCTTTGAAGGCTCTTTTGCAAAAAATGATAAAATAATACATGCACTCTTTTGCTACAAATATAGGCACATTTTATATTTCGTTTTTTTTTTTTTTTTTTTTTGCAAAAAGAGTTGGCCTTTAGTTCTGTATTTTAGTTTGTAATATTTTTTTTTTTTTCTTCTAGGTTTCAGAAAATGCATTCAGATCACTCACCACAGTTGGTAAGTGCTCCTTTTTATATACAGTTATACATATTTTTGGATGCACTGCAATAATCGCGATTCCTAAAGATGTGTAATGATCTTCCACAGCCCAGTGCCCTCTTGGTTCACAGTAGCTTCCATGCTGATTTCCAGACTTGCATCCCGAGTTGCATGCATTGCATTTTGCATGTATGACTTATTGGGGGTATATTTACTAAAGGCAAATCCACTTTGCACTATAAGTGTACTTGTAAGTGCAGTCGCTGTAGATCTGGGGGGAAGCTCTGCTGATTTTATCATCCAATCATGTGCAAGCAAAAATTGTGTGTTTTTGTTTTCCTTGCATGTCCCCCTCAGATCTACAGCAACTGCGGCAGGCGCAGCACTATGAAGTGTCTCATGCGCTGTGGCATTAGAAGAATTGTGATATCTCTGACTTTTCAGTCCAACAAGACTGTCTATTACTCTGAAAATTCCTCTAGAGCCGTTCTATGGAAGCAGTGGGTTTAAAGAGCACACCAAATGCTTAAAATAACTTCTTTATTAACTTCACTTTGCAGCAGACAGTCCATGTACAAAAACACGTGGTGAATAAAGTATAACAGAAAATGATGGTTCAAATATTCAATCTTGTCATTTAACATAAGATGGTGGATATAATTCTTTCTTCAGTATTTATACTCTCTCTGTAAGTTTTTAAAGCATTCTCTAATTTCTCTGAAAGGTATAACTCTGTGGTTTGCAACTTGATTTGCAGGGTTTGGTGAGGTTGATTTTAGTTTGTGAATTAGTTAGCATGAGTTAGCTCTTGAATTAGGTTTGTCAATTAGTTTGGTGGAACTACAAGTGAACACACAACCAGTTCACTGTGCAGTTCTAATCAAATTATTTACAATAGGAACATATATATAACTGTATGACATACCTATTTGGCCCCTTTACTTCCATAAAACTGAACTCTGGTTCTGTGTCTGTTCTGTTCTGTTCTCTGTCTGTAGTGGCATGAGTTCTAGCAGGCCATGTGCTGGGAACTTTGCAGACAGAATGGATGCAAAGCTGGCTGTGATAGGTCAAGACTCCTGATGTGATGAGTCACAAAAGCTTAACTCTATACTTTCTGGTATGCATTCTACTATGTTATTAAGCTTACCTCTTCTGTCATAATAATATAAATACATGATTCTTAAAGGCATATTTTTTCTTTTGCTTCTGTGAACACAACATACAACTGTTATATGACATCCAAGCATAAAATCACAGTGAATAACTCTGCTTTTGTCTCTCACATATACACATGTGCACTACATTTAGGTTCTTGGCAGGTTTAGCTGTATATACAGTACAGACCAAACGTTTGGACACACCTTCTCATTCAAAGAGTTTTCTTTATTTTCATGACTATGAAAATGGTAGATTCACACTGAAGGCATCAACATGAATTAACAGATGTGAAATTATATACATAACAAAAAAGTGTGAAACAACTGAAATATGTCATATTCTAGGTTCTTCAAAGTAGCCACCTTTTGCTTTGAGTATTGCTTTGCACACTCTTGGCATTCTCTTGATGAGCTTCAAGAGGTAGTCACCTGAAAATGGTCTTCCAACAGTCTTGAAGGAGTTCCCACTCTGCGGTCCAGCTCACCCTAAACCATCTCGATTGGGTTCAGGTCTGGTGACTGTGGAGGCCAGGTCATCTGGCGCAGCACCCCATCACTCTCCTTCTTGGTCAAATAGCTCTTACACAGCCTGGAGGTGTGTTTGGGGGTCATTGTCCTGTTGTTGAAAAATAAATGATGGTCCAACTAAACGCAAACCGGATGGAATAGCATGCCGCTGCAAGATGCTGTGGTAGCCATGCTGGTTCAGTATGCCTTCAATTTTGAATAAATCCCCAACAGTGTCACCAGCAAAGCACCATCACACCTCCTCCTCCATGCTTCACGGTGGGAACCAGGCATGTAGAGTCCATCCGTTCACCTTTTCTGCGTCGCAAAGGGTAGAGGTAAAATAAAGAACTGGCTGCTGTGTCTTTTGAGATGTATGATGTGCCAACTTTCTCTGCAGAGTATAAATGTGACATAAAAAAAAAAAGAATTTGGCACATAGGCTTGAACAGCACAAGAGATCCTCAAAGGCCAGGTACAAGAGGAGGAGGAGGAGTTTGTAATTGGTCTCTATGGCCACCGCATGAGCTAAGCTTATAGCCACAGTGGCCCACATCTGGTTCCAAGTCTCTGGCAGGATGGTTGCTCCAAGATCACATTCCCATTTTGACACACAGGGACAGGGATTGATCTGGGTCTGCACAAAAAGTAAAGGGTACACAAATGGGATTCGACCAGGGCATTTGGAGTTATCAGACAGGGCCATTTTAAAGACTCAAATCTGTCGAGTTGCAAGTTATGAATTGGAGAAACCCATCTTTTAAGAATTGGAGTATTTGAAGCCTGGAGGAAACGGTATTACCCAAAATTACATAGAAGGTAAATGTAAATTAGGTTGTAAATGGACTTGAGGCAATCCCATAAGCTCAGTATGTGCTTTGTAACAAGGCAGATGACTGACCTGACTCTTAGGCCGCGTACACATGATTGGTCCAACCCGATGAGAATGGTCCGACAGGCCGTTTTCATGTGCGTACACACCATCAGTTCAAAAACCAATCGTGTCAGAACGAGGTGACGTAAAACACGACGACGTGCTGAAAAAAATAAGTTCAATGCTTCCAAGCATGCGTCGTCTTGATTCTGAGCATGCGCAGGTTTTTGAACCAATGCTTTTGCGTACTAACGATCGGTTTGGACTGATGGTCAGGCGTCCATCAGTCCGATTTTTTTAAAGCAAGTTTTCAAACTTTGGTTCGAAGGACGACGGACCGATGGGCCGTACATACGGTCGGTTTGGACCGATGAAACTGGACTTCAGTGCATTTTCATCGGTTTGGACCGATCGTGTGTACGTGGCCTTAGATATCCAAGGCATGTTCTCTATGGGTATCTGGTAGTGCAGGTAGGCCTCCAGTAAAACTCATAATGGAGTGTTGCTTGTGGCTTTCTACTGTGCCATTTGGGCTAGTTGTACCTCTTGGTAATACTTATGGAAAATTGGCATGCCCAGACCGCCATGCGTTTTTAGTTCTGTAAAAAACAACTTTGCAACCCAATGTTTTAGAATTGGACACTAGAATGCTTAAGTGGAAAAGAGGGAATATTGGGAATAGCGTGTTGCAAGATACATACTGTATCTTCTTTGTACAATACAGGACACAGTCTGAGTATTCAGACCCTGGGTTATAGGTTTGTACTTTCAGGTGCCTGGACACTGGCAAAGCTTTTGAAGACCTGTCCGGTCAACGCCTCCTCTATACCCCTACCCCACTCCATCAGGCCTCAGTTGTTTGCCTGTGTCTTAAGGTGAATAGATCTCTTCTCCTTTATGGAGAAATTCGTCTTGGCTTAACAAGTTCATTATTTTATATGCAAATTCTGTAAAAGTTTGGAAGCCATGGGCACAGCCTGTAATGTTGCTTTGGGCAGTGGATTCTGCACGGGAACTCAGCTAGGAACTTTGTGGAATATGGATAGTCAGCCGCAGGGTGCTGTCCAGGTCCATTTCTATGGAACCAAGACCCTGAAGAACTCTTCAGGGGTATGCCCAGTTGCCCACTATGACAGGTAAAGCCTGGAATTTTATATAAAGTTCCGTATCATGGAAAGAGATGACAGGGTCACCCTGTATCTGATAGTTACTGTAAAAATTGGGACTTTTATTGGAATACTTTACAGCAGGGCTCAAAATTTCAAGCCCTGAGCTACTAGCCATGCCTCAAGAGTTACTCGCCACCAGTTGCCCCACCTAACAGCCCATTAATACACTGCTCCGCACCTAATTGCGCCCCTAAACACGCCCTCATAGATTATCTCATGGAATGGCACTGTTAAATGTTTTATGCAAAATCAAGTTACACAAATAAATATTACCAACAACTTTAACAAAATAAGACAGGGCATAGGGGCAGACCAGAGGGACGGGGCACTGGGGGCAGACCAGAGGGACGGGGCACTGGGGGCAGACCAGAGGGACGGGGCACTAGAACCAGGTCTCTTGCCCATTCTCTTGCAACTCCCATCCATCCAGTCTCCTCTGCAACTCCCATCCATCCTCTCTCTCTCCCCCTCTCCTATTCATCTCATCATCAGGAGCCCCTGTGTGCGGTTCCACGCTTGCATGTCCCCTCTTCCCTCTTTTATTCAGGCTGGTAGTGAGGAGAGGAGCTGCAGCACAGCGGGAGGGAGTACAATCCAGCACCAACTGCACAGCCATTGACACCATAGCACAGCACACACTGACACCGCACAGCACACATTGAGACCAGTCTGCTCGCAGTGCTCAGGCTGAACACTTACATAGAGCACAAGGAGAAGAAAATTGCACAAACTGGAAGGCTGTAGCTCTCATGTCAGGGCAACTTTCAGTGAGCGCTGCACTGCCTACCTGGGACACCCGGAGTGGTCATTTTCGCAATCCTCCACCTCACTCATTACTCCCTGCTCTCCAGCTACATTGGTCGGGGGGCAGGCTCAGAGAGGTCATACTGTTAGGTCCCATGGCTTAATGAGAATTGTAAGGAGAGCACCTGTGTACTGCTCTGCCTGTGTGCTGCTCACCAGACTACTTTTCTCGAGCATGCACCTTTCCTCTTCGGCCGTCAATCGCATCGGGGCTCTAAGTGTAGGTACAGATTGGAGGGAGATTGGTCATGCAGCCCTGTCATCACTCGCCCCCAGCTTAAATCCACTCGCCAAATGCTAGCAGGCGAGTGGAAATTTTGAGGGCTGCTTTACAGTCTAGATCAGGGGTGTTTAACTCCATTTCATCGTGGGCCACATCAGCATTATGATTGTCCTCCAAAAGGGCCGGTTGTATCTGTAAGATTAGATGTCCAGTGCATCCCCCTCCCCTTACATTGGATTTCAAGAGCAACCCCTCCATCAGAAGTTGAGTACCCCACTCTCCCTTACATTACAGTGCACCCCCCTTTCCATATGCTGCTGCTGGATGCATTGCTTGAAAGCAGAAAGTAAGGGTCCGGAGGAAGACCAGAAGAGGGTTGCTGCCCTCCTGCAACTGCAGGAGAGGTGCGAGGGCCACATGAAATGGCCTGGAGGGCCGGATTCGGCCCAGTGGGCCTTGTGTTTGACACCTGTGGTGTAGATACAAGCACAGGTCCTTCTTATTATGGGACTCTAAATATGCCCAAAATTATACCAAAATATGCTCTGTTAAAATTCAACTCCCTCCCAGGGGGAGGTTTGCTGTGCACATGCGCATCAATAGAAAACCAAGAAACAAGAGTCAAGGGACCACTGCACAAACTACCAGTCACAGATGGGAGCCACACAGGTCTAAAAGTCTAAGGCCCCGTACACACGAGCAAATAGATTTGTTCAAATCGGTCGGACAGGTACACACGATCAAACCAAAATCCCCGCCGGCAGACAGCGCGCTGACGTGTCAGTGACGTGGCGGTGACGTTGACGCCGCCACGTCACCGCACCAGGAAGTAAAACACTTCCACGCATGCGTCGGATCCATTCGACGCATGTGTGAGCAGATATGTCTGCTGGTTAGCGTACTAACCAGCAGACATATCGGTCCGACGGGTTCCCAGCAGACAGATTTTAACCACTTCCCGACGGCCGTACGAATATTTGCGGCCGTCGGGCTGTCCTGAATCTCTGACAGGGCGCATATATGCGCCCTGTGCTTTTAATGGCCACTAGAGGGCGCGCGCGTGGCCGCCGGCGGCGCGCGCGTGCCCGCTGCATTCCTGAGATGCCGATGCGCGTGCCCGGCGGCCGCGATGTCCGCCAGGCACTCGCAATCGGCGGTTACAGGGACAAGACATGGATCTCTGTGTGTAAACACAGAGATCCATGTCCTGTCAGGGAGTGAGGTGACCAATCTGTGTCTCTTGTACATAGGGACACAGCATCGGTCACCTCCCCCAGTCACCCCCCTCCCCCCAAACAGTTAGAACACACCCAGAATACATTTAACCCCTTCCATGCCCCCCTAGTGTTAACCCCTTCACTGCCAGTCACATTTATACAGTAATTGGTGCATTTTTATAGCACTGATCTCAGTATAAATGTGAATGGCGCCAAAAATGTGTCAAAAGTGTCCGATGTGTCCACCATAACGTCGCAGTCCCAATAAAAATCGCAGATCGCCGCCATTACTAGTAAAAAAAATAATTATAAAAATTAATAATAATTCTGTCCCCTATTTTGTATGCGCTATAACTTTTGTGCAAACCAGTCGCTTATTGCGATTTTTTTTTTTTTTTTTTACCAAAAATATGTAGAATAATACGTATCGGCCTAAACTGAGAATTTTTTTTATTTTATTTTTTAAAAAATGGGCTATTTATTATAGTAACAAGTAAAAAATATTGACTTTTTTTCAAAATTGTCGCTCTTTTTGTGTTTATAGCACAAAAAATAAAAACCGCAGAGATGATCAAATACCACCAAAAGAAAGCTCTATTTGTGGGAAAAAAAGGACGCCAATTTTGTTTTGGAGCCACGTCGCACGACCGCGCAATTGTCAGTTAAAGCGACGCAGTGCCAGAAGCTGAAATTTCACCTGGTCAGGAAGGGTTATAAGTGCCCAGTAAGGAAGTGGTTAAAGCAGGCTTTAACCACTTCAGTCCCCGTGTATGCTCAATTGACGGCAGCTTAGGGGATCTGAATATCCAAGCTGCCGTCAATTGACATCATCGTGTTTTCCGGCCACTGGGGGGCGCGCGCTCCCGGCGCGTCCCCGAGATACCGATCCGCGTGCCTGGCGGTCGCGATGTCCGCCAGGTACCCGCTGATCGGCAGTTTTAGAGCAGGGACGTGGAGCTCTGTGTGTAAACACAGAGCTCCATGTCCTGTCAGTGAGAGGAGACAGATGCTGTTTCTCTTGTACATAGGGAGACAGCATCGGTCACCTCCCCCAGTCACCCCCTCCCCCCACACAGTTAGAACACACCCAGGACTCACATTTAACCCCTTCACTGCCAGTCACATTTATACAGTAATTAGTGCGTTTTTATAGCACTGATCGCTGTATAAATGTGAATGGTCCCAAAAATGTGTCAAAATTGTCCGATGTGTCCGTCGCAATATCGCAGTCCTGACAAAATTCGCAGATCGCCGTATTACTAGTGAAAAAAAAAGAAAATCAGAATTCTATCCCTTATTTCCAAGCCACTATAACCTTTGCGCAAACCAATTACTATACGCTTATTGCGATTGTTTTTTTTACCAAAAATATGTAGAATACATATCGGCCTAAACTGAGAATTTTTTTTTTTTTTTTTTTTTTTTTTATGGGATTTTTATTATAGCAAAAAGTAAAAAAATATTCTGTGTTTTTTTTTTTTTCAAAATTGTCGCTCTTTTTTGTTTATAGCGCAAAAAAAAAACGCAGAGGTGATCAAATACCACCAAAAGAAAGCTCTATTTGTGGGGGGAAAAAGGACGCCAATTTTGTTTGTAAGGCACGTTGCACGACCGCGCAATTTTAATTTAAAGCGACGCAGTGCTGAAAGCTGAAATTTCGCCTGGGCAGGAAGGGGGTATATGTGCTCAGTAAGCAAGTGGTTAAAATCTGTCGGCTGGCCAAATTCGTCTGCTGAGACGGTCTGTCAAACCGTTTTCAGCAGATAGATTTGATCGTGTGTACGCGGCCTAACACGTTTTGAGCTGTATTCCCTCTTCAGAAGAAACATGTCACTTTTATGTGGCTTCCATCTGCGATTGGTAGTGTGTGCAGTGGTCCCTGGAGTTTCTGTTCCTTGTTTTTCTGTTGAAGAGCATGTATATATTTCTGGGCACCATACTCGAGTACAGGAGGATGTTTCTGCTGTCTATTTGAATTTTGGTATGGATGGTGGTCTCCAGGCCCATGATTCCAGTTTGAGTTTAACCTCCTATCTAATTTTGAGGTATTTAAAGAAAAAGGGACAAAAAGTGTAAATGTTTATAGTTAGAAATTGGTCAAAATTAGTTATGAAGAAGTAGGGGTGGATACCCACGAAATGCATCGTAATTGTTGCATTCTTTACGCTGAGCGGACCCTAATATCCATCTGGGAGCCTTACTGTTGAATGGAGGGTAAAACATAGCAATTGACTGTGAAACACATGGAAATAGGTTTTATGAATCCATATAATGTAACATACCTGTAAATGCATGGTACTAAGTTTTTAAATCACACTTTTTTTTATAAAAAAAAGTAGAATTTTATCATTAGAGCATATATTGGTAACATTTTTCTGCACCTTTTAGCCTCTGTTTCCACTAATGCAACCCGAAAGTCGCGCGATTTTTCCGCAACTTGAAGCAATGCCTGTGTAGTCTTGAGGCCTATGGACCTCAAGTCGCATCAAAGTGCGACTAAAGTAGTGCAGGAACTACCTTGAAGTCGATGCGACTTGAAGGCTCACACATATGAACGGTACTCATTGGAAATCATGGGGTACGACTTGTCATGCAACTTCAAGTCGCATGACTAATCGCACAAGTGGAAACCAAGCCTAAAAGTGGTTGTAAACCCTGTTGCACCACTTTTACCTAGAGGTAAGCCTATAATAAGGCTATTACCGCTAGTCAACGAGAATATCTCCTAAACTTTTAGACGGTGAACACAGTTTAGGAGATATTCCCTATATCCACATGTGCCGACATCATTGGCACATGCGCACTGAAGAAACGGCCCGCACGTGGCATTTCTTTAGTAGCTGTGCCGTGACTGACCAATCACAGCGGTGTGCGGGGGGCGCTGAAATGGCTTAGATCTAAGGTAAGTATTTCTTAATGAGCCCGTATGTGATGCATACTAGCCCATTATGCCTTTTGTCTAGCGTATTTTTTTTTTTTTTTTTTCTGAGTTTACAACCGCTAGTCCCATAACTAGAAGAAACTGTGTTTGTATCTATTGCTTCAGGTGGGTGACCAGGTGTTAAATATCCACAAGGGTGCACACTTTACTACCACTTAAACCTAAAGCACTTATAAGATGCTCAGACACCTCCTCCTGCCCTTGGGCTACAAGGACTTTGCTACAGGACGCTCTATACCTGGGTTGCTGCATACTCCTTCCAGACACGCATACCTTACATTCTGCATTCTACTCTGTGAATTCCTTGACCCGTGGCGATGGTGGAAACCAGGCGAAAGGGAGCCATAGTAGATACTCAGCCAAACATTTGTTCTGCTGAATGCACAAAACTCAACCTCAGAGTGACTATGCTTTACTTGCACTGGAAAAGGACCTGATTTTAACAGCAACCTCTGCATCCTAATTTAGTTCTATTTCAGGCAGACAACAAACGGCAAACCTGATAAATTCAGATTTTTTTTTGGACAACTAATGGCTTTATTACATCCATCTGTTTCTGTTTCTCCAAAATGCCAGGTCCCTTCTCTAGCTTCTCCATCTTTACCTAAGTCAGAGCCTGATATGCCCAGCCTAGAAGAGGTGGACAAAGAAAAGCCAATGCTAATGATTTTTCCTTCCCAGCCTCCTATACAACTGAAATTGCTGTTTTATGCTTGTTGATGTAGATATGCTCACAATGCCTCACCATTGGCACACTTTAGTCTCCTTCATTTCGCCATGCCCTTTTGGGTACAAAAAATCAAAATTTATTTCACTACCAAATAAAATGAGCAATCTATGACAATTTAGTTAATCTAGAAAAGATTTTCACTCCTGAAAAAATGATAGCCGAACTCTTTCCAGTTCAATAGTAAGGGATCTGTTCTGGTATTTGATCCTGCCATCTCGGTTGTATCTCAATGTACCAATTGAAGGTGTTCCTTCATTCAAAGATTGTGCAGGTAGGCGGTTTGAAACATTTTTAAAGGCCGTTTTGCAGACCCAGCTCTGCAAACAATTGCTGCAATTTCTGTCTGTCTGGAGGCCCGCCCATTATGACATCACCGCCCAGGGTATGATGGTTCAGTGACATCACAAGGGGGTGGTGCCTCCAGATGATGTCATTTGGTGACCCCGTCCCATGCCAATATAAGTAGTTCACACCACGTACCCAGCATTAGTGTGGGAGAGACCGCAGAGTCAACATCTGAAGAACAACACAGAGAGAAGACAGTGGACAAGACCCAGCAGAAGGAACCCAGGTAAATAAATAAAAGAACTATGGAAGGATTCACATCAGTGGGATAGAAAGTCACTCAAAACATTAGACTTAGTTTTGTTAACCTGCAGCCCAAAAGCTTGTAAAATTCCATGAGCAATGGCATCAAGTTCAGAAGGAAATCGATGGGTTGGAGAGAATCGAGAACACATCTATGAACAGGCTAATAGCTTGGGAAAGAGGCTCGGTGGCCAGAGCAAATGGCAGTGGTGACAGAGGGAGCCTCCCTTCATGCCCCGTGATATTGAGAATTCATCCGAGTGATGGCCACCTTATCTAATAGATGCTATTGAAGGTGAGTAAAGTGATCTTGGTACACAACTTTAGAGAGTTGATCACTACTGTTCTTGCAAAATTTTCCAAAGGGACAAGCATGAACCTTTTCCATAAAAAAATTAACAAGACCTTGCATGCTCAAACGCCAGAATACATTACATCATTGCGGAAAGTTGTATTCTGTCTTATGAGCAATTCTACTAAACTATTCCTTTAAGATATGAGACTAGCATGCAAAAAAAGACAAACCTTCCTCCTATATTCTCATTGTGTGTAGGATGCATAGGTGTAGGTATTAACTGAGAGAGTTGAACACTTTCTAGCAAGAGGAGCAATGTGAAGCAGAAGTGAGATCCTACAAACATCTCCTACCTGTCTGCCTGGTACAATCTAAAATATAAATTAAATGCTAATATGGATACAATTTTTGTCAAAGTGGCTTCAGCCCTAGAATGATTCATTTCCATGTAATTACCAGCATCCTAATTGAAATGTAAGTGCATATTTCCTTGCGTCTTGTAAAATGTGTCCAATGGGTGGGGAGCACAGCTGTAAGCATTTAGTGTAAACCAAAGTAGAGCCTTTGTGGTCCTTTTACTAGTCATACTATTCAGTACAGCTGGAAGCAAAGTCTTCATCTTCTTTATTTGTTACTGAAACACTCTTCAATGTCTATGGATTGGACAGCGGAATGAGTTTTACGTTCCCAAATGACTTTGTACTATAGTTTATACTTTCCAGAATTCTAGCCACAAGATTTAGGCCTCATGCACACTGGTTTATTGTAAAATGCTGTTTCTCCTGACAAGAGAAAATTAGCATTAAAAACTCGCCAAAGCTGCATTTTTTTTCAAACCAGTTTAGCAGTGTTTGATATTCGGGTGCTTATTTAATTTTCCATAATATTTATTCTGGCTATTGAAATTAATAAACATTGAAGTGCTAAACGCGCCTAACGTTTATATGCATTTAGCAGCGGCAAGAATTTTTTCTGTAAAAACACTGCTGCCCCTGGACGCACTGGCAGTGGTGTGTTTTTTTTTTTTTTGCCACTAAACCTATGCGTGCATGGACACATCAGCTAACATGCAGAGGAGTTTAGCTCTAGGAAACAAAAATGCCAGATGCCCCTTCCAGCAGCTATAAAAACATCCAGTGTGCATGAGGCCTTACAAGTATCCAATCTAATGTGGTTTTCTGGTGGAAAGTTTGTTTTCAAGGCATTTTCATTTATAAATCAATGGAGATAATAATATTTTGGGTAACAAATGTGCTTCCTAATCTTGTAATGTAAAAGTAGTATATCCAAACCTGCAGCTTTTATTAAACGAGCACCTGATGATCATTCAATGCGAGTCCTTGTTCAGACACATTTTGTTGTAGGGTGACAGCACCTTGTCTCCCAGCTTTGCTCCTGCTTTGTTACGTTCTCACACAGGCTTCCAATATAAACCACAACATTTCAACACACATGTAGACAGGATCTCCATAGTTGCCAACATTCTCAAAAAATGTATAGGGACACTTTTTTGTCTGTAGGCGGGGGGGGGGTCCTATTATAATTAGGGGGTGGGGCATTCATTTGTAGGTGTGGTGCAGTGGGGGTGAAAAATTTGGCACGCTGCAGTGAAAAATGGGCGTAGTTTAAATATTGGGTGTGTTTAGTCTGAAATGAATGAGGGATGGAGGGAGAGGATGAGAGAGAGCGATGGGGAGGGAAGGAGAAAGAAAAAGGAATGGAGGGACAGCAGGCCCAGATCCTACACCACAATAGAAATATGTGTATTCCAGAAAGTTTAACATTTGGCAGATAAAGATACTCCAAACACCTGGTGTTGGCGCTTCAATCATCATGGCACGGTTGATATGGTGTCAGGATGATTGAAGCGCATTATTTCATTGTAATAGAAAATAGTTCAACTCACCATAATGCTTAATCAATGGGAGCCCTGAGCGTGTCACTTACCACATTGCCTGCCATCAGATGCGGATTGTCACTTGCCATATTGCCTGCTACCAGATGCAACTTCTCACTTGCCACCATATGCAGCCTTTCACCAAATGCAGTTTATCCTTAGGGGCCAGCACTGGTCATTTGATCTCTGCCGCTATTTTACAGAGAAGACCATCTTTCGTAGAGGCCGAGGGGAAGAGATATAAGGCAGGGCCTGGTTGGCAATAAAAGTGGCTGCCACTAACCCCACCCTGCAGCCTTTCCCACAACACGTCACAGCAGGGTGGGAATTGGTAGCCACCTGGGCTCCGCCTATTTGTTTCTTCCCTTCTGCCTCCACCAAAGCTGGTCTTCTGTAAATTGGCAGCAGAGAAAATCGCCACTGCCAGCCCAGAACCTCTGGTGATGCACCGTGAGTTGGGACAAAGCCAATTTCCCGTGATTTTTTTCCAGGACAGGGTAAGACTGGGACAAGGCTCGGAGTACTGGAAAATCGTTGGCATGCATGTAAACAGGAAGTTCTAATTGAGATGCTAAAAAGAATAACTAAAATTGAAAATACCATATTTTATTTAGAAAAAAAATTCATTTGTTAATGCACAGGGTTTACATCAAATTTAAGTGTTTTCCCAGGCTTAAAATGTGGTTTTAATAAACTTTAACAAAGGGGGAGTATTTGGTAATATCATATAGTTGCCATCATTTCAAAAAAGTTCCAGGGACATCCTTTTATTAGCAGAGTAAGCCATTGTAGAGGAGAATGCACTTAATTAGTGAGAGGGCCATTTAAAATGGGCTCAAAAGGCATATTGTTACCCTAATGTACAATAACATTTTTAGATACCGGCCAATTTATCAAAATGGGGTCAAACACAGGCAAGAACATATTGTTCATTAGTAAAATAATTTATGTATTTCCTAATTTATTATTATTCTTTATATTATCCAGTTACAGCTTGTAGGGGACAGTGAAGAAAGAGATTGGGGGGGGTCTTGGTGAAGAGTGAGATGAGGGAATAAGGAGTGAAGGGTGATGCATGACCGTGAAAAGGGGCAATTTAACTGGGGGGGGGGGGGCAGTGAAGAGGAAGATAAGGGGTAAGGGGGACAGGGGCAATGAAGGGGGAAACTATGGCCACTGAGAAGCAATGATATCTAAACATCTGTCAGGGTTAGAGACGGGCTGGTGGAAGGATTTTTGACACCCTAGGCGAAAGGTGTGATGTGATTGGTCCCCGCATTCACAAACATGCCCCCCCCCCCCCCTTACCTTTGAAAAGCGCGGAGAGCAGATAGAGCAGTGAGGCCGGTGTCTGGCCACAGTACAGGAAACGCCCCCTTTGGGAGAGTTGTGCATGGCAAGCTCTAACCTCTCCACTGCAGCCCAGCCACTCACTGGCCATCAGGATCCCTTCCCTGGCTCCGCACCCCAATCCCTGCAGGCAAACTAAAGCTTCCATCTTCTATGGGGTGCAGGGTGGAAGTTTTAGTTTGCCTGCTGGGGGGACAGATGGGTATTTTAAAAATGCAAAATCCCCAGTGAGTGGCTGGGAATCCAAATTTTGCCGCCCCCCTACTCTGCCACCCTAAGCAGCTGTCTGACCTACCTGTTGGTGGTGCCTGCCCTGGTTAGAGAAGCCAGTTACTCATCACTGGACACACAGCAGGGGGTAGCACTGAGAGCGTTGCCCATTCCCCACACTGTGCAAAGCATTCTGATGGATCCATAGAGCAGGGTATCCCCTGCTCAAGCTTTCTCTGATACATGTCCACTGCTGCTCACTACCCACTTATTGGCCTTTACAGCCCCACCAATAGGTGGTGATTGCTGTCCCGTGTCAATTATTTGAACAAGCTGAAGATGGAAGCTGATTGGCTGCCATTTACAGCTGCACCCGATTTTGCACACTCCTGTTTTAGTGAATCAAGCTCATAGACCCAATAGAGAGCAACAATGGAACCAATAAAACCATGCTTCCCCTTGTTTCAAATATATCTTGTTGATTTTGCAGTTTTTAAAGGATGCTGTATTAATGGCTTGATGAAAGCTATACCAAAGCCAGAAGGGGAACTACCATTTTATTTATTTATTCTGGACCATGTGCAACAGGAAAGCTACTACATTTTCCCACGGAGGGCTTATGTATTCCCATGCTCTTGTGTGTACAACCATTACTTCCATAGTCAAGTGAGCCTGTTGCTTTAAAACATTTACGGCTCCTAGCAATATTTTAAGCCTGGACTTTATATACATAACATACAGTATTGTGTGCCGGTTTTGGACGGCTTCCAGATTTCTAGCAAAAACGCTTTAATTGTGTGAAAATAGATATTTCATTTAAGCATGTTTTACATGGCTGGACAGCTGCACAAGCAGATGTGTTTTTTAGGTTTCCATAGTGGTCTCAAGTGATCTTCAGGATGTTTGCTTTGGCTCTTGGATGTGCTTGGATGTATGGGAAGTTAAAATTATATTTTGCTATATGAGAAAATTACGTGTGCGTGGGCTTCTTCCTTCCCTGATTGTCTCACAGATTAAAGCAGATGACATTTGATGATGGAAAGGAAGACCCATCTTATTTCCTAATAATTACATAAAAAAAAACTAAATGCTTAATTTTGCGCTGCAACTATATACAATTTGTTTCTGAAATTCCAGCGATGAGTATGCTCCACACAATAATTGGGAAGCTATCGCCTGCTTGCCACAGGGAATTGTCATTAAAGTTAAAACCTGGTGGGTAATTCAGTTCACCAATGTCTATTCTAACTTGAAATTGCAGTTGTAGGTTAGGTTGACTTTTAAAGCTCTTGGGGGGGGGGGGGGGGGGTAAAGTCCTCTCTTGGGTTGATGCTACCCCTGTATTGAAAAGTTAAATATTTGTTTGTGCCTAGGTACCAGTAACAAGGACATTTCCTTACCTCATCTCCAATCCCCTCTTCTGATGTTTCAGTTGTGGAAGGTCCTTTGGTGTCCGTATGCACAATGCAGAATTATTGGCTTTGCTTTGAACTTGATGATGCCTGCCGGAGTGCCTTAGGACCCATTCACACCTCAAAGCTGTAAAATGCTAGAAGAGAAAATAAATTATTCTCTATGGAGTTGGTTCACATCTCCACTCCAAAACGCCTGAAGTTCTAGAACAGATTTGCGCATCTTCGGCACGTTTTTATTCACATAGAAATGAATGGACACGATTTGCGTGTTTTTTGTTTTCTTAACGTGATTTTCTACTCAAATTCATTTTTTTTTTTTAACAAAAATAGTAATTAATTAAAAAATAAATACACAATGAACTAAAATTCATCATATATAATAAATTAAGGCAATTGTATGTAATCGTACATGGGCCCCCCCAACCTTAAAAATATATATTAAATCTTAATAATAAACATATTATTATTATTATTGTTAAAAAAATAAACATCCAAACATTTTTTTAAATTATTATTGCAATATTATTGATCAGAAAACTAATTTCTTTTTTTTTTTTTTTTTTTCTTTATTTTTTTTTTTTTTTTTAGAAGAAAACTAATTTCTTCTTTGTTAGGCTGTTTATTATAATATATAATATGTACTGTGTGTGTGGTGTTTTTTTTTTTTTGTTTTTTTTTATTACATAGTATTCATTAGGGTTGTATCGATACTAGTATCGGGATCAATACCGAGCATTTGTACTTGTACGCGCACAAATGCTCCAGATGCCTGACCCGATACTTGGTGGGCAGCCTTAGTGGGTGGAGAGGGCGGGTGGATTCAGTGGGCAGCGTTGGGCGAAGTGGGCGGGTGGCCTCAGTGGGCAGAGCGGTCGCCATCGGCTTGGACATCCCGACGCCCATCTTGGCACACTCTGCACTTGACCACAGTAAGCCACCAGCTGACATCTTGTTATACCCAGCCCATATAGTTCGGGCTGGGTGTAACAAGATGTCTACTGATACTTACTGATGCCCAGTGCAGGGTGTACCAAGATGGGTGCTGCAGCATAGCATTTCAAAATACTTTCCTTATATAATTTATTGCTGCATTTCAGTGCCAGACACCTGTCAGTGACCATAAGTGCTGCCTATCGCTGCCATCTAACATTGCCAGCCATCAGTGCCCATAACTGCCGCCTATCGGTGCCAGCCACCTGTCGATGCCATCAGTGCCCATAACTGCCATCTATCAGTGCCAGCCAACTGTCAGTGCCCATAGGTGCCACTTATAAGTGCCCACCAGTCAAACTATCACATGGCATTAAAAAAAAAAACGTATCAGTATCTTGTACTCGGTCCTAAAAAAAAGTATCGGGACAACTCTAGTATTTATTGTAGTTGTAGTAGTAGTCGTCAATAAATGATGCAACAGATGATGGATTTCTCTATTGGCTAAGAAAATGCCAAAGCTCATAAACGCTGTATAAAAATGTGGCATAAACGCGCACAAAAAGACCAGAAGGTTTCTACACTCAAGTGTCATTGCAGCCTTAGGGAAGAGGCTGCAGGAGCCAGTAGCTTAGTATGAACACAGCTTGTTGGAGTGTGGGATTAGGTAAGTAAAAGTATTTTTGTTTTTACTGGTACCCTTGGTGAAAGGTGAATTTAACCCTTGCTTTAGAAGGTGGGGGGTCTTATTGCTATTTTTCTTTACCCTGGAGTGTAGCTTTAAAATGCATTGTGCTGAAAATGTAAATCTTTACTATCACACTAATAATGCTCCATCAAATATATTAATTGGAAATGTGTGAGAATGGTTTCTTTCCTAAACAAATGGGACTCGCGGCACACTCCATTAGTCAATCTTATGGCCAGTGCTGAGGCATTGATTATGTGGATAAATCTTTTGTTCAGGCTTTCCTCAAAGTGCTCATTACAGTCCCATTTTTAAAAGGACTGCAAAGGTTACCATGCATAATCACCAAGAATTTAATATATTAACTGAAGAAGCTAACAATTATGTAGTTGAATGAACTTTGGGAATGGTTGGTTTGTGTATTTATTTTTTTTATTTTTTACTTGTATTAGAATTGTTTTCTTAAACTTCCTTACTTCATGTTTTGGGCTCTGGGCTTATACTCATGTAAGGCTCCGTTCACACTTGTGTGACTTGTCATGCAACTTTGGAAGTTTAAACTCATGTGGCATGTTCTACCCCAAGTTTTCCAATGAGTAGCGGTCATATATGTGACCAGTCACACTTGTACGACTTGTCATCCAACTTTGGTCATGGAACTCGAATGACAAGTTGTACTCCATCTGCCAATAATAACCATTCATATAAATTTGCAGCGACTTCAAAGTTCTTCATGCACTACTTTTGGTCTGACTTCCATGCAACTTATAGACTGTAGACTTCACTGTTAACCCTTAAAAGTGACAGTCATACCTGAATGTTTTATGTGCAATAGTTGTCCATTATTATTGGTCAGTCGTACAAGTGTGAATGAAGCTTGACTTTTATATGATTTGAGTGCAATAGACTTTAATGTTAACCCCCCGAAAGTCGCACCTGAATGTTTTACATGAGACAGTTGTGCAACAGTTGTCCATTATCACTGATCAAAGCCAAAGTCGCACAACTTATGACTCGTATAAGTGGAGCATGGGTAGAGCTTGAATCCGAAAAATGCAGTGTGACTTGTGTTGGAAAAAGCAATTGTCTGTGTTCTTCTCTTTATATGGATCCATGTTATGCAGATTGGGTGTATCCAAGACAGCCTATGATGAATGAATGACTTGTATAGCGCAACACATGCAAACTGAATTCGCCTCTGGGCGCTTTTTCCAGCCAGTGTCTGCTTGGCTGGTGCGGTCATTTATACCCCGTAGGATCATGACACGCTAGGGACACACAGTCATACACACATATATACATATATACTGGGCCAATTTTGGACGAGCTCCAATTTACCTACCAGCATGTCTTTGGAGTGTGGGAGGAAACCAGAGTACACAGAGGAAACCCACACAGACATAGAGAGAACATGCAAACTCCAGTCAGATGGTGTCATGGTCGGGATTCGAACCAACGACCCTTTTGCTGCTAGGTGAAAGTGCTATTCACTGCACCACTGTGCTGCCCTTTAGCCAAGGCTGACGGGGAAGCCACTTACTAACTTTCTTGAAATGCAAAACCATTTTGTAAGTACCTTGCAGTCTACATGTATGTAATTTTCTCTACTTTTTATTTGTCTTCCCAGGCAAGCACATACCATCAAGAAACAGAGCCTTGGTATGCAGGCCGAGTGTATTCTAGGTATTGGAAGCATTACAGTCAGGCAATGCAGTGGCTGTACAAACATAAGCGAGCCTACAGAATGGCCGTGGCATCTATCTATTATCCTCCCTGGTACATGGCTCAAACCTTTCAAGCCGGTCGCTATGCTGATTGGGAAGGGGAACCCTCTCACCCAAGCGTCTACACAGGCTCTCAAAAGAAATCACACCGACCACGTCCATGTTTAAAGGTATCTTCTTCAAAGGAAATGGAGTCTGATATGGAGCAGGAAGCTGCTGCATCAACCGATTCTGAAGAGGGTGGAATAGAGTGTGATATGAGTAACATGGAGATCACAGAAGAGCTGCGCCAATATTTTGCACAAACAGAGAAACACAGAGAGGAACTAAGTGAGTAAAACCATTTATATCGGTTATGAAATGTTGTTCATATACAGTAACATACAATAGGTATACATTTTTCATATCCATACTGCTCTTCTCTGGAAATGATCAAATATGCTCTTCTGGCAATTTTACCTGAACCTGCAAGCTGTTCCACATATTATAGTAGGTAAAATGTGTGGTCCTCTTGGAATTAAAAAAACACACACACACCTGACATACAGATCACTATTCCCGTGGCTACAGTGATATGGGTGTGGCCTATAGCACTAGAACAGGCACTAGGCAGGTGTCCTAACCACTTGCCTACTGACCACTTTCACCCCCTTTTTGCCCAGGCCGATTTTTCAGCTTTCAGTGCTGAATGACAATTGTGCAGTCATACAATACTGTACCCAGCAACATTTTTATAAAAAAAATTTTGGAGACAGAGCTTTCTTTTGGTGGTATTTAAACACCCCTAGGTTTTTTTTTTTTTTGCTAAACAAGCAAAAAAGTCACAACATTTTGGGGAAGAAAAAAAAAGATTTTCTTAGTTTCTGTTATAAAATTTAGTAATTTTTCTCCTTCACTGATGGTCACTGTTATGATTGCACTGATAATTAGGGTACTGATTATCGGTGAAGAATGCCAAAACTGGCAAATCCTGTTTACACTTTGATTAGCTATTGTTGGACACAGCTGGCCACGTGGTAAAGAGCAGCTGTGATTGGCTCTTTACCCCAGTCTGTGATCACAGATCCTTGCCGATGTGTGCCGCAGTGGGCGCGTGAGAAGTGCGATCACAGGAGAACATCAATAGATGCCCTTCCGGAAATATCCGTCATTCAGCTGCAATAATTGAGAGGTTAAAGTGTATGTGTATCTATCTATATTGAAAAGTTTTTTTTATTTTATTTATTTTTTTATATTTGTTTTTGGAAGTTGTAGGGAATTGTAAAACTTTTTTTTTGCTGTTTTGTGTCCCGTTGGATGGATTTCCTTTTGATTTTTGTACCAAAGGCACAACAGGAAGTGAGATAAAATCTCTCCAAAGTGAAAGGCAATCCCTTTGTACAAAGTTGTAGCTGAACTGAGGGTCCCCTTTGGACTTCTCATCACAGCATGGTCACCAGAACCATACAGCATGAATTTCTCCAGGGGGAAGGTGAGTCGGGGTGGGGGTAATGGACACTGCAATACAACCTGAGAGACTCGAAGCCTTCCCTACTATATCCAAAACTAACAAGAGGGCGGTTTAAAATCCTAGTAACTGATTGACCATAGTCCACTTCCACTTGCATTGGTTGACTCTTTAAATAACATCAAATAATAATCTGAAATGTTACCTTTTTCCCTGTCTATATGCTGCTTAGAAACTGAACTAAATCTTATTAACCAAGATGTGTAAAATATGAACACAATTCCAGTTTTTGTATATATTGCAGCTTTTTATTGTTGTATTTTTCCTTTGTGCAATGAATCGGTTATATACAAATCTGTTTTGTGAGTAGCTGCCCAAGTCAAATTCTCCCTGTACAGTAAATGAATTATGGGGAAATAGCACATAACTGTATGTAGGAGTCATGGAGTGATATATGCCAACACATCCTGATATTTTTTTTTTCCCTCTATAGTTAAATTCCTGTTCAATTTTCACACATACTTCTATTTCCATCTGGTTGATCTGAATATAACATATTATTTATTAGTTCCGTTTTTCTTCTGTCATTCATTTCAGATTTGTTTAAGTTTTGCTAGGTTGACACGATCATGTAAAACACCTTGCAGCACCCAAAATGAGATTTCCTAAAATATTCTCTGTTTACGTAATGCAGACAGAAAGTAGCATAGTTTTGTTCTTGATAGATCTTGTGCTTTATTGCATGCCAGTTACTTTGCCTAAGACATGATCATGCTCAGCTTTGCTAAAAACATTGCAATCCCACACTTCAAAGTTTCCATAACAACAGAACAGAGTGCTTAGAAAGGCTCCATTGACGAGACTCAATAGGGCCTCTTTAAGTAGGAGAGAGCTGGAAGCTCCAAAGGAACAAAAGGGAGAAGAACACAGTCTGAAATTGATTCACAGCTTTCTAAATGTATACCCTTCATTTCTTCATCCTTTTTCTTTTAACTTAAAGTAGAACATATTTATTTGAAATGCAGATTAAAGGGTAACTCCACTTTTGTTGAGAAAATGACAATCTCTCTTGAGGATCTGTGTACATTGCAAGGGTTTTAACAAACTTTGTTGCAATATTCTACCGTATTCTGTTCTGAAGGAATAAGTGTTTTTCACTGTGTCCTTTCCAAACTGATTCCTAACTAGGGGGTCTGTGGTCATTATAACCACCTGGTGAATGCTCAATGTTCTAAGTGTCTGCGTTTCTTTAGAAGTTGTTCATTTTGGTTCGCAAGGGTTAATTATATTGAACGGATGGAAGATTTGATTGCTACGATTCGGGATAACTCTGAGGAACATAAGACCAGGTGGTTTTATTGGAACCTTTTTCACTTCTCAAAGGAGTACCACCGCTATACATAGTCTGGCCTTATTGATTGTCGGAAGCTTTAACTTTATCCTAGCCTATGCACAGGTTGATGAGCAGCAGGTGTCCCTCACCGCCGAGGTGGGACCTCGCTCCCTGCCTTTGTCCATAACCCTTCTCCCCCCTCCTTTTTTTTTTTTTCTCTCCCTCTCTTTCTCTCTTCCTTTATTTGCCCTCCCCTCTATTTACTTTCTCCTATGTAATTCAAAAACTGGTATGTTTTGACCCCAGTGGGATACCCCGCATTACTCTTCGCCCCCCCCCCCCCACGTTCTGATTCTGATAACTGTATTTTTAGGGATAATGGGACTTGCCCCTATTGGAATGCAAGTAATTATACAACCCATCTACGCAGATCCCTAGTTTTACACTTCCTAGGTATCTGGGTACCCTGCACACCTACAGCTCTATTCCCTTGTAATTACCCTGAGAGTCCTTACCTTTAGTAAGATGCAATTAGATGCTGATCATTTGTATGCTACATTGTTTGAACCATCTATTCTGTGAAGTTATCTCTCCTTTTTTCATTCTTATGAGGTAGTTTACCAATAAAAATGAAATTCCTATTGCAGCGGATGCCTAAAATTTTAGTCCAGACATAAAATCAGTGAGCTAATCGCACAACCATGGATAGGCAAATGCACAGGGCCCACCCTAATCACCCATGGTTGCCAACTGTCTAGAATGATATGCACATTATTGGGATGAATCTTCTCTCCCCTACCTCTTCCCCCAGCTGTTTCAGATGCTCCTGGCTTTCAGGAGAACTGCATGAACATCCCCAAGGTGGACCCTGCTTCCTACTTGCTCTTTTCTAGTACAGCAATTACGTTTTAGTGGGCAGGATTGGGATGCGCCTGGCCTCGGAGATCGTGTCGTGTGCACTGAGCATAAGTCAGAAGGGAGTATGGGCTAAAATTATATGCTGTGTGTGTAATATATATCTTTTTTAATAATAATAAAAAAACAAATCCTGTATAATATATATATATACATATATATACACACATACAGTACAGACCAAAAGTTTGGACACACCTTCTCATTCAAAGAGTTTTCCTTTTTTTTCATGACTATGAAAGAGTCACACTGAAGGCATCAAAACTATGAATTAACACATGTGGAATTATATACATAACAAAAGTGTGAAACAACTGAAAATATGTCATATTTTAGGTTCTTCAAAGTAGCCACCTTTGCAGCAGACACATCTCTAGAACAACTGTTAAAGAGGAGACTGTGTGAATCAGGCCTTCATGGTAGAATATCTGCTAGGAAACCACTGCTTAAGAAAGGCAACAAGCAGAAGAGACTTGTTTGGGCTAAAGAACACAAGGAATGGACATTAGACCAGTGGAAAGCTGTGCTTTGGTCTGATGAGTCCAAATTTGAGATCTTTGGTTCCAACCACCGTGTCTTTGTGCGATGCAGAAAAGGTGAATGGATGGACTCTACATGCCTGGTTCCTACCGTGAAGCATGGAGGAGGAGGTGTCATGGTGTGGGGGTGCTTTGCTGGTGACACTGTTGGGGATTTATTCAAAATTGAAGGCATACTGAACCCGCATGGCTACCACAGCATCTTGCAGCGGCATGCTATTCCATCCGGTTTGCGTTTAGTTGGACCATCATTTATTTTTCAACAGGACAATGACCCCAAACACACCTCCAGGCTGTGTAAGGGCTATTTGACCAAGAAGGAGAGTGATGGGGTGCTTCTCCAGATGACCTGGCCTCCACAGTCACCGGACCTGAATCGAGATGGTTTGGGGTGAGCTGGACCGCAGAGTGAAGGCAAAAGGGCCAACAAGTGTAAGCATCTCTGGGAACTCCTTCAAGACTGTTGGAAGACCATTTCAGGTGACTACCTCTTGAAGCTCATCAAGAGAATGCCAAGAGTGTACAAAGCAGTAATCAAAGCAAAAGGTGGCTATTTTGAAGATCCTAGAATATTACATATTTTCAGTTGTTTGACACTTTTTTGTTATGTATATAATTCCACATGTGTTAATTCACAGTTTGGATGCCTTCAGTGTGAATCTACAATTTCTTTCTCGTACATCACGGGACACAAAGCAGCATATTCATTACTATATGGGTTATATGGAGTACCTTCAGGTGTGGACACTGGCAATCTCAAACAGTCCCCTCCCTATATAACCCCCTCCCATAGAGGAAGTACCTCAGTTTTTTCGCCAGTGTCTTAGGTGTTGGTCACGGAATAGCTTTGCCTCCACATCCCTGGGATTAAGGCGGGCTAACCGGATCTGTCCAAGGAGCCTCAGTGCCAAAGTGGACAGTACCCGGGCCCCAAACCGTGGGGTTTTGCCTATAATGCTCCTCTCTAGAGGGCTGGACCCTGGGCCCAGGACTTGGAGTTTTCTAAACCAAAAGATCCTGTTTGCCAGGGTGCTGTATAGGTCCAGGACAGCGGTTCCTTCCAGGACCCCAGTGCCTGAAGGTCTACTACGCTACCCACGGAGATGGGAGAAGATTGGACCGTTTTGCAAACGTCCTGCGGCATGGAGCAGGTAAGAGGGGAGCCTGCGGGACTTGGTTCGACAGCAGGCTCTCCAGGGGAGATCTTAAGGGGGGTAGCCTGAGTATGCTCTGCATTGGCACCATGGTCACTATGTCTGATGGACAGGATGCCCTGAAATGTTCCCCCCCCCCATCACTTGATCCCCCTACCTATCTATGTATGTTTGCTAGCTACCTGCTGCTCGCTGGTTGAAGATCTTTAAAAAAAAAAAAAGACAGATCTGTCTCTAGGCTAAAGGGACTCCTTAGGGGCCTGTTTTTAGCCTTACCTAGCCAGGATTCAAATCTGCCGCCTGATGCGTCCTCCAGCCTGCATTCCTGGGCTCCAGAGTGCGTCTCCTCCTGGGCTCTCCTCCCCCGACAGTCGCTCGCACGCGCGCATGCATATAGAATTTTTTTTGCGCCGTTCGGGAGGGGGGGGCGGGGAGCGTGACTGCAGTATAGAGTGGGCGTGCCTTCAATTGCTGTTATACACAGCAGGCGCGTTCTTAGCTCAGTTCAAAGCTGAGCTGGAAGAGAGAGGACGTAGAGCTGGCAGCACAGTGACTCCCGGTAGCGAGAAGGGGTACTACATGCTGGAGTCAGCTCCAATACTTTTGTTAAGCCAAAAATCCCCTTGGCAACAGGTTGAATGCTGGCAAACATGTTGGGGGTGGGGCTGTATGTTGTGAAAAACAATAATATTATAAAGGAAAACATACTGAGCCCCACCGTTTTTGGGCATTAGTGATCCTATTGTCCCCTAAACCTTATTTTTTTGTACTCCTGGCTATAACAGTCTGTTGTTGTAGGCGGAGTCCCTCGGTTTTGTATTATGGCTTCCAAGGGTTCAGGAAAAAAAAAAAAAAAGAAGAAAAGGCAAAGACAAAGGGGTTCCTCCTCTGGTTCTGATGATATGCCAATACTTTCCCCACAGGTTATTCCTATAGGGGTCACCTTGGATAAGCCATTAAGGGGGTCTGGTGCTGAGGCTGGCCCAGGTCGGCCCAACCCTGTGTTATCACAGAGGAGATGCTAGCCGTCACCCTAGGGGGGCTAGAGAAAAAAGTTAACAGCTATGATCGCTGGCTCTTTTTCTGGCAAAAAGCGGACTAGATCCCCATCGCCAAAAGGTGTATCCTCGGATGCTGAGATTCTCTCTCCGGAGGAATTAGAATTTCAGGAGGATCGGTTGGACCAGAACCTAGAGGAAGGATCTACCACTGAAGAATCGTTTTCAGCCTCCCAGACGGAGAGTCTGTGGGTCCAGTCTTTGACAGACATGGTCCGCTCGGCATTTAATTTGCCATTTCCAGAGCCTCAGGTTCCTGCGGTATCCTCTTTGGGTTCTTTTAAAAGCGCCTTTAAGCAACGCAGCTTTTCCGGTCCATCCTCTGTTAGAGGAATTGGTTTTTCCAGGATTGGGACGACCGGACAGAACTTTTTCTGCCGCCTAAAGCTGACGATAGGGTAGTCTTTATGCACGTCTGCCAGGAAATATTTGTGCTTTCAGGCACTCTTTCCCCTGACCAATTGCTCTTTAAAAGGGCCCGGATGGCTCAGTCGGTAGAGCATCGGACTTTTGGACTGAGGGTCCAGGGTTCAAGTCCCGGTTCGGGCGCTGCTTTTCAACTACCCGTGAGGTCCTTGAGGCCACATCACCCTGAAAGCGCCCGATCTCGTCTGATCTCAGAGGCTAAGCAGGGTCGGGCCTGGTTAGTGCCTGGATGGGAGACCGCCTGGAAGGTTTTCTGTTATTTACCCTATGGAAAAGACATTTTTCTAAGAAAGGGGCGCTCCCAACTGTGGACGCAGCCATCTCATGGGTGAATAAATCATTAACTGGCCTGAGGGGAAACATACAAATGTTTAAGGTCCCGGTCGATAAACGTTTAGAGACACTTTTTCTAGCATCCTTTGCTACGGCAGGAGCAGTGGTACAGCCAGCAGTGGCTGCAATTGGAGTTTTTTCAGGCATTAAAGGACCAGACAAAACAGATGCTTAAAGACATCCCTGCCCAATAGGCAGAGGAGTTATTGATTATTCCCAGAGCTCTGTGCTTTGCGGTAGAGGCTATAAAAGACTCCATCCAGCAGGCGTCTCGTTTGTCACTATTTTTAGTGCATATGAGAAGGCTCTTATGGTTGAAGAGGGGCCGTGGTATCGATCCCTGACAGAGGGGGTCCGATCATCTGTGGCCACAGGCTACAGATTAGAATTTCTAAAATTTCCTCCAGGGCGGCCGAGCCCCATGCAAAAGACTACTGGCAGGTTTTCCCTTCCATGGAAAGATCTGGATAAATACATTCAGACTGTTTCAAGTGGCAAAAGTACCCTTTTACCAGTCAAAAGAAGTTCCGGGGTCCTGCGTTTAAAAGGCAGCTCCCCCCTGTTCCGGGGCCCTCAAATTCCAGGCAGTATCGGACCTCCTGCGCGATCAAACTTTTAACAATGGATCGCAAGGACAGGCCTCTGGGGGCAGATCTGGCTTCTATAGACATAAAGGATGGTTACCTTCATGTACCAATCTTTCAGCCACATCAAATATTTTTTTTTTTACGCTTCGCAGTGATACAGCGTCACTTCCAATTCGTGGCGCTCCCCTTCGGGCTGGCTACGGCCCCCGGGTATTCACGAAGGTCCTAGCTCCAATTCTAGTCAGTCTAAGGATCCAAGGGGTCTCAGTCCTAGCATACCTGGACGACCTCTTAATCATAGATCACTCGCTTCCTTGGTGGAATGCGCAGTAGCCCTCATGGTTCAGTACCTCGAGAGGTTCGGCTGGGTCCTAAACCGGGGAAAAATCAGCATTTCAACCTACAAAGCAGTTGGAATATCTCGGCATGAGATTAGACACAGAACATAAGATGGGTGTTCCTGCCCCTGGTAAAGGTCGAGGCTATCAAAAGATTGATTCAGTTGGTTCTAAGCAAAAGAGAACCAACTATTCGCCTATGTACGCGATTACTAGGCAAACTAATGGCCATGTTCGAGGCGATTCCGCACGCTTCCACACTCGCGTCCTACAGACAGCAATTCTAGCAGCTTGGAGCAAGGGAGCAAAGGCCTTGGAGTTTCCTTTGACGCCGTCATTAAAGGTCCGGCAGAGTCTATGCTGGTGGTTAAACCCTCAGAACCTTCTGAAGGGGAGTCTTTCTGCCCAGTGATCTGGAAGGCTGGAGAGCGGTCTTGAACGGGTTCACTCGCCAAGGAACTTGGACAGAGGCGGAGAGGCAGCTGCCCATCAATGTCTGGGAGATCAGAGCGGCTCGGCTAGCCCTCCTGGCATAGACATCCAGATTACAGGGGTCCTCGGTGAGAAGTCATTCAGACAATGCCACAGCGGTGGCATATATGTGAACCACCAAGGGGGAACCAAGAGTCAAGCCACTCAGAGTGAGATGAGCTTGGTTTTTCGGTGGACAGAGGTTTATGTACCCTGCATATCGGCGACATTCATTCCCGGGTGGACAACCTGCAGGCGTACTTCCTAAGTCGCCAAACCCTGTCGCCGGGGGAGTGGTCTCTGCATCCACAAGTTTTTCAGACAATCTGCCAGAAGTGGGGAGTGCCAGACGTGGATGTCATGGCATCAGGATTCAACAAGAAGCTAGACAGGTTCATGTCTCGAACGAGGGACTCTATGGCCTGCGGAACCGATGTGTTGGTCTGCCCGTGGCGTCAATCATAACTTCTATATGCATTTACCCCGCTGCAGTTACTACCCCGCCTGTTGCGCAGGATCATATCACGGGCCGGTTATCCTGGTAGCCCCAGCTTGGTACCGGAGGGCATGGTACTCACTAGTCCTGAAATTGGCAGCGGGAGGCCCTTGGACTCTTCCTCTATGGCCAGACCTACTCTCACAAGGCCCGATCCTCCACCCTGCATTACGGCGTCTAAATTTGACGGCCTGGCGGCTGAATCTCTGATTCTCAGGGGTAGAGGTCTGTCTAGGCAGGTAATCCCTACCCTCATTAAGGCTAGAAAGCCGGCCTCCAGGGTAATTTTGTTACAGGGTTTGGAGGGCCTAAGTAGGCTGGTGTGAGGCTAAGAGATGGGTTTCCCGCAAGTATACCATTGATAGAGTATTAAGTTTTCTCCAGCTAGGAGTGGATAAAGGCCTGGCAGTAAGCACGATCTAGGGACAGATTTCAGCCTTATCAGTGTGGTTTCAGAGGCCGCTGGCCACCCACTCGCTGGTTAAGATCTTCGTACAGGGAGTCTTACGTGTTAATCCTCCGGTCAAATCACCACTTTGTCCATGGGACTTAAATCTTGTTCTGTTAACTCGACAGAAACAACCCTTTGAGCCGTTGGCTGAGGTACCTTTGGTTTTACTGACTAGAAAGTCGGTATTTCTGATCGCCATAGTTTCGGCCAGGAGAGTATCGGAATTGGCAGCCTTATCTTGTAAGGAACCATATCTAATTTTACATAAGGATAGGGCGGGTTTCCGTCCTCATCCTTCCTTTCTACCAAAGGTTATATCCAGTTTCCACTTGAACTAGGATGTGGTACTTCCATCCTTCTTTCCAAAACCCACCTCTAGAAAGGAGGGGTTGCTGCATACGTTGGATATTGTCAGGGCCATAAAGGCCTATCTTAAAGCTACAGAGAAGGTTTGGAAAACAGATGTGGTGTTCGTTTTACCGGAAGGGCCCAAGATGGGTCAGGCAGCTGCTTGATCCACCATCGCAAGATGGATTAAACAATTAATCGTTCAGGCCTGTGGTTTGAAGAGGTTGCCTCCTCCTTTGTCGGTAAAGGCCCATTCTACCAGGGCCATGGGCACCTCCTGGGCAGCACATCATCAGATCTCTATGGCTCAAATATGCAAGGCAGCAACGTGGTCGTCAGTCCACATGTTTACAAAATTTGTATCAATTGGACGTAAGAAGGAATGCGGATACAGCCTTTGGGCAGGCAGTACTACAGGCCGCGAATCAAGCTCCTCAGGATCTGAGGGGGCTCCCTTGATTTAGATTTGAGATTTACATTTCTTGTCTAAGTTGGATTTACTAGTATTTGAGTATACCTCTAAATTAAATCCTTTTTTGGAAGATGTCTCCCTCCCCTCATTAAAGCATTGCTTTCGGACATCCCATATAGTAATGAATATGCTGCTCTGTGTCCCGTGATGTACGAGAAAGAAAAAGAGATTTTTTAATACAGCTTACCTGTAAAATCTTTTTCTTGGAGTACATCACGGGACACAGAGCTCCCACCCCTCTTTTGGGGAACATTTTTGGGAGGCATACTGCTTGCTACAAAACTGAGGTACTTCCTCTATGGGAGGGGGTTATATAGGGAGGGGACTTCCTGTTTGAGATTGCCAGTGTCCACACCTGAAGGTACTCCATATAACCCATATAGTAATGAATATGCTGCTCTGTGTCCCGTGATGTACTCCAAGAAAAAGATTTTACAGGTAAGCTGTATTAAAAAATCTCTTTTTTCATAGTCATGGAAATAAAGAAATCTCTTTAAATGAGAAGGTGTGTCCAAACTTTTGGTCTGTACTGTGTGTGTGTGTGTGTATGTATATATATATATATATATATATATATATATATATATATATATATATATATATATATATATATATATATATATATATATATAATATGTGTGTATATATTTTAGCACACACTCCCTCTGACTTTTGTATATACACACATGTGAAGTTCTCCTTTTAGGCTCCTTTTTTGAGCTTTTATTGTAAGGCTGAGCTTTTGTAGTCTGTAGTTTATTTTTATGTTCTCTAAAGGGCTCATTGACATGGGTATTCAAAATGGCATGTTTGGATGCATGCAGCACTACAGTAAACAATGTGACCATACACACAGCTGTGTCTATAAATGAAAATACGTGCCATGCTTGGTGGCATACAAAATAAATTAGAACACAGTTGTGCCGAGGGCTCTACATATTTGCTGATTTTATGTGTGTACATATGTAAAGACGTACATACATAAGGTCATTAGAATAATTGTATGCATTTAACTGCAGTTCACGTCTAAACACGTATTTTAAAAACAAATAATTTTAATGGAGGTATTATTTGAATATTTGGCTAGAGATCCATCATCTTTTCTTAGGACAGGACAAATCTTGAATTATGTTAATTGAGTTTTTCACTTAACTGCTATTAATCCTTGGTTCAAGGCTTCCATACCTTAGTGTATCTAAGCATCTTTATTCTTCTTTCTTCTCAACCCTGTTTAAAACACATGTAAAATCAAATTGCTAAAATTTCATATACGCTTAATCATAACATCATTAAAGCCTATCTATGATCAAAAGTTTAAAGTGGCTGTAAACCCTCATATATATACCCAGTGAAGTGAACAGCCTCAGATGATACACGGAGATAAAACAAACCTCCCTACATAAGTTTTGCATGTATATCTGCTGTCTTTTTAGCTTTGATATATTTTTTTTAGAAAGTTCAGATTGTGTTAGAAGATTTTCTCTTCCTGTTCAGCACTGCAGTGAAGCCTGGACATACAGCCAAAACAACTGTTTGGAGGAAAAGCACACACCCCCTCTTCTCATAGAGACTTTTGGAGTTGTTTGTTTAATAGTTCAGCTTTCCGCTAATCTCTTTATAGCATCCTCCCCAACGCAAAACTCTGGCTGCTTTTATCTCGGTTGACAGAGAACTTGCCAGAAGTTATCAGACTCTTAACAGAAGGACATAGCAGGAGACAGCTACGGGACTTATGCCCTGTCCGCTAAAGCTTGGCTTGCATACACACAGTCACACAAAAGTTCTTTGAACTTTCTAGTGTTAAGAACGCAGTGCCGTACAACACTACGACGAGGCGAGAAAAATAAGTTCTATGCTTCCGAGCATGCATGTTTTTGGTTTTTTTTGTTTTTTTTTTCCTATCGGAATTCCTTACAGACAAACTGATTTTTCGATGAGAATTTTTTCCATCTGAAAGGTTGAGAACCTCCTCTCAAACTTTTGCTGATGGAAATTCAGACAGCAAAAGTCTGATGGAGCATACACACAGTTGGAATTTCCAATGAAAAGCTCACATCAGACTTTTGCTGGCAAAAATTCCGCTCATGTGTATGGGGCATTAGTGTTTTGAAGAGAAATAAGAAAACACTGCAGATATATGTGCCCAGCTCAAATTACATGAATCAGGTTTACATCAACTTTAAATGAAATTTAAAATTTCCACATTTTCCATATTTCACATTTTTCTAGCCTACTGATTTTACTCTGAATGGTCTTGGTGTTTGTAAGCTTACTTTATGAAGACACCTACACATTTACTTTCTTAATTTCTGTGACATATATTTGCTAAGTCATGTGAGTAGGTACTTCTGCATTACATAATTCACAGAGCCTACTTTCTAAATGCATGAAGGAAGGTCTCTATGCATGAAGGTAAAAAAACATCAGTATGCAGCTTCCCCCACAGCCCCCCTAATACTTGCCTGAGCCCAATCTAGATCCAGCGATGTGCATGGAAGCCACTGTTGTCTTGGCTTTTTGCCTCCTCATTGGCTCAAAGACAGCAGGGACCTTTTGGGTCCCATTGCTTTCAATCAAAACCAGTGAGGAGGAAGTGGTGGCTTATGGACACACAAAGCAGGGGCTCGGGGCAATGACACACAAGTGCCCCCATAGCGAGAGGCTTGCTATAGAGGCACTCCGCAGGAAGGAGGAGCCAGGAGTGCTGGAAGGGGACCCGAGAAGAGGCAGAATCGGGGCTGCTCTGTGCAAGGATTTTTAATAAATAGATCATGTTTTTAATATATTAAAATATATATATATATATATATATATATATATATATATATATATATATATATATATATATATATATATATATATATATATATATATATATATTTGTTATAAAGAAAATAAGCCTTTCATATCAGCCTTTCATATCACTTTATCTCCTCATCATCAAAAAATAATTTCAAACTATACATACCTTTTTCCAAGGTTTTCCTGGGTAGTCCAATGACATCGCAGATAATTTTTCTCCTTACATTATGTGTAAGCTTCATTCAGTACATTGGTACTCTGGGCCCAGGCTGGTGTGATGAAAACCCCATAAAGCGGCAGGTTCCATGACAGCCATGGGCTCAAGGAAAGTGGATTAAATCACATAGGCTGTCATTCAACCCAGAAGTCTGCCTCTGTCTAGTGTCAGTAAAGATTTAATGTGACAGACAGCTCTGGATTGAAGGTGAGTATTGCAGCAAATGTGGCATTTTTTTACACCAATGTCTTCTGTAAGTAAAAATTACCAGGAATAACAAAGTACAAAGGTACAAAGATCTTTAGAGCTCATTTACACCTGTGATTTGGGCTGGACAGTGGATTCCTGCAGCTGGGATCACAGATGTTTGCGTACAGTTGTAATGACAGGCTGACGGGAGCCATGGCTATTTGCATGTATCCCCACATGGAGCTGTTGCATCCATTTTGAGACAGACGATCAGCCCTGGATGCAATCTGTGTCCTGCCCTAATCACAGATGAGAATGAGCCCTTATGCCGCTTACACACAATCATTTTTCAGCATGAAAAAAAAAACGTAGTTTTTCGACAGGTGCAAAAAACAGTTCAGGAGGTCAAATAATGGTTCATCATATTAAAAAATTTTACAAAAAAACAAGTTTTTCCAACTTCATCATTAAAACGACGTTGCCCACACACCATAGTTTTAAAAAAATGCTCTAGCAAAGCGTGGTGACGTACAACATGTACGACGGCACTATAAAGGGGAAGTTCCATGCGGATGACGCCACCCTTGGGGCTGCTTTAGCTGATTCCGCGTTGGTAAAAGACGAGTTGCGCTTTTCTGTCTGTTACAGCGTGATGAATGTGCTTACTCCATTATGAACGGTAGTTTTACCAGAACGAGCGCTCCCGTCTCATAACTTGCTTCTGAGCATGCGTGGGTTTTTAATGTCGTTTTAGCCCACACACAATCATTTTTTTACAATCCGAAAAACTACATTGTTTAAAAACGTTGTTAAAAAATGCAGCATGTTCGGGGAAAAAAATGGTCGTTTTTCAGAACCCGTAAAATGATGTGAAGCCCACACACGATCATTTTACATGACATTTTTTTTAAACGTTTTTAAATGCCGAAAAATTATCGTGTGTACGCGGCATCAGTTGTGCAAGTGCTCGTTTAAGGTCAATACATGTCATTCTGTACATTTTTTAATATGATGAACCATTATTTGACCCCCTGAACTGTTTAAAAGTCTAGGCTTCTGTTTCCGTGTCATACTGCTGTGTTTGTGAAATGTAAACGGATGACGATTATTAGTGGTTGCATGGGGCATTATTTTCTTGTTTTCTTAAACCTGCATGTAGGATAGGACACAGAAGTCCATTCCCATAGCCTCTGTGCTGGAGTTATGTATACTGTGACCACATTTCTATCGGTCTTATTTTTCTTCCTAAGGGGAAGGATGGTGTTCCGTTTCATATACAGCAGGCATACTTAAAAGTTTCATAATGTGATTGCCACCTACTCTGTTATTTATTGTTTCAGCTTTGTCTTCTTTGATCTTATGTGGCCCTTTGCTAACTGTCTTCCTGAAGCTTTTCTTTTTTTATACATGCTTCTAGAACTGCATGAAATAGTTACGTTACTGTCCAGTCTCTTTAAATGTCTTCTTTTAAAGATGTCACAGATGAACTTATTAATTAACAAAAAGCGTTTGTTTTTCTTTTTTTTTTTCTTTTTTTTTTTCTTTTTCTTTTCTTTTAATGTTTTATGTTTTTTTATATATGTGTTGAGCTATCTAAAGGACTGCCGGGGGCTACAGTAGTTGCTGAGAGGCACTGCTTTGGGCACCAGAGGTCCAGCTCTTCACTAATGGATACTGGCATCTTTGGCCTTTGTTCGTTTATTTCACGGATGAGATAACACATTTATTTTGGAACTAGCTAGTGACACTAGTGCTGTTCCCAACTTCCCACACCAGCATGGGCAAAGCACGAGTTTTCTTTAAACTTGAATTTTGCAACCAGGGCTCTGGTATAACAAATGTTTCTGCATACTTCTTCTTTTTTTCCTTCTTTTTAAGTACTGGTTTCTGTAAAAATACAGATATATATCATATCTGCACTGCTTATGAGCAAAACATGTTAAAAAAAAAAACGAAAGCACAGAAAAATTGGGTTGTCAGGCTTTGGCTCATAGCTTGGCAGAGCAGCTTCATTTTTTCCACTTGACGCTCTCTTTTTTTTTCCAACCTGGCACTTGCAATGCAAGAGATTTTGCACATTCCCATATCCCACCTCCCACTTCCCCCTCATCACCCTTTTGTATGCTTAAGCCGTGCATCTGCTGCCATTAACCAGAGAAATTGTGACTCAAGACAGGAATCATAAAAAGCAAGAGCTTTACACCCATAAATTCTCAATTCTGAGTGGACAGATTTTCTACATTATAGGGTACAGTGCATGTGATGGCTTTGGGACTAGATCAGCCATCTGCCTTATAAGCTAATTTCAAGAAAATCTTGCCCACAACTTCATCATAACACGTTTAAGTGACTGCAGTTTTTACTAAAGAAAAAAGTTTGAATTAAATATCTGCCTGTCATGCTGTTTGAAGGCCTTGCTGTTACTGGCTGGTCAGGTTTTAAATAAAGGTACAGCAATATATGATCTGCTATCTAATCTCCATACTACTGGGAAGAAGCTAATTGGCATAATAAAACGTCTACAAAACGAAATCTTGTACACACTCCACACAGATAATTTTCCAAAATAAAATTAAAGACTCTAGACTTAATAGATATGTGGGTTTATTTACCCCAAATAGGCTGTTCACTTTACAAGGGAAGTTGCACTTTGCAAGGGAATTTTTCCCAGAGTGAATGAGATGAAGCTCTGCTGACTTCCATCTTCCAATCATGTACAAAAAAAAATATTTTACTTTTCTCTTGTACATGATTGGCTATTACCACAACCCGCAGGATAGAAGAACTTCAGGCTGTATCAGTCAGAGAATCGAGCCTTGCCTAAAAATTGAAGACGACAGAGTTGTTCTTCAAAGACATCTGGGATTTACACCAAAAGTGGCATTAACTTTCCACAAATGTCAGGATATAGTACTACCATCCTTTTGTAGTTCACCATCCAATAGTAAGGAGCAAGAGTTGAACCTACTAGACATCAGGAGATGCTTGTTAAAGTACCTAGAAATCACTAGGGAGTTCAGATCCTCATATGCCCTTTTCGTCCTGTACGCAGGAAAGCAGAAAGATAAACATGCGTCCAAGAAAACGCTAGCTAGGTGGATCAAGTCAACCATTCTGAAGTGCTATGAAATTATGCAAGTTACCCCTCTGAAAAATCTTAGAGCTCATTCTACAAGGGCTTTTGTGGCTTCATGGGCAGGAGCTACCCCGGTCCATCTTCTCTACCTTTTGTCCGACATTACCGACTGCATTTGATATCCAGTCAGGGACCAGGCTTTTGGTAGGAAAGTCCTCTAATGCCTTGTACACACAATCCGTGTTTGTGGCTGTAAAAAGTCAGCCGGGAAAATCGAGAACCTGCTCGGTAGCTTTTTTCCCCCCTACACACAGCCGGGTTTCCCGGCAGATAAACTGCCATGAGAGCTTTGGTCAGGAAACCCGGACGTGTATATGCTCCACCGCAGGTTTTCCTCATAGGTAAATTGCTGGCTTAAAAATCGGTGGTTTTCCTGTCGGGGAAAATTGCGACGCAGCATACACACCCGGCCGGGTTTTCCGGCCTAAAGCTGTCATGGCAGTTTTCCCGATGGGAAATGGAGGTAGTCTTATTGGTTTCCAGTCATCTTCCAGCACGATCCCACCCTAATGTTTTAACCTTTTGGGTTGTGTTGTGTTTTATGTTTTTTTTAGATTGCAGGCTTCGGTTCTCTTGGATGACTGACCAGGGACCTGAGGGACCGCCTTAAAAGGAAAATGGGCAATGTGTTTCCTGATTGGAAGGGCTGCCTGGAAGACTACTGGAAACAGTTGTCGTTAAGACTAACTCAATTTTTTTCATTCAACCCAGCGGGCTGAACAATAAAAAAAACTGAAGAGCTGAGGCGGCACCACTGTACTTGTACTAACAGTCAATGTTGGCACAGATATTTTCCCTGCTGAGCTATTGTTTTCCGACAGGGAGACTGTCCCCTCACCAGAACATGCCGGCATTTGGCTGAGAGGACTGATTGGGTGCCGATCAGCAGACCTTTTTCAGTTGTGCCTCTTCAGATGCTGGTCATACTGGCTGCCGTTTTTATTGTAAATTTAAACCTATATGATTTTTTTTACAGTACATACAGATTAAAAAAACTACAAGAACATTTTTTTTTTTTCAGCTCCTTGACCTTAAAGCTCAAAAAAATGCTAATTAGCTTTTCAATAGAAACCAGCCACCTGAATTTCAGCCTGTGTGTACAGCCCTTGAACTAAAGCTAAATCTTCACCCTTCTGTGTAGTGGCCAGGCTCCAATGTGTGGCGTTTCTACCCTTTTGTCTTATGATTTGCCTATGCTAGCCTGGAAGAGCTTGTTTAAACAACCACACCCTTTCTGGGCTTTGGGCTGCAGGGGGGGAGGCTTTGTAGTGCTTTAGGTGGCATTCTAAATTCTTTGCATATGGGTCACAGTAATTTATGTATATGTCATAAATGTTCTACATGCATTTTAAAATTGGCATCCACCTCGGCACATTATGTTTCTCTATCTGCTCTTCATCAGGTAGTTTTAGATCTCCATAATAATTGTGTTCTCTAGTTTTTGTTTGGGATAAATCCCCAAGCAATTGGTCAACGATGGTTGTAAAATAAATCGATCTTGGATGGTCTTTGCCTATCTGACTCGTAATGTTAATTTTCTGCACATTTAACTTTATTTTTTTAATAATTGTTTCATGTCGTTTCAGAGAGGCAACAGCAGTTGGATGAGGAAATGCAGGAACAGTATGTAGACGCAGGACACGACCTTCATATCCCCACAAACCGATCCACACAACCTCCTTCTGAGAGGCCCGGGGAAAGGCGTAGACTAGAGATGAAGAAACTTTATGGAGAGGACGCAGCGAAGATCCAAGGAATGGAAACTGCCATACAGCTCAATTTTGACAGACACTGTGATAAAAAACAGCCCAAGTACTGGCCAATCATCCCATTAAAGTTATAGTCCAAGATCTGAACACTTTTATGTGATATTGTCAGACACTGCAGCTGTAACAACATGTGAATTTAATGAAACGGCTTATGTTCTACATTGGTTACCTCTTCATTCCTATAGCAATAGCAGAATACATATATGGACTGTAAAGCTTCAACAGAAATACAAGGCATAATGGTCTTCTTTTTTTTTTTTTATTATATTATCTATGTTCAGAATTTTATATTTGAATCTAGGTTACATGTTATTGATTATTCTTATTGTGTGATAAAAACAATACCTTAATAAAGTATATATAGCATAGCTAAATAGGAATACATTTCAAAAACAGTTACACCTAGTTTTAGAGATTTTCCTTGGGATGGCACCCTGTTGATGCATGATAAAACACTGGGAAAGGGGTTAGGAGGTCACAAATTAAGTCAGTTCAATTATTTATTTATTTTCTTATCGTTTTAGAAAGTTTATCGTTTTGCAAACCCATGAAAAATCAGGGGCTACACAATGAAAGAACACCAGGCTATGTATGCATTTCTTATGGCTGTCATAAAATCTTCAAGAGGAAGTAAACCCTGATGGGTTTTACTTCCTTTTTGTTCCCTGCATTGCATACTAGAACATTAGGTAAAACTTACTTGCAAACAAAGCCTGCGCTGTCGCCGCTGGTGGGCTCATCCATATTCACCCCCTTTTCCTTCCGGGGCCGCGGACTCCAGCTCTGTGACTGGCTGGAATCGCATGATGTCACTCCCACACATGTGCATGGGAGCTGCCAGTCACGGAACTCACTAGTGAAGAAACGGCACAGGGAGCTGTTTCTTTACAGCGCATATGCCGATGACATCATCAGCACAGTACAAAGTAAATATCTCCTGCACGTTTAGGAGATATTTACTGTACCTAATAGATGAGCCTTATTATAGGCTTAACTATAGGTACAACTTGAAAATTGAGGTTTACAACCTCTTTAAAAAAGCTGATAGCCTTTTTAAAGAGGTTGTTTTTTAGTTTGCACAAAAAAAATTACAGATGCACCTTTTTAGGATCCATGCACACTAGTGCTTTTTTTTTTTTTTTTTTTACTAAAAATACGCTGGATAAACACTGTTAATAGCTTTATTTATGTTTGCATTTTTTAAGAAGTGATAGCTTCCAAGAAAAAACTCTACTTTTTTTTTTTCTGCTCCTAGACGCTGAAGCTCAAGAAAAAGCTAATCGCTTAAAGTAGTGTGCATGACACATAGGATAACACTAGCTTCTAGGAGCAGAACAAAATAATGGTAACAGCTTCTAGGAGCTAGTGTGCATGGAGCTTTGCCGTTTGTTCGCCAACAAATGTATTGCATTTTATTTTACTAATTAGAAAACATAATACAGGATCTGCTTTGTATCTTAAATTGTCTTTCGTTATTTTATTTTTTTATCACCTAATGTAAGATTTCCTGGAAAGGGTCAAGCTCCCTCATACTACTTTGATCATTAGTTATCAGGTAATAAGTTATTTATCCAAAATCTTACTAGCCAAAAATAAGCTTCCCCGGGTGCTTTCCTAACACCTCTGATCCTCTTAAACCCCCACCACCTGAGTGCCTAGGTAAAGGTACTCAATAACCAATAGTATAGAAGGACATGGCCAAAACCAGCTACCAGGAGGATGGTGAGTACTTACACTTCTGATTTTCTAGTGTGTAGGTAATTAAGTGTAGAAAATAGAGACGGGCCCAACTGCGAACTCCATTAAAGTCTATGGGAGCCGAACATAAGAAGTCCCCATTTTGAAGGCTTATATGCAAGTAATTGGCCGTAAAAGGGTGTGGGTGCCCTGGGGAACATGTATCAATGCAAAAGTGTTTTAAAAACATGGTCTGTTTTAAAGAAGCAGTGATTTTAATGATGCTTGATGTGAAACAATAAAAATGAAAAAATCATGTACATATAGTGCCTGGGTGCTCCCCTTTGTCTTCCTGTAAAGTGGCACATATGTAGCATGTATAAAACATGCTGCTGCAAAAATGAAATTTCTACAGGAAAAAATAAAAGCATCAGATCACATTTAAATTGATTTGTGGTTGCAATTGCCAGCATCTGGCAAAAAAATAAGAAAAAAACAGTGTGGGTTCCCCCCAGTCCTTGGGGTCTGATGTGGATTTTAAGGAGAACCTCATGCCAATTATTATTATTTTCCCCTCTCGTCTTTCCACAATTGAGAGATAGGCTCCTCCTCTTCCTTTAGGAACCACTGCGCCAGCCCTTAAATCTTCTCCTCCCCCTGCCAGACCTCAGTTCTTAGTGTTTCCTCCGGTGGGGAGACACTGTGTAGGAACCAGGCTGAACAGTCATGGGACTGAGGCTTGCCACATACATTCTATGGGAGCGGGGGCTTCCAAGGGACTAAGGATCGGGTACTTACCCACCACTTTTCGCCACCCCACCCGTGTCGAGAGCGGCAGCCGGTTTGCCGGGGACCCCTATCGTGTCCACTGGACCAGCGGGGAAGCTATTCCACTTGCCCTGTGTGTTTTCACAGGCTGCATTAGTTTTTGAAACAGGCGGGACGGGTGACGTCATCTTCGGCATCAGAGCGGATGCTTCCCTTTTGACCCGCGACTTCCGGTTCTGGGTCGCGGAGCTGATAGGGGCCCGGGCGCGTGCTGGAAGGAGTCGGGAACTCGTACAGGCGAGTGAGACTCTGTGGCAACCACCTGCAGCATGTCGATGACCTCTCCGGAGCAGGGCCTGACAACGGATGCTACCTTCAGCCAGCCTAAGGTAAGGGCACCCTGGGGAGGGTTCTCTCTGCCTTAGGCTTGTCCCCCCCCATGTACCGGGTTACTATGGGGAGGCAAACCCCCTGGTGGTCGGGGGGGGGCCTGGGTCCAGGATTTGTAGTGGTCTAGCGCTCCCCAGGGTTGTAATATTTTTTAATGTGTGTTTTTTTTTTCCCCCTTTTTACCTGTTTTTCAGAAAAGCATTGAGAAATCGGGTGGAAGGACACATAGCTTAAAAAAGAAATGTGCCTCCTCTAGGGACACTCATGCAGAGTCCTGGTCTAAGGTTTTGTGTAGGGGTTGCATACACTCCTTAGTCAGGGAAAGAGATTTGGATCACGAAGCAGGGTTTGCAGCCTCAGTTAAGGAACTCTCTTCCACCTTTGCATATTTTAAATCCCTTTTTGAAAAGCTGCAGCTTCCCGCTGTTCCCACCCAGGTTACAACCCAGCCACTCGGGCAGGGCTCTGCACCTTACACACATGATACTGGAGTTACGGCAGTTGATCCTGCAGGCCCTTCTCAGGTGGAGCACTCTCATCCAGAAAGTGCCGACTCTGATTCCCAGGAGGGATCAGACAGAGAGGACCAGGACGGGGAGTCCAGGAAACCCTCTAGATATAAATTGTCACTGGATAAGGTCGAGGACCTCTTGGGGGCAATTTACACAACCCTCGGCATTCAGGCCGACATAAAGCCCTTAACCCTCCACGACCATATGTACAAAGGTCTGGGGCAGCAAAAGAAAAAGGTCTTCCCAGAACACGAGGTACTGATTGACACGATTAAGAGGGAGTGGCAGAATCCTGAAAGGAAACCCTTTTTTTCCTGGTCCCTAAAAAGGAGATTCCCCTTTTTAGACGATCCCACGTCTATTTGGAACAAGTCACCCAAATTAGATGCAGCCTTTTCCCAGGTTTCCAGAAAGACATATTTGGCGTTTGAGGATATGGGAACCCTGGCCGATGTCATGGATAAGGGGATGGACTCCCTCTTGAAAAAGACGTGGGACTCAATTGGGAATCTAAAACCTGAACTGGCGGTTATGGTTGTGGCCCGTAACCTAGAGCATTGGCTCTCCAAGATACAGGAACATATTGAGGCTGGAACGGCTGAGGAAACCATATTATCCTCCTTTCCTACTATCCTGCGAGGGATCGCTTACATAGCAGATGCTTCGGCGCAATCAGTCCGCAGGTCGGCAGTCCTGGCTAAATCCGCCAGAAGAGCCCTCTGGCTCAAAACTTGGCCAGGGGACATTGCCTCCAAAGCCAAGTTGTGTGGGATACCCCTTATGGGCGACCTTCTTTTCGGCCCAGGTGTAGATTCAGTTTTAGACCGCACAGCAGACAAAAAGAAGTCCTTTCCTTCCAAGCGTAAAGTCCCGGGAAGGGGTTTCGTCCGCAGAGACGAAGAGGGGTTCCCAAGCCTAAAGGCCTGGACGCCCAGGGGAAGGGGCAGAGGGGCGATTTTTCGCCCTCCTAACCAGCCCCCCAAAAATTCATGACGCCCCTTTCAGGGTGGAGGGGAGGGCCCCCAGCCTTTCTTCCACAATGGGAGTCAATTTCCCCCAACAGGTTCATTCTGGCAGTCATAAGAAGGGGGTACCGCTTGGAATTTTTGTCACCACCCCTTCAGAGATACCTAGTCACACAGCTACCCAAGGACAAGGAAAAATCTGAAGCCTTGCTGCGGGCCTTAAGGGAGCTAGAGGATCAAAATGTAGTCCTCAGAGTTCCAGAGGCGGAGGAAGGGAAGGGGTTTTATTCTCAAATTTTTGTGGAAAAAAAAAACCTCAGGAAAATTCAGATTAATTCTGAATTTGAAACCCCTGAACAGATCCATTGCGTACAAAAAGTTCTGCATGGAATCAATTTTTACAGTCAGGGCCCTTCTTCCCCAAGATTGCTTTATGGTTTATCTGGACCTCAGAGACGCGTACCTGCTTCTTTTCGCAGCATCTCCAGAGCAGCTATTCAGGGACCTAGAGTTGACAAAAAGGATCCTGTCGGATCTGGGGTGGCTTCTAAATTTGGAGAAGTCCAGCCTGATCCCGTCACAACGCATTACTTATTTGGGGTACCTGCTGGACTTTACTCTCCTAAAAGTTTTTCTCCCGATGGAAAAAGCTCGGAAATTGGACAGGGCTGTGGCCTCCCTCCAAAGCAGTCATCAGGTGTCGATCAGATCCCTGATGTCAACTCTGGGGTTGTTGACGTCTACCCTCCCATCGGTCCAGTGGGCAGGCCTTCACTTTCGGCCCCTACAGGCCTTCCTTCTAAGGGTCTAGGATCACAGTCTAGAGCTCCTAGACACCTTGGTCCAGGCTCCGGACCAGGTAAAGTGATCCCTCTGGTGGTGGAGGAAGGCTTCAAATCTGTCGCAAGGACGTCTGTGGCTTATCCCGGTGTCTCGGGTGGTAACCACAGACGCAAGCGGCAAGGGCTGGGGGGCACACCTGGGGTCTCTTCCAGTACAGAGCATCTGGAAGGACGAAGAGCTAAAGAGGTCTTCCAACTAGAAGGAATTGAGGGTGGTGGGTCTAGCTCTCAGGTCTTTTCAGGAAGAACTCCAGGGGCACCACATCCAGGTGAGGTCGGACAATGCCTCGGCCGTGGCTTATTTAAACAAGCAGGGCGGCACGAGAAGCAGAGCCCTGTCGGCCCTAGCAGCAGACATTCTAAGCTGGGCCGAGATCAACACCCTGTCACTGTCAGCAGTTTTCCTAAGAGGGGAAGAAAATGGGACGGCAGATTTCCTCAGTCGATGTCAACTGAGAGAGAGCGAATGGGCCCTCAATCGGGAGTTCTTCTATCTCTTAGCCAAGAGGTGGGGTTCACCGGAGGTGGACCTCTTTGCGTCCAAAGAAAACGCGAAAATCCATTTTTTTCTCTCGAAGCAGGGGAAAGGGAGCACAGGGGGTAGACTTACTGACCCAAAACTGGCGGTTCGGAATGTGTTACGCATTCCCGCCGCCGGTGCTGTTGCCCGCGGTTCTGAGGAAGTTTCAGCTAGAAAACACTTCCCTGATCCTCATAGCACCACATTGGCCCAAGAGGGCTTGGTTCTCGGTCCTCAAACAGCTGGCTGCAGAACCTCCCTTTTTCTTTCCGCTTCAAGAGGATCTCCTCTCTCAGGGCCCAGTCCTCTGCCCACAGGTACACAGGTGGAACCTAGCGGCGTGGCTACTGAGGAGGCCATACTGTGATCTAAAGGGTTTTCAGAAGGATTAATGGCCACCCTACTTAATAGCAGGAAAAAGAAACCCGTACAATCTATAGGAAGGTTTAGCTTTGTTTTAACGTGTGGTGCGTAGAATGCTCCTGTTCAGTGCAGAGCCCCACATCCCTTTTGGAATTTCTACAGTGTGGAGCAGATAGGGGACTTTCCGTTGGTACTCTCAGAAGTCAGGTCTCAGCTCTGTGTGTATTTGGAAAGACCCCTGGCCACCAACCCCTGGGTAGTCAGGTTCTTCAGGGCGCTATCCAGGCAGAGACCATCTCAGGGCCCCCACTTCCTCAGTTGGGACCTATCTTTAGTGTTACAGACCCTAACGGGTTCTGAGCCCTTAGACAAATGTTTATTAAGGGAGCTGACCTTAAAAACTGTTTTTTTGGTTGCAGTGACCACTGCTAAGAGGGTCAACGAGTTAGAGGCCTTGTTAGTTAGACCCCCTTTTTGTGTTATTTTTCCGGATCGGGTCATTTTTAAGACCCATCCAGCTTTTTTACCCAAGATGACTTCGAAGTTTCACAGAAGTCAGGAGGTAGTTTTACCTTCTTTTTGCCCCAATCCCTCAGGTGAAAGGAAGAGTAGGAGCCTATCTCTCAATTGTGGCTGTCCTGAAAGGCTACTGGAAAGGACGTTACCCATAAGCGTAACTCCAATTTTATTTTTTAATGGTGTGGGTTTCCCCCCCCCCCTTCTTAAAATCCATACCAGACCCTAATCTAAGCATGCAGCCTGGCAAGCCAGGTAACGGGGGGAACCCCCCCGAGCTATACCAGGCCATATGCCCTGAATGGGGGGGTGGGTGCTTTGGGGCAGAGGGAACGCTGCCTCCCCCACTCCGAAGAACCTTGTCGCCATGTTGATGGGGACAAGGGCCTCTTCTACACAACCCTGGGCTGTGGGTGAGGGGGTAATGGCGAATCTGAAAGCCCCCTTTAATAAAGGGGACCCAGATCCCATCTTATGTGAAAGAATGGGGTATATTGGCTTCCTGGCCCTGCTCCTTAACAACATATTGACTAAGTTTGGCGGGCGGACAGCGCACAGAAAACAGGTGGAGTTCGGGCCGAACTTTTACGTTGCCCAAACCATTCGCCCAACACTAGCAGAAAGTAGTCAGCTTGAGGGAGCATGCTGTTCATAAAAGGGTAAAAAATATTTCCATATTGGTTTGCTTTATACACTCATGTGCCACTTTATTAGGTACACCTGTTCAATTGCTTGGTAACACAAATTGCTATTCAGCCAATCACATGGCAGTCAATGCATTTAGGCATCTAGACTTGGTAAAGTTGATTTGATTCAAACCAAGCATCAGAGTAGGGTAGAAAGGGGATTTAAGTGACTTTGAACGTGGCATGATTGTTGATGCCAGATGGGCTGGTCTGAGTATTTCAAAAACTGCTGATATACTGGGATTTTCTTGCACGTTGGGTGCAACTCCTGTCAGCTAAGATCAGCAAACGGGCTGCAATTCACGCAGGCTCGCCTAAATTGGACAATAGAAGATTGGAAAAACATTGCTTGGTCTGATGAGTCTCCATTTCAGCTGCGGCATCAGATGGTAGGTTCAGAATTTGACATAAGCAACTTGAAAGCATGAATCCATCCTGTCTTGTATCAACGGTTCAGGCTGGTGGTGGTTTAATAGTGTGGGGATATTTTCTTGCCACACTTTGAGTTCCTTAGTACCAATTGAGCATTGTTTAAAGGCCACGGCCTTCCTGAGTATTGTTGCTGATCATGTTCATCCCTTTCTGACTACAGTGTATCCATCTTCTGATGGCTACTTCCTGCAGGATAATGCACCATGTCACAAAGCTCAAATCATCTCACCACTGGATTCTTGAACATGGCAATGAGTTCACTGTATTCCGATGGCCACCACAGTCACCAGATTTCAATCCAGTAGAGCATCATGAATGTGCAGCCGACAAATCTGCAGCAACTGCGTGATGCTATTATGTCAGTATGGACCACAAATATCTGAGGAATGTTTCTAACACTTTGTTGAATCTATGCCACAAAGAATTGAGGCAGGCAAAGGGGGTCCAACCTGGTACTAGCAAAGTGTACCTAATAAAGTGGCCGGAGTGTGTGTATATATTTAAAGACTGTTTTGATCTCTCAGTTATAGATGGACACTGGTTGGCTAAAACATCTGCAAACAGTTGACAATTGTAACTTTATGCCATTTGAAGGACATATTTCCTCCACTGTGCCACACTAGGATCTCCCGAAGTTTCAGGCCATTGAGACATTTTGGTTCTTTTGATGAATTCTTCATTCTGCACATAGTATGAATTGTGGATCTTATTTTGTAAATTGGCCAAGATGACATGGACCCAATCAACTTGTGTCATGTACCTAAGAACCCAACTGATATGAATATCCAGACTGATTAGGAGTCTGGTATGGATTTAGACCTGAAGATTCTGTGAAGCAGGTTTGGGCATATTGGACTTGCTACTTTATGGAAGCGAATATTTACTTTCATTGCTCAGAGACTTGACATATCTACTTTAATTCATTGATAATACACAGAGTAAAGGTGAGCTGTCTTTAAACTTAGGCCCATAGAAATAAGCTAGTCTACATTGTTGCACACAATAATAGTCAACAGATCAAATATAGATGATAGAAAAAGAACCGTATTTAAAAATGAACACATTATGTTACCCACATATAAATTCATCTTGACATACTCCTGTTAATCGATTTTCTGTGTGTGTGATTTGGTAGAATTCACTTTAAAATTATCTGCTTATCCTATTCTTATTTTCTCCTCTGTGAACTATTACCATGTCGATTGGAATCGGAACGTTTCAATATAATGTGAGCGTTGTCTGTGAAATGCAATGTTATATGGATGAGCAGTGATTATTTTTATGTATCACACTGTGCCCTTAGTCATATATATATATATATATATATCGCATTCACTTGGGCAATAAAAAAGTAAAAACATCTTCACCTATCATTGAATTCTGTCAGGCATAAATCTGGCCATGTTGCTGTACTTCTAAAAATTACTATAGTATTAAGGCAAATAAAACGGCTTGTACACACCTGTTGTTTTTTTTGTTTTTTTTAGGATGCTCTATTTCATGTATATTAAACACAAGGCCCGTCGGGCAAATCTGGCCCGCAAGGCCATGTCATATGGCCCTCGAACCCAGGGCTTTTTTGTCTCTCACTTACTGATCGTTTTGCATTGCAACCCACAGATCCCTGCAAGCACTCACAGCGGAGACATATGCTGACCAATGAACTCCCTGCATGGCGAGGCAAAGTTGCCAACATTGCTAGACTAGTACGCTGGTGCTAGAGCCAGACCAGATGCAAGATGTGAGGATGCTTGGGGGGGGGGGGTGAGGGAGATGGGTCTAGAGGTGGGGGTGCAAACCCTGTACTCCGTACATAATGCACTCCTAAGCCCTGAATTCTGCAATCTGTACTTGTCCACTCTTGAACTCTGTGCACTCCTGAACCTTGCACTCTGTACACGTTGCACCTTTAAATCCTGCACTCTGTACACCGCACACTACTAAAATCTGTACGTAGTGCACTCCTGAACCCTGCACCCTTACGTCCTGCCCTCTGTACATAGCACACTCTTAAACGCTGCACTCTGTTAGTGCTCTCCTGAACCTTGCACTCTGTATGCAGACCTGCACTCGTGAACTCTGTACGCAGTGCAATCCTGAACTCTGCACTCTAGCGCACTCCTGAACCCTGCACTCTGTATGTAGCGTTGTCCTGAACCCTGCATTCTGTACACAGTGCACTCCTGAATTATGCACTCTATACATAGCACACTTCTGAACTTTGCAGTCTGTACTTTGTGTACTCCTGAACTCTGTACGTAGCACACTCCTGAGATAGTTGTTACCTAAGTTAATACTAAAAGCATAATCAAATGCAGAGGCAATTTTTTTATATAATAAAGGGTAGATACATTTAAATAGTTTTAGAGACACAATCGACCCTTTGAGGGAAGCCATAAAACTGATATGGCCCTTGATAGAATTGAGTTTGACACCCCTGCTCTATTTCATTTTCAAAAAGTGCATTTCCAGTCATCTGAATGGAATACAATCATTGGGTAAATCACCAGTGTTATTGTCAGAAAACCCCTAAATGTACCTTTTATATTTGTAGCACCCTGGTGTTTAGGCATTTAGTTTGCCAGGAAGTAGTTGACCTGGTTAATTGTTAGTAGAACCACTGATTCCTCTCTAGTTCTGGACTTGCTGCACTTTCTCTCTTCTGTTGCTAGGTGGCGTTATGCTGGTGACATTAGATCGACAAGGGCTTAGCAAGGTCAGGTATGTAATTGATGGAGTGTCTCAGCCAATTGGCGAGGCTTTATTTAGTCCCTTGGCCTGCTGGACAAGCCTATTTATTTGGGTGGAGTCAGGTGATTAGGGTTCTGTGCCAACTGGACGGCAGTCTGAGTGGACTTGGGAAAGGGTACCCCAGGCTGCTAGGCCGGAAGCCTAAAGCCTACCATGGGGACATCTGGCTGTCTAAGGGCCTATCCAGAGAAGGAGAAGCAGCACAGGGTTGGGACTGTAGGGTTGCAGTCCAACCGAGAGTAATGTTTCAGCCGGACGGGGAACCAGTTGAGGTCAGAGGTAGAGGCGAGGCTGTCGCCATTAAGGAACTATCCACCTTGCTACCGGAGACAAATTGTTAGTAAGCTGGAACCAGTACCAGAGCAGCCTTCTCACCAGCCAGGGACAGTGAAGAAGTGGGAAAACTTCAGCAAGTGCCAAGCCAGGGACCCAGCGGGACATCAGAGGTGACACTTTAGTATCTGTGAGTGCCATGCCAGGGACCCAGCAGGGAAGCGGGGGTGACACTTGAGGAAGATACTGAGTAATGGAAGTTGAAGAGCTCCGGGGATCCAGTGGCAGTGGCAATTGGGTCTGATGCCGCGTACACACGGTCGTTTTTTGCGATGAAAAAAAACGTCGTTTTTTAAAACGTCATTTAAATTGATCGTGTGTGGGCAAAACGTCGTTTTTTGTCTTAAAAAAAACGACCAAAAAAAAATTCCAACATGCTTGAATTTTTTGTGAAAAAAACGATGCTGTGTATGCAACATCGTCTTTGAAAGTGACGTTTCAAAAACGTCGTTTTTTACTTCACAAAAAAACGTCGTTTTTTTTCATCGCAAAAAACGACCGTGTGTACGCGGCAAGAGAGGCTGGGAGCTCAGTGAGTAAAGACCTACAGTGAGCGACTGTAGCGTGCAAGGAGAACTATTCTGTGTTACCAGACCACACAATTGCCAGTTCAAGCGACGCAGTGCCGTATCGCAAAAAATGGCATGGTCATTGAGCAGCCAATTCTTCCAGGGCTAAATCGGTTAATAAGTCACCGGGACCAGATGGCTTACCCGAGAAACTTAAAGGGGTTGTAAATCTACGTGTTTTTTCACCTCAATGCATCCTATGCATTAAGGTAAAAAAACACCTTTCAGTGTTCGGCACCCCAGCCCCCCTGTTTTACTTACCTGAGCCCCGAATTTCTGTAGGTGTGTCCTTGCCATCCTTCTCTCCACAGAATCCCGGATTTGATTGGATAGATTGATAGCAGCGCAGCTATTTGCTCCTGCTGCTGTCAATCAAATCCAACAACCCAGGGGGCAGGGCCGAGTCATACACAGGCCGAGTCATAGATAGATAGATAGATAGATAGAAAGGAAGATGTATAGTGAAAGAAATATAAAGATATAAAGAAAGAAGGGAAGGAAGGAAGATAGATAAAGAAAGAAAGATACAGATAGAAAGAAAGAAGGGAAGGAAGGAAGATAGATAGATAGATATAGATAGAAAGGAAGGAAGATGGATAAAGAAAGAATGAATAATAATGATAGATAGATAGATAGATAGATAGATAGATAGATAGATAGATAGATAGAAAGAAATATGTATAGTGAAAGAAATATAAAGATAGAAAGAAAGAAGGGAAGGAAGATAGATAGATAAAGAAAGAAAGATAAAGATAGAAAGAAAGAAGGGAAGCAAGGAAGATAGATACAGAAATAAAGGTAGATAAAGAAAGGAAGGAAGATAGATAGATAGATAGATAGATAGATAGATAGATAGATAGATAGATAGATAGATAGAAGATAGTAAGGAAGGAAGATAGATAAAGATAGAAAAAAGAAGAAAAGGAAGGAAGATAGATCTATATAGATAGATAAAAATAGATAGATAGATAGATAGATAGATAGATAGATAGATAGATAGATAGATAGATAGGAAGGAAGATATATAAAGAAAGAAAGATAGATAAAGATAGAAAGAAAGAAGGGAAGGAAGGAAGATAGATAAAGAAAGATAGATAAAGATAGAAAGAAAGAAGGGAAGGAAGGAAGATAGATAAAGAAAGATAGATACAGATAGAAAGAAAGAAGGGAAGGAAGGAAGGAAGATAGATACAGAAAGAAAGGTAGATAAAGAAAGGAAGGAAGATAGATAGATAGATAGATAGATAAAGATAGAAGATAGTAAGGAAGGAAGATAGATAGAAAAAAAGAAGAAAAGGAAGGAAGATAGGTAGATAGATCTATATAGATAGATAGATAGATAGGAAGGAAGATAGATAAAGATAGAAAGAAAGAAGATAGATATACAGTGGCAGTGCATCTATAGAGGGCGCCGGGGCGCCGCTCCCTCTGGCTCAGCCGCCCCCTCTAGCTCAGCCGCGACAATGGGCACAGTGGCGACAATGGGCACAGTGGCATCAATGGGCACACTGGCATCAATGGACACACTGGCATCAATGGGCACAGTGGCATCAATGGGCACAGTGGCGACAATGGGCACAGTGGCAACAATTAAAGGGCACAGTGGCATCAATTGGCACAGTGGCGACAATTAAAGGGCACAGTGGCTGCGTTTGATGGCATAGCACAGTGGCTGCGTTTGATGGCATAGCACAGTGGCTGCGTTTGATGGCATGGCACAGTGGCTGCGTTTGATGGCATGGCACAGTGGTGACAATTGATGGCACAGTGGCTGTGTTTGATGGCATGGCACAGTGGTGACAATTAATGGCACAGTGGCTGCGTTTGATGGCATGGCACAGTGGTGACAATTGATGGCACTGTGGCTGTGTTTGATGGCATGGCACAGTTGCTGCGTTTGATGGCATGGCACAGTGGTGACAATTGATGGCACAGTGGCTGCATTTGATGGCATGGCACAGTGGTGACAATTGATGGCACAGTGGCTGTGTTTGATGGCATGGCACAGTGGCTGCGTTTGATGGCATGGCACAGTAGTGACAATTGATGGCCCAGTAGCAGCATTTGATATTTGTAACGAATATTCGCAATGCGAATATTCGTGAGCAACACTTGTACTGGCGGCCCTTGAGAGCAGTACTGAGTAAATGTGCTGTGATGTATTCAAGAGGCTATGTGCAGAACCCTGTGGCCCCTGGGATTGTCAAAAGCACAATATAAGCAAATTCCAATTCTGTTTCAATATCATGGTGGATTCCAGAAATGTTAGATGTCATACTTCTGTTATTCTGTGTGCAATGTCTACACATCTAAAGCCTACAGGGCCACCCTTCACTCTGGAAAAAATACAGACCAAATACTAACTTGGTCAACAATTGTGTTTGTCACAGCAAAATCAATACTAAAAAATGAATGTGGTACTAAAGGGCCTAATTCTGCAACCACCATTAAATTGGCTCATCAATCAGTCACAACCCTAGAGGTGTTACGCAACTTGAACAAAATACTTTCTATGTCCCATAGTTAAAGGAATTCTATATATGTTTGCTTGCCTTTATAAGAAGAATGGATGAAATCAGCATGCTGCTTTGTTAAACGCCAAAACCAAATGCTTGGTTCCTCAGGAAATGTGTTTTTTGTGTAACCTCAAATAGGGAGAAGAAATATATAGCAACAATGTTAAGCTTGTAGAGTTTAGTCAAATATTTTATTGCCTTTTTGCATGTTGATTGCTCATTTTTATTTGCGTTCATATTTGTACACTGTGATTTACTACCAAAAAATTAGTCTAATGCAAACTGCACTATCTGCCCCATTGTCATTTGTTTAATGTTTTTAATAGTAAATTGACCCATAACCCTGCTTGTAGTATGATCATGTGACTTACATATAAATCTAAATTAGGGTACAGTTCCCTCTGGGAATTATCTAACATTCACAGCGATAGAAGGACACTGAAATGAGAAACCAGTCAAGCAATTGTATGAGGATGAGGAGGCACTGATGAGCCTGCATTGATAGGTGGCACTGATGGGCACTGATAGGCAGCACTAAAGGGCACAGAGAGGTGGCACTGGTAGGCAGCACTGATAGGTGGTACTGATAGGCACCAATTGGAAGCACTGGTAGGCACTTATAGGTGGCACTGGTGGGCACTAATAGGTGGCACTGGGTTGCACTAATTAGCAGCACTGGTAGGCTGTCCCTGTAACAGAAGCCTGTTACCAGCTTTATTCTTTTCTCCTCATGCTGATCGTCAGGAGAAAAAAAAGCAGATAACCAGCTTCTGCTTACTTTGGTGATCAGCTGTCATTGGCTGAAGGACTCGACGATCACAGATCGTGCCCCGTGTGCAATCACAGGAGGACGACCAGTGACGCCCTCCCAGAACTGGAAGCCCATGCTGTAGCCATCATTCATCTATAACGTGGATGCAAAGTGGTTTATAAACAGTGAAAATGTATAGGATATTTACAGCTTTTCACTCTCTCAATCAGCATTGGATATTTTAAATCATTTTTCTGCTAGCATGTGTAAACAGACAGGAAAGTTTATTATATTTACTTGTTTTACATTTTTATTTTTGACATTTTCTTCAGTAACCTTCTGATTTCCAGGTCTAGACAAATGTCATCATACATCCCGGGAGACTTCATGAGGGGAGGAGGGGTTTTCTCAGCTAAGCACAGCCTCCTGTATGCATGCCTCAACTAAGGACTGATGGATTCCAGAAAGTAAATACTACATGTATCATTTGCCCTTACGCAAGATGGCCACAGTCAGAAATGCTAGGGGGTGTTTTTCAAAGTGATTTCTCAGCAAAATAAAGCATGGAGACATGGATGGATGGTTACGTTTGCTTTGAATATTAAAATTAATTAATTTGTGTTTGGTTTGTGGTACTCAGGTGGAGTGTAGTTCCGCTTTAAATCATCATCAACAAGCGCGAGTCCGTGATGAAGGTTCTAAGTGATCCCAAAAGCTTGCACATTTAATAACTTAAGTTGCCCAATAAAAGATATCACCTAAAGTCCAGATTTTATGCTATAAGAAGTCTTCAAATCAGCTCTCAAACATTCAGTTAGGGTACCATTGGGTAATGTGGTGGGCCTGTCTATGATACGTGCGGTGAGGTCAGTGGCTGGTGAGGCACTGGCTAGTATCAGAGCCAGATACACAGGTTAATACACCACAATCGTTAGAGCGAATGCAATAATTCTAGCACCAGACCTTTTCTGTAACTGTAAAAAAAATTAAAGCGTCACCTATGGAGATTTATAATTACTGAAGTTTGGCACCATTCCACAAGCGTGCGCCATTTTAAAGTGTTACATGCTAGGTATCTATCTACTCTGCGTAACATCATCTTTCACATTATACAAAAAAACAGACTAACTTTAGAGGTTTTTTTTCTTATTCATGAAACATTTTGTTTCCTAGAAAAAATTGCTGATCAAATACCATGTGACATAAAAAGTTGCAATGACTACCATTTTATTCCCTAGGGTGTCTGCTAAAGCTATATATATATATATATATATATATATATATATATATATATATATATATATATATATAATATTTGGGGGTTCTGAGTATTTTTTCTAGCAAAAAAATTCTGATATTTACTTGTAGGAGAGAAGTGTCAGAATTGGCCTGGGTGGCAAGGGGTTCATTACAAGTGTAGCACTACCCCCGGAGGAGCTGCTGGTTTGTTTTGGGTGGCACATTTACCTTGTGGCTCTTCCGAATTTCTAGGGGTGAATGGTGCATATAGCAGTAGTAAAGGAATGTCTGCAACAAGTGTCTTTTGCTGTACTCTTTATTACCCAGCCGGGTAAAAACAATAAAACTTGTGGTGAGGAAAGTAGAGTTGAAGAAAGAAGGAGAATAGCAAATTTAGGCGTAGCAATAGGGAAACAGTTCTGCTCCCACATGTAACACTTCTTTGTGCCACTCCTGCTTGAGTGGGAATAGCATACCTGGACAGGCCTCTCTCACTGACCTGGCTGCCAGAGTATCGCTTGAACCTTTGAGGAAAAGTCTCTGCCACAGACCCTCCTTGGAATGAACTTGGATTTGAGGAAAAGTCTCTGCCACAGCCCCTCCTAGAATGAACTTCAGGGAGGCACCTTTGCCACAGGCCCTCTGTGATTGCAAATACGGAGGCAATCCTCCTCGGAAAAATTATGCCTGGATCTCCTTCTTATTGTCGCCCAGGTACCGACTGACATGTGATAAATCCTTCAGTGTCCGGCTACCTTCATCCCTGGTAGTTTGTCGAAATCCTTTTGGACCGGCAGCCTCTCATTGGCGCTCCTCAGACCGACTCCCCATCGAACAGCTATACTGCTTGGGATCTTCAAAAGTGTGAACCCAGTCGATCACTGGGTCCCTGCCGTTGCTCAAATGTTCCGGGCCAACATGGTCCCGGAACCAGGAACACTGCGTGGCACGCCCGCCCCGGCCAGGTAGGCCATAACACCAGGGCGCCGTGTTGCAGACACCCTAAAGGTGGATGCCGCACTTGAAGAAGAACCCAGAACTAATGGTCAAATGTTCCGGGCCAACATGGTCCCGGAACCAGGAACACTGCGTGGCACGCCCACCCCGGCCAGGTAGGCCATAACACTGCGTGGTGCCGACACCCTAAAGGTGGATGCCGCACTTGAAGAAGAACCCAGAACTAAAGGCATCTGCCCCATAAATACCATCCCCCAGCATGCACAGCGAGGCTCAACCCTCCTGATTGGCTGCTGGGGAAGAGCACCCAAACCTTGACTCCACTGCTGCCATCTACTGCACTGAAGAACACCCCAGTACAACATAATGAGCCCACAGCACAGGCAATCTGAGACAGAGACCCAATTTGAACATTTTAACCAGATCAGAGTTTAACTACACTCTGATCTCCCTTTAAATTTAAATAGCACTGGTACTTTGTAGTAACCAGGCGCTACATAAGTAATATACAAATAATTATCATATATTGTTTTTAAGGTTATTTTACTATATTTTCAAAACCCTCCTCCAAAACGTGATGACGTCATCACGTCTTGGGAAGACGTGTGGTGACATCATCACGTTTTGGAGGAGGGTTTTTTCCAATCTGTTTGCTGGCCGGCAACATTATGTTTTACATGCCTGTCTAACTCATCGCTAATGTGAGTATTCTGGTTTTTATGATTTTTAAATAAAAGTCCCTGCGGGATTACGCTATGTCTGCCTTTATTATCATTTTATACATATGATCTAATTGGTGGAGTTGCGGAGTGGAGCCCAGGTGTAGGCACTGCCCTAGGATTTGGGATTCGTTCGGTTTCCCTCAAAGGCCGCGGCTGGGTCATAGCCGACTGCTGGTTACAGTCATTCCTCTGGTAAGCTGCTTAGACTTCTGGTGGTGGGCCACATTGAAGAGCCAAGTTTGAGCACAGTGGTGATTATTACACGTCCATCCTGAATTAAGATCAGCAGAGACTTTTGGAGCTAATGTTTATTGCTACATTTCTTTTGGCTGAAGGATTGTGTTATTTCCACATGATTGATATATGGACTCTTTGATTACACCGAGTCCGGGTGTCAAGGCGCAGCTCTAAACCTCTGTTTTTCTTGTTGTATTAAAACTAGGTCACTATTTTTGCAATTTTAATGTCCAGTTTTCTAGTGCCCATGACCTTTTAAACAGTTACCTGCTGTGGTTTAGTATTATATATGAACAATGCTCTAGTCTAGCACATGATCAACATCTGGCTTTTGAGCATATCTGATCTAGACTGATCTAGAAAGAGTTTAAAGCCGCCCTTAAAGTTAGGTATTGTATATTCCTCTAGATATATGTCACTGGAAAAGTTGCCCCCACCTGTTCCCGTGACACATTTTTGGATAGCTCTTCACTTTTGCCATGGTCACAACAAATAGAAGGGATGCATCTCCCCATGGAGACAAAGACAAAAATAAAAATCTCAGAGGGGTTTTAACCCTTCCACACTCCATCTAACAAAAATCTTTTTTATCCGTATTTACAAAAAAAAAGAAAAACAGTTCTGTTTTAAAATCAATTTGAGATTTGTGTGGAACACACTTATGAAGGATTCACAGTGACCTGCATGGTAAAAAAAAACTAAAAAGATGCATGGCAAAATCATTCATTTACATCCACAAACTAGTATCAATAGTAAACCCAAATAGGTCTAAAAGCCATTCAGCAGTGTTATTGTGTTTCTAGCTGTGTCCGACCGTGTCCATCCTTAGCATGCATGTTCTTATCCGCATTGGCGTTTTCATAGTAAGAGATACCAATCACTAAAATGCCAACAAATTTGCTCCTGTGAAACTTACTGTTTTTATCAGCTCAAGACATTATTCTGTCAAATGCATTGCACTTCAAATGAAAACAAAAAATGTAACAAAATTTATGGCATAGCTGAAAAATGCATTGATTGGTAAAGCCAGATCACACAGGAAATTCACTTGTTTTTAAGCTTGAAAATCGTTTTGCGAATATTGATATAGATAGAACAGCTAGACACTAGCATGAGATAATATGACATGGTATTACTTCACTGCCATCATTTTGGTCCCATTAAAACTTGTTGTACATTTTTAGGTGCATTGATGCATAATTTCCCTGAACTGACCCTTGCCTGTTCCTGCCTTTCTCATGTCCAGAGCCAGTCTATAGGTGTGATGGCATCAAGAACAGTCCATGCACAAGACCGCTAGTGTGCAGGGGGGCTGGAGCAGAAGGGCCAAATCTTGCACTTGGAGGATCTGTGAATTAGGTACATATATCTCTGCTCTCCTCACCCCTAGACAAAAGCGAGCAGTTAACCCATGTAGTGCGGGCACAGCCCTACTGCATGGGAATTCGTTTTTTTCCCCCGGAGTTAAAGTAGATCTAAATGCAAACATTAAAGTAACTGCACTTTTCTGTTGTCACATACATGTCTGATGAGTGACAAGTGGCTCCGCTGACACACATTGCCCAATCATCATCCTTGATTGTTGCAATCAGTAAGCCCATCCACAGCAATAATGTGCAGCTGGCACTGGAGCAAATTCAAGAAGTGACTTAAAGAGGCTGAAGCACTGAAATGTAAAGTGTATGAAAAAGGTGACAACATTATTTCTTTATTCTTTGCTGAAGGACACAGCATTTAAAATTCATGAAACATGAATTACGCTGCATACAGAAGATAGGCAGCTCCTGGTAGATCCAGGCCAGATGCTAAATCCACAAAATAATTCCTGTCTGCCACTGAATGCAAGTTTTCGCAATTAATAAAAAATTTGAGATCTTACCGTGAGAGCCTTTTAGTGCTTGAACTTCTGCAGTGGCACAGGAACTTAGGGGCCTGCCTCAGGTGTCAAGTCAGCTATAGTCTGAAGATTCATGGCCTTGAACTCTAGGTCCAGAGCTTTGCCAGTTGCTTTACTTGCCCCTGTCTCTGAAGATTCATCTTATCATGAGTATAATGTGTGCAGCTTGCGGGCTGTGTTCAGAATCCCTTCTTGTGTGGTGTTGACGTTAATGGACTGCAAACACCCTTTGCTCCTTACTTTGACCTCTATTTGGTTATTGGTTTCCATCCTCTCCCCATGACTGCCTTGATAACTTCCTCTGGAAGGGGCAGAGTTCATACACTCACACTTTGCCACCCCTTTCTTCCCGTCTGTGTGGACATCGAGCAGCACCCCCTTTTTGCCCCTCCAGTGATCACCACCATCAGATTCCTTTTTTCATTGGGGTTACAGCACTCTTTTAGAGTTTCACTCAAACATTTGCGATAATGATTGTTCCATAGCTTCTCAAACACTTGCAATGATGATTGTTCAATAGCTTAACAACCCCTCCATCTCTGAAAGTTTTTGGCCTGGTCTGACACCCACTACAGGTTTTAAAAGTACTCTATAGAATATATGGATGTGGCACATATTGAGGTCTTGTTTTCCTCCCAAGAGGCAATGTCTGGTGTTGGATGGAAGGTCTGGTGCAGTTGCAGGCAAACCGGTAGTTCAATATTCTGCTTCTTATTCCTATCAGCTCTATACTACTTGACTATGGTTGTAGCGTCATCTCTTTAACATCCTGTTACCCTCTCCCTGCAGGGCTCTTGGTACCTGCAACTGTGGCTTCTCCTGGGTCATCTGCAGCATCCTCTGCAAACTGCCCTACAGTAGTAGCCTTCCCTTCATTTATGGAGAGATTTATGGTGGCTCTTGTGCACCTGGTGAAACTGCATTGTTGTGTCTGTTTGAGTCTGTTGGAGTCTGGCTCAAAAAGTTTGATGTATACTGGTTTAAAAGCTGGGATCTGTGTGGGACAAGTCCTGTAGGCCAAACCCCCACTCTCTCTTAGTGATGTTGATCCCTTACATGACATTTAGACCTTGGCCACCTTGTCCAATCTAAATTAAAAATCAGTATCATTTATTGAGGCAATCCAGGAATCCTGTTGGTCCTCATTTGGTTTGACGGCCTTAGGCATGTACTGTATCTTGACTGTATCACATTGCCCTGGTGGTTATTGGGTTTTTCCAGTCTCTCTGTCTTTTAGAATTACTTGGTAAGTGTTGGGGACAGAAGGTAAGAAAAAATCACACAAAAATACATTTTTGACAGACATTTGAACTCTTCCCCAATCTACCTAAAACCTAAAGTGTCACTAAACGCTGCATTCACTACATCTGGTCTCCCACAGTACACAGAACATGGAAATGCAATTATTTTAGTAAATATAAACTGCTAAATACTTTTTCTCATTGGAATTATATAGCAGTCCTGTGATTTCTATCAATGTTCGGCTGAACACTGGTTAAATCTTGTAGGAGGAGTTTTCATTCTCCTCTGACCATCCTATGAGTCTGCATGACCCCTGACCCTCTGTCTGGACAGTGCTGATTGGTACTGTGCCAATCACATGCACCCTCCCCCCAAAAAATAACAAATCTCTACTGGGCAGTGCCTCCATGGCTCTGTTCTATCAGTAGATGGATTAGGGACAGTAAAAGAAGGAGAGGATCAAAGAAGACAGGATCAAACAGCCATTTTACACAATGCAGAGGTTAAACCCCTTAGGTTCCACAGTAAGCATAACAAGCATGTTTTACTGCATATACATACTGATTTTACTGGTGTGTGTTTATTAACACTTTAAAAATACGTTGTGACAAAGGTAGGGCTTTAGGCTTGTAATATTCAAGATTTGTAAGGATGTTTGATGGAGCTATGAAAAATCTGTGAAGTCTTGCTAAGAAGCAAAGTCAGATGTGTAAAGCATGAAAAATTGGCTAGCCTTGTAAAATGTGCAGAACTTGCCAGTCGTTAGTTGGAAGACAGGCCTGTATTGTTTTATGAAATGTGTAAATGATTCCATTTACACCAGGTTACTACAGCTAAAACTTTCTGGCCAAAATATCTACGTTCACCATTTGTAACAGGGGTCCTCATGACTGAGGAGTCTCTGCATTAACTTTTCCTGTATATGCTTCTTCTTCTTGTTTGAAAAATCATTTGTAAATGAAAGTGTTTTAGGGTAAGGGCAATTTAGGATTCAATATTATTAGTATTTGTATTATTTATTATAAAATAATTTTAAGATATTGTTATTATAAAATATTAGATTGTCTTGAAGTAGCCCAAAAAAATATATGGAGGCTGATTTTCAGATCCTTTTGTTATACTTTCTCCAAAAAGGTAAAGAAAAAACAAACAAACAAACAAACATCGTAATAACAGTCACAGGCTTGAAGTGATACTAAACCCTATTTTAAAAAGTATGCATTTTTAACTTAAATATATTCCACAATAACTAAAATAAATAGAAATAGAAATCCACTAAGTGCATTTAACTTTTTACTGCTCCCAGCCAACTCCAAATCTCCAAATTCCTTTCTCTCACTGCTGTGATTCGACTTCCTGGTAAAGGGTGGCTACATTCATTCTCCATCATCCCACCATTGTAAGAACTTAGTCACTTTGGCCCAGATTCACAGAGCGATTACGCGTGCGCAACTGCTGTTGCGCGTGCGTAAGTCTAAATGTGCGCGTGCGTATAGTTGGACGCGATTCACAAAACAATATACGCCAGAAATCTACGTTTTTTGGTCCGGCGTAATTGAGTTAGACATTCGCTTCCCTTCGCGCAAAACTGCGCTAGACACACCATTGATTTGCTAGTCAAATATGCTAATGAGGGAGTTACGGGGATCCACAAAAAAACGCAGTTGCTGCGCAGGCTACGCGATGTGCGCAACTGCAAAATGTCCTGTCTAAAGTTAGAGCACATAAAAGCTGATCTAACTTTTGAAAAAAAGTCTAATTGTCAGATAAAGCAACACCGTTACTGAGGAGCAGACCACACACACGTGTTGCACTACAATTTGACTGCCAACATGCTAGGGGCATCGTCGCTCATAGCTGCACTAGTGAATATAGATGACCAAAGAAGGAGGAGGGCACGGAGGATGGCACGGGAGAGGGTATACCGCACCCGCATACACCTGTTTGGCATGAATGATTCAGAGGTCTTTCGCATCTTCAGATTCCCCCCTCATGCCATCCTGGAATTAACCACAACCTTGCAGGAGGACATCACCAGCCCAACACACCGCTCACATGCAGTGCAGCCACTGGTGAAGGTCCTGGCAACACTCCATGTCCTTGCCAGTGGCTCTTTTCAGCGTACAAGTGGAGTGGTGGCTGGGATGTCACAATCCTCCATGAGCAGATGTGTGCACCAGGTTGTCCCTGCAATCCTCACACGCTTGGCCAACCAAATCATCAAACCCACCACTGAGGAGCTTCGAATCAAGGCAATGGCAGATTTCTACCGAATTGCCAGATTCCCACGCACCATCGGGGCCATAGATTGCACACATGTGGCACTCCAGCCCCCCCATGAGACCGAGCACATGTACCGCAATCGGAAGAATTGGCACTCCATCAACGTACAGGTGATAGTTGATGCCCAAGGCCTCATATGGCACGTCCGTGCCAAACACCCAGGGTCCAGCCATGACAGCTACATCTACAATCAAAGCCACATCCGAACAGAATTCGAACAGAACGTGTATGGGAACACCTGGCTGGTTGGTGAGTGACATGGGAGTCAGGCATGACTATCCCCTCCCGTGATGCACAACAGAAGTGGCACATGCATGACTAACATTCTCCTGTCTTTTCCTTTACAGGTGACTCTGCATATGCACTGGGACCCCATCTCATGACTCCTATCCGGAACCCCCAAACCCCAGGAGAGGAACGATACAATGAAGCACACATCAAAACCCGTGCAGTGGTGGAGCGCACCTTTGGCCTCCTGAAGTCACGTTTCCGATGCCTGGATAAGTCTGGGGGTACACTGTTGTATTCCCCAAACTTCGTGTGCCATATCATCGCTGCATGTTGCATGCTACACAATCTCGCAGTGAGGAAGGGCCTGCAGGTTGAGCTACGTGATGATCTGACCCCCCAACCAGAAAATCAACCCCTAACCGAGGATACCCCGTCTTCTGAGGGAAGAGCAGTCAGGAGGCAGCTCATATTGGGCATCTTTGCACGTTAAACACACACATTAATCATGGCACAATGAGAATGCATGCATGCACACCACTATGGTCCCTAGCACACACACCCCACATCCTCATCAAATTGGATTGGCACCAGTCCACCATGCAAGACTGGTGAGCAGTAACGCCACGTCAAGGCTCCAATTATGTCACTGTACATTCATACACCATTCACACGGACCTGGGAATCACTTCTCCCTGGTCCTGGGGAACCCTTCTCCACCAAAATTGAGGGTGACACCCCTTTTCCAGCAGGAATGTCACCCCCACATTCAAACATCATTCACAACCCAAAATATGCCAAAAAAGTCAAACAAACAAAAATGCATAGAAACAAAAAATGCATAGTAAAAAAAAATTGCTTAGAAAAAACAAAAAAAAGCAGAGAACAAAAATAAAAAAGCTTTCAAAACAAACAAAAGGGGGAAAAAAAAATTATTGCCCTCTGCCTGAGCCACGCCTGGGGCGCCCCCGGCCACGGCCCCGGACCCTCAGGGGAGACGCATGGGGGAGTGGAAAAGCCGGGGAAGGAGGAGCAGCCCCTGAGATCTGCCCACCTGGCGGCCTGCCCTCCAAGGCCACGGCTATTCTGTCCAGGGCAGCACCAAGTGTTGCCGTGTTGCCCTGGATAGCCTGGGTAAGGGCCCTCACATCCTGCCCAACGCCTGCTGCTGTAGTTTGCAGGTCATTTAGGCAGGTTGTGGAGGCCCGGGAGTGGGAGTCCAGGTTACCCAGGCTATCATTAATGGAGGACAGGCTCTGATCCACCCGCCCCATAGTCTGGCAGAGCTGTCTCAGAAGGCGGGTCTGGGTGGCCAGGTTCCTTCTCAGACAGGCGGGCATGAGATTGGGCGCCCCCCTGGTGCTTTGGGATGACCTCCTGGCTCCAGCTGATGGTTGTGGCCGGGGAGAAGGGGAGGCCCTTGTGAGGGGAGCCATGTTGGGGGAGGAGGGGGGGGGGCTGACCCTTAGGGAGGGCAGGCTTCTTGCAGCCAGAGGGGAAGAGTCCGCAGAAACCAAAGGGCCAGTGCCTTCCATGGACTCCTCCTCCTCATGATTCTGCTCCTCCTCATGATCGTCCTCCGCATGATCCTCCCCCTCCTCTTGGTCCTCCTCTGCGGACTCTGGCCTTGTTGGGGGGGCCTCATTAGGCTGCTGTCCTGGGGTTGGAGCGGTCAGTCCAGATGGCCCTGCACCCTCCTGCACATCTGTGGATGACACAAAACATTCACAGGTTGGAGGATCCACACACTTGCCACAAATTCCCTTTCACCCCCTCCCCCTCACATGCTACACACCTGAGAGAAATAAAAACCTTACCTGGCACCGCGGGGACCGGACTTGTGTCAAAGCCTGGCAGGCCCTCCACTTCATGCCGGTGAAAGGTCAGGGCCACCACACGCTCCGTCTCTGAAAATCTAACCCGGCATGGTGGGCCCCCTCCTGTGCCCCTGGCATGGGCATTTATTGCGGCCAGTTTTTTTTTCACCTCACGCCGGAGGTCATTTATTTTCTTTTCTATCCCAGAGCGGGTCCGTGTCTCCCCCTCCCCCGATGAATTGACCTGCTCTGTGATCATATCCAAGATCTCCCTCCTCCTGGCCGGGGTGGTGGTGGCACTCTGCGGGCCGTGGAGAAAACGCCCATAGTCGGTAATGGCCCGGGCAAGAATTCTTTTTTCCCCCACAGTAAAATTGAGCTTTCTTTTTCTCTCAGTCATACTTCCAAACAAACTCACTAGCAGTCACCAAAAATCTGTCACAAATACAAGCACAACCAATCAGACAAGAACACACACAAAGAGAAAAAGAACAGCCAAAAATCACACTAGCACTCAGCAAGAAACACACACAAAAAAATCAGATGAAAAAATAAAGCAAGAAAACAAACGCTCAGAAATATATCAATCAAACAAACAGTCTCAAACACTTATCAAAACTCACTTTCACAAAACTACCAACAAGCACTAGATCACACAGAACACTAATCTCACAACTACAAAACACACTCTAACGAACAACAGAGCAAAAGCACTTGATTCAATGGGAAGGGACACAAAGGGATGTACTTTTGCAATGGAAGGGCGTTTGTGTGTGTCTATTTATGCTGTCTGCGTAGTTCACAACGTTGCCCTAGTCCATTTCCAATTTCAATGATTGCGCCGCTCCCGAGTTGTGAGCATGCGCACAACGGAGCTGACATGGTTTCCTTCACGCGCGCATGCGCGAGTTGGCCGGCCCTTCATTTGCATGGGGTCACGGCTCATTTCAATGTAACACGCCCACGTCCCTCCCAATTTGTATTACTCCTCCTTACGCCTCCGGAAAAAACCTTACGTTTGCGCAAGCTCTTGCGTAAAAGCTACGTGAATCGCCGGATTACGCGGCTAGATTGCGCAAGTCTAACGGAAAAGTGGTGCGCTACGCCGGAATGATAATGCGCCGATCTACGTGAATCTGCCCCTTTCTCTTGCTCACTCTTGGACAAGATGGACACATTTCTATGGGATTTGTAGTGTGCATAGAGCAGTGCACTTGACCGCAAACAATGTGTACTGCTCATTCCAAACAGACGGAGGTGAGGGGGAAAAGCAAAGGTTTAGAAAAGACTACAAGGAGTTAGAAAAACACAGTAAGAGACAATTTCATGAAAACTAGATTACAGTATAGGGCCATTAAGTGGTAGATGTATGTGGATTCGTTTTGGAGAATAAGGATTTTGTTTAAGTTAAGGTGTAAGGGTGGTGGCGCTTTCTACAATATTCCCTATAAGCTATAGAGGAATAGGGTCCAAGGCACCTGCTCCCAGCCTCGGGTGAGAGGAAATAAGGAGGGACCTCACTAGATGCCACAGTCGTGTTTCATATAATAACTGACCATGTGCTAAGGGCAATGTGAGGGATGTGTGGTGCTGGATCTGCCCTCAATTTGTGAACCATAGGTGTGCACAACCTATTTGTGGGGAAAAAAAGGACACCAATTTTGTTTGGGAGCCACATCGCACGACCGCACAATTGTCATTCAAAACGTGACAGTGCTGAAAGCTGAAATTTCTCCTGGGCAGGAAGGGGGTATATGTGCCCAGTAAGGAAGTGGTTAAGATCATATATGGAGTGCAGCTTTAAGAGTGCTGGGGTTCAGTCAGGGTGTATGTTACTATATACAGTATATGCATATGTAAGGGTGACAGTAATTTGCCTGATTAGCAGAATTGATACTTTCAATACACACTTCACTTGCATCTATCTGCCTGTTTTGACCTCCCTTTAGACCAATAATATACTTCTCCAGCAGTTAAACAAATAGCAAACTCCCCATGCAAGTGGGTCTTCTAATGTCGATGTTGGCTGGGTATCACTACTAGTATCAGAGGCCTATCACACACAAATATCTCAGCACCTGTCATTCTTCAAAAGATATCTAACCATCGATGGGCAGCTAAATGCATCTAACAAATGTAAAATCTGTGTTGAGTTTCACAATGTTTAACAATAGTCCCTTTTACCTGAAGTACCAATTTTTTTTCAATTTAGCTAGCAGTTAATCCAAGATTATCACATCTAGTGTCCTGTGGATCAAGCTGAAGAGCCTAATGAGATTCATTGGCTCCTATGCAGGATTAACTGTTACATGACACAAAACATGAGCAAATGCCAGGTTTACTTTTACTGTTGGCAGCGTATATACTTTTTAAATTCATATTGTGGGCCATGTTGAAACAAAATAAGATTAACACAGGTTATTACCAATTATATAAAAAGGGTATACACATATCAGAGACACTATCAACTGTATAAAAACACATAATAATCAAATATTTGAAATGCTCACTTCTAGCCTTTTTAATTTTCATAAATCTTTTTTTATTCACTTGCAATGCGCCTTTCATTTTGTTAGGAAATTTGACTTGTTCAGGTAGTGTCAATTCAATATCACAGCTTCGTTCACACTTGTGGATTGGGTTAGAGCACTGTAAAGTGTGTGTTTTACTGTGCGTTGTGTGTGTACTGCAGTGCAATGCATTGTGTTGCTATTTACAGTGCCTTGAAAAAGTATTCATACCCCTTTACATTTTCCACATTTTGTCATGTTACAACCAAAAATGTAAATGTATTTTATTGGGATCTTATGTGATAGACCAACACAAGGTGGTGTTTTGCTTTAAGGCCAAAAGGTACAATTTTTGTCTCATCTGACCAGAGCACCTTCTTCCACACATTTGCTGTGTTCCCCAACATGGCGTCTTAGCACTGTGCTAATCACAGGCAAGGAGACATTGTCCCGATGCATGGCGGCAGAGATCGGGAAATTGTTCCCTGCATGTGATTAGCGCAGCGCAGTGCCGACTTCCTGGCGTGCTCCGCACATGGGCTGTGCAAACATGCCGGAGCTTATCATTGACTGCAAGCAGGACTTCTTATGGCTTTCTTTCAACGATGGCTTTCTTCTTGCCACTCTTCCATAAAGGCCAGATTTGTGGAGTGCATGACTAATAGTTGCCCTGTGGACAGATTCTCTCACCAGAGCTGTGGATCTCTGCAGCTCCTCCAGAATTACGATGGGCCTCTTGGCTGCTTCTCTGATTAATGCTCTCCTTCCCCGGCCTGTCAGTTTAGTTGTACTGCCATGTTTTAGTAGGTTTGCAGTTGTGCCATACTCTTTCCATTTTCCGGTGATGGATTGAACAGTGCTCTGTGAGATGTTCAAAGTTTGGGATTTTTTTTTATAACCTAGTCCTACCTTTAACTTCTCCTTTATCCCTTACCTGTATGGTGTGTTACTTGTCCTTCATGATGCCGTTTGTTCAGCAAGGTTCTCTAACAAACCTCTGAGGGCTTCACAGAAAAGCTGTATGTATACTAAGATCAAAATTACACGCAGGTGGACTCTATTTACAAATTAGGTGACTTCTGAAGGCAATTGGTTCCACTAGATTTTAGTTAGGGGTATCAGAATAAAAGGGGCCGAATACAAATGCACGCCACACTTTTCACATATTTATTTGTAAATGTTGAAAATCATTTATCATTTTACTTCCACTTCACAATTAGGTGCCACTTTGTGTTGGTCTATCACATAAAATTCCAATAAAATACATTTACGTTTTTGGTTGTAACATGACAAAATGTGGGAAGTTTCAAGGGGTATGAATACTTTTTCAAGGCATTGTATTTTGAGTAGCACTCCAACCCACCACTGCACACATGCCTTGCGAACAATTTTTGTGTCGTACTGCGTTGTATGTGAAGGTGAGGCATTGCCGCCCATTCAGGGCATGTAGAAATGTCAAAATATTTTAGTTCTTAAGCCCTGTACACGCGATCGGTCCATCCGATGAGAACGATCTGACGGACCGTTTTCATCGGTTCACCGATGAAGCTGACTGATGGACTGATGTGCCTACACACCATCGGTTCATGAACCGATCGTGTCAGAATGCGGTGACGTAAAATACAATGACGTGATGAAAAAAAACGAAGTTGAATGCTTCCAAGCATGCGTCGACTTGATTCTGAGCATGCATGCATTTTTAACCGATGCTCTTGCGTACTAATGATCGGTTTTGACCTATTGGTTAGCCGTCCATCAGTTTGATTTTAAAGCAAGCCATCTGTTTTTGGACCGAAGAATAACGGACCGATGGGGCCTACACACGATCGGTTTGGACCGATGAAAACAAACTTCAGTCTGTTTTCATCGGTTTGAACCGTGTACGCGGCTTTAGGGAAAGAAGCCTGTGAATGCAATTGCAGAGAAATATTTCACACCAACAACGAACATCTGCGAATAGATCACCTATTGGTCAATAACAGATAAGGACAGCAAAGTAACTAGTATTTGTCTGTTAAACGACATTTCGTCTTGATTAGTGTATTTCTTAAGACTTTTTCATCAAAAAGTGTTTGCAAGAGAGCACTTGAAGACAATAGGACAATTGGATAGTATTAGGTATGTGTTTATTTACTGTGACATATATATTAGCATTTGTCACTTTTATGTTAGAGAAAACAATGATCAAATTTGCTAGAAGCTCGGCCTTGCTCTTCAATGGTTAAAGACACTTCTCAGAACAATAGTTTAACCTTGTCATCTCTTTATACCAATGACAAGATGGTGACTTTATTTCACAAATATTAATAAAGTTTACATATAAATACTGGTTATATTGTACAGCCTTTTTTACTAAAACCATTCCACTTCTTCAGCTGTCCAGTGGAATATGGCTTACTCATAGGAATGAATGAGGCCATCACATACACACTTAAAGGGTCACTAAAGGAAAACATTTTTTTGCTGAAATGACTTTTTACAGGGTATAGAGACATAGGGCCAGATTCAGGTAGAGTTAGGCTGGAGTATCCAGTGATCCGCCAGCCTAACTGTCACTTTAAGCCGGCGTTTTTGTTTTCTGTAGGCAGAAAACAAGAAACGCCGGGTTGGAGTTCCGATGCGATCGGCGCAATTGAATTTCGCCATCGCATCGTTACTTCAACTTAAAAATGGCGACGGGGGCGTTCCCGCTGATTAACGCTGAAAAAATATGTTAATCAGCATGCGCAGTACGTTCGCCGCGGGATCGCGCATAGTTTAAATAATACACGCCCCGTACCTGCCCAATTTGAATTCCGCCGGCTCATTTGCGATGCGCTGCCGCAACTTTAGGAGCAAGTGCTTCATGAATAACAGCACTTGCTCCTAAAATTTCGGCAGAGTAACGTAAATGAGAAGCGTTACTCCAGAGCAAAGATGCTCTCATCTACCTGAATCCGGCCCATAAAAGTTAACTGATTCCTTTTAAAAATGATTACAAATAGATAAAAATCAATCATATAATGTGCCTCTAGTTTCACTTTAGTTTTTAAACTGGTTTCATGTTTCTGTGAAGTACAGAGACACACAGAACAAAAACAAACAAATCCAGGGCAGTGTTTTGTTTTTAAAATTAATCTGGTTCTGAGGAGTTTTAGACACACAGCTTGGACCACAGTGAAAAGCTGCCATGAGATTTTTCATAAGGAGCCAGACAAGCAGAAAGCTTGGAGATCAGAGCAGAATTACAGCAACTTCAAAGCAAAAAACGAACAATGAGGACATGAAAACAGCACTGCATTAAGGTAAAGGAAGCTATTTAGCTAAAACATTTTTTTCCTTTAGTGACCCTTTAAGCCTCAAACACACGATCAGATTTTCATTGTACAAAGCGTAGGACATTTGTCCGAAGAGCGTTGGCCGTGAACTGCAAACAAACGGCAAAGAATTGTTGGCCAACAAACACAAAACAACGTGTTTTTTTAGCTCTTTAGCACCACCCTTTGGGCAAATTCTGCTAGAGGACTTGTGTACACACGATCGGATAATCCGCCCACACACATTTGTTGGCGGACAATTTTAACCGCTTCAGCCCCGGACTATTTCGCTGGCCAAAGACCAGGCCACTTTTTGGCATTCGGCACTGTGATGCTTTAACCACTTAAGGACTTTGCCTGTTTTTCAGATTTGGTGTTTACAAGATTAAGGCCTCGTACACACACGATAGGTTAGCCAGAGGACAACGGTCCTATGACCTTAGGTTAAAAAAAAGGCAACTTGCTTTAAAATTAACCTATGGACTGCTAACCGATAGGTCAAAACTGATCGTTAGTAGGCACAACCATCGGTTAAAAACCCGCGCATGCTCAGAATCAAGTCGACGCATGCTTGGAAGCATTGAACTTCATTTTTTTCAGCACGTCGTTGTGTTTTACGTCACCGCGTTCTGATACAATCGTGTTTTTAACTGATGGTTTTTAACTGATGGTGTGTAGGCACATCAGACCATCAGTCAGCTTCATCGGTTAACCTAAGACAACTGTCTTTCAGACCGTTCTCATCGGATGGACTGATTTGCTAGAAAATTACTTAAAACCCCCAAACATTATAAAAAAAAAATTCTAACACCCTAGAGAATAAAATGGCGGTCATTGCAATACTTTTTGTCACACCGTATTTGCGCAGCCGTCTTCCAAACGCACTTTTTTTTGGAAAAAATAAATCACTTTTTGTAATTAAAGAATTAGACAACAGTAAAGTTAACCCAATTTTTTTTTTATATTGTGAAAGATAATGTTACGCCAAGTAAAATGATACCCAACATGTCACGCTTCAAAATTGCGCACTCTCGTGGAATGGCGTCAAACTTTTAACCTTAAAAATCTCCATAGGCGACGTTTAAAAAATTCTATAGGTTGCATGTTTTGAGCTACAGAGGGGGTCTAGGGCTAGAATTATTACTCTCACTCTAATGATCGCGGTGATACCACACTTGTGTGGTTTAAACACCGTTTTCATATGAGGGGCTACTCACGTATGCATTCGCTTCTGCGCGCGAGCTCATCGGGACGGGGTGCTTTAAAAAAAAATGTTTTTTGGTTTCTTATTTATTTTTATTATTTTTATAAATTTTTACAAAAAAATAAAAAATAAATTAAAAAATGGGTCACTTTTATTCCTATTACAAGGAATGTAAACATCCCTTGTAATAGAAAAAAGAATGACAGTTCCTCTTAAATATGAGATCTGGGGTCAAAAAGACCTCACATTTCATATTTAGACTAAAATGCAAAATAAAATAAAAAAAATGGTCATTTGAAAAACTGACAACAAGAAAATGTCACTTTAACCACTTAACCCCAGGACCATATTGCTGGTCAAAGACCAGAGCACTTTTTGCAATTCGGCACTGCATCGCTTTAACTGACAATTGCGCGGTCGTGCAACGTGGCTCCCAAACAAAATGTACTTCCTTTTTTTTCCACAAATAGAGCTTTCTTTTGGTGGTATTTTTGCGCTATAAACAAAAATAGAGCGACAATTTTGAAAAAAAATAATATTTTTTACTTTTTGCTATAATAAATATCCCCCAAAAATATATATCAAATTTTTTTTTTCCTCAGTTTAGGCTGATACGTATTCTTCTACATATTTTTCTTAAAAAAATCGCAATAAGCGTTTATTGATTGGTTTGCGCAAAAGTTATAGCGTTTACAAAATAGGGCATAGTTTTATGGCATTTTTATTAATATTTTTTTTTTACTAGTAATGGCGGCGATCAGCGATTTTTTTCAGTACTGCGACATTATGGCGGACATTTTTATAGTGATCAGTGCTATAAAAATGCATTGATTACTATAAAAATGACACTGGCAGTAAAGGGGTTAACACTAGGGGCGGGGAAGGGGTTAAGTATGTTCCTGGGTGTGTTCTAACTGTAGGGGGGTGGACTGACTAGGGGCGGTGATCGCGCCAGGCGGGCCCGAGGATTTGGGGGCGAGCGGGGGGCGCGCGCACGCCCCTAGTGGCTGCTGGACGAGGTAACGTAGAGCTACGGGCTCTCGCCCAGCAGAAGCAGTTAAGAAGCATGGGCAGAAGTGAAGTTTTGACGTCGCTCCCGCCCTGCTATGCTATGGAGACGGGTGAGGGCCATCTTGCCCTCACTTGTATCCCAGCCGAGCAGGGGACAGGACCTGATCGCTTCCACCGCTGCCGACGGCTCCGGTAAGTGGCGGAGGGTCGCGGGAGGGGCCCTCTCCCGCACCGATAACGGTGATCTTGTGGCAAATCAGCTGCGGAGACCACCGTTATCGTTTACAGGACCATTCAAAGAAAAGATGGATATCTTGGTTGTGGCAGCAGCTGCTGTTGTTACCGAGATATCTATCTTTAAAGTACCAACGTATATGTACATGATCGGGAAATTGTTCCCTGCATGTGATTAGCGCAGTGCAGTGCCGACTTCCTGGTGGGCTCCGCACGTGGGCTGTGCAAACATGCCGGAGCTTATCATTGACTGCAAGCAGGACTTCTTATGGCTTTCTTTCAACAATGGCTTTCTTCTTGTCACCCTCCCATCTAGCCAGATTAACCACTTAAGACCCGGACACATACGCTGCTAAATGACCCAAGGTGTTTTTACAATTCGGCGCTGCGTCGCTTTAACAGACAATTGCGCGGTCGTGCGACATGGCTCCCAAACAAAATTTGTGTCCTTTTCTTCCCACAAATAGAGCTTTCTTTCGGTGGTATTTGATCGCCTCTGCGATTTTTATTTTTTGCGCTATAAACTAAAATAGAGCGACAATTTTGAAAAAAATCACTATTTTTTTACTTTTTGTTATAAAAAAAATCAAATAAACTAAATTTTAGTAAAACATTTAGGCCAAAATTAATTCAGCCACATGTCTTTAGTAAAAAAAAAATCGCAATAAAAAAATAGCTACCTAGCGGGAACAGCGACACTAATCCAGCGATCAGAAAAATGATTGCTTAGTGATGCTGGCAATAGGGAGTGAAAGGGTTAACTAGGGCAGTGATCAGGGGGTTAAAACTTTATTAGGGGGGGTGGGGGGGCTATCCTGAACCTAACACTAACTGATTTTACACTGCCTGTCACACTGACACTAAATGCAGTGATTAGATCACTGCATTCAGTGACACTGTGACAGGGGGGTGGGGGGGGGCGATCACAAAGGGTTAATGTGCCTATGTGTGTGTGTGTCAGGGTTGTGTTGGTGCACACTTACTGTGGATGTCTTCTCTCATCAGCAGCGGTGGGAAACACCGCTGCGATGAGAGGTGACATCATTTCCTCCTTCCTGTGTAAACACAGGAGGAGGAACTGACACGAAGGGGGAGCGCTCTCATTGGCTGGGAGCGATCGCGGGGGGGGGGCGGAAAACACGGACATCCGCCCGCTCGTCGGCGATCGCTCCCAGAGCCAGGGGGACCGCCGCGCGCCGCAGAGGGGGTCCCGATGGGACCCCCGAACCGCACGAAGGCGGGGACGTAAATTTACGCCCTTGTACCTGTACGAGCCATGTTGTGGCCGTAAATGTGCGTGCGGGGGTCCTTAAGTGGTTAAGCAGTGATCTGATGTATTCCCACCCTGATCTCAGCAGATATTCCCTATCTTATGAGCATTATAACCGCGTGCTACATTCTGGTCATGCTCATAACCATATATACACACACACTGTACCTCTCAACTGTCCCACATTTGGAGTGACTGTCTCTCTTTGGGGACCAAGCCCCATTTTTAGGGGGGCATTTCACCTTTTTTTGCATGAGGTACCCCCTTAACCACTTAAGGACCGCCTCCTGCACATTTACGTCGGCAGAATGGCACGGCTGGGCACATGCACGTACAGGTACGTGCTGTGCTAGTACCCAGCCATAGGTCACGGGTGCGCGCCCGCGGCACGCTCCCATGACCCGGTCCGAAGCTCCGGGACCGCGGGACTCGCGGACCCGATAGCCGCTGGAGTCCCGCGATCGGTCCCCGGAGCTGAAGAACAGGAAGAGCCGTGTGTAAACATGGCTTCCCCGTTCTTCACTGTGGCGGCGTCATCGATCGTGTGATCCCTTTTATAGGTATACACAATCGATGACGTCACACCTACAGCCACACCCCCCTACAGTTGTAAACACACATTAGGTCACTCATAACCCCTTCAGCGCACCCTTGTGGTTAACTCCCAAACTGCACTGTAATTTTCACAATAAACAATGCATTTTAAATGCATTTTTTGCTGTGAAAATGACAACGGTCCCAAAAATTTGTCAAAATTGTCCGAAGTGTCCGCCATAATGTCGCAGTCACGAAAAAAAATTACTGATCGCCGCCATTAGTAGTAAAAAAAAAAATATTTTTTTACCAAAAATAGGTAGAAGAATACATATCGACCTAAACTGAGGAGAAAAAAAATTTTTTTTATATATTTTTGGGGGATATTTATTATAGCAAAAAGTAAAAAATATTGCATTTTTTTTTAAAATAGTCGCTCTATTTTTGTTTATAGCGCAAGAAATAAAAAACGCAGAGGTGATCAAATACCACCAAAAGAAAGCTCTATTTGTGGGGAAAAAAGGACGCCAATTTTGTTTGGGAGCCACGTCGCACGACCGCGCAATTGTCTGTTAAATCGATGCAGTGCCGAATCGCAAAACCTGGCCGGGTCCTTTAGCTTCCTAAAGGTCCCGGTCTTAAGTGGTTAAAATCTTTAAAAAACTCAAAGGGGCTGTGTAATGTTGGGGGTTATTTGGTGTCTGTGTAGAGCATACCAGTGAGCAGAGTCCACAGCAGTTATGCTTTTTAGGGCTTGTTGACCCACTTTTATTAAAAGAAAGAAAAAACGTCCATCCAGAATTCCCACGCAGGGGGTTTCAAGTTGCTACAGCAATAAAGTAATCGACCGAAAATGCAGAGCCACCTGGCTCTCTTCAGAAATGCAGCCGCTTAGGCTTTACACTTCGTTGGGGCCACAAAAGAAATATATACAGTATATCCAAATAACACGCCCAAGCTCATCTCTTCATCACACACAGCCACAAAGGCAAGAGAATTCTTGTAGGGAAGTGTATTAGTGCTCGGACGAACACACTTAGACTGAATTTTAATGGTTCAAAGAATGTCAGGCAAAATAGTCGGCCCTCACGCATGTTCACTTCATCAAATCTGACCCTCTTTGAAAAAAGTTTGGACACCCCTGGTCTATACCATGCATGCTTCTCCCTTGCTTGCCTGGACTCCTTGGGATGGTGGAACCCAGAACCCTGTTCCTGACTCTACTATAAGCCCAGGACACACCTGCTCAATCAACCAGCCAGACTCCTGGCTGTTTCAAAAACCCGGTCCCAGGATTGGAGATTCCATCCCACCCATATCACTATAGAATCTCCAGGCTCCAGGTCCTCAAGTGGATTTTACAAACTTTGGAGGAAACTGATCAAACAGATTTCTCCACATTAACCACTTCCATACTCTGCACTTAAACACCCTCCTGACCAGACCAATTTTCAGCTTTCAGCGCTCTTACACTTTGAATGAAAATTACTCAGTCATGCAACACTGTACCCAAATGATTTTTTTGTCCTTTTTTTTCCCCAAAACAGAGCTTTCTTTTGGTGGTATTTGATCACCTCTGCGGTTTTTATTTTTTGCGCTATTAATGAAAAAAGACCGAAAATTTCGTTTCTGTGATAAAATTTTGCAAATTATTCATTTTTCTTCATAAATTTTGGCCATAATTTATACTGCTACATGTCTTTGATAAAAATAACCCAAAGTTTTTGGAAAATTTTTGCTCTATGTGAAAGTTTTAGAGTCTACAAACTATAGTGCAAATCATAAAAAATGATCACATCTGATCACACCTGATGTACTGAAGGCCTCTCTCATTTCTTGAGACCCTAACAAGCCAGGAAAGTGATTGACTGCGGCACAGGTGGGCACTAATGAGGTGGGCACTGATGAGGTGGCACAGGTGGGCACTGATGAGGTGGCACAGATGGGCACTGATGAGGTGGCACAGGTGGGCACTGATTGCAGATGTGCTCTGAGGTGGCAGATGGGCACTGGGCACAGGTGGTACTGGTGGCACAGGTGGGTACTGATGGGCACGGTGGTACTGATAGGCACGGTGGTACTGGTGGGCACGGTGGTACTGGTGGGCGCACAGTGGGCACGGTGGTACTGGTGGGCACGGTGGGCACTGTAGGCACAGGTGGGCACTGGTGGGCACAGGTGGGCACAGGTGGGCATGGTGGTACTGGTGGGCACGGTGGTACTGGTGGGCACTGTGGGCACAGGTGGGCACGGTGGTACTGGTGGGCACGGTGGTACTGGTGGGCACGCGGTGGTACTGGTGGGCACGTGGTGGTACTGGTGGGCACAGTGGTACTGGTGGGCATTGTGGTACTGTGGGGCACTGTGTTACTGTGGGGCACTGTGGTACTGGGGGGCACTGTGGTACTGTGGGGCACTGTAGTACTGGGGGGCACTGTGGTACTGTGGGGGGCACAGGTTAGTCACTTTTATTTTTTGTTTTTCAGCGCTGACACTTACAGTTGTCTCCCCCTCCTCACATGCGCGCTGTCTGTGTGAGGAGGGAGAGTCGGCAATGAGAGATGATCTCATATGTTTACATATGAGATCATCTCTCATTGGCCGCACAGATCGCGCTGTAAATAGCCGCTGTGATTGGCTATTTACCGCGATCTGTGTTTGGCTGTGTCCCGGGGACACGGCCAGCACAGGAGTTCCCCGATGCGCGCTCGGGAGCGCGCGCTGGGAACGCCAAAAGGGGCGGCCGTAAAAACACGGCCTGTTAGGGATTCAGGGCTGCGCTGCGGCCGTACAAAGTCGTACGGCCGTCAGCATGTAGTTAAGTAACCCTGGAGCTGCCTATTTGTGAATCCTTGGCGACCATTACCAGGACAGGGAACTGTACTATCACAGCTGTTATGTATTTTTTGGGTGGGGGGCTCTACGCAAATTATTGTTTTAATTCTTGCTGTAGGATGTGCTACAGCAAAAGTGAAATTTACAAAGAAAATAAGATACAGTTAAAATTTCATGCAAATTACACTTCATTGCCAGCTTCTTAAAAAACAAAAAAACTCAGGGACCTCTCTAACTGCCCCCCAAATACTGTTTGTTTTTCTTTTTTAAGAAGCTATCAATGAAATGTAATTTGCTGACAATTTTTTTTCCTTTTACATTTCCATCACAGAGAAACACCCCTTCGAAGGCAGGATTGGGCATTTAAATGTTGATATTAATACTTTTAATACATTTTAAATACTTTTAAAGCATTTTAAAAAACTACTGCGCGTGGCCAAATAAAACTTTAAAAATAAATATTTTTCCTTGGTACATGTTCTCCAGGACAGTGCCCACCTGGAGTCTATTTTTTGAATACCCTTTGCCTATTAGCCCAGAAAATTGAAAATGTGGCTTCTATTGATTTTAATGGGGTCCGGGTTTGACATTCAAACTTCTTTGAAGTTTACTGAACCTTGCTTGAACCCAGAGCAGGGCATTTTTGGTTCATCCATACATGTGATGAGGATACTGAGAAGACCCATGTGTCTCTGGAGTGCAGAACTTATTGGTGACATCAGGGGCGGACTGACAACTCATGGGGCCCCCGGGCAATGGGAGAATATGGGGCCCCCGGGCAATGGGAGATTATGGGGCCCCAGGCAATAGCAGATTATGGGGCCCTCTGGCAATAGATTATGGGGCCACACAGTATACACACACACATACAGTATACATACACAGTATAGGAAAATACGATATATACCTTGGTATATACACTCACCGCGCTACTAAGGAAAAATGCAGCAGCTAACACAACTAAAAGATCAATTTAGCAAGCATAGGATATACAAAAAGGAAACGTGTAGCGCTTAACTGGAGATAAATAACAAATAATAACATATGCAAAATATATAACACCGTGGGTGCACTTGAAGTGTCTCTAAAAATGGTGATAGAGTCCAAATAGATCAATACAAAGTGACTGGGTGCAGGTGCAATCTGGATGGTCCACCACCGTAAATGAGACTGAGGAGGCTTACCAGATGGATAGCGACCAAAATAAGTATACACCTAATTGGTCAACTAAGGCTTAATGAGACGCCAAGGATCGCTCACATAGGGACTCCGGTGGAGGAGAGATGATGAAGGTATCCAATCGGATGAGGGACCAGACACACAAAAATTTCACTTCTCAGTACATGCAGCCGACAGGATGACTCAGAAGGCCCAATGATAAGGAGGAAAGTAAAAAAGCAGACATAGTGTAACTCTGATAAAAAAGTTTTACTAAAGAAAATAAAGTAATACACTCACATTTGATATGAACAATCATGGGCATATATGTATACAGGCAGTAGGATCAATCAATTCCCTAGGGAATTGATTGATCCTACTGCCTGTATACATATATGCCCATGATTGTTCATATCAAATGTGAGTGTATTACTTTCTTTTCTTTAGTAAAACTTTTTTATCAGAGTTACACTCTGGGCCAGATTCAGCAAGACTTGCGCTGGAGTAATTCGATATGCGCTGCGTAGCTGTGATTATGCGCCGTCGTTTCTATGTGGCCGTACCCACCAAACTAGATGCGACAGAAAACGGGCCATTTCCGATCGGCTTAACTTTCCGACGCCAGAGTATCATCAGCGCATAATTTCGCTTGGCGCATTAGTCGCGCCTATTGATTTCCCCTGCAAATATGCAAATGAGGGAGATTTCCCGATTCGCGAACGGATTAGCACCATACGCTGGCTACATGCGCCGCGCGTATCTCGTCCGTCCGGCACAAAGTTATTTCTACAAATAGCTGCTTTATCTTTACTCCAGACGGCCACAGGTCAGCAGGAGAGCAGCTACAGCAGCGTTACCGACGATAAGAGCTAGCTGAGCACCCCCACTTGCAGGACAACACCTCTGTCCATGCTTGTCTGTCAACTTTTACAGCCATGGAGGAAGACATCATAGGTCTCCATAGCCGAGATGACGGCTGACAGCTCCTGGCCTTTAGAGTTCAGTTTTCTCCTGTGTGTTTGCGGGGAACGGGAGCAGCCATCTCAGAACAAAAGTAACTTCACTGCGGGGAGGGGGAACAGGATATACTTTAGTGCCGGAATGGCGCATCTACGGGCGCATTTAAACGCCCAACGGAAAGCATTGCGCTGACGTTTCCCGTGAAGTGGTCGTGAGCATGCGCACAAGGGGGCGAGTGAAGCCTCACTTACTACGCATGCTCCGTGGATGATGCGCTGAACGTAAGCCTCTGCGCTGGGCTCCGCCCATCATTTACATATGATCACACCCACTTCCACTTGCGTCGGGTAACGCCAGCGCATTATCGTTACTCTGGCGCAAGTTTACGCGCAAGTGCTATGTGAATAACAGTACTTGCGCCGAAAGTGTCGGCGGAGTAATGTAAATGAGAAACGTTACTCCAAAGTAAAGAAGCGCCCATCTACCTGAATCTAGCCTTATGTCTGCTTTTTTACTTTCCTCCTTATCATTGGGCCTTCTGAGTCATCCTGTCGGCTGCATGTACTGAGAAGTGAAATTTTTGTGTGTCTGGTCCCTCATCCGATTGGATACCTTCATCATCTCTCCTCCACCGGAGTCCCTATGTGAGCGATCCTTGGCGTCTCATTAAGCCTTAGTTGACCAATTAGGTGTATACTTATTTTGGTCGCTATTCATCTGGTAAGCCTCCTCAGTCTCATTTACGGTGGTGGACCATCCAGATTGCACCTGCACCCAGTCACTTTGTATTGATCTATTTGGACTCTATCACCATTTTTAGAGACACTTCAAGTGCACCCACGGTGTTATATATTTTGCATATGTTATTATTTGTTATTTATCTCCAGTTAAGCGCTACACATTTCCTTTTTGTACATACACAGTATATACACACAGACACACAATACACACACAAACAGAATACACATACACACACTGAAAAGGTACTGGAGAGGCGGGGCAGCTATAATCTTGGGATTTTTTTTTTTTTTAAAACACAGATTTTTACATACTGTCCCTGGTTTTGCTGAGGCTGGCAACCCTGAGGATACTGGGGAGAAGTATGTGTCGATGGAGTTCAGTTCTCACATACTTGCCAACTGTCCCAAATTTCCTGGGACATTCCCAGGATTTAGACCTTTGTCCCAGTCTTACTGTTTCTGTTACCGTGAAATGTCCCGGGAAATCTGGAATTTGTCACCGCCACCGCTAGAGGTCCGCGGCCGGCACTGGTCAATTCTGTCTCCGTTGCCATTTTACAGAAGACCAGCTCGAGAAGAAGAAACAAGAGGCGGAGTCCGGCTGCCAATAGAAATGGAGCTCCATAAGTTTCATTAACGTTTTTGTGGTATCCCCCAGGAAAATAAGAGCGTCATCTGCATATAGGGCCACTTTATCCTCTCTTACTGCCAGGCAGAATCCAGTTATTTCCACTGATTGTCTAATGGCAAGGGCGAGAGTCTCCACTGCTATGGCAAACAGTAGTGGGGACCGGGCACTACCCTGCCTTGTCCCTCTAGACAGAGTAAAAGGACTAGATAGTGTATTATTAATTCTTACCCTTGCTTTTGGGTCCCTGTATAACATTTTGAACCATTTTAAATATCGCAGGCCTATACCAAAAAGCCTCCAATACGGCCCATAGATATTCGCACTCCACCATAACAAAGGCTTTTTGGGCATCTAAGCACAGTATTGATCTAGATCCCATATTTTACATAGGTAGCTGCATATTTAAAAAAAAGTCTACAGATATTTGTTGATGCTGCTCCCATTGGAATAAAGCCAGTTTGGTCCCCGTGTATTAAAATGTTAATATATTTTGATAGCCTATTTGCAAGAGCCCTAGCCAATATCTTAACATCTGAGGTGAGGAGAAAGAAAGGCCGGAATGACTCAGGCCCTCATGCCCATTTTTAAGCCACATTTTTCCTTTCCCCGCTATGTCCCGCTTACAAACGAATGCCCCACCCTCTAATTATAATGAGACTCTCCCTACAGGCAAAAAAGTGTCCCTATAATATTGGTGTCAGTGGTTTATTTTTTAATATTTTTTAATTATTACATTTTTACAATTGCATTATTTTTTATAATATTTTTATACAATAATTTTTACTATTGAAAAAAATTAGGTTCCCATTAGGGGTTTTGGTGAAATATTAGGGGTCTAAACTGGCCACTGATGTCTCACTTTTAAGACAAAGAAAGGGACTGGGGACAGAGATTACCCAGTTCTTTTCTCTGTAGCCAAGCAGCTGGGGGAATCTGCCCGGGCACACCTCGCACACCCTGTGCGCACGCCTATACTGGGGAGAAGTGTGAGTCACTGGAGTGCAGATCTCACTTATGATGTGGATACTGGGAAGAAGTATTAGTCACTGGAGTGCAGATTTCACTGATGATGTGGATACTGGGGAGAAGTATGAGTCACTGGAGTCAGGGCCGTCTTAATAGCATCATGGGCCCCTGGGCAAAGTAATGCTCTAGGGCAGGCCCGGACTGGGACAAAAAATAGGCCCGGGCATTTTAGACTGAGCAGCCGGGGGGGGGGGGGGGCGGCGGGGGTTAATGATGGGATGTGGGGTGAGATAAAGAAATATAGATAGACAGATATATATAGATAGAAAGAAAGACAGATAGATAGAACGATAGACAGATAGATATAGATAGAAAGATAAAAATAGATAGAAAGAAAGAAAGAAAGAAAGAAAGAAAGAAAGATGGATAGATAGATAGGAAGGAAGATAGATAAAGATAGAAAGAAAAAAGGGAAGGAAGATAGATAAAGAAAGATAGATAGGAAGGAAGATAGATAAAGATAGAAGGGGAGGAAGGAAGATAGATAGATAGATAGATAGATAGATAGATAGATAGATAGATAGATAGATAGATAGATAGATAGATAGATAGAGAAAGAAAGAAGGGAAGAAAGATAGATAGAAAGGAAGGAAGATAGAGAAAGAAAGATAGATAAAAATAGAAAGAAAGAAGGGAAGGAAGGAAGATAGATAAGGAAATAAATAAATATAGAAGGAGGGGAAGATAGATAGGAAGGAAGATATATAAAGAAAGAAAGATAGATAAAGATAGATAGAAAGAAAGAAGGGAAGGAAGGAAGGAAGGAAGATAAGATAAAGAAAGATAGATAAAGATAGAAAGAAAGAAGGGAAGGAAGGAGGATCGATAAAGAAAGAAATATAAATAAAGAAAGAAAGAAGGGAAGGAAGATAGATAGATAGATAGATAGATAGAGAAAGATATAAACAAAGAAGGGAAGGAAGATAGAAAGAAAGAAGGAAGGAATATAGATATAGATAGATAAAGATAGAAAGGAAGGAAGATAGATAAAGATAGAAAGAAAGAAGATAGATAGACAGTGGTGGTGCGTCTATAGAGGAGCGCGGCCCCCTCTGGCTCAGCCGCGACAATGGGCACAGTGGCGACAATGGGCACAGTGGCGACAATTAAAGGGCACAGTGGCATCAATTGGCACAGTGACGACAAATGAAGGGCACAGTGGCTGTGTTTGATGGCATGCCACAGTGGCTGCGTTTGATGGCATGGCACAGTGGTGACAATTGATGACATAGTGGCTGCATTTGATGGCATGGCACAGTGGTGACAATTGATGGCACAGTGGCTGCGTTTGATGGCATGGCACAGTGACTGCATTTGATGGCATGGCACAGTGGTGACAATTGATGGCACAGTGGCTGCGTTTGATGGCATGGCACAGTGACTGCATTTGATGGCATGGCACAGTGGTGACTGCATTTGATGGCACAGTGGCTGCGTTTGATGGCATGGCACAGTGACTGCATTTAATGGCATGGCACAGTGGTGACAATTGATGGCACAGTGGCTGCATTTGATGGGCACAGTGAGGCTGCAATTTTTTTTTTCCGTTTGCGGGGCAGACACAGGAGGAGAAGAAGAGAGGAAGGGGAGGTGGGGGCAGCAAGGGGAGGGGAGAAGTGTCAGAGCCATCTTTGATACCCCAGCTCATCTCTCTCTATCTGGCGCTGTGTTGGTGGTGTACACCCCTGGGGAGACATGACATACGGCCCGCTGGCCGCCGAGGGCCGGTCGCGGGCCGCAACCGGCCCGCGGGCCGCTGCGACCCATCGGGCATTTGCCCGGTATGCTCTATGGCCAGTCCGGGCCTGCTCTAGGGCCCCTATAATAACGACAGTGCAGGTAAACAGACATCAAGTAGGTAGGAGGCAGACTGCCTCCCCTTTGCATCTATCACTCTCAGTGCCATCATGGGGCCCCCAATTTCATGGCAGCGTGGGCTCAAGGACCAGCTGCTTTGGAGAAAGTGCAGGGGCCCCCATGCAGCTGAGGCCCCTGGACAGTACCCAGGTGTGCCCTCTCATTAAGACAGCCCTGACTGGAGTGCAGATCTCACTGGTGATGTGGATACTGGGGGGGAAGTGTGTGTTGCTGGAGTGCAGATCTCACTGATGATGAGGATACTGGGGGGAAGTGTGTGTTGCTGAAATGCACTGGTGGAGCATGTTTGATTCCACTAAATACACTACAGGGAAGGTTGAATGGCTCTTTTGAATAAACTTTCTAATATGCCAAAATGTACCCAAAAAAGGGAGAATGTAGCATTTTTGGCACTGCACTGCCTGCAATGCAGGTTGGTTTGCTGCCACATGATGTGCTTTGCTGCAGTATCATAAAGGCCAATTGTCCTGCATTTGCTGGGACAGTCCCACATCTCTGTGCTCTGTCCTTATGATGCTGTGTCCCAGGTTGCATCCTGGAATCACAGCATTAACCTTTTTTGTTACTTAATGCCGCTTACACACGATCACTTTTTGTCATGAAAAAAAAATACGTTTTCAAAAACGTCATTTAAAATGACCGTGTGTGGGCAAAACGTTGTTTTATGTCATAAAAAAAACGACAAAAAAAAAAATTCGAACATGCTTGAATTTTTTGTGTCGTTTTTCAAAATTTCATTTTTTTGTGTCATAAAAAGTGATGGTGTGTGGGCAAAACGACGTTGAAAACAATGTTTTTAAACCCGCGCATGCTCAGAAGCAAGTTATGAGACGGAGCTTCAATGGAACAGAGTGCCGTCGAACGTGGTGTACGTAACCTCGCTTTGCTAGAGCATTTTGGAAAAACGATGGTGTGTATGCAACGTCGTTTTGGAAAATGAAGTTTGAAAAACGTTGTTTTGTTTCGTCACATAAAACGTCGTTTTTTTTCATCACAAAAAGTGATCGTGTGTACGCGGCATAAGGATGGGGCAGCAGTGTCCAGATGACTGAGATGAAGGTAATGACAAGTATGCAATACATGTCCATTGGGGTGACATTTAATGAATGACACCAATATATTGGACAGGGTCAGGAATTGATGGGATATGTCCCCAGAAGGGGCACAGAGAAAATGCCTTTTTATTAGAGCAGGGAAGGGTTACAAATTCTGAAAATTCTTTTACGACTCTGGTGTCATTTTTGGATAACTTTAATCACTTTGGCCCAGATTCACAGAGCGATTACGCCTGCGCAACAGGAGATGCGCGTGCGTAAGTCTAAATGTGCGCGTGCGTTTCGTTGCGCGGCATCCCCAGAACGAGATACAAATTTTTTTGTCCCGTGTAATTTCGTTAGACTGGCGCATCCGTCCGCGCAAAAGTGCGATAGACACACCATTGATTTGCTAGTCAAATATGCTAATGAGGGACTTACGGGGATCCACAAAACAACGTTGGGGCAGCGCAGGCGACGCAGTGTGCGCAACAGAAAAATGTCCTGTCTAAAATTAGAGCTGATAAAAGCTGGTCTAAAAAAAGAAAAAAAGTCTACTTGTTAGATAAAGCAACACTGTTAGTGAGGAGCTCAGCAGTCACACGTGTTGCTCAACAATCTGTATGCCAACATGCCAGGGGCATCGTCGCGCATAGCTATACTACTGACTTTAGATGAACAAAGAAGGAGGAGGGCACGGAGGATGGCACGGAGGATGGCACGGGAGAGGATATACCGTACCCGCATAGACCTGTTTGGCATGAGTGATTCTGAGGTGTATCGCATCTTCAGATTCACCCCTCATGCCATCCTGGAATTAACCACAACCCTGCAGGATGACATCTCCATTTCCTTGCCAGTGGCTCTTTTCAGCGTACAAGTGGAGTGGTGGCTGGGATGTCACAGTCCTCCATGAGCAGATGTGTGCACCAGGTTGTCCCTGCAATTCTCAGACGCATGGCCAACCAAATCATCAAACACACCACTGACGACCTGCGGCTGAAGGCAATGACAGAGTTCTACAAAATTGCCAGATTCCCACGCACTGTGGGGGCCATTGATTGCACACATGTGGCACTCCAGCCCCCCCAGGAGACAGAGCACATGTACCGCAATCGGAAGCATTGGCATTCCATCAATGTACAGGTGATAGTCGATGCCCAAGGCCTCATATGGCACGTCCGTGCCAAACACCCAGGGTCCAGCCATGACAGCTACATATACAATCAATGCCACATCCGAATGGAATTCGATCAGAACGTGTATGGGGACACCTGGCTGGTTGGTGAGTGACATGGGTGGCAGGCATGACTATCCCCTCCCATGATGCACATCACAAGGGGCACATAATTGACTAACATCCTCCTGTCTTTTTCCTTACAGGTGACTCTGCATATCTCTGCATATCCACTGGGACCCCATCTCATGACTCCTATCCGGAACCCCCAAACTCCAGGAGAGGAAAGATACAATCAAGCACATGCTCAAACACGAGCAGTGGTGGAGCGCACCTTTGGCATCCTAAAGTCACGTTTCCGATGCCTGGATAAGTCTGGGGGTACCCTCTTGTACTCCCCAAACTTCGTGTGCCAGATCATCGGTGCATGTTGCATGCTGCACAACTTTGCAGAAAGAAAGGGCCTGCAGATTAACCTACGTGATGACCTGACCCCTGAACCAGACAATCCCCCCCTAACCGAGGTTAACCCGTCTTCTGAGGGAAGAGCAGCCAGGAGACAGCTCACATTGGGCATCTTTGCACGTTAAACATACACATTAATCATGGCGCAATGAGAATGCATGCATGCACACCACTGTGGTCCCTAGCACACACACCCCACATCCACATCAAATTGGATTGGCACCAGTCCACCATGCTGGACTTGTGAGCAGCAACGCCACGCCAAGGCTCCAATTATGTCACTGTACATTCATACACCATTCACACGGACCTGAGGATCACTTCTCCCTGGTCCTGGGGAACCCTTCTCCACCAAAATTGAGGGTGACACCCCTTTTCCGGCAGGAATGTCACCCCCACATTCACACAGCATTCACAACCCAAAAAAAAAAATGACCTGCAAATGCAAAAAATTTCCAGCAAAAAAAAAATTAGAAAAAAAATAAAAAATTGGGGGAAAAACAAATTACTGCCCTCTGCGTGAGCCACGCCTGGGGCGCCCCCGGCCACGGCCCCGGCTTCTCAGGGGAGACTCATGGGGAAGGGGTAAAACCGGGGAAGGAGGATCAGCCCCTGATCTCTGCCCACCTGGTGGCCTGCCCTCCAAGGCCACGGCAATTCTGTCCAGGGCAGCACCAACTGTTGCCGTGTTGGCCTGGATAGCCAGGGTAAGGGCCCTCACATCCTGCCCAACGCCTGCTGATGTCGTCTGCAGTTCATTTAGGCAGGTTGTGAAAGCCCGGGAGTGGGAGTCCAGGTTCCCCAGCGTATCCTTGATGGAGGACAGGCTCTCCTCCATCCGCACCAATGTCTGGCTGACCTGTCCCAGATGGCGGGTCTGGAGGAACTGGTCCCTTCTCAGGGTGGCGGGCAGGAGATCGGCCAACCCCCTGGTGGTCTGGGATGACATCCTGCCTCCAGCTGATGCTTGTGGCCGGGGAGAAGGGGAGGCCCTTGTGAGGGGAGCCATGTTGGGGGAGGAGGGGGGGGGCTCCCCCTTAGGGAGGCCTGCCTGCTGGCAGCCAGAGGGGAGGAGTCCTCAAAACCCAAACGTCCAGTGCCTGACATGGACTCCTCCTCCTCATGATTCTCCTCCTCCTCATGATTGTCCTGCTCCTCATGATTGTTCTCCTCCTCTTGAACCTCCTCCGCGGACTCCGGCCTTGTTGGGGGGGCCTCATTAGGCTGCTGTCCTGGGGTTGGTGCGGTCAGGCCAGATGGCCCTGCACCCTCCTGCACATCTGTGGATGACACAAAACATTCACAGGTTGGAGGATCCACACACTTGCCACATATTCCCTTTCACCCCCTCCCCCACACATGCTACACACCTGATATTAAAAAAGAAAACAACTTACCTGGCACCACGGGCTGGGGACTGGAGTCAAAGCCGGGCAGGCCCTCAACTTCATGCCGATGAAAGGTCAGGGCCACCGCACGCTCCTCCGCTGTCAGGCTAATACGGCATGGTGGGCCCCCTCCTGTGCCCCTGGCATGGGCATGCATTCTGGCCAACTTCTTTTTGACCAGACGCCGGAGGTCATTGATTTTTTTGTCAATCCCAGACCTGGTCCGTGTCTCCCCCTGCCCCGCAGAATTCACCTGGTCAGTGATCCTATCCAAAATCTCCCTCCTCCTGGCTGGGGTGGTGTTGGCACTCTCTGGGCCGTGGAGGTAACGCCCATACTCGCTAATGGCCCGGGCAAGAATCTGTTTTTCCACAACTGTAAAATTCAGCTTTCGTTTTCTCTCAGTCATCCTTCCAAAAAAAAACAGTCCCAGTCAACAAAATTCACGCACACAAACAAGCACAACCAATCACAAAAAAACACACACACACAGAGAAAACTACTCACCAAGAAACAGTCCCCAAAAAAAAAAAAAAAAAATATACAGCAGGAAAAAAAACAAAAAGAAATATATCAATCAAACAAACAGTCTCTCAAACACTTATCAAAAACCACTTTCAAAAATCTAACAACAACCACTTGATCACACAGAACACTAATCTGACAACTACAAAACACACTGCAACGAACAACAAGAACAAAAGCACTTGGTTAAATGGGAAGGGACAAAGGGATGTACTTTTGCAAAGGAAGTGCGTTTGTGTGTGTCTATTTATACTGTTTGCGTAGTTCACAACGTTGCCCTAGTCCATTTCCAATTTCACTGATTGCGCCGCTCCCGAGTTGTGAGCATGCGCACATCGGAGCTGACATGGTCTCGTTCAAGCGCGCATGCGCGAGCCGGCCGGCCCTTCATTTGCATGGGGTCACGGCTCATTTCAATGTAACACGCCCACGTCCCTCCCAATTTGTATTACTCCTCCTTACGCCTCTGGAAAAACGTTACGTATGCGCAATTTCCTGCGCAAAAGCTACGATAATAGGGTGATTACGCGGCAAAATTGCGCACGTCTAACGTAAAGGCGGTGCGCTACGCCGGTCCAATAATGCGCAGATGTACGTGAATCTGGGCCTTTGTTCTCTGAGTTTGATGTCATGTTGTAATCAGGCCACCCAGTGCCCTTTCACTCTGAGGAGTTTTTTTGTTAAAGTGGAAAAAATCCTGCTTGCAGCATCTTTGAAACTTGTTTGGGGAGCTAAAAAAAACGCACCAAAAATACTCCTCTCCCTTGGAATAAATGGGAATGAGCAGAGCCGGCGCTCATGCTAGGCGAACTAGGTGGCACTGCAGCCTAGAGGGCACACACATGAAATTGACTCTCACAGTGACACTGACAGCAGTGTGCAGCAGCACAGATCACCGGCATGACACGTCCCCTCCTGAGTCACAGTGGCAGTCTCTCTCTAAGCCTGGTGGGTCCCGTCAGTCCACTCCAGTCCAAACAGCACTGACAGTCCGGCTCCTGCCATGCTTTGTTCCCATCCCGCACACTTGGCACCGGCTGCTCTAGTCAACATACTTGCACATGACATCACACAACACGCTCAGGCATCACCTCTGCCAGACCCGCCCCCCTGATGGTGCTACCCGAACACACTGTAGCAGGCAGTTGGATGGTCTCGGTCGTCACAGTCATGTTTTTTACTGGCAAACTTTTCCTGTCACTGGCATTTACTGGCAGGAGAAAAGTGCCCAGTTTTTACTGGCTGCCAGTAAAAATACTGAGAGTTGTCAACACTGCACGAGGCGGAGGCAGTGGGCATGAGGTCGACGGAGGAGGGGGACACAGCTAGGGAGGCGGAGAAAGCACCGTGCATGAGGTCAGTGGAGGAGGTGGGCATAAAGTTGACAAAGGAGGTGGACACAGCTGGGGAGGCAGAGGAGGCCCCGGGCATTAGGTCAGCGGAGGAGGCAGGTACAGTTGTGAAGGCGGAGGAGGCACCGGGCCTGAGGTCAGCGGAGGAGGCCGGCACAGTTGGGGAGGCGGAGGAGGCACCGGGCATGAGGTCAGCGAAGGAGCTAGGTACAGTTGGGAAAGAGGCACTGGGCATGAGGTCAGCGGAGGAGGCAGGCAAAGTTGGGGAGGCAGAGGAGGCGCTGGGCATGAGGTCAGTGGAGGAGGCAGGCACAGCTGGGGAGATGGAGGAGGCACCGGGCATGAGGTCAGCGGAGAAGGTAGGCACAGTTGGGGAGGCAGAGGAGGCACCGGGCATGAGGTCAGCGAAGGAGCTAGGTACAGTTGGGAAAGAGGCACTGGGCATGAGGTCAGCGGAGGAGGTAGGCACAGTTGGGGAGGCGGAGGAGGCACCGGGCATAATGTCAGCGGAGGAAGTGGGCACAGCTGGGGAGGCGAAGAAAGGCATGAGGTCAATAGGGGCGGTGGGATTCTGAACGTAGCTACCGAGGCCGCTCCCTGATACTGTCACCTTGCCTAGGGCGTAAAATAAATATGCACCGGCCCTTGCACCACTAAGGATTTTTGGTGCAGTTTTTTAGCCTCATGCCTTTAAAAACGGCACCAAAAGCACCACATAGGCGTTTTACTGGCAGTTTTGAAGCGCACCAGTGTGAAAGTGCCCTAACTGTGCTGTGTGTGTCTTATGTTTCTTTATTTAGAGTTAATGCATGGTTGTGAACTGTGAAGGGATACATTTGTACTATCTCAGTCTCCATCATTGTGTGGAGGTTCATGTACACACACACACCATGAAGAAAAGTTCAACTTTCCCTCAGACTCGCAGTCCGCACCAGGCGCCGCCCCCCCCCCCAGAGCTGGGCTCATGACGTAAGTGGCCTCCTCCTCCTCTCCTCAGAGCGCTGCAGAGCTTGTCAGGCTGTCCGGGTTAGTCCAGCGATCTGTGCTCCATCCACACCATCCCGCCGGGGCAGACAGGAGGACACAAAGCACAGCAAGGCAGGGGAAGAGGACACGGAGCGGCAGAGAGGAGACCATGGGTAAGTGACACTTTCCTTCCCCCTCCATCTCTCTGCAGAGACTCCTATGCTGGCCGCACCAGGGCTGGAGGACTTCCCAAACTTAGCAAACTTTGCCTGTTAGGATGCTGTGCGGTGGTGCTGCAGTACACCAGCTAGCGGATAGTGAGCAGTGTATGTATGGCACCTGCAGCTACATAGAGCTGTGATTACTTAATCTTATTGGCTGATCACATGAGAACAATCACAACTGTCACTTGGGGTGGTAATGAGTGATCTCTAGTGGCAGATGATTCATTTGTAGCTGTGCTCTGGGGACAATCCCACACCTTCTGTGTGGATCTAGGGGTACCATGTATCCATTCTGATGTGATCTCCCCCAATATCATCAAATCCATGCCTGTGCCCACCACAAGACGTATTCTAGGGTTCTAGATGTCCTCTGCAAGTGGTGTGAGCTGTCATTTAAAGCTGTCCATGGAATGTCTGTACACAGCAGCTTTCTGACCTGTCCCTAACATTCATCAGGTCCTGACGTGACCCCTTTTATTTGGTTTTGGATGGCAGAAACAATTGCAAGCCTTTAAATGTGTTGCGTTATTTATAGATGGGCGCTACGTCATTGAGGATAATCATTGGGATGCACCCGACAAGTCACGGGTTTCTACCTGCCGCTGCATAGGAATGTGATTAACACTTTTGCAAGTTGTGTATTTAAAATGGTTCTAAAGCTGCACACATATTATATACAATTGTCTTATTCTTATTTCCTTTAGCTCTGCCTTTAACTATGTAGTGCAAGGGCCTGCCTGATTGCATACAGATTGAAAGTGCTTTGCAAGACAAGCAACACTTTTTTTTTTTAATATATACATACTTGATATACAAGCAATGTCTTGATCTAAGAGTATCGTCATGTCACAACTGAGTATAAAAGAGAATAGAGGCGCCTCTATGGGCCACTTCACACAGGCGGACGAACGGTCCGTTTTTTACAAGTCCGTTTACGGACTTGTAATGCTGCCCTATGGGATTGTGGACGTTAGCGGATGAGCATCTGCTAACGTCTGTAAAGATCCGCCTCCGCAAAGATCCGCTTTTTCAGACGGAAGAAAACCCTATTTTTCTTCCGTCTGGCAGGACGGATCGGATGAATATGGACACACGGTTCGTATTCATCCGATTTCCCCATAGGGGAGAGCGGAGGAAAGACAGGGCGGTCCCTGCACAGTGTGCGAGGACCGCCCTGTCAGCCGACAGCTCAGCGGGGATTAACGGAGGAATTCCCACTGAGCAAACGTGTGAAAGAGCCCTAAGTGTAGCAATATGGTTACATTTAATGAAGGTACAACAGTTGGCAACATATTGCTACACTTGGAGTTGCCTCTCTTTTCTACTCTATAGCTCCAGCTGGATTTTGCTTCTAATCCCCTTGTGGAGGGCGAGCAACCCAGTGGGTGGCTATAGGAAGATTTCTTATAACAGCCCCTGAGTTTCCTTTTTGACCATGGTTCCCATATCTCCGGTTGTGGTTCCCAGCACAGGGTCCAGTGTATCCCTGTTCACTGGTTCAGGTCTGAATTTGCTCCTGAACCGGGTTCCATTTGTGGATGGACATTTTATGGTTACACAACACAATCACATTGCTATAATCTTTTTATATGGACTATAAACTGAAGGACTTATGAATAAATGGTTGTGGAACGGATCATTTGAGTTTCCATGACTTCTTATTGGGAAATTCACTTTGATATACAAGGGTTTTGGATTACAAGCATGCTTCTGGAACTATTTATGTTTGCAATTAAAGGTTTTACTGTATATGGTTTTGGTAAGACCCTATACACACTATACAACTTTTGTCTGATTATTCTTTAGCGTTACCAAAACCATGTAGTGCAAGGGCCTGTCTGATTGCATACGCATGGAAATTCTTAAGGTTTGACCTCATATTATATGGTTTTGGTAAATCTAAAAGGAAAACTCTAAAGAAAAATTGCATAGTGTGTATCCAGCTTAACCTCCCTGGCGGTATGGTTCTGTCTGGAATTACGTACCAAAAGCGGTACAGTTATTTGCAAGGAAATTTTGCGTTTTACACTGTAGGCCTGCAATTCTTAGGAATAACTCATTTAAATCTGACCAAACAAGAGTCTAATAGGCATCCCGGGTATGATTTGTTTTTTAAAAACAAAATAAATTATAACAAATAATAATATAATTATAATAAAAATTATTCAATAATGTAATCGACTCCAAATCACTGAAATTTGCTCAGTTGCAGAATTGTCGCTGTCATTACTTTTATTTTTTTATGACGAATTTCCCCACAAATCGCTATCGCTCAATTCTGCAAGTGATTATAATTTATTATCGCTGTTTTCTAGCTGCTCTAAAACCATTTTTGACACAAAGGGACACTTTTGGTTGCTATGGACAATCTACAGTTTCCAGGCAGAAAGAACAGTTTTTATTTTATAAAAGATCATGTAGGGCACAGGACAGATCACTAGGGACAAGGGGGGTGTGTATTTTTTTACATACATTACTGTTATCTATAAGATTACTGTATGTAATGTGTTTGTTTACTTTTTTGAATTTGACGCCGATCTCCGCCCCCGTGCGTCGTAACGTCGCAGGGAACGGAGATCGGCGGCACGCGGGGACACTGTGAATCGAGCGAGCACCCACTCGCTTACACAGCGGGGTTGCATCACTGGATCCAGGAACAAGGTAAGTAAACCAAGCCTGTGGATTCAGCGAGAAGGTAAGCCGCGCCACTGCGCGCTCTGCACATCTACCCCAAGCGTGACTCGGGGATACCGATCCTAGCATGGAAAACCCACCCCGAGTCACGCTCGGGGATACCACCAAGGAGGTTAAGGACCAGTTCACACCAGACGCAGTTCCGTTCGGTTTTATGTGCGTTTTTTTTTTCTGCATTAAGAATGCATGCACAGTGTTTTCCATGTAATCCAATGACTTTTAGTTGGCTCTAGTTCACACCATGCAGTCAGTTTCCGGTGCAGAAACTGACTGGAAACTGACTGCATGGTGTGAACTAGAGCCATTTGAATACATGGAAAACACTGTGCATGCATTTTGTGCTAAATAAAAAAGCGCACGGAACTGCGTCTGGTGTGAACTGCCCCTAAATCCTAAATCCTGTGTAAAGTATGGCCAGCCTAAGGTTTTACGTTCTAGGGTCCTTAGTATGTGTTGGATCAAGTGACCATCATCCTAAGCATGTAACAGAAATGTACATTTATTGCAGGATGTTCATATACCTTACATGTTGATACAACTGGTTTGCTGATGTATAGGAATTGACAAGGCTGCCGATCACACCTTTTTTGCTTTCTTTCTCCAGCATACTTTAAGGCTGGGTTCACAGATATGCAAATTGGACGCAGTTTTTCCCCACATCCAATTCGCATGACAGGCGAATGTGACCAGCTCTTGATGGAGCTGGTTCACACAGGTCTGGGGCAGCCGCAGTCTGGATTGCAATAGGGTCCTGTGCGTCTTTGGGTCTGGTTCAGGTGCGAATTCAGGCAAAAATGTTGATCTGAACCGGGACACACCGGACTCCATGCTGGGAACCACGGCTGGAGATATGTGAACCTGGCCTTAAAGGAAACTCAGGGGCTGGTATAAGAAACCTTCCTATGGCCACCTACTGTGTTGCTCAGTAGGTTTTCCTAGTACTGGTTAGAGTTGGCCTAGGTTCACACTGAATGCGGGTTTGAAATCATTTGAGTTCAGTTGAACTTGCTAGATTTCAAACCAGTGTTTCAGTCCAAATATTGGGGGCAATTTGATAGACATCTGTGCGGGTTCATGCACAGATGTCTATCGAAATCACCAAAAGTAGTGCAGAAACTACTTTTGGGAGTCGGTGTGGTGCCGCAAAGTCACACCAATTCGGATGGTGCCATTGCCGGCAATAGGCTTGCATTCCAAATCAGCCCAGTGTGAACGTGGGCTTAGGTGCTTTGTGATTGGTATGGGGAGGCACAGTGGGACAGGAGCCAATTAACTTATCAGTACATGCCTTTGGGGGGGGGGGGGGGGGTTGCAGAGAAAGGAAAGCCACTGTGCTACCCCAAAAATCAAACCATTGAGAAAACCTACTGAGCACTCCGTAGGTAGTTTTTCCATAGCATGTTGGCCTTTTAAAAAAAAATAAAAAGTAAAAAATGTTTATGACAAGGCAGGTCTCAGGGTCTCTCCTCAACTCTCCCTATTTACATGGCCTTGGGAACAGAATGCAGAGTGTGCTAAAAATTAGTGGTTAACACTGATGCCTTGCCACACTGGGGTCCTCGGCTTGAATCTTGGTCAGGGCAACACCTGCATAAAGCTTGCATGTTCTCAGTCTTCTTGTGTGGGTTTCATCCCAGGTTATTTTCTTCCACACTCCAAAGACATGCTGGTACATTTAATTTTATTTATGTATTTTGTTTTTTACAGGTAATTTATGTCATCAATTTACACATCGCTTGCATATATATATTGTACATTCACATTGTACGCTCAATGAGGGCAGGGACTATCTAAGGCAGGGGTGGGGAACCTTTCTGCCAAGGGCCTTTTGGATTTTTGTAACATCATTCGGGGGCCGTACAAAATGATCAACTTAAAAATTAGCCTGTTATATTTGGATATATATATATATATATATATATATATATATATATATATATATATATATATAATAATCCTTATTTACATACTCCATTTTTACAAATAAAGAACAAAGGAAACACAATGGACATGTAAAATAAATAAGGCTGTCAATAAACGTCATATGCAGCCTCTGTGCCCATCATACAGCCTCTGTGCACAAAATAAGAAACCTGTGCCCATGTGTGCTGGAGGCGCTTGGGGGGGGGGGGGGGGTCAGATATGTGCTGGGGGGGTCCTTTTTCAAGAGAAGAGGGCCAGTGCAAGTGTACCAAGCTGCTGTCAGGGAGAGGGGAGACATGTCACTCTCAGTGCAGTCTATGCGAATGATGTGTCCTGGTCTGGGACAGAAGTAAACCTGCACCCCGGCCAGGATCGGCCCTGACTCCGCCTGTGACTCAAACTGTCAGAAGGAGCCGGAACTACAAGGTAAACATCGGCTCCTTCTGACAGCTCCGCGGGGGCCTGATGGAATGATTTTGCGGGCCGCAGGTTCCCCACCCCTGATCTAAGGTCTCCAACTCGCATACATATTTAGGGATAATTTAGACTGGAGCCAATTAACACACCATAATGTGTTTGGAGTTTGAGAGGAAACCCACTCAGACACAGGGAAATCATGAAAACTCCAGGCAGGTAGTGTTGTGCTTGGGCTTCGACCAGAGGAAAGGCCTGGCAACCTACTTTGTACTATATACACACACAAAAAAAAGCTGACACTTTGCCTAAAAATTGGGTTAGGAATGCTGTTTCTTTCATGGTACATTTACAACTGTGTTTGATTTCTTGAGCACAAATGCAGTGACATTGGTTTAATGTACTGCAGCTAGTAAGAGACATCAGTGTTGCAGTTTTCCTATAGATTGTATAAGAATTGGAGGAGATGATTTCAGTATTTGAATTTTCATGATTTTAAATGGTACTGACCATCTGACACACTTTACAGAGTATGTAGATGCTTTTACATCGGCCCCAGAACAAGCTCACCGCCTGGTACATGTCTGGGTATGTTGCCAGGGAGTTTTTGGGTTGTGGATTGCAAGGAAAGAACTGAACACTTTATATGAGAATACTTTCAGTGAATCACAGCGTAGAAATCATTCTTAAAAAGTTTCCCTGTTTTTTATTCTGTTTAAATATTTAAACCACACATATATTTTTCTTCATGGGACATGATTTGTGGATTATTTTGCAATATAGGGAGGACAATGCATCACCCTCTGCATAAAATAAACCACTGAACAGTTTTCCATCTGTGGGATTGTTGGTCTAACAATATGGTTTTGTCATCATGAACACAGCAGAAACGGCTTCACACTAAAATTTCCATTTAAAGGTTTGCTTAAAGTGATTGTAAAGGTTTTTATTTTTTAGGACTAACGTGTTATATTTAGTGGGCCCCGGATCATCCTCCTTATGGGTTCTCTGAGCTACTTCTCTTTTCCATGTGCCACAATAGGAAACCACTTCCTATTGTGGGCTTGCTCCCGAGCCACGTTGTGCGTCTATTGACACAGTGTGGCTCGGCCCCACTCCCTTGTCTTTAGATTTGATTGACAGCAGTAGGAGCCAATGGTTTCCACTGCTCTAAGGCTTTCCTAACAACGGGACCTAAAAAACAAAACAAAAAAATTGATTTTTTTTTTCCCCTAACATCCTGCAAACGCACCGTCCAAGTGTGAAAGCACACATTGAAGTGAATGGGAGGCGGTTTTCAGGCGCTTTAAGAGCGCTATAATGCCTGAAAACTGCCTCTACAATCACTTTAATGCACAATGCATTAAGGTAAAAAGTCTGAACCACTTTAATGCTTTGGCCCCCCTTGCAAACAAAAATGCCCAAAAAAAATACATACACCCAGTCTTCTGCCTAGACATGGATGGCACTATATTCCATCCAGTTGTATGCTGGAAAAGCTTAGGATCTCGGAGCCTGTAAGAGCTGGAGCTTCTTCTTGCAAGATTTGGCATCCTCCAATAGAAGGTCCACCATGACCTTAACAGCTGCATCAGATGTTGGCGTCTGCCACAGATATACCCTCTCCCAGCATGCCCGCGAGGGAAAACTCCTTCAATTGGATGCTGGGGAAAAGTGGCTCCGTCAGAACCCCTTCTGGCGCCACCTGCCGCCCAGGGTGGGTACATCACCCCTGGAGTGCAGACTGACCCACAGGACAGTTCTGAAATTACATCAGCCCAAATTTAACAGATTATGAATGGGAGCAAAATAACTCTCCCATTCTCCCACTAACTTTAGCGTAGTGCGCATACTGAAAGTAAGGGGGCGCTACACATATAGCAACATTTAATTTTTTTTAATTTTTTTTTTTTGTGACATGTATGCTTTCACCATTTTACCTTATAGCAGTGAAAAATGTGCTATTTAAGAAGCCAACATTTAAATCTACATTTTGGTGTAATAAAGAACAACTATACTGTTTTTAACTGTACATAAGAATATTATTTATCTAAAGCTGATTAGTGTTGCTATCTTAAAATAACTGTATATTTTCTAAACAAGATTAGTTACACATGCAGCCTCTGATTCCTATTGACTGTTTATTTTAGTGAGACTTGATGCAAGTTTGCCAGCCTCACTGAATACAGGGGATGTTCTGCAGTCTCTAATAACATGAGACACCCACATTGTCTTAAGATTAAGCCCAATGTGAGTGAAACCTGTCAGAAGGATGTGACTGATGAGCAGGGATGTGAGCTGAAACCTGTCTTTTATTTACGTCACACCGGAGTTGAATAAAGTGTGCAGCTGTAGGCTATATTGTATCTTACAGCAAGATATGCTCTGGGGTTTACTTGCAACAGCTGGAGAGTACAAAATCGGGCTCACTTCTGCATAGAAACTAATCAGCTTCCTGGTTTTATTTCCAAAGCTTAAGGCCCCTTTCGTACTGCCGGACCATTCAGGTCAGCCTGTCAGTTTTTTGTGGCAGACCTGAACGGCCACTCCATTCTTTATGGAGCGTCGGAAGTCAGCGGTGACATGTCTGCTGACATCCGACCTACTAAAATCAGACAGATGGCGATACGTCACCATCTGTCCATGGCTGATCTGATGAAAACTAACATTCTGTCTGTTTTCATCAGATCTCTCCATAGGAGGCAGCAGTGAGGATGCACGGAGAGATCTCCTGCTGAGCTGGCGGACTCCGCTGTGACGGATCCGCCTGGTGTGAAAGGAGCCTAATTGAACAAGCTGAGGTTAGAAGCTGATTGGTTGCTCTACAGAAGTGAGCCTGATTTTGCCCTCTCCAGTTTTAGTAAATAAACCCCTGTGTCTCTTCCTGATTGCAGAGTGTAACCCCGGGAGAATACTACAGGCTTGGAGCTGCGCTGATCTGTTCCCAGCATTGTTGGCCTTTGATTATGTTGGTGTCATTCTGAGCTGAGGAAGTTTAGAGAAGGATTTTGTTAAATGGTATCAGTATTCTAAGATTTTTGCAGTGTTGTACAGATTCGTTTTTAATAAAGGGAAGTCACTCAAGTTTATGCTGTTAAAGTGCAACATGTTCAATGCATAGTCAGCTAGGCAGTAATATATGCTTTGAATTATATCTGTTTCTTCTGACCCGCTGGCTTATTGTGCTCGTTACCATTTGGTGGCAGCATGTGGAAAACAACTTTACACTGATGCATTCTTTCCAGTTTTCTTGCCATAACAAATTCACACATATTTGCAAACTCTTTCTTTTAACTGTTTTGCTGAACTGAACACTTACTGTTTACCAATATCAGACTGTGCTTGGAGTTAATGTACAGCCTACATATCTGTAGTGATATAATGGACATGGAAAGATCAATATCTGATTTATCTATTTAAAATAAGAGAAAAAACTTGTTGGATTTGAAATCGGAGACATTCTGGGGGGATTGGACTGATAGGACTACAATATGCTCCTTGCTTTTTACAGTATGCAATAGATGAAAACTCTCCTTTTTAATACAGTTTCCGCCCTACAACTTTCCCTATTTTACCATAATTGGCTTTTGTACTTCTACAACTGAAATTGTGAGGCTATAATTCAGATATGATGAAGCTGTCAACACTATTATATGTGCAGATGAAGCAATATCATCAATTGCTGCTGCTGCATTGTTGGGTTTGCTGTATGGGGGTCCCCAGTATCAGTCGGCTTCTCTACAAAGTGCAGAAATCCCCTTATGCCCTGTGTACACGATCGTAATTTCCGATAGGATAAAATCCGAGGGAATATTCTGTCGGAATTTTGTTCAAGCTGTCTTGCATACACACTGTCAGACCAAATTCCGACCGTCCAAAACGCGGTGACGTAAAACACTACGACGAGCCGAGAAAATTAAGTTCAATGCTTCCGAGCATGCGTCGACTTGATTTTGAGCATGCATGTTTTATTTTTTCTCCGGAGTTCCACACAGACAATCAGAATTTCCAATGAAGGAAATTGGTCAACTAGTAGTATAAAAGCTATATAGCAAGTAATGCTACACACGATCGGAATTTCCGATGAAAAAAGTCAGATGGAATTTTTTCATTGGATATTCCGACCGTGTGTGGGCTCCCATTAGACTTTTTGTTTCCCGTCGGGAGTTTACAAATAGAACATGTTTTATTCCTTCGAAGGAATTTCCTTCATCGGAAATTCTGATCATCTGTGGAACTCCGGAGAAAAAAAAAAACATGCATGCTCTGAAGCATTGAACTTAATTTCTCGGCTCGTCGTAGTGTTTTACGTCACCGCGTTTTGGACGGTCAGACTTTTTACCTAGAAAGTTGCTCTTCAGTAAATTTAAATATCTCTTGGCCTTCGTCCCTATTTCCCCTTCTTTTCTTTGGAAGCCCAAAAAAAATCTCTTTTGGAATAACACTCTGGACAGCCAGAGTTCTGATTTAAGGCCTCATTTCGAAATTTGAAGAAGTACAAAAATAAACGTTTGCACTTCAAACCTTGTACTGTTTTCATTCTTATTTTTGTATTTTTATTTCCTGATCACCAATGTCAGTCAAGTGCCGTATTTTCCGGTGTATAAGACGACCCCCTAATGCTACTGTATTTCCTACGTTTTTTTGCCTATACTCACTGTATAGGATGACACCCCCCCCCCCTTCTTTGTGAGGCAGAATAATCTGCCTAGATTTCCTTCTCAATCGAAGCTGGCGCCATACGGCGCTGAGCCAATCACGGCGAGCAATGTATTCTATTGAATACAAAGCCTGCTCGGATTGGCAGAGACTGTGGCATCAGCCCGCGCTGCTCTGACTCGCTTTAATTTAGCCGGCTCAGATTGGCAGAGGTTGTCTCCAATCCCGCCAGGATTGGCTGAGCGGTGCAACTGTATGCATACAGTATTACCGAGCATCCCGGCGGCACTGACATACATCTGGCGGCTGCTTAACCCAGCGTGAAAGACGACCCCCGGTTTTTGAATGTGAAATTTAGATACACCGGAAAATACGGTAAACCTTTTGAGTTGCCACCAAACAATTGATGTAATCTTCCAATGGGAACACTTTCAAACTGGTAAAAATATCCACTTGCTTCCTGTTGTCTACAGAACAGGAAGTCATGGGCAATTTTCCTTATTTCGATGGTGTGGAAAAACGGCGGTTTTAACCTTCTCCGATTTTGTTCCCAATGGAAGGTTTTTTCCTTTAAATATATTTTAATGAAGAAAGTCAAACTACTTAGAATCATCTCTTGTGAAAGTGCAGGGAAAACTGATGTAATTAATTTTATTCTTTGATACTGCCTAAAATATATGCAGCTTATGTTTGTTTTTATTTTCCATGTAATTTCTTTCCTTGATATTATTTATATATGTATTTTTTAAAGGAATTCTTGACCTATTGGCAACCTTCTGTGTACTTCGTGTTTTTATGGTTTCTTAGGAAATATGCCCAACACTGGCCACAAATCTGCTTTGCAGTTCTTCTCGCTGTGTAAATAGTGAAAAGTATTATTTTTTGCTGAACAGCACAGTCTTTTCCTGTAGGTATTTTGTAGCCATTAAATTGAAACTCATACTAGAGCTGTTTAATTATGTTAAAGAAATCTAATTCCCCTCTTTTTATTCTTGCCTTTGAATATACTAGCGTATTTATCTTCATATTCATATTGCGCACACCCGCGTATAGCGCTCACCCCCAACCTGGAAGGAAAATTTTAGGAATAAAAAGAAAATACTTACAGTTTGAATGCCCCTCCCTCGGTGTCTTGCCCCACGTCCACCGGTGGCTTTGTCCGGTCCAGCGGCCTTGGTGGTGTCCTCCCTGCTTCTCTCGCGCTGTCTGAGCCGATTCCCGCGCTGTGTTTGAACGCCGCCGCCATATACCGAGCGCAGTACACTCGGGCACGCTCGGCTCCTTGCCGAGTGTACCTGAGTGTACTGCGCTCGGTATATGTCGGCGGCGGCGTTCAAACACAGCGCAGGGATCGACGTATATCGCGCACCCACGATTTTCCTCTGTTTTTAAGGGGAAAAAAGTGCGCGGTATACACCGATTTAAATATGGTAATTTGAATTTTCACCATTTTATTTATTCTTGGAAAGCCACACTTTTTGATGTACTACTGGGTGATCTAAAAAACATTGCTATCTTCAAAAAGCTCTATACTGGTTTCAGACATGCCCTAGACAAACTTAAAGTGGTGGCTCGGGAAGAAAAAAATGAAAAGCCAGCAGCTACACATATACTGCAGCTGCTGGCTTTAGATAAAAGGACACTTACCTGTCCTGGAGTCCCTCGATGTCTGCACCGCAGCTCATATTTCCAACAGCTGTCGGATACTGCCCACGCCATTGCGGGTAAGGGTACGCGGCAGTGTAGCCTTTCAGGTCAAAAGGTGCCAATTGTGGCACCGGAGGGGGGAGGAATCGGGTGAGCAGAAGTTCCACTTTAGGGTGGAACTCCCGCTTAAAGCGCATCTTTACTGCATCCGAAAACCACAAACCGAAAACACCATTTGATTAATTTGTAATATTCAAAGCAAACTTATCCATCTATCCATCCATGTCTCTATGCTTTATTTTGTTGAGAAATCGCTTTGAACCACCCTACTTCCTGGAATCCATCTGTCCTTGGCTTAAGCAGGCATGCAAGAGTGTGTGCTTAGCTGAGAAAAGCTCTCCTCCCCTGCTGAAGATTTCAGCGATGTATGACCTCAACATCTAGGATGTAACCGACATGTAAAAAAAATATGATAATATTAATTATGATATTTTTCTATCTATTTAATAATGCTATCTGCATGAGGAGTAAATATAATCTGTTTATTGGGAGAGTGAAGTTCCACTTTAAAGATTGACCAGTCAAGTGACATATATATATATATATATATAATTTTTTTTTTTTTTTTTTTTTTTTCAGATGTAAAAAGTTTTGTGCCACATTGCACAAGCCAGTAGTAAAGGTTCTGGCAAAATGCGTCTGTCTGGATTTTGTTGTAGAAAGCCTCTTGCAACTTTCAAATAAACCTGAGAGTGAAATTGGGACTGCCATTCCTGGCGTCCTACAGAAAATACTAACTGTTTGATTTCCATGTTGATTTTCCAAGTACAGTGCTTTGTGTTGGATTCAGCTAACTCAAGGGTTTTGTAGGCAACGGCAGTACTTATCGGCTTGCTTGTTATGGGGCAGTGACTCAAAGAATTGAAACCAGAGGCTCAACGTAACTGGTAGCTAGACTTTCTAGGAGGAGGCCAACCAAAGTTGAGGATTGCAACCAGTTCTATTGCTTTTGGTGGCACTCAAAGTAGAGATGAAGGCATACTCCTGTATTACAAAACATGGGGTACAGGCTTGTCTTGAGACCAATCCAGAGGGCTTGTAAATGTAAAAAGGGAAAGGATCGCCCCTACTAAACAGCCCAGATGAATAAATAAGGAGAGTCTACATGTCTCCACCAAACCATACACCATGGCTGGGGATTGTATTTCTTAGGCCACGTACACACGATCGGTCTAAACCGATGCAAATAAACTGAAGTTCAGTTTCATTGGTCCAAACCGACCGTGTGTACGGCCCATCGGTCTGTTGTCCTTCGGACCAAATTTTTAAAACTTGCTTTAAAATCGGACTGATGGACACCTGACCATCGGTCCAAACCGATCGTTGGTACGCAAAAGCATTAGTTCAAAAACCCGCGCATGCTGAGAATCAAGTCGACACATGCTTGAAAGCATTGAACTTCATTTTTTTTCAGCAGGTCGTTGTGTTTTACGTCACCGCATTCTGACACAATCAGTTTTTGAACTGATGGTGTGTACGCACATCAGGCCACTTCAGCAGTGACCCGATGAAAATGGTCCGTCGGCCCATTCTCATCGGATGGACCGAACGTGTGTACGCGGCCTTAAAAGGTTTTCTCAAAAAGAACTGTAGAAATTGCAGGTACAATTCAAAATTCTGATCATTTCTCATGTACTTAATAAATACTCTCCACTTTTATGCCTTTTTCCACAGCCAAGTTACTATCACTATACAGGTCTATATAGATTTTCATGCATTTTATAAAAATGAATGGATGTTGTTAAATAGACCCATTCACATCAAACAGGCATCACTTTGCGGGGAGTTGATAGGAGTCCTGCGTTTTGGTGGATTAATGTGTATTTTTGTTATAAAGCTTACTGACTGGGGTCCTTTAAAAACGTAGTCTGAATGCTTGGGAGCATGTAATAACACTTACTCTTTCAAGTCCATGTGGTGTGAACAAGTCCAGAGGCTTTTCCAATGTATGGAAAGAGGTAGGTATAGATTTATGTATAAGACTTTAATCTGGAGTAGGTACTGGTGGCTAATAAAATACTGACTATGCTACAGATTGCTGCATTTTACTTAACTAGTGCAACTGGGACTGTTTAATCTGATTGTCTGGCTAAAGAGTTTGTATGAATGGGGCTTTGGCTTTTGTTCACAACATGTAACTCTCACACAATGGCCAGTCATGTGATGCTATTGTGTTGCATGGAGGAGTTCACATGGGAAACAATCGTATTCTTCTACTGTCACATCATTGTAGAATTGTGGCAGTATATTTAGGGTTAAAGCAATGGTTTTGATGAAGCTAAAGCTTCAAAATACAATTTTGTAGTCAGTCTATGACCACCACCTCTTTAAGCTCCAGTTTAAAAATTACTTCCACTGTAAACACATTGACCTCCTGCTAATTAAATCTGAATACTTTAATGCATTTTATTTTTAATACAATTTTGCATCTTTTTTTGTTCTTCCTTTTCCCATAAGAATTCTATGACACATTCAGCTGGACGTCTGCATGAAAAAGCATCCTGAGCCTTTCTACTAGAGTAACTGGTTTAGATTATAGTCATAATGAGGCTCACAAACATCTTGTGAAGCATTCCAAGAAGCCTTTCACGTGAACGTGATCCCCCTTTCTTTTTCTCCTTCTTTTTTTTTTTTTTTTTTTTTTTTTTTTTTGAATGTACAGGAAATTCTTAATTCTAAGGCAGTCGTCAAACGCAAGGGCTCCTACTTATAAGTCCTTTTGGCATATTTTGGTTTTGATTTTTTTTTTTTTGTTTTCTTTTTTTTGGGGGGGGCGGGATAAAAGAGGTGATGGAATTGGCTTATAGTAAAATCTACCATGACGATTTTTTTTGCTTAGGAGACTGAAGGGCAAATGACTTTAACTGCCAGGTGGTTGCTTAACCCACAGCAGGCAGTCTTTTGTTAAACAGACTTGTCTGGGGGCTGATGGCACTATTAACTTTTCCCATGCAGTTTGCTATTCATGAAGGCCCCTTACTTAGTATTCTGAGCTATTAGGGTTTCACTAATATCAGTAGACCTAGATGGATGTAAGGAGATAGGTAGCCAGTATTATTAGAAAGTACACTAGTGCCTACATTGTATAATCTAATTTCTGTTGCATCTGATGGAAGCACACCAGCTGACCTTAGAACCGCGCTGACTTTGACACTGACAACCCTTTAGCTATGTATATGGTCCATTTTATAAAGTGTTGTACAAAGTGACAGCTTGAAGTATATTCCAGATGCTTGGATATGGCCATCCTAAAATTGTATGCAAATCAGGTTGTGTGGGCCCAGTTCTGTTATGTTTACCCATGCACCTTTTTTCCTTTTTTTAACCACTTAAGACCCGGACCAATATGCTGCCAAATGACCAAAGGGGTTTTGCGATTCGGCACTGCGTCGCTTTAACAGACAATTGCGTGCGTGGTCGTGCGACGTGGCTCCCAAACAAAATTCGCGTCCTTTTCTTCCCACAAATAGAGCTTTCTTTTGGTGGTATTTGATCGCCTTTGCAATCTTTATTTTTTGCGCTATATACAAAAATAGAGCGACATTTTTGAAAAAAAACAATATTTTTTACTTTTTGTTATAAGAAAAATCAATAAACTAAATTTTAGTCAAACATTTAGGCCAAAATGTATTTAGCCACATGTCTTTAGTAAAAAAAAATCGCAATAAAAAAAAAATTAGCTACCTAGCGGGAACAGCGACACTAATACAGCGATCAGAAAAATGATCGCTTAGTGACGCTGGCAATAGGGAGTGAAAGGGTTAACTAGGGCAGTGATCAAGGGGTTAAAACTTTATTAGGTTCAGGGTAGCCCTGTACCCCCCCCTAACACTGACTTTTACACTGCCTATCACACTGACACTAAATACAGTAATCATACATGTATGATTACTGCATTCAGTGACACTGTGACAGGGGGGAGGGGGCGATCGCGGGGGTTAAATGTTTATGTGAAGTGTTGGTGTAGTGTTGTGCAGACTTACTTGTGTTGTGATCTCTCCTCAGCGGTGGTTGAAAAAAACGCAGAGGGAAAGATCACGTCGCTTCCTCCTTCCTCCGAACGGACCCCCGATTTCTCCCCCCAAGGCACCAACGTGTATATATACGTTGATGTGCCTGTCGGTGACATTCTGCCGACGTAAATGTACATGCGGCGGTCCTTAAGTGGTTAATATACAGTTTTCAGAAGATTTAGTTTGACAATGAGGTGTTATCTATTGTCATTCATTTTTATTTTATTTTTTTCCAGATGAAGATGGACAAATTGTGCCATTGTATTGTTTTTAAACGGTGCAGTTAAGTGGCGGCTGGTGCTTTTTTTGGGGAGCAAACAAACCCTGAAAAAAAACATCAATTGCAGCCTTACTGTGCCCATCAAATGATGCCACTCCGCCCGCCACTTACTCTGTCTCTGGGGCAGCAGGTAACAGCGGTGTCCTCCATGCTCGATGTCTTTGCCCGCTCCTCTTTTATGATTGGACGCCTTATAGGCGTCCAATCACAACACCTTTCACTTCAACCAATCGGGTAACAGACCTGAGCAGCTGATTGGTGGAGAGGCGGTTTGTTAAGAAAGCGAATATTCGCTTTTTCCTAACTACCGGGGGGTTAAACTGTGAGCGCCCAGCATGGTGCTTGCTGCTCACCTAATCGGGTGATTCAAAAAAATACCCTGCCTCTATAATTCAGGTGCCCAAAAAAGGGTCGGGAGCTTGAATAGGGGGAGTCAGTGGCGGCCATAAATAGATTCATGCAATGCATGAATCTAATGGTGAGAGAGGGGGCGGCGCCTGTGCGCCCTTATGGAAGCACCGCCACTGGTGCACTTGCCTATTGTAATGCAATTTTCATATAGCTGTAAAGTGACACTAAACTATGCATGTATGTAAAGAAGGTAAGAAAATTCAGAAATTGTTTTATGAAAAATGGACTACATGACCATTAATAGATGTGAATGGATTATATTTGGAGAATAAGGCTATTGTTTAGTGTCTTTATGTGAATTAAAAAACCTATTCTTGACTGCAAATTCATCGGGTTTAAGTTTACGTTCAATTAAAATATTCTTCTTTCTTGTTGAAATAACCACGTTTTTCAGCATCTCCTGCAGTGCTAATTTTTATTTTGTTTTTGGACTTGTGTGGCAAGTCATTAAAGCGGAGGTCCACCAATTTTTTTTTATTTTTTTAATTTATTTATTTTTTAACCAGTTTACCCAGAGAATCGTTACCACACGCCCTGGCGCGCGCACGCGGGAACATCCTTTTTTTTTTCCTATTGAGCAGTGCCACCTCTGTGCCCCCAAAAATAAGGGGAAAATCATGGGTGAGCGATATACGCAGATACCCACTTCCCACACTCAGTTTGAACTGAGCCGCCAACATATACCTAGTGCAGTACATTCGGCAAGGCTCAACTTCGCTCGCGCATAAACGTCAGAGCGTGAGCACGAGCGAAGCCGAGCCTTGCTGAATGTACCCGAGTGTACTGCACTCGGTATATGTCGGAGGCGTTCAAACTGAGCGCGGGGATTTGACTCGAGACAGCGCTGGAGAAGCCGGGAGGACAGCGAAGACGGACGCCGGACTGGACAAGATGCCAAAACTGTAAGTACTAAAATGTTTTTTTACAGGAATTTCGGGTCGATATTAGGGGTGCGCGCTATACGCGGGAGCACGCAATACCCCGATAAATACGGTAAGTCTGAACAAGCTCCCCTGAGAGAAAATAGCAGTTGGTGTCGAGACAAACTATTTACCAGGGGTGCTTACAAAAATCTGCTTTTATTCCTGGTAAACCTTGGCATAAAAAAAAAAAAAACTGTTGCTGTAACTGCAGTGTGAGATGGAGTTTGGTTTCAATTTGTTAGAGGTACTAGCAGATTCAGACACTAACACTCCCCCCCCCCCCCCCCCCCCCCAGGACTGACAATGCTTCTACCCAAAAGTATGCCCTCTGTGCTTTCGTCCAGAGTGGAAGCACTGCAATATAGGAGGTGTGTTACTGGCCAGATTACCAGGTGAAAAAAAATGCAGCTGCCAGATCTAATGATTGGTAAGCTGCAATTTTAAGATTTTGGGGTTTAATGCTGCTTTAACTGTATGTAGCCTCAGTTACAGCAGTGGGACAGACTTTCCACTACTGGAGCAAAATAGTTGGCTGAGTCCTGCTCAGCCATTCATGGGAAGGTTTGTATTCTATGAATGAATACAAAGCTTCCTCTGATTGGCCAGAGAAGCTGCCAGATGATATGATTTTCATCTTGGCTCATCGGAGGAAGCTTTTGTGTTTGTTCATAGTATACAAAGCTTCCCATGAATGGCTGAGCAGTGTTCCGCCCAAATCTGTTTAGTTCTGGTAGAGGAATTGGAAGTCTCTGTCCCACAGCTGGAATACAGCACTGTATAATGTATGTAACTGAGACTACATACAATTTAACACACTGCGCCCAGCCAGATCATGTGTTGGCACAGTAAATAGTCATTTGGGCCAGCTGGACCCAAGCAAACTATTTAAAGAAACATTAAACGTGGAGTTGGGCTTTAAAGGGTAAGTACACTCTTGTAACCATAAAAAAACTCCCTTTTTGCACAAGTAAACAAATGTGCGTTTATATTCTTTATGGCCTGCAGAGCATTTCATCCACGATTAACAGATCGCGGATACAATGTCAGGCTCTTGTAGACTCTCGGCACAACTGTCTGCCCATACCCCTGAGTTATAGAAAGACAGTTACTGAAGTGCAAGAAAAATCTATGAACTAAGAGGGTGCTCACCAGAGCCTTCCCAGTTCATTGACCGTGGTGACAGACAGGACTTGTAGTTCATTCATTCATTAACTTGTGACAGCAGATGGGGGGGTTGCTGATTCTTTACACCCTAAATGTGGATGAAACATGTAACATGATACTAAAGGTAAATGCAGGGCTCAAAATTTCAAGCCCTGAGCTACTAGCCAGGCCTCAAGTGTCACTCGCCACCAGTTGCCCCACCTAATCCATACACTGCCTAATTGCGCCCCTAAACACACCCTCATAGATTATCTCATGGAATGACCCTGTTAAATGTTTTATGCAGAATCAAATTACACAATTAAATATTACCAACAACAACTTTAACAAAATGGACAGGGCACTGGGGACAGCTTAATGAGAATTGTAAGGAGAGCACCTGTGTACTGCTCTGCCTGTACGAGGCTCACGAGACTACTTTTCCCGGGGCATGCACCTTTCCTTTTCGGCCGCCAATCGCAGCGGGGCTCTAAGTGTAGGCACAGATTGGACTGTTGGTCATGCAGCCCTGTCATCACTCGCCCCCAGCGTAAAGCCACTTGCCAAATGCGAGCAGGCGAGTGGAAATTTTGAGGGCTGGGTAAATGTATCCCTTTTAAATTTAATGGAGCTATTTATGTGGGCAGGGAACATCACCCAAATTGCATTTTTTTTTCTTTTTCCGGTGTCTGCCTGTAAATAGTTTGAGCTCAAAGAGGTTTATTTGGTGATTAGACAACCTTTTGATAATGACCATTTCTGTCGCTCTTTACAACAATTTTTTTTTATTGTGTAGTAAAATTGTTCCTGTCTAAATGTATATGTCTCCACGATTAACTGACTTGGCAGATAATGGAAACGTACGACCAGAATGTCCTCATTAATATAATTTTATTTTATTTTTCCTTAAGGGATGATTATAGATTGGCTCACAGTTGTCAGTCTCGGAGTGTGTGGGTGTCTGCTGTCAGCTGCTTGTAACAAGCTGAAAATATTCTTGTTTCTATGACAAATTAGAAAACCAGGCTATGCCGACTAAAATACAGGGCAATTTTATTTATTGCAGGGCTGTTGATAGTTTAACAAAGGTGAATAAAAGGCTACTTAGAATCACGTTTAAGACCTACACCGTGAAGAAAATGGTAATTGTGAAACGGCAGTGTGTATATCAACATCACCTTCCTTTGCATTCATATCAACAAATGTCTCCATAGCAATTCTCAATGAGCAAGCAAGAAAAGCAGAAAAAATCATTTGGAGCTAATTACGGTTGACATTATCTGTTTATTTTAAGCATAGCTAGCAGATGTCATTCTGTGCACTGTGGTATGGGCCTATGGTGAAGTAAACTATTTTCGTTGGGTAGCAAGATCAGTCACATAGCCAAAAGCATACAATAACTCTTATATTTTAGCAGTATGTGCTCTGATAACTCCCCTGAGGGCTAAATTGATGATTTAAATTAGTTCTAGTTTTCTGTGAATGTACTTGAGCAGAAAAGCTTGCACCAAAAGAAAAGACCAATATGCTAAGAAAAGACCATTGGAGTGCTAAGGAAGAACATGCTGTGTGTGTGTGTGTATATCTATCTAAAATATCTCGATCTACTATAGAAAGGTTAAAACTAACCATATGAGATTTAGAGAAAATTTGAATACACACAATGAACAGTGGAGTGTGGACAGACATTTATGTGTGTGTGTGTGTGTGTATGTATATGTGTGTGTGTGTGTGTGTGTGTGTGTGTGTGTGTGTATGTGTATATATATATATATATATAATATATTGCACAACCATTTCTGGTGTCAGTTATGCTGCATACACACTTGCGTATCAGCCTGACATGTGAGAACCCATTAACTGCAGGAGGCAACTCCATTGAAAGCAATGGTAAGCTGACAACTCCTGCATCTATTTGTGGCCTCTCGCAGTTTAAGCCCAGGTTAACACTGGGCTGCGGGAGTGAAGCCGTGCGAGTTCAGCTGAACTCGCACGATTTCACTCCCGCTGGCAGTCCCGATTTCAGCCGCGATTTAAGAGACATCTGTGCAGGTTTCTGCACAGATGTCAATGTAAATCGCGGGCTGAAATCGCAAAAAGTAGTGCAGAGACTACTTTTTGAAATCGGTGCAGCGCCGCAGATGCAGCGTCGCGCCGATTAGGACAGTGCCATTGCCGGCAATTTGCGGCAAAATCCGCAGTTTTGACATGCGATTTGACATGCCAAATCGCATGTCAAAACGCACCAGTGTGAACCAGGGCTAAGTGCTATGCAACGATCACCTGGTGACTGATCAGCCCTGGTTGCAGCTGTCGGGCCAATTTACAAGTGTGAATGTCGTCCTTCTTTTTTTTTTTTATTTCAGATTTAAAAATATAGTTTTATTGTGCCAACAAAATAAAACGCAAGTTACAAACCACAGTTAAGAGAACAGCATTTAACTGGTTAAGGACCGCCTACTGCACATTTACAACGGCAGAATGGCACGGCTGGGCACATTAACGTATATATACCCGTGGGTACTCGCGGACCCGATCGCCGCTTCACTGTGCCCGCAACATCGATCACATCATCCCTGTTATAGGGGGACGTGATCGATGACATCGCACCTACAGCCACACCCCCCTACAGTTGTAAACACACACAGGGAACACTCAAATCCTGCAGCGCCCCCTTGTGATTAACTCCCAAACTGCAACTGTCATTTTCACAGTAAACAATGCAATTTAAATGCATTTTTTTTGCTGTGAAAATGACAATTGTCCCAAAAATGTGTCAAAATTGTCCGAAGTGTCCGCCATAATGTCGCAGTCACGAAAAAAATCGCTGATAAAAATGCAATAAAACTATCCCTTATTTTGTAAACGCTATACATTTTGCGAAAACCAACCGATAAACGCTTATTGCGATTTTTTTTTTTTTTTTACTGGGTGGGCAATTGCGACTTCACCCCCCAACACAACCAAACATAAGGCCAACGGGCCACAACTTAAACACTATATGCCCCACAGTCTGTCCACGTTTTTTAACAAATTCCCACCGGAAATCGAAGACATGTGCCTAGATTACAGCACCTATGTGATGTGTATTTCAAACAGAGACAGATCTCCTCCATGAATAAAAATGCCTTTTATACTTGCAGCAGCCGAGTCAAAATCGGTCGCAGGGGTGCCAACCATGGGGTCTCCAACCAGGGCTGCCATATGGAATAAAATTTGCGGGCAGCATTTCTATGCTGATATGTAAGGTGCTCCCGTATAAGGATGAGGTTAACCTGTTCAACCCATTGTTTCTTGGTCGGGACATGCGGGGATATCCAAAATCTTGCCACCAACTTTTGTGCTAAATGCAAGAGTCTGATCACTGCAATATTAGTTGGGTGAGGGTATAGTTTGTGAATGTGGCCTTAGGATAAAATCTGACCATATAAAATGCCTAAAGTTGTGTAGCACATACAGATAAAGGTAATACCTAGTTTCCAGTCAGGCCAGGTCAAAACAATGTTGTGGTGGTGTGCCCTGGGGGGGGGGGGGGGGGGGGGGGGAGATACGTAAACGGTAAGACACATTGGCACTGCTGTCAGCGCAGCTTCTGGTGTGAATGGGTATTTAAAGGATAACCTGTGTTTTTAACAATCTTTTAAGGGGTGTGTGTGTGTGTGTGTATAAAAAGCAAAAAAGGAACCTTTTCTTCCTATCCCACCACGTTTGCATTGAATATGTTGTGGCTCTGTTTCTGTGCTGCTGTTTTGAAAAATGTCAAGTGACTGGCTTTTTCCTCCTCCTCTGCTGGCCACCAGTGATGATTTATGTCCTGTAACTCATGTGCAAAAATGGGTATGACATTATACGTCTCGTCTTTCACATGTGTCCTGCGTCATTACACACAACTGTTGAAGAAAAACTCTTAAAGCGGAGCTTAAACCAAAAGGGGAAAGTTCCACTTCAAGGCCCCCCTCCTGTTCACGAGAGAGAAGATATATTATTTTGACAGGTACTTGCTTCCGCTTCAACCACCTAAGCGATCAGAGCGGAAGTTCTCTTCCGCACAGTCTTCTGGAACATGTCACAGGTCCCAGGATACTGCAAGACCATTCACAGTGCGCACCTAGCTGTGACAGCCGGGTGTGCACAATTAAGGTGCCGGCATTTGACAGAAGACAAGCAGTGAAACCAGCTGGGGTGAGCACAGCACTGGATTGTGAGACGGCAGCTACAGTTATTTTTCTGTAAAGACAAGATCTTATGGGAATGGTACCGCTGGTACCCTTTCCAGGGGTCATCCATGAGGCCAATGCCTGTAATGCAAATTGTGTTGAAAGTAGAAAAAAATGTCTACTTAAAAGCAGAACTAAACGCTATTCTTTACGGCCAACGACGCTGCCATCTTCATCTTTTTGATCTGCAGTTGCCATGATGCTGCACATATGATCTGTTAAGACACCGGCAAATTGATCACTTGACAGTTCGGTTGAGAGGACAGGCAACTGTGACAGGTATTATTCAGGGCATTCTTTGAATGTAACTGTTTTAGAAATCCGTAAAATTGGTGGGTTTGGTTACGCTTTACAGCACATTTCTAATTGACTGGTTTATGCAAAATGACATTCATGGATAAATATGTACAGGTATTTAAGCTAAAAATCTTAACATTAAGATGGCATAATCTAGCACACATCTACTTTTTCTAATAATTCTACAGAAGATGATTACCATCTGTCATTTTGTTGCCAATGGAAGCCTTTATAGTACTGTTGTTTTATAAAGAACTTACTGTACGTAGATGTGAGACTTCTTTTTTTCCATACAGATAAAGGTAATTGTATGTACATAATTTGTATGTTTACCGCTTTCAAGAGACGAATATAAAGAAACTTTTTGTTGTGGGTATTGTTATCACTTTAAACTTGGCAGAGCGAAGGTATTTCATACCCCGTCAACCTCTATGAATTCTCCAATTTTGATTTGATTAACGAATGAGCTTAACAAAAGCACTGTAGCATGTGCTATTTTAAAATGAATTCTACTATTGTAAACCCTTAATGATTGCTCTTGGCCTGCAGTCTGCGTGTGGGAAAGTAATTGTACTGGTTTGGAGCAAGGTGCTGCCTGACTGTTCTATCTCAAATGATCTCTTTGAGCTGGCCCTTGAGAGAGATGGGTCTTTCACAAGAACTGCCAAAGTGCAGCAGATTGGAGGAGTGAATGCAAACCTGGGATGAGCGCAATATGAACATGCTTAAAGGAGTTGTAAAGAAAAACATTTTTTTTTTTTTTTTTTTTTTGATGAAATGTTTACAGGGTATAGAGACATAATCGTAATAAAAATGATTAAAAATAGATTAAAATCAATCATAACGTGCCTGCAGTTTCAGTTTCGTTTTTAATCTGTACTTCACAGAAACATGAAACCTAGAGACACACAGAACAAACGCAGGGCAGTGTTTGTTTTTAAAATTAAAGTGATTGGTTCTGTGGGGTTTTAGACACACAGTAATCGCACCTCCTTGATCAGGGACCACAGAGAGAAGCTCCCATGAGGTTTTTTCATAAGGAAACAGACAAGCAGGAAATGTGAAGATCAGAGAAGGATTACAGCAACTTCAAAGCAAAAACGAACAATGAGGACATGAAACCAGGATTGCAGTTAGGTAAAGGAAGCTATTTAGCTAAAAACATTTTCGTTTAGTGACCCTTTAACGCATGTCTATCATGCTGATCTAGTGACTTTAGTAGGACATATTGGCCACTCTGACTGTGTACAAGCTAAAATATTTTTAAAGGGCCGGTATACACCTCATCACACACATTTTCATGCATGCTGCATTAAGCAGCCAATTCAAAATGAATATGCATTGTGGTACATTACAGCCGTGCATCCATGTATGTTACTGCAATGTGCTGATGTGACTAGGTCTCGTGTGTGTGTGTGTGTTTGTGTTTTTTTTTTTTGCTGTCTGTTCCCCATCAAGGAGATTCCCCTCACTTCCTGATCCTAAAATACATCAGGAAATTCGATTCATAACACTTAAAGGGGTTGTAAAGGTTAGTGTTGTGTTTTTTTTTGTTTTCTAAACCGGTTTATTTAAGCTAGTGCATTGTTGGTTCACTTACCTTTTCCTTCGATTTCCCTTCTAATTTTTTATTTTTTTCTCTGTCTGAGATTCTCACTTCCTGTTTCTCCTCGGTAAACTTGCCCACATCATGAGTGGTGGTTAGTCAGCCAGAACAGCTTACTGAGGAGGAAAAGGAAGTGAGAAATTCACACAAAGACAACAACTGAGAAAAACATTTAGTGGGGAAATCAAAGGAAAAGGTAAGTGAACCAACAATGCACTAGCTTGAAGGAACCTATTTAGAAAATAAAAAAACAAACCTTTACAACCCCTTTTAAGCAAGGTAAAATCCCCTCTGACAATTGTCCCTGGAACATGTATCCCTATTGGAATGATTCTTCATCATTCTTGTTCCTGTGACAACACTAAAATGTTGGATTTTCCACTTTAAAAAGAGAAGTGAATCTTCTTAGTGGGGACACTGAAAGGAATAAAAACAGGAGTTCTTGCATTATCCCCAAAAAAATTTTTTGGCTAAATTTTGACTTTGCTTATTGAGTAAGCAGCCTAAAGAATTGAAACGCAAGACTACTGGGCAACTAGAATTCTTAGAGGGTGGTCAGCAGTGGCTGTATTTCTCAAAGTGCAGCTTTACTTTGTCCTTGATCACATAAGCATCAAAAGGGGGTATTTAAATTTCACCATAGGTTGGGAGTGAAAATTTGTAGAGCTTCATGGTTCAGTAAACTCCTCCATACTACTGTAGCCACTTCCTGCCCATCATATAGCGGTATTGCAGCCGCAAAGTGATTTGTAACATTTTTTTTTTTTTTTTTTTTTTAATAACTAACATGTTCTACTTATTTGCTATGTGTAGTGGATTTGCACAGAGCAGCCAGGTCCTTCTTCTGTGATCCTGGCCCCTCCCTCCTGTCTTATGCCCCTATAGCAAGTAGCTTGCTATGGGGCACCCAAGCAGAGTCGCAGCTCCCTGTGTCCATTCAGGCACGGGGCCCTGCCCCTGTCTCCCTTGATTGGCTAGCTGACTTTGACAGCAGTAGCTGCTGTGTCAGCCAATCTGGAGGGGGAATCTTTGATGACTGAGACACTAGTGGCCATCGCTGGACTGAGAGGGACCTCGGGTGAGTATCAGGGGGGCTGCTGCACACAAAAGGCTTTTTATCTTGATGTATAGAATGCATTAAAATAAAAAAACCTTCTACCTTTACAACCGCTTTTTAAGTTATCCTGACTGGTTGTCATATGACGTTCAGCAGGATAAGCCGCTAGCGGTGATCAGTGGTGTGTCACCTGACGCACTGCATTTCTGATCTTGGTAAAAAGACGTAGGCTCTTTGCCATGTGATCAGCTCTGTGCAATCACAGCTGGTTACAACGTAACCGGGAAGTGCCGTTTATCTGCTTTTCCTCTATTGGAAGTGACAAGGTAGAGGAGAGCCGATTGGCGCATTGATTATCACTGCAGGCCCACCAGGGGTGTCAATCTATACCCATTATTGTTGCATATATGTGCCTCATTAGTGAAGGAGAAAACGTATTTACAAAATGTTATAACCGAATCAAAAACTTTTTTTTATTTTTTTTTTCAAAAGTTTTTGGTCTTTTGTTTAGCAAAAATAAAAACCCCAGTGGTGTTCAAATACCACCAAAGGAAAGCTCTGTTTGTGGGAGAAAAAAAATATAAAAATTTGTTTGGGTACAGTGTTTTATTACCGCTTAATTGTCATTCAAAATGCGACAGTGCTGAAAACTGGCCTGGGCAGGAAGGGAGGTATAAGTGCCCTGTGTAGAAGTGGTTAAAGCAAAACTCCAGGTTCTTTTACCACTCGCCCCCTTCCTAAAAAGCCTGGGTCTATATGTCACAGGTGAATCTCCTCCCTTTTAAGTAGTGGGGGATGATCCTACCTTGTTGAATGACCAATGCTCACGTAATGCCATGCCATGCCATGCCATGCCAGTGCTACTTAAACTGGCCATAGATGGCTTACATCTCTGCTCAATTGCCTGGAATTCAAGCCATGGGTGCCCCTCCGAGTACCACCTGGCTCAACAAAAGTTAACGGCGTTTGGTAGAAATGTATCAGCCAAACGGTGACCATATCCTAGTGGGTGCAGGCAATGTTTGGATAGTCAGGCAGCCATGGGGTCCAGATTTCCTGAATACAACAGCCAGCACCATAGAATTATTTATCAATGCTGTTGGTATGGATAGGTGGTATCTAGAGAAAATCGGGCCGTGTTTGGCTACCCTGATTCTGTAGTACTGTGAGCCCAAGCTGCGTGATGGTGCACCACTAGGGGGCATGTCATCTACAGGATGAGCTCACAGGTCAACCAAAGAGGAAAAGCATTGCATATCCATATCCATGCATATACATCCGTATAAAGAAGCTGAGGACTGTGCGAGAGCAAGTAATTGGAGCTTTCCCACACATTTGGGAGGGAAGAGCTAAACCAGTAAATAAAAATACTGGATATCTACTTTAAGTGAAGCGCCAACCAAAAGGGGAAGCTCCGTATTTGTAGCTGCTAACTTTTGGTCGGGGGGGGGGGGGGGGGGGGGGGGCGTGTCCTTCTCCCCTTTTCATAAAATAAAGTTAAATAAAACTAAAGCTAGTTTCTACTGATTTTGCTAATGCTGGTAGCACTGTAGTCCAGTGCCTGAAAATGTCAAACTTACTTTTTTTTTCAATCTTTTAAAATATGTTTGTAAATTCCAGCCTTGGGAGATGCAGCAGGAGTGCACTAGTTAGGACAAGTATGGTATCAAATCATTGAAATGGAACAATTCTTTTGTATCTAAGCGATTTATATATTGTATGTAAGGGATTGAATACATTATTTCTACTACTGGTCCTTTACATTCATTATAACATGTGCTGCATTGATATTCTCATTAGTAACTTTGTACTACTTTTTTAATTGATTTATTTATAACAGGGGTCTACAAACTTTCTAAACAAAGGGGCAGTTTAGTATCATGCAGAATTTAGTAGGGCCGAACTGTGGTCATCGGGAGTAAAAGTATCCTGGCATCAGTGGGAGTAAACAATGCATCTTTCATATTAGGGGGTAAAATGGTGCCCTATTGCTGGTCTTGGTGTGAGGAATAGTGCCCTGGTGTGAGGAATAGTGCCCTATCGCTGGTGTCAGTGGGATTTATAGTGCCCCATTGTCAGTTTGAGAAACTGAGCCCCATCATTGGTGTCAATGGGAAGAAATAGTCCCTAAGGGCCGGATAAAGGCAAGCAAAGGGCCACAGTTTGGAGACCCCTGATTTAAAATAATGTTCTGAATAAAAACTACCCTAAATTGCTGAGTTCAAAAGCGGTCACTTGCATCTAATTGATACCCCAGGCTTTCCATTTTTCAGACCATTGCTTGCAGCCCCCTGGAAAAACCTGGAGAATGACCATCTTTATCCTAGCACCAGGCTCAATGAGGTCCCTCACTTTGTGTGGCCCCCAGCACAGGAAATCGGCAGACTCTCTCTTTAAGATGGAAGCATAAATAATGATAAACTTTATATTTTTTCTCTTTGGTAGAGTAAAAGGGTGTCAGGGAGGTTTGTATTGCTATGTACCCTTTGTGGAGATTTCCATCACTACCAGTGTAGTTACTAGGACAGCACATGAGGGGATCAATCGGCAAAAAATCCCTCTGCAAGCTGTCAAAGCTTGTATGTGAGGGGCATGTTGCGGGGTGGGCAATGTCTCCTCTGCCTATGATTGGCTGTCAGTTTTAAGAGCTTCCCAGGAAGATGGCTCAGGCAGATTGGGACTGTGTTTGAGCATACCTGAGCCTCTAAATATGAAATGGTGTTTACCCATAGTTGTGTAATGTGTGAAGGCACAGTGGGCCCCCATCTCCTTGGGGTCTGTGTGCACCAAACACATTGCACTAGTGGAGTATATGTCAATCATTTTGCAGGATTAACAGGTATTTTTTGCATCTATTATACAGATATAGCAAAATTATTTGCATATTTAACAGTCAAAGGGAGCAAATAAAAGAAGTCCAAATTGGGTTACCTACACTATAAATTTTCTTCTCGCTGCTGTAATGCATGTGGCAGCAGGGTGGGTGGGCCTTAACGCCGAGCCATGGCACATATGTGTTCATGGGGGTCCAAGGCTCTGTGCTAAAGGTATGATTCCTTCCTTCCTTCCTGTAAGGTTGCTAAAAGCATATTCCACCTTAATTTTAAATTATATTTTTTTTGTTTTACTTGCAACACTTTCCAGGCCTGAAACAGGTTTTGTATTGGCATTAATGTATGTTCCATTGAGTTTTACAAGTCATTCTGCTGCAATGTCAGGTAGAATTTGAGTCATTCCTGTACCTGTAAATGGATGGCTGGGCTGTGCCGAGTCGAATCCAGGCCTGATTTACACATAGCCCAGTTTGCTGTCTGCGTCCTGGTTTCTTAACTTGTCCAGGTTGGAAACAGAATCTGGAGCTCTCTTAGTAGATGACACAGACGTAAATGATCCACTGCTGGAATAGAAGTTCCAAGCTGGTGGGACAGAGGTTTCTACTGGCAAAGCCGTTAGAGGAGCTCCTGGCATGTGTAACCTTATGCTGCTCCAAGCAACCAACCCCAAGTGGTCAATAATTGTGTAGTTAGAAACTATAGCAGAAAGATTTGGCTTCTGGTGTATGAAGTCATGGGTTGACTTGGCACATGAGACTCCACATAACTAAAACATTGTTCTTGAAGATGCAAATTCTGAGACTTTTTCCTTCTTTCTCTATTTAGTGAGTCATTGACACGGTAGGACACTGATATACACACACTAGTCCCAGGTCGGTGGTGAACTAAGTAGTAAGACAAGGGCGGTCAAGCCTGGAAGCTCAACTAGGAACCTTTTTTACCTTCACAAAACAAGTGGTAAGTGAATGGTAAATTAAGGAGCATTTAGACCCTTCACATTGGGGCGTTTTTCAGGCGGTTTGGCATTATAAAAAGCGCATTTAAAGCGCCTGAAATACCAGTGTGAAAGCCTGAGTGCTTTCAGAGTCCTTTCACACTGCCAGTGCCCCAAAAACACTGGTAAAGTTCCACTAAGGCCCCTTTCACACTGGGGTGTTTTTCAGGTGCTTTGGTGTAAAAAAAAAAAGCGCCTTAATGGGAAGGGGCGATTTAGGGGCGTTGTATTCCATGCTCCTAAAGTGCTGCAAAGAAACTGCTTGAGGGACTTTTTTTTTTTTTTTGATGTCCTGCCAGTGCCTCGGTGTGAAAGCACTCGGGTTTTCAAATTTTGGATTGCAGATGTGGCTTCTTTAAGGCGCTTTTTTAACGCTAAAGTGGCTAAAAAACGCCAGTGTGAAAGGGGTCTTGGCGAAGCCATGCTCCATTTTATAGCACAAATTCATTCCTTCATAAGACTATGCACATTATTTTGGCATGAAAGCGAGTTCCTTTTTTATAAGCTGTGATGCAGTTAGCTTATGGAGCTTTTCTTCTGACAGGTAAAAGCTTCTTTGGACGGAGTGAAATTATAAAGCTGCGGTTCTTTTATGTGAACCTCTTTTGGCACAGGTACAATTCAACATGCAGGCCTAGAGGCTAAATAAAGCTGAAATAATTAATCAGGTCTGTTTGCTAAATTGGATTTTTTTTTTTTTTTTTCTCCCAAAGTGGTGAATGGCCTATTTTCAAGGTTTAACATTTGCAAATTGTCAGCATTTGGTTGCAAATTATTGCGTATATTTAGTGCATGGTAATATTTTGTGTTGACATAGAGTGAGTTCACCAGTTTACAGTTGGCTTGGTCAATAATTCCTATGCTAAACCTTCCTCCTGTGTTGCAAATGTATTATCCTAAGCACTTATCTGTACTTAAAGGATCAGTAAAGGAAAATGTTTTTAATGCTAAATAGCTTGCTTTACCTTATAGCAGTCCTACTTTCATGTCCTCCATGTCCGTTTTTTGCTTAGAAGTTGATGTAATGCCTTGCTGAACTCCACACTTCCTGCTTGTCTGGCTCCTTATGAAAAAACTAATGGTAGCTTTTCATTGTGGTCCATGATCTAGAAGATGTGATTACTGTGTCTAAAACTCCTCGGAACCAATCAGATTCACTGCCCTGTGTTTGTTTGCTTGTTTTTTGTTCTGTGTGTCTCTGTACACACAGAACAAACTGAAACTGGTTTAAACTAAACTGCAGGCACATTTTATATGATTGATTTTTATCTATTTTTAATAGTTTTTAAAAGGAATCGGTTAACTATTATGTCTCTATACCCTGTAAACAGTCATTTCAGCAAAAATTTCCTTTACTACTCCTTTTAACTCTGACTTTCCAAAGCTAGTTTATAATGGCCTGTTTACTATTATGGCATCCTAGTGATTTTTGTTCTATGATCTTTCTTCTGAATTCTGTTGATTGTCACGTTTGAACTAGTCAAAAATGCATGCATCCAAGCTATCTACTGGTGGCCTCAGGTTTACAATTAACTCTAGGCATCTTGTAGGACCAGTATGCTCTTTCCCTTCTGGGAATAATTTGGGAAGCACTTTTGCATAACTATTTTTAGGAGTTATTCCCACACTCTCGATCTGTCAAATACAAAAGGTTTGATCTTGAAGTTTGTTTCTCATAGCCATCAGTAAGACTTCAACCTTTCTTGGCATGCACATCCAATTCTTGTGCCTGCAAAGTAATCGCACTGTGCAGTGCACATACTTGTTGACAAGATGCCCGAAGACTCCTGGAATTGATGATGCCATTATCCCAGGAGTCAACAATACATGCGCCTTCTCCCAGGAGTCAACAATACATGCGCCTAAGTGGCTGAATGTGGTTTCCACAGGAAGATTAATAAAAAGGTATTTTATTAAAAAGAAAAAAAACATTGGACTATCCAAACACAACACAACTTTGCCTCCAAAATGACATTAGACCTTCTAGGAAAAAGAGGTTAAAGATCCACTTCAAGATGGTGTTTAGTGAATATTATCTTTTATCTCTAACAGGGAAGGATCGCACGGCTCACCCTCTACATCTACACCATTCATAAAACTCCTTGTATTTTCACACAGTGCAAAGTGTTCTGCGAATGGAGAAGTAGATTAATGATAGAAACCCGTCGTGTGTTAACAGAATCGTGCCATCCTTGGAAAAATAATACAAGGAGTTCTGTCAATAGAGGAAGTGGGTGAATGAAAAGGGTGAGCAGATTCTTCACTGTAAGTCGAGGCAAGTAACCCATGCAGCACAGGAAGTTCAACGCAGAGGATCTGACCTCACTAAAGGGAGGTTTATTAGATGTATAAAAACGCTTCATAGGTACGTTGGGTCCCTGGTGCTGTATACACAAACATTTTAACCAAAGCTCAGCCTTAATAGTTTATTAATTTGCTTTTACTTGTTGCTTGGAATTTCTATGTAAACAGTCAAGCTAAGGCGGAAATGTTTAGATATGAGTGGTTCCTGGTGGGCTAAATCCACCAGATGTGTTATATTTTGGGAATGTCATCGGCATGCTCCCCACTGCAACCCCTGCCTCTGTTCCCTACTATAAGTGAATCTGATTTCTACTGTTATGTTCTTCAGAATATTAAGTGAAAAACCAAATGGATTCCCTTGTCACAACTACTGCAGATGGGTGGATCTGGCAACGATGTTGATCTTGCTGCCGAGTCCCAGAGACTTGTAGAAAGAATCATGCCAGCCACAACCACCCATATGCTACTTTTACACTGGGGCTGCGCCGAATTAGCGGTAAAGCGCTTGCTTTATCCTTGTTTTAGCTGTGCTTTTAACCATCCGTCTTGTGGCGCTTCGGGAGTGCTGCCCTAGCATTCCAATGGGCAGAGGCGTTTTTGGTAAAGCTGTGTACAGCGCTCCAAAGATGCTGCTTGCAGGACTTCTTTTCCTGTCCCGCAAACGCACCGCCCTAGAGTGAAAGCACTCTGGCTTTCACACTGGGGAGGCATGAGAGGCGGTTTTCAGGCACTTTACAGGCGCTATTTTTAGTGTTAAAACATCAGAAAAATGTGTAAAAGTAGCCATAATGTAATTGTTGGTTTCAGTCAATTTGATGCTTTTAACCACTTAAGGACTGCCTACTGCACATTTACGTCGGCAGAATGGCACGGCTGGGCACATCAACGTATATATACACGTTGATTTTAGTACCCAGCCGTTGGTCACGGGCGCGCTGATGTGCCCAGCCGTGCCATTCTGCCGACGTAAATGTGCAGTAGGCGGTCCTTAAGTGGTTAAAAGTATCAAATTGACTGAAACCAACAATTACATTATGGCTACTTTTACACATTTTAACACTAAAAATAGCGTCTGCACGGCTGGGCACATCAACGTATATATATATGTTGATTTTAGTACCCAGCCGTGGGTCACGGGCGCGCGCGCGCCCGCGACCCGGTCCGAAGCTCCGGGACCGCGGGATTCGCGGACCCGATCGCCACTGCAGTGCGGCGATCCGTCCCTGGAGCGGAAGAACGGGCAGAGCCGTGTGTAAACACGGCTTCCCCGTGCTTCTCTGTGGCCGTAGCATCAATCGCGTCATCCCTGTAATAGGGGGATGCGATCAATGACGTCACACCTACAGCCACACCCCCCCTACAGTTCTAAACACACACATAGGTCACACATCCCCTACAGCGCCACCTGTGGTTAACTCCCAAACTGCAACTGTCATTTCCACAGTAAACAATGCAATTTAAATGATTTTTTTGCTGTGAAAATGACAATTGTCCCAAAAATTTGTCAAAATTGTCCGAAGTGTCCACCATAATGTCGCAGTCACGAAAAAAATCGCTGATCGCCGCTATTAGTAGTAAAAAAAATTTTTTTTATAAAAATGCAATAAAACTATCCCTTATTTTGTAAACGCTATACATTTTGCGAAAACCAAGCGATAAACGCTTATTGCGATTTTTTGTTTTACCAAAAATACGTAGAAGAATACCTATCGGCCTAAACTGAGGAAAAAAAAAGTTTTTGGGGATATTTATTATAGCAAAAAGTAAAAAATATTGCATTTTTTTTTTTTAAATTGTCGCTCTATGTTTGTTTATAGCGCAAAAAATAAAAACCGCAGAGGTGATCAAATACCACCAAAAGAAAGCTCTATTTGTGGGGGAAAAAAGGACGCCGATTTTGTTTGGGAGCCACGTCGCACAACCGCACAATTGTCAGTTAAAACGACGCAGTGCCGAATCGCAAAAAGGGGCAAGGTCCTTTACCTGCATTTTGGTCCGGGTCTTAAGTGGTTAAAGAAAATATGTTTCATTTATATTTAAAAAAATATATTGTATAAATATTGAACTAAGCCATGCAGAAACTCCTGGATTATTGTTTGACATGTTCAAGCATAATACAATGAAAATTACTATCATGGATGTATGAACACAATTTCTTCTAAATAAGAAGCAATAAAATATGAAGATTAGACATATCTAGACAAATTCTTCTCTCCCTGTATCAGTACCTGGTTGTGAGATTATTAATAAATAGTAGCTTGGGGTCTGCATTGATGACAACAATGTTTCTAATTATGCAAATGTCTGATAGCATCATTGATGGAAGTTCATCAACTGAAAGCCTATTTATTGTTTGAAATCAAATTGCCCTCCTTAAAGGGGTTGTAAAGGTAAATGTTTTTTCACCTTAATGCATCCTATGCATTAAGGTGAAAAAACATCCGACGGTACCGCCCCCCCCCCCCCCGAACCCCAGTTTTACTTACCTGACCCCCTCGAAAGTCCTGCGTGCGTCCACGTGATCCTCTTCGGTTCCCAGCCTGGCCGTTGATTGGCTAGGCTGGAGGGATTGATAGCGCAGCCATTGGCTGGCGGTGCTGTCAATCGCAGCGGATGAGGCAGTGTGCCGGGGGCGGGGCCGAGTGATACAGTCTGGTAGTGTCCGCTGTGTGCCAGACAGGGAAAACGCAGTGCCTTTTGATTTTTCTTTATGCGAGGGACTGTGTGTGTGTGTTTGTTTTTGTTTGTTTTTTTCCCACAGTGAAGCTGAAACACATGATCATTCCTGACTTATAGAAAACAATTTCTTTCTATATGTGCCCTTGTAGTGACTGGTGTTGATCCGGTGCGGAAAGAAGTCAATCACCGCACAAAGAGTGAATGAGCACTTAATTCACCTTATCTCATGGTAGAGACACGGCTTTGTTGGACAGGCAAGTAAAATGTCAGCATTCTGAGATAAAGCACATCTGTCTGCACTGAAAATCACAAAAAAATTCCTATTAAAGCTCCAGCATAACGGAGCAGCTGGAAAGCTGAGCAGGCCAGTGTGTAAATAAAAAGTGTAAATCTGATGGAATGTTCAATGTTCTTTCCATTGTCCGAAGATAACTAGAGGTTTCTTTAGAGGAAAATAAAGCATTTGTTCATGTACTAAAGCTGACGTTTATGTGTTACAACATTAGGTCAACAGTCGGTACTAAAATGCACCAGTGTACAATGTAGCGCCAGACCATACTGGCAGTGGCCACCCGTCCACTGGGGGCGCCACCCCCCTATATGCATAATGGATAGGTTCATGCATAGCATTAATCTATCCATTTCAGCTGCGGCCACCCCTATTCATGCATCCGGCCCCTTTCAGGTGACCGGGTGCATGAATTACAGCTGCAGTGGATTTTTTTTGAAGCACCTGATTGGAGCCAGAGCCTAACGGGCTTCAAAATAAGGGGAGCAGGGCATGCGACCTGGAGCACACCCAGGTGTGTTACAACAGCGAATGAATATTTGCTGTTTAAACGCTGATCCTCAATCTGGCTAATCGGATGCGAGTGTGAGACCCATTTTCCGATTGGCCGAACGGGAGAGCATAACGGGAGGCTGCTGAGCAGGGGAAAGCCACTGCTGCCTTGGAGAACGGGAGGCTGCCAAGCAGGGGAAAATATCTACCAGCCGCCACTGCGTACCAGTGATTAGTTTCTTGCAAAGAGGTAAATGTGGAAAATAAAGCGCACATTTACAGAGTAAATCACATCACCCCAGGGTTATCAACAGGTATTGGGCCTGGTGCTTAACAAGGCCTGCATATAGTTAGCATTTTGCCTACAGTATAAACTTTTAACCAATAAGCAGTTAATCCGAAGTGGTGGAATTATCATTCATTCAACTGCTCCACACCTTTTCAAATTTAGTTGGTACCCCTATGTAGCTTTGTACAACGTTGCAGTATTAACGCCTTCCAAGCCACAATGATGGGAGCCACTAGAATGATTATTTTATGTGCATAATACAGGAGCACTGGATAAGTAGTATACAAATCACCTTTTTTGGTGCCAACGGGTCTACAAGTCCCAAGAGACAGACTGCTATGGTAGGTCTGATGGTAAGTGTTGTATCTCACTTGACACAGTCCAAAACTGCTGGATTGGTGTGCAATGCCACAAAATGGCACACCTCCAATAGTTCGAGAGATGCACTGGAAAGATTCTCACAAGTTTAGCTGGAGTGCATCGGGTGATCTGTGCTGACACCATTCTTGAAAAGGGAGAGTTCCACACATCGTCCCAGTCATCACTGTCGAGCTTGACAGGAGGCCAGAACCTTGGTAGTATCTATAAATGGTTGTTTATAAACAGACATGGCTTTAGGGAGATCTTGGTCTCTAAGAAAGGATTTCCGCTCGCCAATCCGCACATCTATGTTGGGGAAACCAAATTGAGCAGAAAAAGCATGCCTTAACTGGAGGTAGCGAAATAAGTGAGTTAGGGAAGGTGGTATCTGCATTTTAAGCTCCTCAAATTTCAAAAGCACCCCATTACTGACTACTGAGCTCACTAACTTGATCCCATATCTCATCCGTATAATGGGGTCAAGATAAGAGAAAAACTGAGGCAAGTGGGGATTATGCCACAATGGTGTATAGGGAGACGCCATACAGTTTTGGAGTTTAGCTTTCCTGGCCGTCTCCCATGCTTTAATAACAGATCGCATTGACCCCGTAAGGGGCCCCTGTCCCATGGAACACTAAATGGAACAATGCTTCGTAGGATGCTGCCTCTGGTGCTACTGCTGCTGTGTCAACCACCTGTGTGCAAAGACTAATTGTTCTGCTAAGTACCTAATAAACTTGGGTACTGCCAAAACCCCCTCTTTCCAGGGCTGCTGCAGTACTTGTAATCTAAGACCGGGTGCTTCCCCACCCTAAAGAAAATCCAAAACTACCCTGTCAATTGCCTGGAAAATAGTCTTGGGGATTCAAGCTGGGGAGTTTATAAAAATAGGGGGAGACATTTTTGACGTTGTTAACAAATTGGTTTTACCAATCAGGGACAGTGTCAAGTTATGCCAGGCTTGCGTGCAGTGTTTAAAGGTTTGTAATATTGGAGTAACGTTTAGGAGGATAAAGTCCGAGACAGACTGTTATATGGTTAAGCCCAAATATTTCACATTATCAGCCTATGGCAGTGGGCAGCCCATCGGGGTCTGGGAAGGAACCTTTAATGGCAAAATTTGAAACTGGCCTCCAATTAACTTTAGGACCTGAAAATGTGTCTAATATGGATAATGCTGAGCACGGTCCACCAGGAAGAATACTAACACACCCACCAGAATCCCCTTCACCCCAGGGAACACAAGCATAGCCACCAACAGGTGTTCTATCAGCGAGGCAAATGAACCTGGAGATAGTGGACAACTCTGATGCGTCCCCCTGGCTACTGGGAAAAATTCAGAGCCCATCCCATTAAGTTTGACCCACGCTACTGGGGAACTATACAATACTGTAATCCCATTTACGAAAGGTAGGACCAAAACCAAATCGCCATAGTACTTTCTACATATAATTTTGCTATGGAATTTAAGGCCTTTTCTAAGTCTAGAAAGACCAGGATTCCCCCTGTGGTAATCTCAGTGCCCAACTGTAAATGAGTATACACTAGTCTCAGATTAATATTAGTGGCCTTGCCCGGCATAAAACCTGTGCGGTCTTCAGAAAATAGATGGGAGATAACTGCCATTAGTCTATTGGCCAGCATTTTCATGAGGATTTTTAAAATCTACATTTTAGTAATGAGATTGGCCGGTACAACACACAATGCAGGGGGTCTTTGTCCGGCTTGGCTATAAGAACGTGTTTCATAGGGAGGGATGTAGATGGCCCACTTTAAAACACTCCTGATAAAGGGCAAACAAACGTGGTGAGAGTACATCTAAATATTGTCTGTACCACTCAAATGGAAGCCCATCTGGGCCTGGTGTCTTTTGGTTCAGAAATGAGCTGAACCGATGTGGTGTTGTGTGTGTTGTTGTTGTGTGTTTTTTATATATATATATATATATATATATATATATATATATAATAAAGTTATATGACACCGCTGGTCCTGAGGAGCTGTGGGCAGAAGTTTTTAGGCGAGGCCTAGTCCGCGGCGTCTGGCCCTTTACCAGGATCGAGGCTGATAGGCTCTCTGGGGTGTGCAGGGGAGAAGTCAATCAAGACAGGAGGGTCGTTTGTGAGGGTCATAGGTAATGGGGTCTGAAAGGGAAAGCCATTTAAGGGTCACCAGAGTCTTTGTCAGTACAATTCTACCCTAAGGATTGCAGGAGGACTCCCCGCCCTACCCCCCCCCCTTTTTTTTTTCTTGTCGCGGCCTGTTCACGTGGTGGCTCCCTTCGGGAGTATCCGAAGGGGAGGTTTAAGTTAAAATGGTTTAAAATACGGTATCAGCTCGAGTCTAAGTGGCTGGGTTGAATTTGGTATTTTGTTGAGAAATTTGGTTTGAATTGGTTCATCTACATTAAATAAGTTTGATATGATAATTTTATGATTTAAATCCAATGAACCAGGCCGTGGCCAATAACATCCAAACAAAAATTGAATGACTTTTGGGACAATGTTAATTTGAAGCATAAAATAAAGCTACTTGATGAATCAATCTGGTGTTTTTGGTTGTGTCTATTCCTCTATGCATGTTTGTTTCCTACAGTAACATGATGCCTATGATCCCATAGGAGGATTCTTGGCGCCAGTCAGTTTTAAAATTCAGAGAGCGCTAGATTTTGCCTTTTTTCTATTCCTATATGCACCGGACCCCAGTGAGGCAATCTGTACTGGCTAGTATCCATCTAATCAGCCGGAGGCAGCACTGATGGAATAGGAGCTCCATGACCAATTGAGTCGTTTATATCCCTGAGAGGGAACCTGCTTTTCTGACCTTCTGGTAAAACGGGGGTTAGAACATGAGGTGAGCGGCTAGGATATAGAGGTGGAGGAGAGCACTTGCATTTCCAACATTCAGGCACTAGTGGTGTGTTGTGTGTTTTTATGCAGAAGATTCTGGGGACTATATTTGTGCATTTGGACTCTTAATTTCTTTTAAATGTGTGGACTTTATTGTATTGTTTATTGTTAACTATTCCCATTCAAGGAACATGTGTTTTTCATTGTTTTAATTCACTATTCCCAGTCGGGGAACACGAATATTTGATTATGCACTCAGTATCTTGCTACAATGCACGTTAATCACTTATTCTCATTTAAGGATTGTTGGGGAGTTATTTTAGCAACACTGTTTTGTATATTCTACATATGAAGTGAATGCATTTTCTGTGTGTGCAGAAGCCAGGTGGGAGGGTCATTTTTATTTTTTCTTGGGTGGGATTTTATTTAATCACCCACTATACATACCACTATTTAGTGATTAAGGATATTATTATTTGCGCTGATAGAAATGTGTTTTATTGATTAGATAAGCCCGCCCAAAATAAATGAGGCCTCCTGTATCGGCAGTAACAAATCTGAGTGGCTGCTGTTTGCTTAAAACGCGTAGGCCTTTTCCCCGATACCCCCCACAGTGGTGATCTGTGAGCTGCTGCACATAAGTGCTGACTATGCCCACCCTTTCCTTTGCTGTGCATACTAACTCATTATGCCTTTTCTATTGTAGGTTTTTTTTTTATTTGAGGGTTTACTTCCTCTTTAAAGAAGCCATGTTATCAGTTCCAACAATGAAACACATTCTGTAATAGGTAGAGGTGGATCTTTTTTTCCTGCATGAAAGGAAAAGTGTCAAGGAATGAAAGAGGAAGGTGCAAGGGGGGCTTTGATATGCAGAATATTGGCTAAACTTTAGTATATGTTGACTTGAATCCTTCTGTTGTAAACTCTAACTGGATCATTTTTAGCTTGGTAAAGTAGATTTTAAAAATTATGAAATATACTTTTGAGATGACATTAACATATTAAAATATATAGGAGATGTTGGTAATTGGGTTGATGTTTACTAGAGTTGGAGGTATTGAAGGCAAGGAACAGTTTCTTCATTCCCAGCTAGCAAGAATCGCATGGAAAATCCGACAGGCTAGTTGTACCCAAGTTGATTAATCGACTTGGGTACATTCAGCCTACCTATACATAGTTTAAATCTCAATATTCTTCTGCACTGTTTCTAAATGTTTACCATGCAGTAATGTCCCCCAGCTGTGTTCCTGTAGCAATGCTTTCCTGAACTTGGAGTACACACAGAAGCTGTGTCTCAGCCAATGACGTCAGGACTGCATTGCCTATGAACACTTGTGCATTCCTTGTACTGCGCAAGCTTGCTGAAGTTTCATGGAAAAGTAAGTAAAACACATTTGGCGCTTCTTTTACTATAATTATTAAAAAATCAACGTTGTTGTCCATAAAACTAGAAGAAAAAATGGATATATTGTGATAAGGTGGACCAATAATCCAGCCCTAGATCCTTCGAGTCTCAGCCGGTTCAGCATGTACCAGCCAAGCTTTGAACCATGTATGGACAGGCTGTTTGTACCCAAGTTGATCGATCAATCAACTTGGATAAAACCAGCCTGTCAGATTTTTCATGAAATGTATTGCTAGCAGCTATAGCTGTTGGCAATAATCACTGTGTTCTCTTGGGCAGGACGGCTCCTCCCTGTACCCCTACCCTTTTTTTTTTTTTTTTTTGCCATGAGGTGCCATGTTGAACTTCCACTGACCAGTATGAGAGAGTGAGAGTGATAACACCAAATTTAACACACCTGCTTCCCATTCACAACTGAGACCTCGTAACACTGAGTCACGTGACACGGAGGGAAAATGGGTAATTGGGCCCAATTTGGACATTTGCACGTGGGGGAACAGGGTGTACTCACTTTTGTTGCCAGTGGTTTAGACATTAATGGCAAAGATGTCTCTAAAATCGCGGCCGAAATGGGGACTGCCAGTGGGAGTGAAATCGTGCGATGTCAATGTAAATCGCAAAAAGTAGTACAGAAACTACTTTTTGAATTCGGCGCAGAACGGTGCCATTGCCAACAATTTGCGGCAGATACTGCCGTTTTGACATAAAGATTTGACATGCCAAATCGCATGTCAAAACGCACCAGTGTGAACCGGGGCTAAAGTATAGAAAATGGTCTTTTAGCCTGGAGGTGGCACAGTTTTACTTTTACATATGACTGTCATGTTGCCATTTTTCTGGAGCACAGGCCTGCACTTCTATAGTGTACACACATCTGGAAATGGTAAGGATGTTGTACTATATGATATTGACGTGGTAATAATGAACGGATGTTTACAGCTTTTCATCTTTTTGTTAAATGGCTAAATGAATAAAATGTCATAGCTTTTAATAGTCAAACTGCAGCAATGTTTTATTTTTCCATCTGTAGGAATTCCTTTATTAAATAGCTGCTTAGGGCCATAGAGAATGGCTAATCTCCTAATGCTAGTGAGTTACTAAATACATTATCCCTGTAGACCAGTGTGTATCACACCTGAGACTTGTGCTAAGAATAGCATGTAATCTGCTCCACCTCATGGATTACAGCTGCAGATCCATTCTTGCATATTCATACCTGAGATGATTACTGTAGGCAGAGTGAACAATCGCCCTCTGCTCATTAGTACACATCTATACAGTTTAATCCTGCTATTAATGAAAAATATGGTCATGTATTCAGCAAAGAAAACAAAAAAAATAGGGCTGTTCGTGAGAAATTGTGCTCTTCTTCTTTTTTTTTTTTTTTTTTTATCGATTAATCAACTAATTGGATAAAACCGTGGGGGAGACATCTGTGGATATTGCAGTGGGGGAGACGTCTGTGGATATCCAGACGTCTTCCCCCACTGTAGTATGGTCCACGGACGTCTTCCCCCACTGTAGTATGGTCCACGGACGTCTTCCCCCACTGTAGTATGGTCCACGGACGTCTTCCCCCACTGTAGTATGGTCCACGGACGTCTTCCCCCACTGTAGTATGGTCCACGGACGTCTTCCCCCACTGAGTATGGTCCACGGACGTCTTCCCCCACTGGAGTATGGTCCACGGACGTCTTCCCCCACTGTAGTATGGTCCACGGACGTCTTCCCCCACTGTAGTATGGTCCACGGACGTCTTCCCCCCCACTGTAGTATGGTCCACGGACGTCTTCCCCCCCACTGTAGTATGGTCCACGGACGTCTTCCCCCCCACTGTAGTATGGTCCACGGACGTCTTCCCCCCCACTGTAGTATGGTCCACGGACGTCTTCCCCCCACTGTAGTATGGTCCACGGACGTCTTCCCCCACTGTATAGGAAGATTAGTGCTTGCTTAGTCTTACCAGAGAAGCTGGCTGAACACGAGCAGTTGAGGACGGGTAAAGACGTTAGCGCGCCGCTCTAGGCTCTGTCCAGGAAGTAAGACATTACTAATAGATACGTTTGGAAACCTGGATGAGGACAAGCAAAGTCGGTGTCTGTAGATTTAATGGAAAACGTTGATATTTTTGCAAAATAAGTACAACGTAAAGAAAGGTGAGCTTATACTTTTTAATGTGTGCTGCTGCTCATATGGCGCGGCTATATTTTTTCTTTGCTGCTCATATGTGTCCATGACACTCTGAGGTTGTGTGTGTTGTGCATGCTCCCAGCTCTTGGTTGTGGCTTTTTAATCGGGAGTATTACAGCCTGTTTTTAAAGGCAGCCACTGGTAAAGGCATGAGAAGTACAATGATGTCTTTTATCAACTAGGACAATTTCCTAATTTTTTATTTTTATTAATCTAGGTGCAAAACAATTAGCCAAACCGTGATTGCTCATTGCAGGGTTCCAGGTTTCTAGGTTCGCATTGGCCCAGGCTGTGAAAAGCCATTGTTGAGCATTCAGTAAACATTTCGGTTTGAAAGGCAATTTACAGAGGGCTAAATGCACCACAAAGGCAAGCCAGGAGTTTGGCCTGCAGTTACATTAAAGCCCCATTGACTTAAATGGCCAAGTTTGGCTGGTGGTGCCATTTTAAATACTGCACACTTATATCTAGACCCTTCTTTTTTTAAAACTGCTGGCCAAGGCGCCTTCATCTTTGCTTTCTACATCAGGCTTGCAGAATGGGTGTAGCCTGCATATCACCTAGTGCTGCCATTGCACACTACCCCACCTGTGTGGTAAGTCCCAAAAAAGAACAAACTAGCAGCCAAGTGAAGTGACCAGGAACTTGTGTTACAAGAAAGACGGCAGGGAAAGTGGGTAATGGAGGATAAACAGACCATTTACTTTTTTGGGAAAGTCAAAATTTGCATGCAGTGATCTCCCAGTACATCTTCACAACTCAATAAAATTCCTTTTAGACATTGTGTGCACTTTAAAACATTTTTGTGGCGACAAAAAGCTTTAAACTATGCTGTCCCTGTTAGATCTTGAATTTCCAGTGATGCCACAGCATGGTTTCTGTATCCAGATGTCAAGAAAAGAATAGTTTTTCTATTAAATTGTTGTCAAGTCGATTTTTGACTCCTAGTGGCCACATAAATGTTTTTTCTACAGAATGATCCGTCTTCTGTTTCGGTCTTACAAATGGCATAGTACAGGAACTTATTATCCTGAGCTTGTGATTCAGCAGCCAAGGCATTTTTATTTCTCTCTGCAGACACCATTTTTTTACCTACGGCTCCAAGAATTCCGACCATTTATTTTTTACCTAAGATACACAAAGATCCGGTTAAACCTCCAGGGAGACCAATTGTCAGTGGTATCGACTCGATCACTTCTCGGATCGGTCGATACATTGATCATTACCTGCAACCCTTAGTGAAACTAACTCCGTCTTTTCTAAAAGATACGACTTCCACCATACGTCTACTCGAAGGCATTGATGTCAAAGGGGAGTATTTGCTTGCTACGGCTGATGTAGCATCACTTTACACCTGCATCCCTTAATCGTTGGGAATAGAGGCCGTCAAGCACTTTTTGGGTCGTGACTATTCCATTACTGACCCACAAAAGTCGTTTATTATGGAGTTGTTAGAATTCGCTACCACTCACAATTATTTCTGGTTTGACCAGAAATATTTTTTGCAGCAGAAGGGTGTTGCGATGGGGGCTAAATTTGCCCCTAGTCTTGCAAATCTCTTCATGGCCAAATGGGAGGAGGATGTCATCTACTCCGAAAGGAACCCAGCTCTGATCCTTTGGGCCAGATACATCGATGACGTCCTCCTCCTGTGGGATGGGTCATCGGAATCTTTAGGTGAATTCTTCTCCCTTTTGAATACCAATGACCGTGGAATCTCGTTTTCTTTTGAATGTAGTCCCATTAAAATCAACTTTTTGGATCTTGAAATCAGTCTTGAATCCCATCAATTTAGGTTTCAGACTTATTTTAAAGCTACTGATAGAAACAGCTTCATTCCCACAGACAGCTGTCATCACAAATCATGGTTAAATTCAGTACCCAGGAGCCAATTTCTCCGTCTCCGGAGAAACTGTACTAACATTGATGACTACCATTCTCAAGCATCTATGTTAAAACAGAGATTTGCTGACAAGGGATACGACTCTTTATTGGTAGAACAGGAGCTCAACAGGGTTGCTTTGACAAGTAGGGAATCCCTGTTGCTAGACAAAATGCCCCGCGAGCCTGATGAGTCATTCAAACTCTCTATGCTCACCTCTTATTCTAATCAGCATAAAGACATCAAAAAGATTGTTGATGGACATTGGGGTGTGCTGAAACAAGATAAGGTGTTGGGCCCCATACTACCTGAAAAAGCTAAATTAATTTTTAAAGGAGTATCATCTCTCAGACATAGTGTGGCCCCCAATATTGTCAATCCTCCTGTTCGGCCATTATTTTTCCAGGATATGAAGGGTTACTATCCATGTAAAAAGTGTAATGTGTGTGCCGTGAACTCTAGTGGAAGAACTAAGACTATGGAATTCCAATCATGTACTACTGGGAAAACGTATCCGATTAAGAGTTTTTGTACATGTGCCACTACACATATTGTCTATCTAATCACCTGCCCGTGCGGGAAACAGTATGTGGGCCGCACCATTAGATCTTTCTCTGTACGGGTCGGTGAGCATGTGAGCAAGATTCTCAGTGGGGGCACGAAGCATACCGTGCCTCGACATTATAGAGAATGTCATGCTCGTAATCCAATTGGTACACAGTTTCTTGCCATCGACAAGTATGTGCCACCCTGGAGGGGCGGGGCTAAGACTGGAGGAGTATCAAGGTTAGAGACCTATTGGATTTATGAGCTCCAGACTTATGTACCCCATGGGTTAAATGTTGAATGGGACATTAATGCCTTCATTAATGTATCCTAGTTTTCTCATAAATACACCATATCCAATTATGGCTCCTCTATCTTAGCTTTTTTTCTTAGGTAAATGTTATCATTTTATTGTATTTTTAACAAAAATGAATATCATCAATTTTAATTCTGATATTCTTAACTTCATCTAAAATTAATTTTGGGTATTAGTCCATTCAAAATTGATTTACTATTAACTGCACAAGATGGTTTATTTTAAATCGATAAATCCCTTTTTGTCGCCACCATTAACTGTTTTTTTATGTTTATGATGGCTCACTTTAAGTTATAGTAATAAACCCCCCCCCCCCCCCCCCTTGATGCTAGCAACCAGTGTGATATTCGATCAATTTAAACTGGGTTTGATACTAACCCAGTTTAGTTCAGTTTATCTTAGAGTGTCGATGCACTTCCGGTTTATGTGTCAGCAGTAGCTCAGACATTACATTTGCACTAAGGTCATGTTTTTGTGGCCATCGTTTACTCTGTGCACCTTCATTTTGGCCACTCTGGAGCGCATGACGCCATATCGTGATTTCATGGCGGACGGTGCGTTCCAGGCTCTTGGCGTGTGTGGAACGCGTAACGTCATATTTTAGCTGCGTCCACGTGATGGAGCATTTCCGCCTTTATTGCGGACGTGGTGCACGTCGCATTTCAGGCGTTGCACACGTCGCATCCGGGTCCCAGGAACCATCATGTAATGTTGAGCGCATTGGGCGGATGTGTCGTAAGAGGTACGTTCCGACCAATTGTCTCAGAACGAGGCTTGGAACTCACGCCCACTCATATATGCTAGCTGCGAACCGGAAATGGCCACAGTAAATGTTCCGACCAAATTGTTTCAGAACGAGGTTTGGAACTCACGCCCACTCACATGCCAGCCGCAAACCGGAAGTAACTATTGCAAACGTTCTTCTGATACACTGGAGCCATAATTGAGGTATGGGGGTATTTATTATATAAAGAGGGTCTTTCAGCAGTCTGTCAGTGCCCCAGATGACGTTCTAAGGGAATGAAACGCGTCGGGAGACCCCACTGACCCTACTGCTGTATTTCTAAGCGCTTGTTTGTATTCTACTTTAATGTAAGTGCAACTTTTATTAAAATTTGTCATACCTGTAATACAGAATTACGCTATGTGCACTTTTATTTTTTCCTTTGGTCACCATTACCTTACATGGTAATCACTTCACTTGAGTTTTTTCACCTAAAAACCAAACAAATGGTTCCCGTGGATTTATCACTTCACCTATGCTGATATCCCAGGAGCTCTTAAATACACTTGGATCGAGGATATTCATTGAAGCCTGCTAGATCTGATGAGTATATGCTTATTCAGATCCCCATCTTCTGGTAAGCCTTTAAAAGGTTTTGTTTTATTGGTGGTGGATCCCCTTGTACCTGTCACATTATCCATTGAGTCACTATCGGTGGTGAATAGAAGTTTCTGGATTGTTATTTGACCTTTTTTCACACACATGGACAATTTTTTTTGTTAAAAGAGCTACATAAGTAGTAGTCTGTTTAGTTTTAGCGCTACACTTTTTTTCTTTGTTTCATATGTTTTCAAAATTGATCTATTTTGTAGTGTTGGCTGCTTACATTTCCATTTGAACAGCGCGGTGTTATATATACTACTGTGTATATACCCTTGTTTTTTAATGGAGGATAAACAGACCATTTACTTTTTTGGGAAAGTCAAAATTTGCATGCAGTGATCTCCCAGTACATCTTCACAACTCAATAAAATTCCTTTTAGACATTGTGTGCACTTTAAAACATTTTTGTGGTGACAAAAAGCTTTAAACTATGCTGTCCCTGTTAGATCTTGAATTTCCAGTGATGCCACAGCATGGTTTCTGTATCCAGATGTCAAGAAAAGAATAGTTTTTCTATTAAATTGTTGTCAAGTCGATTTTTGACTCCTAGTGGCCACATAAATGTTTTTTCTACAGAATGATCTGTCTTCTGTTTCGGTCTTACAAATGGCATAGTACAGGAACTTATTATCCTGAGCTTGTGATTCAGCAGCCAAGGCATTTTTATTTCTCTCTGCAGACACCATTTTTATGTATGCCCTAGGACCACCACATTCTTGGGGCCTTTGCACATGGGCGGTATGAGGCGTTCAATGCAAATTGCAAGCATATAGGGAGCTGTGGTGGCTCAACGTGATTGGCCCTGCGCTGACAAGCCATTCACCTCTGCAGCCAAGGGTTCGGATCCCGGTCTCGGCTACATGTGAATTGAGTTTGGTGGTCTCAGCCCGGCTCCCGGTGGGTGTGCTATGCAAGGTACGCCTGTGCTCAGTACACCCACCCCCCCTCCACAAAAACCACCACATTTGCACGCACACGAAATTGGTTTAAAACACACGCACTTTGGCCATGCGGTCTCCTAAAATAAAGAGAGGCAAAGGACCTACGGGGCTGGCTGGGTGGGCTAGGCCCCCTCACTCCCTCATAGGGGGAGTCCCTCTGCCCCATTGGGGTCCCGTTGGGCCCCAGTTGGGCTCCCAAGAGGAGCAGGTAGGGCGGGGTGAGTGGGAGGCCCCCCTTCACACCCGCCATTGCCACCAGGGGCATGGAGAAGGATGGCGATTGCCTCCGGGGGGAGGGTCTGCCTACTCCCAACTCCTGCAGTCCGGCTCCTCTCTCTCGAGTTCACGCACAAAAAATACACTTTAAAAAAAAAAAAAAAAAAAAAAAAAAAAAAAATTGCAAGCATATTTCTGCTCCTGCAGTAATAGAAGTTTAAAACCGTCTGTGGGCACAAGACCAAATATATGGAATATTCAGAAAGCATATATACTAATATACCTAATTTTGAGGTCTCCCAAAGATGCAGTGGGTGCAGTACTGTTTGAGGGTGTGCGGAATGGCTTGTTCAGACTGCCTGCAACTTATTATAATTATTAAACAGGATTTGTGTAGCACCAACTGTTTGCGCATCGCTTAACAAAATAAAGGCAGACATTACGGTTGCATTACAATTTGGTACAGGAGGAATCGGAGGGCTAAGAAAGCAGATGGCATTTCCTGGTTGAAATTCCAGCTACTGACTTTTTTTATTTATTTTTTATTATTATTATGATAATTTTTGGTCAGAGTAGGTAAGAGTGGACACTTCTGTCCAATTTTTATGTATGTCTGTGACTTTGTTGAGGAGATTTTAGCTCACTGGGACCAGATGACACATACTATAAAATAATCTGACAGTGGTTGTAACTAATAATACATTTTATATAATCTGCATTATTTCTTGTCTCGGCAAGTGAAACAATGCTTTAAAAAGCCTTTACAGCTAATCTGAACTATACTAGCCTCGGCTCCAGCGATGCGCTGACATCTTCGGGTAGCCAGCTTCCAGGTTTTAAATTGCCAACCGCTTTCATTGGCCGCGCAGGGTTGACATGCGTGGGAATTCAGTCAGATTTTGTATTGCTGAATTTGTACAGTGAGCTGCTAGGCTTAACCAGGAGTAAAAATGTAGACTGTCATAGCGGCCTGAAATCTGTTAACATGCAAGTGCTACCACTGGCATAGTGGTTGTGCTAGAGGCAGCAAAAGGGGCAGCCGGCCACATTACCTATGTAGGGCAAAGTGACATTATTATTCTAAAGGTCCCTCTGAAACTCTCTTGCTAACACATCCTTGCTGCTTTTACCCATGTTAGAGCCAGAGAAAATACCTGCCATTTTCAGATATGGAAGAGCATGTGATCTTCTTTTTTTCCCATGTGATGGAGCTCAGGGCTAGCAACCAATTGCTAGATCCAAGCACCATCACATGACAGAGGTAATAACATCACCACTCCATGTAGTGTCCATCACCAGCCAACACTGAGGCATTTTAGTATTTGTCTCAGAGAGGAAGGAGCAAGGAAGGGAAAGTGCTAGTAAGGTGAGTATCAGGCCTACAAATACTGTAACTTCAAAATTCTGTCCACTAAATGATTTAACTATGTACAAGAAAAAATGTATGTACAAGTAAAGTATCTAGTAAATATTTTATTATCTTTTCGTGTGACAACACTGAAGAAATGTCACTTTGCTACAATGTAAAGTAGTGAGTGTACAGCTTGTATAACAGTGTAAATTTGCTGTCCCCTCGAAATGGCTCAACACACAGCCATTAATGTCTAAAACCGCTGGCAACAAAAGTGTGTACACACCTAAATGAAAATGTGCACATTGGGCCCAAAGTGTCAATATTTTGTGTGGCCACCATTTTATTTTTCAGCACTGCCCTAACCCTCTTGGCCGTGGAGTTCACTAGAGCTTCACAGGTTGCCACTGATCTCCTCTTCCAATCCATGACAACATTACAGAGCTGGTGGATGTTGGAGACCTTGCTCTCCTCCGCCCACCGTTTTTTGAGGATGTCCCACAGATGCTCCAATATGGTTTAGGACTGAAGACATTCTGGGCTATTCCATCACCTTTACCCTCGGCTTCTTTAGCCAGTGGTTGTCTTGGAGGCATGTTTGGAGTCGTTATCTTGTTGGCATACTGCCCTGCGGCCCAGTCTCTGAATGGAGGGGATCATGCTCTGTTTCAATATGTCACAGTACATGTTGGCATTCATGGTTCCCTCTATGAACTAGCTCCCCAGTGATGGCAGCACTTGTGTAGCCCCAGACAATGACACTCCCAACACTATGTATGACTTTAGACAAGACATATTTGTCTTTGTACTCCTCGCCTGGTTGCCGCCACACACAGACTTGACACCATCTGAACCAAATACATTAATCTTGGTCTCATCAGACCACAGGACATGGTTCCAGTAATCTATTTTCGGTGGTCTGCTTGTCTTCAGCAAACTGTTTGTGCGCTTTCTTTTCCATTATCTTTAGAAGAGGCTTCCTTCTGGGACAACAGCCATGCAGACCAATTTGATGCAGTGTGCGGCATATGGTCTAAGCATTGACAGGGTGACCTCCGACCCCTTTAACCTCTGCAGCAATGCTAGCAGTACTCATACGTTGATTTCCCAAAGACAATCTCTGGATATGACGCTGAGCACGTGCACTCAACTTCTTTGGTCACGGCAAGGCCGTTTCTGGAAACTGCCCTGTTAAACTGCTGTATGGTCCTGTCTACCATGCTGCAGCTCAGTTTCAGGGTCGTGGCATTCTTCCTATAGCCTAGGCAATCTTTTATGTAGAGCAACAATTCTTTATTTTTACTTTTTTCAGATCCTCAGAGTTCTTTGCCATGATGTACCATGTTCAACTTCCAGTGACCAGTATGACAGTGAGAGCAAAAACAAATGTAACACACCTGCTCTCCATTCACATCTGAGACCTTGTAACGCTAATGAGTCACGTGACACTGGGGAGAAATCTTTTGGTAATTGGGCCCAATTTCGAAGTTTTCACTTAGGGGTGCACTCGCTTTTGTTGCTAGGGGTTTAGACATTAATAGCTGTGTGTTGAGCTATTTTGAGGGGACAGCAGATTTATACTGTTATACAAGCTGTACACTCACTACTTTACATTGTAGCAAATTTTAATTTCTTCAATGTCACATAAAAAGATGGAATAAAATATTTACAAAAATGTGAGGGGTGTACTCACTTTTGTGAGATGCTGTATATAGAGATTTATATGCATGCTTATTTTAATATATAGGTGTAAATGATTATGACCTGAACGTCGCATCAAATTCAATATCTAACAGCGGGGCATCCTTGCAGAACACAGAGCTAATTCTTTTTCTTCAAGTAACTCAATGTATTTGGGATATTTTGAGCTCTAAAGGAATTTTTATAGCCACTTCCTGTCTTTCACATGACTGTTGCATTGTTAGTGGTTGCATGTGGCACTATATAATACTGTTTACAGATCAACATTTGGAGCAAAGCATGCATATTTAAACAGTACAATTTTGCTGAAGGTAATCGCATGACTTAAAAAAAAAAAAAAAAAGCAGTTAAATTGCTGTTTTGTTTGGGTTTTTGATTTGGCCCCCCTATTGTTGCTTCTTTAGTTCCGTGCACTATATTCCAATCGCATAAGGTCACTAAAAGTCTTGCCCAAGTTTCCTATTTGTTTATTTCTATTCAGTAAGCAGATTTATGACTATATTAATACTGCTTTTATAATGTATTATTACAATATACTACTAGTCTAATGTCCTAAGTATATTATTATGGAACGAGAAAGGAAAATTCTTCCTTTAAGAGTCTACTTTTCCGGATGTGATCTGTCTAGGGGAAAATTAGGAAATACCACTCCAGCTTTCCATCTCATCCACATAGCATCTAATATGTCTTGCAGCTGTGTAAATTGTGAGCATTTTAAGAGCCTTTTATGATGCACTTTTTTAAATGGGTACATACTGTATGCATGACTTGTTTGGTGGGGGAGGCGAGTTTTTCTGGTTCTAGTGGTCCTCAAAGTGTAAGCATTTTAAAATGTTTTCACAATTCAAAGTTTGGACTTCACTCGTAGGTTTACAAAGTTAAAGTAGGGAATCCTTCCCATGACTCTGCTCCCATGCCCTACTATTGCTGAACCTTGTTTAATACTGTTTAAAAGCGTCAAATTCCTGCCATGTTCTATGTCTTGTAGAACTTTTAACCAATCTGCAGTACACTTTCCAAAAGGGAGTTTTTGATTGGCTGATGCAGGTAAAGCACATTGTGTAGTATTGCACCACTTATGGAGAGGCATCCACTGTGAACTACAGAGAAGGACCTTCTGTGGAGTACATTCCTCTGATGGTTTCTTTTGAGCAATAGAGTGTGGAAAGGTGGTTAACTAGAGACCTTAACCTGAATTTTATACTGATCAGCCATCATTTTATGACCATCCACCTAATATTGAGTAGATCTCCCTTTTGTCACCAAATCAGCGTTGACTTGCAAAGGCATGAATGCCACTAGACCCTCTGAAGAGGTATGCTGTGGTATCTGACACCAAGCCATCAGTAGCAGATAATTAACACATTTTATTTTTTATTGCATCATAGTGTAAATATGGGATCTGAGGTCTCTGATCACAGATCTTACAGTCAAGAGGTCTTGTCATGCATTTTTTTTCTATTTGCAAGGGATGTCTACATTCCTTGTAATAAAAGGGACCCAATTTTTTTATTTTTCAAAAAGACAGTGTAAAAATGGAAAAATACGAAAAAAAAGTAAAACCTTTTTAAAGCGCCCCATCCCACCAGGCTAACACACAGAAGCGAACGCATAGGTAACTCCAAAACTGGTAACCAGTAGAAATTTTTAAATGTCCCCTAGTCAAAGTGTATTTTTTTCAATAAAATTGCGCTTGTAAGATCGCTGCACAAATATGGTGTGACAAAGTATTTCAATGACCGCCACTCCTTCTCTAGGATATCTGAAAAATATATATAATAATTTTGGGGGTTTTTAAGAAGTAATTTTCTAGCAAAAAAAAATTGTTAACTTGTAGACAGAGTCTGAAAAATAGGCCCGGTTCTTAAGTGGTTAAACGCATTCCACAGGTGACTGGATTAAGATCTGGAGAACAGCCAAGTATTGTGTCTTCTCATGTGGAAGACTTGTGTCCATTATCGATTGTAGTGGAGCTCCTAAACTCTGTGTTATCATTGTTGGTCAATATTGTCCCATAAATCCCATATATTGTGGAGAGCTTAAACCATACCTCATTTGTTGAAAAAAATGTAGGGTTCAGATAAGGGAACTGATAAAACTTCTATCGGGTGTTTTCTAGCTCTGTGTCTTTCTTGGCTAGATGCCCCTCACTTTCTTTCCTTGTGAGCACATGGCAGAGCAGTGGAATTCACCCAATCATGACATAAAAAAATAAATAAACTCGTCTCCGGTGCTAGAATTGCTTTCTGTGCCTCTGCTGGAAAGTTTTCTTCTACATTTGGCAAGTGGATTTACCACATCCCCTCTATATACACCAAATAGTTTTTTTTTTTTCCTAGAGTTGGACTTTAACTTTTCTCTATGACAATGATTTTGTCTTTATCACAAAGCTCAGTTATTCTTGGCATGTGCAAAAATTGTCTTTGATGGTAAATACAGTGCGGAAAATAAGTATTTAAACACCCTGCTATTTTGCAAGTTCTCCCACTTGGAAATCATGGAGGGGTCTGAAATTGTCATCGTAGGTGCATGTCCACTGTGAGAGACATAATCCAAAAAAAAAATTCCAGAAATCACAATTTATGAATTTTTAACTATTTGTATGATACAGCTGCAAAGAAGTATTTGAACACCCGTATATCAGCTAGAATTCTGACCCTCAAAGACCTGTTAGTCTGCTTTTAAAATGTCCACCTCCACTCCATTTATTATCCTAAATTAGATGCACCTGTTTGAGGTCATTAGCTGCATAAAGACACCTGTCCACCCCATACAATCAGTAAGAATCCAACTACTAACATGGCCAAGACCAAAGAGCTGTCCAAAGACACTAGAGACAAAATTGTACACCTCCACAAGGCTGGAAAGGGCTACGGGGAAATTGCCAAGCAGCTTGGTGAAAAAAGGTCCACTGTTGGAGCAATCATTAGAAAATGGAAGAAGCTAAAGATGACTGTCAATCTCCCTCGGACTGGGGCTCCATGCAAAATCTCACCTCGTGGGGTCTCAATGATCCTAAGAAAGGTGAGAAATCAGCCCAGGACTACACGGGAGGAGCTAGTCAATGACCTGAAAAGAGCTGGGACCACCGTTTCCAAGGTTACTGTTGGTAATACACTAAGATGTCATGGTTTGAAATCATGCATGGCACGGAAGGTTCCCCTGCTTAAACCAGCACATGTCAAGGCCCGTCTTAAGTTTGCCAATGACCATTTGGATGATCCAGAGGAGTCATAGGAGAAAGTCATGTGGTCAAATGAGACCAAAATAGAACTTTTTGGTCATAATTCCACTAACCGTGTTTGGAGGAAGAAGAATGATGAGTACCATCCCAAGAACACCATCCCTACTGTGAAGCATGGGGGTGGTAGCATCATGCTTTGGGGGTGTTTTTCTGCACATGGGACAGGGCGACTGCACTGTATTAAGGAGAGGATGACCGGGGCCATGTATTGCGAGATTTTGGGCAACAACCTCCTTCCCTCAGTTAGAGCTTTGAAGATGGGTCGAGGCTGGGTCTTCCAACATGACAATGACCCAAAGCACACAGCCAGGATAACCAAGGAGTGGCTCTGTAAGAAGCATATCAAGGTTCTGGCGTGGCCTAGCCAGTCTCCAGACCTAAACCCAATAGAGAATCTTTGGAGGGAGCTCAAACTCTGTTTCTCAGCGACAGCCCAGAAACCTGACTGATCTAGAGAAGATCTGTGTGGAGGAGTGGGCCAAAATCCCTCCTCCAGTGTGTGCAAACCTGGTGAAAAACTACAAGAAACGTTTGACCTCTGTAATTGCAAACAAAGGCTCCTGTACCAAATATTAACATTGATTTTCTCAGGTGTTCAAATACTTCTTTGCAGCTGTATCATACAAATAAATAGTTAAAAAATCATAAATTGTGATTTCTGGAATATTTTTTTTTTGATTATGTCTCTCACAGTGGACATGCACCTACGATGACAATTTCAGACCCCTCCATTATTTCCAAGTGGGAGAACTTGCAAAATAGCAGGGTGTTCAAATACTTATTTTCCGCACTGTATAACCTTTACCAGCCAACATTCTTTCAAAGGCATGATATAACTAGTATATGTGAATTTGGTAGTTTTTCTATACAATTGTACAGATGGCATGCTCAAACATGTCTTGACGACAAATGTTTACACCCTACAAACTGGATGAATATCTTAATTGTAAGAAAAGTATTTCTCTAAATTATTCTGATAATACTGTAGGCAATTAAAAAAAAAAAAAAAACCCTAGATTTAGCAATTTACAGTGTGTCAAAATATATCCTGCTACACTTTACAGAACACCTAAAACGAACCTTATAAATAAAATGCATGTCTTACCATCTGCTTGTGCCAAAGACCATAACCAACTACTGTAAACTTGTAAAAGATCAGAAAAGTATACTTTCCAATACTGGAACTTGAAAAACAATGACTCCTGGGGCAGGAGAAGGGGGCATCAAATACGCAGTGCCGCAATAATTGGATGTAGCTATATTGTGCTGCATATTGGCTGTGGCTTTAGAACAGGGGTGCCCAACCTTTTGAAGCATGAGGGCCACTTAGGGCCCTTTCACACGGTGTGGACTGTTTTTCGGTCCGCTCTGTGTGTGTCCGTCGGCTCAGCGGGGGGGTCCCGCTCAGCTGTCGGCGGACAGGGCGGTCCCCGCACACTGTGCAGGGACCGCCCTGTCTCTCCTCCGCTCTCCCCTATGGGGAATCGGATGGAAACGGACCGTCTGTCCGTTTGCATCCGATCCGCCGGAATGAATTTTCCCCAAAAGTAAGAAAAATGTTCCATTGTCTATGACCATGTAGAGGATAAAATGACCTTGTGCCAGTACAAGGTGAAATACCCCAATGCCAATGGTTGGTAAAAAAAAAAACTGTCAGCGGGCAGAAAAAGTGGAGGTGAGGGGGTAACCCTAAACATCAGTGTTACCCCACCCCCTCACCTTCACCAAACTGGCACTTTTTCTGCCCATTGATCAGACACCAGAGCATTTGAGTACCCCCCCCCCCCATCACCCCTTTGCTGAATTGCAGCTCAAGTTAAAAATAAAAAGACCTGTAGGACTACAAAAATCAGGTTTTACCCTTTCCTTGTGGTGCCAACGCAAAAGTGACCTTGTGCATCCAGCAAGATCTGAGGAATCTGCTATAGCGGGTTCTGGTCAGCACTACGGAAGCTGAAGGAAAGTTTACTTTTACTCGGTTTAAAAAAATATGGTGGAAAATTGGACCTTGGAGCACAAGGACCTCGAAGCTGCTTTATTTAAAAAATGTTCCGGAGGAAAAAAGAATTGTTACCAATATAACTGGAGAGTGTTCACATCTGTCCTGTGTCTTTTCTGTTACAAATCCAGCACACATTAAAACCACATTCTTGCATACTTTATCTAGTTATTTGGCGAATAAAACTCATTGCAAGGTATTGTGAATTTTTAAAACTCTCAAAGAACAGAGAAATTGAAATGGGTTCTTCTATTTGCAGCATATATATATTTTCTAGATTGTAAACTCTAATGGGCCCTCTAATTCCTCCTGTATTGTAACTGTACTGTCTGCCCTTATGTTGTAAAGTGCTGCACAAACTACTGGCACTTTATAAATCCTGTATAATAAATATGAATTTACTGCTTGTCATATCAACACAGATCTGGCTTATGTGAAACTTACAGCACGAGGATAGAACACAGATTGAAAGGACTATAGGATAATCTGAACAGAGAACTATCATAGCCAATTCAGAGTAATTTAAGATTTTCAACATTGTATCGGTGATTTTTATACCCAGCCTCATCCAAAGGTTCTGAGGTAAAACAACTTTAATTTACTCGAAAAGGTGGGGTGAAATGCGGTAGTGCTTGAAGAACCCTGGTATGACGGTCTTTGCACTGGATACTTCAAAAATTGGAACAAGGCTTTTAAATGGCGAGTGGTTCCTTCCTTTTATTTTTTTTTCGGTAAATGGACGAAAAAAACATGTGCACTCCTAGTAGCTCCTAGTAGCTTAATAACAGCACATCCTTTTAAAACGGAAAAATCAGGTCTTCTGCACATCCAGATATGGCTGTGTGTGACAGAATCTAAAAACTGGATGCACAGATTTACAACTCCTTTTTGGCAGATAAAACCCGCTCCCATTTATGTATTTAGCTGTTTTCTTGGAGCTCTTGTTTAAATGTCAGTGGAAATCTTTACCAGTCGGTTGAAACGGAAAACATCTGGAATGAGTAGAGGTATGTTATTGATTAGACGGCATGTCCAGTTGCTTTTGCATTAATGTTGGTAAACACCTTTGTTATTGATGACAGAGATTGCTAAACCATACAGCTAGTCATGCATCAGTTGCTCTGCATTTTGGCTTGCAGACTTAAAGCAATATTAGCCCAGGTTTACACTGGATACGATTTTAGTTC